>OY856412.1:995297780-996497780 GCA_963693085.1 Alisma plantago-aquatica
TTGTGGAATCTCAAGTTCCTTGTTCTTGACCCCGTCTTGGCATTAATCAGTGAAGATGGCTAATAATAGTAGGACAGATCATCGACCTGATGTAAGCACCAAAGGGGATGTAATTGGAAAATTTTTCCTACCTAAATAGTCATGTTGTGGATGATCAACCAAAGCTGACTCATGACTTGAAAAAATATGGATCTTGGCCTACTAAAAAATTTTGCACTGCATTGATTGTGAATCAATATAGAGGTTATTGATTTGAACAAAATAGTGGGAGTGATAATTAATTAAAGGCCTAATTAATGTCATCAAATATTTCCAAATCAAATCAAAAGTGTATTGACAAAATGTAAGTTTTTCTATTGTAGAAATGAATGGAAACCATAAACACCTTTCATTGCAATCAGTCATTGAGAAGAACAAGTTGAACATAAGTAGCTTCCACGACTTGTTCAGGATTTTGAGAAGCATTCTCACTCAAGAGCGCAAGCTTTATGTTCTGGAGACACAAGAGCCAAATGAACCTGCTCGCACCGCACCTAAGGATAAAAGGGATGCTTATAAGTAGAATTCTTGGGACGTCATAGATGTCAAAAATCTGATGTTATCATCAATGAACTAGGAGTTGCAGAGACAACATGAAAATATGGAATTCATTGAGATAGTTACACTTCTCAAGAACATGTTTTAGGATCAGACAAGACAAGAGTGATATGATATGTCAAAGATATTGTTCCAGTGATATGTTTCAAAGAGATATCCAATGGGACTCCTGATGAGTGCATATTCAACTTAGTTTTAGTTGCATTTCTAATTTAATTTTGCTTTCATTTCCATCATTTTACTCTAGAATTAGCTTGCATTTAGTTTTTCTTTATTTTATGATATTTTGTAAGGTTTTGATCCAAATTCCATTTTTCCATGATAGGCCAGAGCTTAATAGAATGATGGGAGTGTAGGAGGTGGTGGTCTTGCTAACCGACTAGTGGGCCCAACTAACATTTTAAGAGTTTGACCATATTGTTTATGATATATTACTCCATCAGTTTAGAAAACCATCAACTTGCATTACTTTGCCATGCCATTGGTTTTTTTGTATCTACCCTTCCATTGGTTTCCATCCCTTCAGTTGATGCTCCATTAATACTAGCCTTCAACCTCATACCAATAGCCCCCCTACGTGGGTTTACACTAGTCCAGTGGCTATACTTCATTATTATTTTGAGGATTTTGTGGAGAGTGATTCAGGTTTTGGTTATCAAAGTTGTTTCATCTTAAGATAGCATGATAAAGATAAATACACATATGTTCCACATGATTTACGTATAATACCATAAGCCTTCACTTGTTAGGTTGACATCCAAACAATCTTTTTTAGTAATTTTGTCCATCGTGGCTTCCATAATTTCACTCGAATCAACACTACACTTTCCTCCTTCCTTTGTAGTAGCTAAACAATGAGAAGAAATAGGTTCTCTCTCTAAAAGATGTTGGTAGCCATTCACAGATATATCATCAAAAAATTGATGACTTTTTGGGTGTCCTTTTTGGTAAGAGATGCACTAGGGAAGGAATTAACAATCTTCCAGGTATGGGAATAAACTACTAGTAAGGTGTACATTTGAAGGCATTCATCTAAACCACAATGTGGACACTAATGAGATATTTTTGAATCTCTCTCAAGAATATACAAATCCTCTCTGTCCATTTGGGTAAACATGTGATCTAATTTCTTGATGAACCAATCTTTCTTGACAGGTAGTACTTTAAAAGAATTACATTCAACATGCACACCTAATTGTTGATTAAGTTCATGGGAAGGAGAACATCGATCCTTTAGATCTATCTCTCAATGTGAATGGGAAAAAGACTAGGAATACCCCATTTATCTTGAATGCATATAAGTGATGCAAATAACATGTGAGTTGAAGGTTGGAATCTTCCAAGGTTGTGCCTATAAAGTGGTTTTGTTGCTACATCTATAAGATTTTAGGATAATACACAAATCATTTGGTTTGGTAGTTTGTTAATTGATAACTCATTAATGTTGATTCTAGAGGGTTCAAGAAAGTGTTTCAATGAATAATTTTTAGCCATTTGATCATATGTTTCTTCTTTACTAAAATTTGGTGGTGGAACAAGTGATATAGTTCTCCATTCACTCTTAAGTTCACCCGAGTTTTAGTTCATTTACAGATAAACTATATGTGGGATCCCCGTATTGCTAATCCTAGTGTGTGGTATGCATTATAAAGAGTCATTCATTGTGAAAAGAAACAAAATTATTATCAGAGAATATGGAATGGAATGTGAAAAATAAATAAATGTAAATGGTAGTAATGAATGAAGTGAATAATATGATTATTAGAATGAATGGATATTGTGTTGTGAAAGTAGCATTGTCTTATTTAAGAACTAAATCTCGGTTCTGTAATACCTAAGGGTCCTTTACAATGAAGCAAAAAAGTTTCTATGAATTGTAGCAAGTCATAATTTTGTAGTGACTTAATTTGCTCACCCCGTAAGAATATGGAATAGAAGTATTAGGGATCACTCATAGAGATCCAATCATACACATGAATGTGAACTCATAGAATTTGGAAATTAAGGTTTGTTAAGAGATAGATATTAATTTACATGAAATTAAAGAACAAAGTAAACTAATTAATCATTGATTGAATTGAACTATGTATAAATGGTTCAAATTAGGTCACGAGAAGTATCTATGACATAGGGTTTCACCACACCACGTTTCTCATGTAAAATAGTCATCAAGCAAACAAGTTTAAGTGTTCTTACTGGGAATAAACTTGTCCACATATCACTTTCAACAATAAATGGACTAATCTTGATCTATACCAAGTGCTTTCATCACTAATCAAGGTCTTGGTGTCCCCCACCTGACCTAACCACTTTTGTCAACTAATACAAATAGTTTTAGTAAACTCACCTTGCTCTTCTAGAGCCCTCTCCACATGAATGAAAAAACATAAGAAATATAAAAAGGGTGACATTCGGCATGGTTACTGATTTCTTCATCGACTTGTTCACTACTCCCAGTAACATAAGCTATCAAAATATTATGAAGATACCTACCCAGTTTACTGAATTTCTGAAGTGGAGCACCATTCCCTGGCCGAGGAAGTTCAACCAACCGAAATCTTATAGACCCTACAGTCGATGGATCCCTACAAATCATCTAGACCTGACGACATAACTACCCACTTCCTACTGTCTAATTGGTCGATTGTCAAAGATTCTATTATAAGGACCATTCATGAGTCCATTCATTCCAAGAGGCTAGATGATCAACTCTATAATACGACAATGATCCTCATCCCCAAGGTGCCAAAACTTGAGAATAGAAGCCAGTTTCACCCCTTCTCACTCAACAATACAATCCTTAAGATGTGCTCGAAGATCATTGTCGAGCGGCTCAAGAAGTGGTTGCCAGACTGGATGAACCCAGCACAAAGTGCCTTCGTACCAGGGAGAAAGATCTCAGACAACATAGATGTTGCCAAAGAAATTATACATAGCATGAAAGGGAAGCATTCAAGGAAGACGATGGCCCTAAAGATCGATCTCACAAAGACGTATGACAAGATGGCATGGAATTTCATTAAAGACACATTATAAAAGATCAATATCCCCAATAATATGAAAGTTTACATCATGAACTCCATCACTCAGGGTAGCTCCACCATAGCATGGAAGGAAAGGTCTCAGCCAGCTTTAAACCCAGGAGGGGGCTCCAACAAGGAGACTCGTTAAGCTCCTACTTATTTGTGTTGTGTATTGAAAGACTTAGTCAAATGATCGAAGATGGTGTCAATACCAAAAAATGGCAACCCATTCAATTGGGAAGAAGAGGTCCTTTGATTACCCGTCTGTGCTTTTCCGATGACATACTCTTGTTTACTAGAGCTAATGAGTCAAACATAGATACTATCATGCAATGCTTTAATGATTTTGAACTTGCATCCGGTCAAGCTATCTCCATCAAAAAGACAAGAGTGTTCTTCTCAAAGAGTATCTCAAACCAGGAAGCTGAACAGATCTGCTCAAGAAGCGGGCTACAAAGAACACATGACCTGGGGAAATATCTAGGGGTCCCTATTCTTCACAGAAGGGTGAACAAGAAAACCTATAATGAAGTTTTTGAATGAGTAACTAGTAGGGTTAACTCATGGGAAGCACAAAACATCTCCTTATTTGGATGTGTGAGTCTGGCTAAGAGTACTTTAGCCACTACTCCAACTTACATTATGCAAACGACAATGCTCCCTCTTAAATTTGTGATAGAATTGATGGGGAAATTAGGCGTTTCATATGTACTGGGGGACACAGTAAAAGAGGGATACATCTTCTATCTTGGAACTGCAAAACTAGCAAGAAAATCCATGGGGGCCTCAGACTAAAATCTATGCGTGAGTGGAATCAAGCTTTGCTGCTAAGACACAGTTAGGATATCCATAGTGGACGGAATTCTTTGTGGTGTAGGGCCATGAGAAACAAGTTGCGAAACAAGTATCCAATATCACCCCCTAATCCATCTCGACTAGCCAGAACTGTGCTACATTCAAGACCCTTTATGGAGGCTAACACTTATACAAGCCCTATCAATGGACACACCTTCAATGCATGGCATGATGTATGGTTACCTAGTGGCAACCGTCTGATGGATCACACGACCCAAACCATCCCTGAAGAGCTCAAAGACCTTAAGGTCAGTAGCGTGGTAAACTCAGAAGGACAATGGGATTGTGATTTCTTGGAAAATTAGCTGCCTTCGAACATCGCCAAGGAAGTGTACAAAGTCCATCCCCCGTTGGATCCGGAGGCAGAAGACATATGCATGTGGAGGCTACATGAGGAAGGAAGCTATACAACAAAATCTACCAATACATCCTTGCGTGCAGGTTGTGAAGTCAAGCATCTAGGCATTGGATGAAGTTATGGAATGCGAAGGTAACTATAAGGGTCAAGACCTTCATGTCGATAATAGCCAATGGAGCCCTTCTTACAAATTGGAGTCGCAGGCACAGACAGATGACAACAAGTGCCACATGTAGAAGATACAACACAACAGATGAAACCATCCTTCAAGCACTGTGAGATTGTGCCAAGGCGAGGCCCATATGGCTACAATTACCTAATCTCGGACTACCCTCCACATTTTGGTCCACAGAAAACCTCGAGCAATGGATCGGATAAAACCTTCGATCCATGGAGGAAGCTAGAAACATATTCTTTATAACATGTTGGGTAATTTGGGAATAAAGGAACCATTGGATCTTTGAAAGGCAACAGACAACTACACAACAACAATTCAACTTCATCTTGATGGAAGCCAAGATGTATGAGAAGGCTTGGGACCTAAGGAAGTGCATAAAGCCCACACATAGGTTGGACATACAGAAGCACTTAGCTGTTGACCGCCTAATCCTTAATACTGACGCTGCATGGAAGAAGGGACGAGGGGCCATAGCAGTTGTCATTAGAGACCAATACAATCGTTGTCAGGGAGGAGTTGGAAAGTCAATCACTGTGGATAGTCCTCTTGAGATGGAACTAACGGCCATCTTGCTGGCAGCAATAATTATCTGAAATGCTCCTATACCTGATGCCATTGTGGAAACAGACAGCATGCTAGCATCTAAGATGGCTAAGATGACTACATAAGATATCCTCACTATGCTAACATCATCAAGATCATCCAATAGGTCCTCAAAAACAACCCCTCAATCTCCTATATAGAGAGGGAGAAGAATACTCCTGCTGATGCGTTGGCAAACCTCCACTTGGATTATAATAGCACTGTTAAACTTTATGATAAACCTCCTAGAGTTGTACTTGACACTGGTCAGGTGCATCCTTGTAATGGTAGTAGTACTATCATATTTAATTCCCTCCAAATTTCCAAGTTGTGTAACCCATATTTAAATATGCTTGCACGAGGTGGGCAAGATGAATAAAACTATCTCCTGACTTAATATAAAAAAAGGGTGATATGTCATTAATACATGCCATCACATAGACAACTTTTGTTGAATATGAATTTAAACATGCAAATATTCATAAAAATGGATTTTGTAAACCTGATGTCCTATCATATGGTCCTAAGATCTAGATAGAGTGGGGAATCATCAATCCGCATAGTAGGAACCAGATGGTGGTTGTTAGTGTAGAAGATTTACTCCAACTTCCCTTCCCATGCTATAGAATGTTGCAAGCCTTCCTCTTTCTCTCTAAAAACATCTCCCATCAAATGGGACACTACACCTTACAGATCCTAGACTCATATGGCATATATTACTGACATATCACCTTTCTTATATGTCTCATGTTGTTCCATTCATGTGGAAAGGCACTTAATTAATTAATTATTTGTTTTTCATTATTGAGAAACAATGTGATAGTGTTTTTGAAAAACATTATGTAAGTGACATGCACAACATCTAACTTTAGTAGAGTCTTCTATTCATTTGTTAGTAAATATACATTGTTTAATTGACTAACATATTCTTTAATTGAATAATTCAGTTTAAACATCATATACCCTTTGTGGAAATTTGGGTATCTCTTCAGATCAGATATTTTGCATCCCCAAGTGGAAGATATGATAATATAAAGGCACTTGTAGTCAAAACGAAAGAGAAAACTCAAACTAACCTAAAAGAATAATTTGGCAATATTATATTTTGAGTGGAGTCAAAACTAGTCCTTAAACTCAAAATTAAGACAATAATTGGTTATATAAAATAATTATTATGAGACATCTTTTCTATCATAATAACCTCCTTGATCGGTCATCTTGGTCCACATGTTGGATTACCTTGGAAGCCATCATTTTGATGTCATCAATAATATCATCAAGAAAGAATGACTCATGAAGTAGCTGGTGGTGGGAATCACATTAGAGAGCACAAAAAGATGTATGGTAATAATTTCATTAACTTGTTAACTATATGTGTAGTTATTTATTGGACATGATAGACATGTTGGGTTTTATGTGGTCAGAGTAGACAATGAAAACAAAAATTTTACTTGACCATAAACCCATAACCAACAGATCGCATCAATATCTATGTAATGGGAAGGATGGTTATAGTGATATATACATGGTCCTGAGGTTTGCTCAGTGACTATACCTCACATCAACTGAAGTCTTCAATAACCTATCTTTGGCAACGTATGCATAACTCATGGTCTTGACCCAGACTGTGGTTGATTGTTGTCCTCCTGAGCGGCAGAAGTCCCCCGCCTCTATAGATAGTCCACATAGACTACTGGGAACTCTAGTCATCCTGAAGAATGGACTAGAAGGAGTTGTCCCCTTCTGTCGATGTACTAGTCACCCACACACTCTCCCACCACCAGTTGCCTTTCTATAGTTGTCTTTCCCTCACTATTTCTCCCTGGACGGGTAGAACTTGCTTGGGATCTCTCAGTTACCACAACCAAAGAGGACAACAACTTTGTAGAGCAACTGATGTTCTGAGTTGTGTCTCTGGAGAATCCCCATGTACACCTCTATGTATAGTAGAGGGCAGGGTCAGGGTTCCCAGTCTGTGTGGGAGTAGAAGTGTTCAGAATTTCCATAAACAATTTGCACTGCGGCAGGCGAACCAGTCGTTTCATAACTGAAACAGTCATTTGGCAAGGTGAGCCGATCGGTTCACTAGTGAACCGGTAGGTTGGGAGTGTGAGACGATCGGTTCAACCAGTGAGCCAGTCGTTTCACATCCTGGACCTGCATGCAATTGACTTTCCTTATTTGTTTCTAATTAACACAAATATTAATTCTTGTCCCAATAGAATTCAATAAGTGAAACAAAAAACTTTTATCACAAACTGGGACAACTCAACACTACTCATTTGGTCTAGTTGAACCGATTGGTTCACCAGAGTGAACCAATTGTCTAATTGACCATGAGTTGATCGGTTCACTTAGTGAACCAGTCAGTTGGTGGTCCAAATTGTGTAGAACATAATCAATTCAGTTCTCAATCAATCTGACACTCTAATCAGTTGATTCAACACTTGAACTTGATGATTCCGAGTCAAGTCTATTGATTGAATGTTTGACTGAGTACCTAAACACTTTATTAACCAATCCAAACATCATTCATGGATAAACTCCTCTTCCAGGTTAATCCTATATATGTGACCCCATAGGTCCCATTTCACATTGACAGTGAATGTCTATAGCTAGCTTATGACATCACAAGCAAAGAGAGGTACCTAGTCGTACATCAGTGCTACCCAAGTAAAAAGAAAAGTTAATTTCAATCCTACAGTCTATGATTGGTGTTCCAATGAATGTATAATTCCTTTGTTTCTCATATCTTGAATGAACTCAATGCATGGAGTCATCATCCTTTCAATATCATATATTGATTCACATGTTCATGAGCATGCCTTTCTCAGTATCACTTATCAAGTGGCCTAGACGTAATACTCCCTTAGGAGGGACAAATACCATATCTATCACCCACAATCTATCTCATGCGTCAAAGCCACCCAGTCATCACCATTATAACTACCCATGTTTTAGGACTGTGTTTGATGATGTCAAAGTGTACCCAATCACATTCGACGAGTGTAGGGATTTTAGGTCTAAGAATCACAATCACCACCATCACTATGAGAGATGATTTTGACTACCATTTCATGGTTCCATGTGTTACTCTCATGGTGGGTCTGTCTGATACACTATTCTTTGACATGTATCTATGTGCTTGGTTTGATATCATATATCATGGATAATGAGACACTATCATCAACCAACAAACACTCTAGTATTGATGTGTCATTGTTGTGTATCAACCTTCCACATTGACATCCCACTAGGGACATAACAAGAATGTACATACTCTTAGCATCTGTATGATTTCATTGTTCAGGTCCTCAACCTAAAGACAAATGTCATTGAGTATTGTAATTCTTTAGACATTCATTTTTCTCCGATAAATTTGAAGCTTGCCTTTGATATTTATCAAATCAATTAGAACATATGACAATCCAATCATCACATGATTGGCTCTCTGGTCATACATACCAACATAATACCACTTGCACTTAGATGCAATCACCTTCAAATCATATTTTTAGTGATCTCTAAACATGTCCCACATGTTCTGTTGTGCTAGTGCTAATCCAGCGAGTTAGAAACACTTTACTTTAGTCGGTATATTACATGTTTAACATCTCCTCACTGTATCACATTTTGTATGAGATGGAGTTGTCATAATATGCTATCTGATATTTCTTACCTAACAATTAGCTCCATAGTTTGACTTAGTATTTCTACTTTGTCATCAATGGCTGGAATATCTATAAGTTCATCTATATGAACTTCTAGATCCATATAGTATCCACTACTGTTCATAACACAAGGATACACGACATTCCTTTTAGAATTAAAAATCCTTTTAATTTTACTCAGAACATTTCCACTTAACAACTCTTTTTCACTTTATAATTGAATATAACTTTTATATTTTGGGATCATTTTTCTATCATTTTGGAAGCTTGCATCAGTGTAACTTATTTACACTCAACTCTTCCTTTCATTACAATAGAACTAATCCTTTAATACATCACAAGTACTTAAATGAGTTCTTTATGGTATTCCAGTGACTCTCACTAGAAGTAGTTAGACATCCAATCATCATGTCTAATACATACAAGATAACTGGATGATCATATCATATTGTCATGTCCAATACATACAAGATGATGAATGCATATATATTTTTTCTTGTCATGTCTAATACATACAAGATAATGGGATGATTACATACATGATAGATCCAGTTGTGAATGACCAAGGCTTCTATCTATGTGTTCCTAATCTTCATAAGAATTTGGTTCACTAGCCATCTGAGAGACTAACTTTATGTAATATGGAAAAGTTTTCTCCCACTTAATTCATTGAATAC
This sequence comes from Alisma plantago-aquatica, assembly GCA_963693085.1. Taxonomy (NCBI): domain Eukaryota; kingdom Viridiplantae; phylum Streptophyta; class Magnoliopsida; order Alismatales; family Alismataceae; genus Alisma; species Alisma plantago-aquatica. Next base: position 995,307,722 of record OY856412.1, read on the forward strand.
TGAACCATTCAATACAGACTACCTATGTATGTTCTTTCTTTATCAGGTCAAGATACTTTCCAGAACTATCTGTATAGATGTATATTCCTGTCACATAGTACATTTCTCTTTATTCCTTTAAATACGGTATTTCAACACCAGTTTTGTTTTATTCCTCATCATCATGTGGAATATGAATATGCTCCCACTAAATCTTTGTAATCACAGATCCTTTCTTTATTTTGATATATCAGTCAAACCTTTTGACTATATAATCAAATTAAAGACTCCAGTTATGAGGTGTTTGTATTTAATCAATCATATTGATTAATCTCTTATGAATTATAGACTGCATTTGCATTAAAAAAAATATAAAACCCTTTAGGTTGTGTCACGTACACAATGTCATGTTATTCCTACTAGGAATGCAATTTTAATATCCATATGCCAAATTTCATAGTCTTCAAGTTCCAATAGCAAGCATGATCCTTTATGGCCTATAGCCACTGTAATTGGTTAAATAAAATCATCAGGTTCAACACCTCGAACTCACTTGAATTTATCTCAACCAATCAGCTCTTCAAATGTAATCCATGCCAGTCTTAACTCTTAAGACCCAATTGAACTTATGGGTTTTATCCCTATAAGTGCTACCATTAAGGTCATACCTTATTTGATTCACATGGAAGCCATTTTGGATCTTATGGCTTCAAGCCATAACTCAAAATATGGTTCCTCAACATCATCTAGATGGATTATTGGTTCATCATCATATGACCAATTAATCACCTTTGAGTTTGTAGGACATCATTATCCATCAAGCTCAAGGTGTTTTCTACTAGATATATGAGGTGTATCTGTTACATAAGGAATTTGAGATTAGAAAACATTTGTGATTTTTAATATCCTTTTGTATGTTTATTTAGTGTAAAGCATGCTCTTTAGAAAAATTCTAGAAGATTAGTTATTTGTTTGATGATCATGCTCTTACTATGTAGAGTATGATTTTTCTTTGATTTAGACATCATTATGATTTAATCATGAGTTCTCTATGATACACTATCATAGTTACTCACAAGGTCCTAAAACATTTGGCTTAAGTATCTCATTCATTGATCATAATAAAGAATTAATGCTTTTACCAAGTTTGTTCATCATTTATGATATTCTTGAACATTTCAAGATATTCATATTGATATTTCATTAAATACCATATTTGAAGTATTAGCATTTAATCTAATAGGTATGCATATACATCAACATGTATTATACCTAATAGAATCGTCATAATCCCACTACATCTACTGAAGATGGACTTGTCATCATGCCTAATAAACAAGACATTCATATCTCTTAATGGTTCATTAACCAAGAGAATCTAGTTTATCCATCTACATGGAACCTAGATATGAATTTCTCATTCATTTGTTTAGATGATAATACTAATTAATTGTTTCAGTCATCAATAACTTTAAGGTATTATTTATTTTATTTCATGCATATCAAGTACCACAATATAAATAAGGCCGAAACATGAATTTTATTGATAGACATCCTTTTCATTACAAGATGCAGAAATAAAAATGTTTCCATTTATTGGAAAAATGAAATAGCAGTTCATAACTCTATTACATGCCCTTTGGGGTGAAATAAACTAAAAGGTACTTCCATCTATAGAAGAAACATTTTCTCCAATGTTCATGAGTGTTCCTTCTTGGTCCTTTCACAAAGGCCATCACTTATTTTTAGATCTTGCACATCATATATGTTAGATCTATATCTTGATATCATATACATAAGATAAAGAAGCATTTGAAGTCTATTTCATGATACCTGAGGTGGAGACTTCCATCCCCTCCTTCTTCTTCTTTAGTTCATCTATGTAGAGAGGGAAGATTCTCTTCCAATGTTCTGGCTCATGACAATGGTGACATTTTCCTCCCTTATTCACCTCTCCCTTGTCTTTGAGTGTTGGAGATGACTTGGGCTACTGGCTAGCATCAAAACCTTTCTTTGCTTTGCCCTTACCCTTGCCTTTAGACTTTCTCTTCTTTCTATTGATCATCATCACATATTTGGGTTTGTCTTTCTTCATTTGTGCCTTGAATATCCTCAACATGCCCAACAACTCTGTTAGTAACATGTCAAAGTTACTCATGTTGTAGTTCATCACAAACTGACTGTATGATTCTGACAATGATTATAGTATCACATCAGTAGCCAACTCTTGGCTCAGAGGGAATCCTAGTCGAGTTAGGTTCTCCACATACCCAATCATCATGAGTGTGTGAGGGCCTACTAGATCTCCTTCTGTCATGACACACTTGAACAATGCCTTGTAGACATCATATCTCTCTTGTCATGCTTGGTCTTGATACATGTTCTTGAGATGTTGAACCATCTCAATGACGTCTATGTACTCATGTTATCTCTGCAACTCATAGTTCATTTAGCACAACATCAAGAACTTCACATCAATGGCATCCTCAATATGCTTATTGTAAGCATCCCTTTTAGCCTTTGGTGCGCTGGGAGTGGGTTCATCTGGTTCTTGTGTATCTATGACATAGAGCTTTTGCTCTTGAGTGAGAACAATTCTCAACGTCCTAAACTAGTCGTGGAAGTTGTTCCCATTTAGCTCATCCTTCTCAAGGACCGATCACAAAGAAAAGTGATTGTTGATGGTAGCCATTTATTATACAAAAAGGAAATTTGTAATTTTAGTTCAAAACTCTTTTTATTTGATTTGAAAATTGACAATATTAATTTGGTCTTTAATTAATTATCGCTCCCACTATTTTGATCAAATTGATAACCCTCATGTATCAATTCAAAAGAATACAATGTCCAACCTTCTAGTGAGCCAAGATTCAAAATAATTGAGTTATTACCCGACCAATGCTAGCGTCCATAATCAATCATTAAGGTAGGTAACATTTACCATATGCATCATATGTAATTCTTGGATATATGATATAGACAACTCTTTGCCATAGTCATATTCATGTCTGTAAGTGCTTAATCTCATTAAGACCACTTAGTTAAGCCTGACCCAAAAGCCAACATGATAGAAGTGCACCCCGCTTGGCGGGCCCACACAACTACCATCACACTTCCATGAGATAGAAAACGCACCACCCTTGGGATGCCCACTCTTGTTGAACAAGATTTTCATGTGTGTTGCTTATGGAAAGCATCTAATATTTAATATTTATTTTTGAGGGGTTTTAATATGCTTATATATGCATATATATATCCAATCACCACATATATAGTATGTACCATATACATGCTATATCCCACAAACAAAAGCATGCAATAATGATAAAGTGATGATTATGGACATCCTATTGTAGTTCCTTGGAGCCACAAGGAACTACGGTCATCTAAGATCTACATCACATGCAACTTGTTATTTATGAAGATCTCTACTTGCCAATCTGGGTTGACTGGTTCAACCTTTGAACTACTCGACTAACCTCTTAGTCAATCAGTTGGTCTCCTTCAGCCGGTCGTCTGACTCCTCCAGATGGTCGGCTCATCCAGTCGTTTGGGCTTCACGTTGGTCCACCAACTACTCCGCAGTCGGTCGTCTTGGTCCATCAAGAGGTCATCTTCAATCTTCATCATAACAAGAAATATATCTAATCCTATTTTACATAATCTTTGTGAAACCTTAAGTTACATTTGAGGGGAGAAAAAGTAGAAAAGAATCTCGAGTTATCTTGAATTACATTTAAAATAGGAGAAGAGGGATCATTGCACAGACCGAGATGAAAACAACCACAACCAACCACACACATGCACATAGAGTTTATAGGCCATAACCATGCTACACATCCACCATCAAAACCATTTTAGGGAAATGTGTATCGATAGCATATATACCATATCATATATGTATATATTAGTTGGGATCATGTGGTATTAATCAGATATTCACATTAGTCATTTACATATTCATATAGTATGAAATAAATAAAAGATGGTAAAACAAAAATCTGATCATATTGATTATCCCAAAACATAGAGTATTGATATGGCTCTGATACCACTGTTGGGTTTTACATGGTCGGAGTAGGTAGCGGAAATAAAAAATTTACTTGACCATAAACCTATAGCCAACAGATCGCATCAACATCTATGTAATGGGAAGGATGGTTTTAGCGAGTTATACCCGGTCCTCAGGCTTGCTCAATGACTATACCTCGCTGCAAGTGTAGTCTTCAACCACCTGTCTTCGATGACATATGTGGAACTCGTGGTCTTAACCCGGACTGCAGTTGGCTATTGTCCTCGTGAGCAGAAGAAGTCTCTCGCCTCTATATATAGTCACACAAACTACTAGGTACTCTAGACGTCCTTAAGAACAAACTAGAATAAGTTGTCCCCTTCTATCAGCGTACTAGTCACTGACACACTCTCCCACCACCAGTTGTTTTTCTGTAGTTGTCTTTCGCTCGTTGTTCCTCCCTGGATGGGTAGAACTTACTTGGGATGTAACGACCCTGTCTCCCGGTAACCCCCAATTAAGGGAGACCCGAAGGTTAGAGCCGTTATTCAATTAACCGGATCAAAGGTTCAACAAATAATCAATAATAATTATGAAATTATACTAACTAACTGGAATTTGGTATAAAATTAATAGAATGTGATTTTCTTACAAAAGTCATAACTTCTGCTAGGAAGCACAGATGAATAAAGTTAAAATATGAAAGTGTAACGACCCCGTCTCCCGATAACCCCCACTTAAGGGAGACCAAGAGATCAGAGTTGTTATCTAATAACCCGGATCAAAGGTTTGACAAATAATCAATAATAATTATGAAATTCTACTACTAAACTGAAAATTGGTATAAAATAAAAACTTTACTTACCTTTTAAAAACTGGGATTTCTAAACTTCTATCCATGAAGATACCAATCTAACTAATCCTCCTGTGTACGTTATTTCTCATTTAGTTCCACATATGCCACTTTACTGTTTGTTCTTTTCATTTCTACCTAAAACGTCGACAAACAAAATGTCGGTCAGTAAGAAGGTGGTATGTGGGGGAAACAATAATTGTGCAACTATATTAACAATGTAGTCATTCAAATATCCTTTAACATCCAAAATTACATTTTAAGCGATACTACTCAATCCTTTCCTATCCCCTATCTCTGTGTTGTCCCTGCAGTGAACATCGATACTACCTCTCTCATGTGGTAGATCCTTACCCCCATGGCCCTACCACATAGGTAGCCAATTCTTAGGGTTATGGAGTCGCATGGTCCTACCCAAGGGTAGCCCAATCCCTGACTCATGATGACTTGATGGACCTACCCCATTGGTAGCCATTTACTAAGTCATTAAATGACCTGATGGACCTACCCCATTGGTAGCCATTTACTAGGTCAATCTATAAAGCTACAGAGGGAACTAGGATCTGAGCTAGTAGGCACATCTCTTATGTGATAGTCATATTCACATTAGAATTTGCATGAATTAAATGCAAATAACAGTTTATTTCAAGTCATCGATAAAACCTCAAAAATCCTCGAGAAACTAATTCAGGATATTCATAGGCGTAACCACATACCTGATTTGATGATTTCAAAAGCATTAGCAAATCCAACCAAGCATGCAATCCAAGTAATTCAACAATCACATAATTCCTGAAAAGAATATGTACTTTATTTATTACACACTTTATCAAGAACCTACTTTATTGACTTGGATTCACTTTCTAGGGTTTTTGTATCCATTTTAGGGTTTCATTTTGCAATTATGGTTTCCCTTCATCTTTTACCATATCAAACCCTAATTTTATGCCATTACTCATAAACCCTAATTATCTCGTCTATTCTTCAACATTAAGGTTATCTTAACAACATATAACCCTATTTTCATATTACAAGCACATTAATCATCAATTAATCTTCTTTTTCATTAAAGCTACTATTTTTATCCCTTTAATCCATGACAAGATCATTATACACATTTATCATCAATTTGTAGTTCATTATGCTCTAATACTTATATGAACGTTATTTATCATTAATTCTACCTTTTATTCATGAGAAAACCCTAATTACTACATTTAGGGTATTTATCCACAATTAGGAACATTAATGCTCGAAATAGCTTATAGTCATGAAAACTCAGTTCTATACATGAAATTGAGTAATTAAAGCCATTAGTAATCATAATTACCAACATTAGGGTTTCAAGGCCCATTAAAGCTTATTTATGCGCATGGACTCTCAATTAAACTAATTATAGGCAAAGTTCATCTTTTTCGATATTAATGTTCCTTTTCAATATAAATAGGTTAATATAAACTTTAAACACTTATTAAAACCTTATAAATATATTATTCATATCAAAATAGGGTTCTTTAAACATTAATACATTAAAGTTGACATCATCCATTATTTTTCGAATAGCAAGAGGAATCAAGCTCCAATTATATTTTTAATGGATTCTTCACGTTTTTCTGATCAACTTTCATGTATAACATGTCCTTATTTGACCTACCAATTATTTACTATGAATTTATCAAAACTCACTTACTTTGGGCCAATGGCAGCGTGCCACCTAGCACTATGCTGGGCGCGGCTTACTTGTTTGTGGGCCGGTTAGATGTCCATCCTGCCCTTCTCATGCATTTACAAGGCTGAGGGAAAGGACGTCCTTTCATCAATTCATCTTGTTCCCTATGAGCTCCCATTCCTGTTGCGTGAACTGGTGCTTGTCGTGGTCAACCTCAGGGTTGACCCCGAGCATCAGGTTCCCCCAATCTCCGGTGGAGGCTGTCGCACCACCACCGAGCTCCTCCGAACCCAAAGGGGCCCTCCAATTTGCCAAATGTGGCTCGATTCGATGGCATGGAGAAGTCCCTCCCTGACGAGAAGTTTCTCCAGGCAACGGTGAAAGCTGAGATCCTTCTCGAAATTGATTGAGCAAATCAACTTGTTTCTTCTACGCGAACTTGAAGGAAATCTTGGAGTCTTTTCTTAACACATGTAGCCCCCCATATATATATAGGGCAGGTTGACAAGGAGAGCCTGATCAGTTTTGGGCATTTTTCTTGGCATCCATGAAACTTACCAAAACCTAGGTCTCCTAGGTTGGGATTCCTCTCCTAAAACTACTGGACTGATTTCCTTTCTGATCCGTCCATTATCTTTCAAGATAATCACTCTGTAAAACCCCAACTCATGCCCCTTGTTTCCACATTCGAACAAGGAAAGTGACAACATAGCCACTGTTGGATCTGAATCCAACGGCTGTAGTGTCACACGCAAGATCGGAAAATAGGAATAATAGGATAATTCCCTTAGAAATAAAGAATTCCCTTTTTCTTTGGAAAAAGCATAACTCTCAAATCGATTACCCAATTAATACCAAAATTTGAGGGAACGTCCATAATGACTTTATATACCTCTGTACCAACATTGGGCTCATTATCTCAAAGGAAACATTCATTTTCTTTAAGTGCAAGATATCTCTTAATTATATATATTTTTCACCTATTTTCTATTTCCTTTGCTATTAAATTATTATTTTGAGTTCATTGAACCTCAAGGAACCTTAATGGATCGAAATCCCATCTTGGGAATATTTCTTTAGCCTCTTTCCTTATCTTTCATCCTTTTTTCTTATTATCTTACTTTTCTTATTAAAATATCCCTTTTTGAGAATTTTTCTTTATCTCTCTTTTTATTTTCCTTATTGGAATTCCTTTTAACATTAGAAACCTCATGGATATGAAAATCCATCAAATATAACTCAATTGTACTTCTTTTCACATATTTTCCACATTTTATCATTATTTTCAATTTCTTTCTTAACAAGGAAGTACTTAATTGATCTTTTCTTTTCTTGTTGCTTTATCTTTGCAACTTTGGACTCCTTGGAACCCAAGGAACCCAAGAGGCACGAAATTCCCTCTTTGTATTTGCCTTCTAGAGGTTTCCACACTTTTCTTTCCTCTATTTTCTTATTTACTCAATAATAGAATTTCCTTTGTCCTTTTCTTTGTTATTGGGCCCAATATCCAATAAAGCCCACAAAGCAATCATCAAGGCTATTGTAAACGAAATTCATCTATCAAATTATATCATTATTTGTTCCAACATCTTTAATATGAGAAATTACACTTCTCACAAAAGGAACCCAAAATTTGGGGTTGTAACAGAAAGTTTCTTAGAAAAATACGAGGAACACATTAAAATTGGTTGATATGTACCACACTGTGCACTACCACCTAAAAAGATGTGGCAAACCACAAGGGTGAGATCCATGTATAAGCACAAGACAAAACATGACAAGACATTCTCTTCATAGATCTCTACCCATGAAATACTATTTCCCAACTCTCCATCTTATATACACCACTAGAGTCCTAGAAAGAAGCACCATCCCAAGCATGAGGCTTTATAGAAACTAACATAGTTACCTCCTACAGGGTCTTGGGACTCTCTATCACTCACCCAGATGGTAGGTTCCAATATCCTTGTTCACATATGAATATATAACCAGCCTCTCTTTGACTCTAGGGTTCAGTTATCTCAAGCACATCTAGGGTTCAAGAAAACTATAGGAATCATGCATAAAGCAACTCAACTCAATCACTCAGGAGTACTCTACTTTAGGACATATCATAATGCATACTTATCATATTTGTCATATCTTGGAGTTTAGGTTCTCTTACCTACTCCCTATGGGTCTCACTCTCTCTGGAGTTAACCCTATAACTGGTCCTAACACTAGAGGTCCTCCTTTGTAAAAGAGCTTAAGGCTCATGTTGATTCACATCTTGTCTTAGCATAGCTTGTCTTATCTTATCTCATAAAAGCCTACATACTTGCATCATCGAGCTTATTTGAAAACCTCAAATATAAACTCATGTCCTCAAAGACAAACATATATCCTCATAAACCATCTTATATCATCTATGTCAGACTTAGATTATCATCTAATATTTTTTCATCTATTCCATCTATCACATATTCCAACAAGTCTCTAGACATCTAATCTAGAACTATTCTCTTTTCTAGACTGATGTTATTCTCTTTTACTTAGGTTGCATGACTACCTCTTTCTCATACATGTGTGGGGACACATTTTTGTATTACTTACATATATAATGAAATATTATATAGTTTTTCTATGAAAAAAAATGGCAGAGAAAATTATCGAGGTTCGATCTGATTGGAATAAAAAATCAAAACCATAAAATGAGTGTCCCACACATAGTAGAGAGTCTAGTGTCATGTCACCTAATGAAAAGGGAGAGAACAAGGAGTAGATTTTTGTAGCTAGCTAAGACATAGATGCATCATATATTAAAGGTTTCTCTTCCCATGATGTATGTCATTTCCAAATAATGCGACATCCCATACCCACTACACCATAAGGAAAGAACAACATCTAAGTACATGTTATACAACAAGCACCAGTATAACCCTAGTGCTCAGACATCTAGGTGCTAACCTAGAGGCTAGGTCAGATCTAGTCACTAAAAGACAACTAATCTAACCCTAATGATGTTCAAGTTCAAGGTTTTCTTTAGTTTGAGTTGCATAATGAGCAAATGTCAGGATTTGCTATTATTCATGCTCTACTACCACCTGTGCCGTCCCTAGATTTTCTAAAACTTAATCTGATGTGTGAAGTCTAAATTGAAACCCTCTTCTAAGCAAGAGTCCATATTTAAAATCACATACTAGGGTAAGACGAAGAAAATCAGAGGAAGTCAGAAGGAAACAACGACAACACAAACACATGAACAATAAAAAAACCACAACACATGTTCACCATTCAACATATAATTACAAGATGACTTATTACAAATTGATATTACATATTGAACAATTTACTTCTACATATGCATGTACTACCACTAAAAAACATGATCTTAAGATTACATGTCCACATGTACATCATCTCGCCACACAACTCTGAACCATCCTATTCTTCACGAGCATATAAGCACATACCTAAAGCAAAGATTACATGTGGTACACGTCAGCACAATATTCAAGAATATTGTAGTTGGTATGCCTACATGTTTTTTATATACCTCTCATAACTAATACTTGTCAATAAGATAAAACTAATACTTGGAAATAATAAAGAAATGTAAGAAAAGCATACTTGAACAAGAATGTTTATTAACAAAAAGAACACATATCTTTTAGGCATATTTTCCATTATATCATCCATGAATTTACTACCTAAGAGTTGAATGCATCAAGGCCTTTATGATCAACTACCAAAGAGTTGGATCACTTCACAATGTGATATACTATCAAAGAGTTGGATCACTTCCAAGTACTTTACTACCAAAGAGTTGAAGTACTTTACTTTCTAGCACTTTACTTACAAAGCGTTGAAGTTCTTGGAAATAATGGGACAAATATATTATGTTTCATGTGTTCATAGCAATAAGTATGGAAAATCAAGCAACATATCATACACGAACAATCATTTCATCCAATATCATATGCCAAGCATTTTACTACATATATAATGCAACCATACCAAATAGTAGGCTAAGTAAGAGGTAAGGGCATACCTTGATCATATATATACTAACCATCACATATTCTTGGAGTCAACTACCACTCTATGTCAACCCTAGATAAAGACAAGATCCTATATGACTTGCATTAGAATCTCATCATCATACATTGTCATGACTTATTTTAGGGTTTAGCTTATTCATTAGGATATTCCCATCTTATTTCTTGTCTCATTATTACCTACCTTGTCATCTTCGTATTAGGTTAGATTCCAGATTAAGATACCTAATCTGATTATTTAGGTGCATATAATTATTTACACAAATTAACCCCAGGTTACGTATATTAATAATGTTAGGGTTTTCTCATCATATGTTATGAGCCATTATCATATAATCATGAATAATGTGTATCATTATGTTCTCAGAATGACATATCAACTTCTAATTACTGATATGAACATGCTCTCCACCACATGCATGGGAGAGGGGGTTTCTTGAGTATAAATATATTTATTGTATTTTATGTAGGGTTACTAGCCCTAATTAGCCACATGAAGCATATTACATGATTTCATACCTCAATATTATAATATTTGACACCAGGTGCATTATAAACATGATTATGGATTAAGTGACATGTTTTCATAATTTTAGGCCATCATTTGGTATTTATTATCCATAAAACAAGTGTATACCATCTTACATGTTATCCTATAATTCTATACATCAAAGTATTGATATATTGCTTTTATGTTGTTCTACTTATTTTTTTTAAGCATTTTAATATATTATTTGTATTTTTCAAACAAATGAGCTAATTTCTATAAATTATTAAAGATATCATATATATTTGGGGCATTTACTTTTTTTGGCATGTTAGATGTCGCCATGTGACCACTAGGAGCACTTCTCTTCTTTGTCCAGGGTGACCCGGAAGTTCAGGCAAGGGATTGACGGTTCATTTCTTGGGTCGCCGGTTTGGGCAACTGAACCCGGTCTCCTCTCTTTTCTCACATTGTACTGGACTCTCTGTATTTCCTCATTCACGAGTCCCCAGTAGAACTCTAATATGGTGTGCATGAGTGCCACCGAAACCGAGCTCCTCCAATGAGAAATCAATAGTGAACAAATCCTCCTAGCCACAAATCTCTCCTTCCTCCACCTTTAGGGTGTTCATCCTCAGATCTCCAGCTCCTTCATGAGCCTTGGTGGCCATTGGAACTCTAGATTGCTGAACTTCCTCTGTTGTCACCGTGCCACCAAGGTAGACCAACATCGGCAAGGAATTGGAATCACCTTTCTCCTCCTTCCACTCTCCTGAGGCTTCATCTATCTTTGATGGACCACCTCCTACCCCAACAAGCTTAAATCCATCTCAATATGTCACCACCCTTCATGGATTGAGGAGCCTGCCACCATTTTTTTTGGTGCGGAGAAGTAAAAGAGGTGTTTTGCCTCTATTCCATGAATCTCCCTTTGAGGGCCTCCAAGGTCGTCGTCTGGAAATAGGGAACTCGTCCACAATCTTTGTTCATAGTGTGGCATCTCCTCAAGCCTCGTATGACCTCTACCTTCTTCTCTAGTAAGGGTCAACCTACCTACAATAAAAGCTTCACCAATGTCCATGAAAATTCCTGGCATGATCTACTCTACTCTTCTTCATCCTTCCTACCTTACTAATCTCCCTCCAATCCCCTTCCTAGTGAAGAGGCAAAATGCACTGGAGAAGCAGCAAGAACGGGGACTTTGTTCTCTCTGAATATGGTTCCCCTTTACCCTTGTGAGGGTTCAAACTGATTGTAATAAGCATTCAAAATTAACTCCTTGATCATTCCCTCCTCTTGCCCCACGATATCGACGTCGCAACATCCTAGACGGTCACCACCTCAGTAAAGATGTAACTTCAATGAAGAACACAACTTGTGAACCATTCGATCCAGTAGATCCAAGGGCAGAAAATGACTCACGCATACAATCTATGGTTCACTCTAGTCTGGGGCGTTTGGTTCTGTATATTCAGATCTGAGCTAAAAGAAAACATGTACCTTGGTCCATTATGCTAAAAAACACATGATTTCATTATATTCAAACCTAAATAACTTCATATAGGAACCTTCCATAACCACCAAAATTTAACCATAGTCTTATATCAACTCAAGATACATTCTATTCAAATTTAGTGACAAAACTCAACTATTTGACTTGCCAATTAAATATTCCAAAAAGGTATGAACTTAGGGATCTTAATCATGATATCAACACCAATTAACATCCATCATTTTCCAAAGCACTTAGAACTCTTCAAAACAACTCAACATGCATGAATTCACTTGTGTCATTAGAGATTTAAGGATTCCAAAAGTCCACTACATCACACTTTTACTAGTATAGAGATACATATCTAAAAGTCATACAAATACACCGGTTACAACATGAACTGATATGAATTACAATGTGATTAACTAACATTCACCAAAGTATTGTTTGAGTTCAATATAAACATGACAAGTTTGGGAGAGGGTCTATGTAAGTTTAAATTACTATGTACACATTCACATTTAACTTTTAAGATGATTGACATAGTATTATTTGTACTATGATCCTTGTATCAATCACAGATGTCCTTTGGAAATATTATTATACTCGTAGAACATTTAACATTTATTTCCCAACATTGTATAAAATTGTTTGTATATTCTCCAAAAATTTTCAAATGTCATTCCAGTCATTGACCATAAGCATTCCATACACTATTTGTCCTTCTTCACATAACATTGACCATCTTGATTAAGGACTTTGTCAACGAAAGCATCTATGTTAATTTTTTATACATTAAACAAGTGATTATTATTATAAAAAATATATTGTTAAGAATAAGTGAAGAACTATAGGAGTATAATATAGTAAATTTAATGTTTGTTTCTTGGGAAAGTTGGGTGCCTATCTATTCATCCTACCTTCCTATTATAGGCCAAAGTGAGAAAGAGTTATGTGCATAAACAGAGTTAACCCTAAAAATTATACATCCATTATATCTGGAAAAGGAGATAGGAAGACCATGGGGGTCAAAATTTGAGGACATGTAGGACATAGAAACTCTAGTGTTTTGAGGTAAAATTTAGCTAAGTCTTAGCCAACAAGCTATTGTTACTGTCTATCTTTACAAATTCCACATTCCAGTGACTAGGCATGGATTTTCAGATTTTGCACTTCCAAGGATGGATCTTGGGGAAATTGTCATTACTATTTAGAGAGATATCTAGGGATCTATTGTTGTCTGATTCTATCAGGATGCTACAACCTCCATCTTCATTAGCAACAATGCCAAGATGAATATCTCTGAGTTCCACTTTGGTAACAGATTCAACCTGTACTCTTAGACCTCTACCTGCAATCTAGTTACCATCAACATTTCTGGTGGCAACTACGACAACAACATGATTTTTCTTCTTCAAGGCATCAACACTAGTCCTGATTCATTCACTTGTGAAAATAGTATTGCTTGAAATACATTAGATGTTCTGACACATTCTCTTAGACGTGCTGTCGGTGGTTGTATGGTTTTAGTAAATTTTAGTCTTTATGGTAATAATGATTTATTGGGGAATGTTGATATCAGCATTATTGAATACCTATTTGTTGTGTGCTTTCCAAATCTACCAACAAAGACATGAGAACAAGAAGTAGTGTTGTTGGTCTTTCTTCACATTGTGGCTCATCCATCTTGTAAGGTTTTTAGCATAGAAAAAAGTACCAACATCAATGTTGTTCATGGTGTTCCAGACTTCCTTAGATTTATTACAGTCTCTTAAGGCATGGAGAGTAGTCTCTTCTTCTTTAGAGAAGAGTAGATAAATATTATTGACGGTGAATTTACTTTTGTTCTTCTAATGTTGGTCATGAGAAACAAGCCAGATGAACATTTTAACTCTGTAAGGTATCTTGTCTTTCCAGATCCATTAGAAAGGACCATTCCTTTTGTATCTTTGATGATGTGTAACTTGTTGTAGGCTACAATCAGGATGAAGTCACCTTTGCAATCAAATATTCCAAGCAAACTATCATTTCTAGCAGCAAAGGAAGGTGTAGGGTACTAACTAGTTGGAAGTTATGCCAGTCTTGTTGAGGTAAAGCTCCTTAACTCCTCACTTCAGTTTCCTTGGGAGTTGATTAGATAATCAAATATTAGATTGTGGATTTCTTCAGGAACAAGATGAATGATAATCTCTTTAAGAGGCTTGTTATTACAGATCTAATTGTCTTACCAGACAAGGGTATTTTTTCTAATTGCAACAACTTTCCTGCAATGGGAAGAAATAAGGTCATGCATGCAATGATGGCGCAAAGGGGGGGATCTACCACCCTTTTGGATACTAAAGGTTTTATATTCATTCATTAGGCATTACTTCCAAAGGAGTTGCTACCCGAGTGGAGGTCCCATGCTTACTCATAATGAAGGCTTTTTTTTCATTCTCTCATAGTTGTCACACAAATACCACAATTACTCATGTTAGTGGTAACGGTGTCCCGCAATACATGAGTAAAGGGGTTTTCATTGTAATTTCCTCCCCATATGAAATGACAGATAACTCTACCAATATGGTTGCAAACACCAATAGTGACCATAGAAGTTTGCATCCTATAGGTTGGGATAATCATGTGGATAGATTTGGGGAGGAAGATTTTTCCCGCAAGAGATAAGGTTCTAGATGACTAGCTATAGTATTCCTCTTGACTCTACACATCACATCTACACATGTAGTTTTTTGACTCTTTTATGGAGAACCAAAACTCTCAAGTAATTTCTGAGGTTGTTTGTCTCTGAGATGAAGATGACTTAATAGATGTTGCGTCTATGTTTTAGATTAATGCTCCAGGGCACGTGATTTGTTCGAAAAGAGGGGTGTTGATCACTGGGAGGGGAAAGGAGAGGGTGACCAAGGATTTTGTGAGTGGGTCACATCTCATTTTGGGCTCAAAGTGTCGGCCCAAGACTCGAAACAATTACAAAGAAAGTAGTTTTGGGGTTTCTTAGGTCTAGGTTTCAATTGGATACAACTCCCTCCTCTAAGATGCAATTTTGATGAAATGAAATGCATTGGATTTGTGAGGGAAAGCTCTACTACATGGTCATAAGATTGGGTCACTGGTATGCATGAGGATGGAATCAAATGATGAATGAGTGACAAGATGTCATATAAGCCTAGAACATAATTCTAATCAAATTGGGTATATCGATGATGTCACAACTATAAAAGACCAATCAATTATTCATCAAATTACGTTCAAACATGAAATTGAGGATATTAGAAAGAACAAGAAATAAATTAGTGATAGAGGGGACATACATTAAAGAGAGAGAAATTTCAACTCTATCACATGAATAATATACTTCTCTGAAAGTTTTTGAAATGTTACATTTCAAGGTCATCTTAGATATAAAATTTGTATCATCATATGTGCATCTTGATCATATACATTGTACACCATTCCAGTATCAATATTTCTTCCACGATACTATTATAGTGAACAAAAGTTTTTTCCCAAAGTTACTACAAGCAGGTCCAGTGCGATGTTGTTAATATAGGGAGAATCATAGTTTTATTTTTCAAGATTTCCCCCATATCTTTCAAAATATAATTCCTCAATCTTGCTTTATTATGTGTCCTAATAGTGTATGGCAATGATGAATGGAAAATGAAACACGTTGTATGCTGGATTTTATTTTCTTTCCTCTTTATTTCTATTATTGCCTTTTTTTGGAGTTGAAAACATATTTTATTTTTATTTTTGGACAAGGGAATAAATAGTTATGAATTCTCAAAACTGACCAATAGGAAATTGCCACATCATCAAACTAATCGAGATAAGTGAAGAGAGAGAGAGAGAGAGAAAACACCATTTGACCCAAGATCAGGGTTTGGAGTTTCAAAGGTAACCAAACTAGATCTTTTAGAGAAGGTAAAATAGTAAGAAACCAAAACCCTAGAAGAAAATGGTAAATAGAGATGGAGATCATCGATTTTAAACATAGAAGAATGAGTTTTAAGCATGTAGAAAACAATATATGATAAGGGGGTTACAAAACTCGCCTCTAAGGAAGGTAGACAGGTCCAATAAGTAAGTTTCCATGCTTAGAGAGGTTGGTTTCTCCAACAAAGCTCCTATCTCGAGCAAGAAGTACCTTCTCCATTTTAGAGGTGAAAACCCCTAACAAAAGAATATGGTGATGGGGTGCTTAAGGGCTCTAGGTGGGGTTTCACCATGGAAGACTAGGGTTCTGACCTGGAGGAAGGTGGAAGGAATACTAAAAACATAAAAATAGGGAAGGAAACGAGGATACTTACTAGTTTTGGTCGAAATCACCAAGGAGGAGCTTTAGAAACCCTGAATAGAGCAAACTTGGAAACCTAGGAGCCTTCTTCACCAAAGTAATCACTCTCTTTTACCTTGGGACAACACCTTCATGGCCAAACAGAGTAGGAACGTTGATCTATGATGGGGGAAAGAGAAGGAGAGCAAGATTTTTTGAATTGGGAGTTGGGAAGGGGTAGACATGGCTTTATAAAGAAGGGGGCAAGCATGATGTGTCTATGGGACTTTCCATGTGTCCCTATCCTAGGGCTTCCTGGCCATGCAAGAGGACTGCTCATAGAGACTTCTTGTATATCCAATGTTGGTCCTAAAATCATCCCCACCATCCTCAAACAAAGAAATAACCCCATTGGTTGATATCTTTTAAAGTTAAGCTCATTTATAAAGAGGGTAATCCCTATAATGCCCTTGGAGAGAAACACCTTCAAACCAAGGTGCAACTAGGTGTCCCATTGTTCAAAAACTCAATAATGGTAAGGTAATATCTAAATATTATAATGAATGTGACAATTTACAAATAAAACCTCCAAATTGGGTATATTGCATAAATGTCTAAAATGTGCATCTAATTGCATAACTTTCACAAACAACATCAAAAATAGACCAAACTTGAAACTGAATCTTGTCTCATGATTTCAAAACACCTAAAAAGGTTAAATTAAGTTTTATAGTACTTAATTATGGTATTTAAGCTTGTGCAATACATTAAGTAAGGTTTGGGGTCTAACATGGATTTATTTACCATTGTTCCACTTAAGCGGTGATGTTACATTTTAGATCCTTAAATAAGATTTGCAAGGTATTTGTGCATAAACCCTTCCATTGGTATCATTATTGAACAAATGTTCACCAAACCACTATAAATTCCACAATTTAAGCATCAAGGCCAAAAAGGATAGAAATGATAGGAAAATATTGGGAAAGGTCCAAAAAGAGAATATGTCAAAGTTTTCATATGTTACATGGGGAATCCATTGAATACCTATTTGGAAAGGCAATTGTGAGTGGCTATGTGTTACAATATTTTTAGAAAGGAATTGAAAGATATAAACTTGATAATAATGAGTGAATTTAACAAATTTCAGATAACATTTTGATAACATCAAGGTGATATATATAAGTATAACATCTTGTTAAATGATATAACCCACAAATTCATTCATTACCATGAAATAATATTAGTAAAACAAATGGCTTTAAATCCATGTAATACTATGTGTATTAATATGAATGTATTATATGTTACATTGGATTATGCTTAAGATTATTGTAGTTTTAAACTTATAACAATGACGTACATAATCTAGTCAACTTCTTGTACAAGTCTATAAAAAGGAATTATGGAAGATAAAGTCCTTTAACTTTAGCATTTAGAAAATTTGGTATATTAGCATTAGGAAAACTAATAAGATGGAATTTCAAGATCAAAGTTTAATCATATTTATATCTTAGGTAAATCTTTGAATCTTATATGTATCACATTGTTCAATGTACATGTGTATTAGTATTTTATGTATCTCAATAATCCCATTTTATATATTGTAAATATCAGTTGTACTCTGACGTTATATTAGAGTATGTTCAAAATATAGTATTTTAACCCTTTTTGGAAATATAAAGGAGAACCCAATTTCATAACATGTAGTTTGGCACAAAACCTAAGAAGACACCTTGTCAATATAGATATTATATAATCCATTCATGCATGTGTAAATAGATGTATACTTATGTTCTTAAGAATAATCAAGATCTAACTATTAGGGCATGAACTTAATGATTTAGATTGAGATGTTATAAATACCAAAATATGGTGAGTAGTTACCCTATTCACAATAGGGGAAAATGGTAATTTCACATAATAAAAACATAGAAAGTGATTTCCAATCCAAGGAATGTCAAATAATCCTAGTACATTCTCTCATGTTAGATTCATGAGAAATTGACATCTTTCATCCTTGTGGACACCTCGATGGAAATTCTTGCTTGGAACATGTATTAAATTCTCGATTCTTTATTGGGATACATATTTCTCTCTTGAGTTTCATATACATAACTTGGAAAAAGTGGCAAACCAATTTTATTAGCCTTTTCCTCTTGTTGACATTCATCACAACTAAATTTGAATGTTCGACAATGTTGAGAAATTGAAATATTGTTAGATTTTGACATTGGCACAAATACATAAAATATTGGATAAGATGTTTGGCTCATTATATTTTGCAGGTCACATCCTCCAACCCTGCTTAGTGGATAATGGACAATTAGAAGTCCCCCACTCACACAAGATAAAGTGTTGTTCTCTCATAGAGGGGAGAAAACTAGGAACCTATCCACTGGTGAAGACAATATCTTAGATTAATTGTGCCAATAAATAAATCTTTTCATTTAAAATAATTTGATATCTTGACATTAGTTTTGAGAAAAATAATTCCATTTTGAAATCCTTATATTAGTTTGAGAATCTTTTTATTGTTTTCTACCTACCACTTTAAATTATCATACCTTTTTGAAACTATCAGGATAACTATATTATATTTTGTTATTATCATAGTCCACCAAGCAATCTTACCGAGATTTGATCTCATAACTCTCAATTTTTAAAATAATTCAAGAATTAGATTTAGTACCATTCTAGCTGACCTATATGGTTCCTTCATGGGATCCATGTGTGGTTTTGTTCCTTCAGAAACTCATGTACATGTGATACAAAGACGAACTAGAATAGACATGCATGAGATATCCCGTATTGGTGACTAGATAGGAATCAATTCTTATTTTCAATCTTGTGATCTTATGTTTAAATATTATTCACCTTTGATGTAAAAGCATTATACTAATGAAGATTGTTTATACTTTTGATATATTTTGAGAATATTTGATTGTAAAGATTGAGTCCTTACACTCACATTAGAGTGGAATGCGCTTACTATCAATGTGCATACTTATGAATAGATTGTGTTGACTTCTATTAATTTTGCATCTATTAAAATATGGGTTTAGTAGAAGTGGGTGTTTTCCACTGATATGTGGGAACATTGCTAGTAGAAGTGGGTTCATTCCACTCAAATATGGTCTTATTACTAATAGTAGTGGGCACATTCAATTAAAATGTGAATGAACCCACTTCTACTAGTAACGAGCCCAAATTTGACTGAAATGCAACACCTCTGCCAACGGTGTGCCCACAGTTTCATGGACTGAGGCGACTTTTATTAGCAATGCAGCCATTAAAATGGTGGGTGAATTGCTAGTAGAAGTGGATATATTCCACTCAAATGTAGACACATTAGTAGTAGAAGTGTGCACATTCTAGTAAGATATATAATGCACACATTTCTACTAGTAATACACACATTTGAGTGGAATGTATCCACTTCCACTAATAATGCACCCACAATTTTTAGTGGAATGGGCTCATTTCTACTAGTAATACACCCACATTCCTCTCTCCCCATTACTTTCCTCCTCACTTTGATTAATTCTAATTACTTCCTTCATCTTTTTTCATTATTTCTCTCCTCTCTAATGTATTCCCTCCTTACATTCCTCCTCCTTTATTTTTTCATTCAAAAAAAATTGTAGATAATACTCAAATTTATATTTCCTATCATTTTTCTCAAAGTTGCATCGACATTCGTCTTGTAAAAATGTATTTTTTAAGGCATATAATAATTTCTATTTAGTCAAAAAAATCATTAATGATTGAAAATTATGAACTTAAATAGTTTATTCTTTATAACTAGCTAAAGTATGAATCAGATAGCACCATCGAAGAGAGATTAATAAAGCAATATGTATGTCTTACTTTGAGGGACAAAAAGATGACATCTGGTTTGCATTGCAACAACTAAAAAAGAATTGCTATTATCAAAACAACAAGTTGGAGCATACACTTAACGTACTAGTCCATTATTTTTTATTAGTAGGGATATTACTATCGACAAAAGTTACAATGACATGAACTGTTTTGCCTAATTTTTAATATATGTGAAAGATCTCTACCATGTTGTTTGGTTGGGTGTAATCAGAGTTAGTTGGGTGTTTTTAGAAGTGTTGAAATTTAATTTTCATATTTGACACACATTGATATTATTTGGTTGGGTGTACTCCAAACTATAGGAATTTGGTTTCATTTGTTTGCCACGACGTGGAAATGTGCCCGTCAAAATAGGCTTGCTCTTATCATTTCTAGTGTATCAAAAAACAAAACACATATTGCAAGGCTTGTGGTTCCCACCACGATGAAAGAGGGAGAAGGGGTTTCACATTTTGAGCTATGATGCAACAATAGTTCATAGTATAAAAATGTATAAATGAAAAGAGAGAGAGAGATGAAGATAGAGAGGGTGAGGGAGAGATCATGAGGCCTTTTATAATGCTTCAATTTTCAAACTTTATTTAAAATTGAGAATAAGATTTTAATAAATAGAAATAGGTGAGGGTATTAAGGAAAATTGACTTTGAAATGGTATATCTTATCAAATTGAAGTAAGAAAAATAAATGAGAATGAGAATTGATTTTCTCATTCATCTATGCTTTATGTGTTTGCAATTAAGTCAATAGTAGTTACACTCTCCTTTTTCTCTCTCCTCCAATATAGTATTCCCATAAGGGAACAAAGAGGGATATAAATTAAATCTTGAAAAGATATTCATTACTCACCCCACTTTGGAGTCAAAGAAATGATCATGGAAAGATACTACACATTATTTCATCTTTTATGTACAATATTTGAGATAGTGAATTTTAATAAATTTATAGAAATAATACGGTCAAAATGGAAATCTAAGAGGATAGGAAGAATCTACACTCCTTATTAGACATGTGGTTCAATTTTGGTTGAGTTTTGGCCATGTTTCAACCTCCAAATTAATTAGACAAGTTTTCATATAATTTAGAATTAGATTTAATGGAAAATACATACAATGCAATGAAAACACCTAAGGTTCAATTTTTAATCATAGTTGCACGTTACCCTCATTTATTTCTCTCTTATGTGTGTCATCCAATGGGTTGAGATTTGACGTGTTGGTATGTATGCCCAGAGAGCCAATCATATGATGATTGGAATTTGGCATTAAATACATGATTTCATAATAATAAAGGTGATTTCTTCTATTATGTATGTCTTACTAATGAGATGATGAGACATATATAGTAGATGTCTAAAGAATGATGTTACTCAATGACATATGTCTTCACATATGTGACTTGAACAATGAGATCATACAGATGATAAGACTATATACATTCTTATTATGTCCCTAGTCGGATATTATGGTGGAAGCAAAATAGAAAACAATAATACATAAGACTAGAGTGTGTTTTGACTGATGAAAAAATCTCATTAGTCATGGCATATGATATCAAGTCAAGCACATAGGTACATGTTAGAGAACATTGTATTTGACAGACCCACCATGAGAGTGATACATGGAGACCATGGAATGGTAGTCAGAATCATCTCTCATAGTGATAAGTGGTGATTGTGGTCCTTAGACTGAAAGTCACTACATTCACAACATTTTTTTCATGTACTTTGACATCATCCACTGTGATCCTAAATTAGGGATGCCATAAAGGTGATGCTCAGGTGCATTGTGACACATGGGGATAGATTGTGAGTAGTGTAGATGTGATTTGTCCTTCCTATAGGAAATTGATATCCAAGGCCTCTTGATAAGTGAGGCTAAGAAATGTATGGCCCATACTCATGTGATTCAATATGTGATATGTGAGCTACCGTGCATCTCATTCAATTTTCTCTAGTTCAAGAAACATTGATTGAACATTGAAAGGATGACAATTTCATGCCTTGAGTTCAATCTGAATATTAGGGACAAAGGAACTATATGATCACGATAACACTAATCAAGGATTGTAGGCTGAAGCTTTTCTCCAACCTTCTGAATTACTTGGGTAGCAATGATATGTTGTTAGATACCACTCATTGGTTGTGATGTCATAAGTTAGTTATGGACATTCACTGCCAATGTAATTTTGGAGCTATAGGGTCACACACATAGGATATACTTGGATTAAAGGATTATATTTATGAATGACATTTACCTTGATTACTAAAGGTTTTTAGGTATTCATTTAAACAACTGAGGTTTAAAATTGACTGAGTGGACTCTGAACTGGTCGGCTCAAGTGTTGAACCAATTGGTTGATGTAACATAATGAATGTTAGATGTAATCTCCATGTAAACATTTTTCCCAAGTTTCCCTTTCATTTCTGTCCTTTATGTCGTTCATGTTTAATTAGTAGAATTTATACTGGTTTTGTGAACATTTATTCACTAATTGTACCAATATAAGGGTTTATGCACAAATACCTCAGTGAAAGCTTATTTGAGGATCTATAATGCAAAATCACCACTTTAGCATAACAATGGTATATTAATTTGTGTTAGAAGTGCAAGGCCATAAACCTTGATTAAATGTATTAAACAAGTTTAATTACTATAATTAAGTGCTCTAAACCTTAATATAACTTTTTGATATGATTTGAAAACATAAAGTGAACCTAAGTTTCAAATTTGGTTCGATTTGGATGTTGTTTGTGCAAGTTATGCAATTTTAGGTACATTCGGGACTTTTATGCAATTTACCCAATTGGGAGGTTTTCTTTCCAAATTATCACCTGAATTTTAATCCATAGATATTCCCTTACCACTCTCAAGATTTTGATTGATGGGGCACCTGGTTGCACCTTGGTTTGAAGGTTTTTCTCTCCAAGGGCATTATAAGGATTACCCTCGTTATAAATGAGCTTATCTTTAAAAGCTATCAACCAATGGGGTTATTTCTTTGATTGGAGGACGGTGGGGATGGCCTAGAAGCCTCCATGGACTTTTAGGACTGACCTTGGATATACAATAAGTCTCTATGATTTGTCCTCTTCCATGGCCATGAAGCCTTAGCCTAAGGACACATGGAAAGTCCCATAGACACCTCATGCTTGCCACCTTCTTTATAAAGCCATGCCTACCCCTTCCCACCTTCCAATCCAAGAAGAAATCCTCTCCTTATCTTTCCTCTATCTTATATAATCATTCCTTCTATGTTTTTCCATGAAGTTGTTGTCCCAAGGTAAAATAGGGTGCCTACCTTGGTGAAGAAGTTTCCAAGGGTTCCAAATTTCTCTATTTAGGATTTCTTTAGCTCCACCTTGGTATTTTGACCAAAACTAGTAATTATCCTCCTTTCCTTCCCTGTTTTCATGTTGTTAGTATTCCTACAACCTTCTTTCAGGTCAGAACCATGACCTTCCAAGGTAAAACTCCACCTAGAACCCTAAAACATCTCATCCCCATGCTCTTTTTCTAGGGTTTGCACCTCTAAAGTGGAGAAGGTGATCTTTGCTCAAGAAAGGAGCTTGGCTTGGAGGAACCAGACCTTCTAATCTCAGGATCCTTTCTATTTGGATCTTCTTACCTTCCTAGAGGCAAGTTTTTTTAACACCCTTCTCATATATTGCTTATTACATGTTTAAAACTCATGCTTTTATGTTTAAAATCGATGATCTTCATCTCTTTTCACCATCTTCTTCTAGGATTTTTATTTCTTGTTGTTTTACCTTCTCTAGACACTCTAGTTTGGTTACCTATGCAACTTCAAACCTAATCCTGGGTCAAATGGTGTTTTCTTCCACTCCCTCTCTCTTCAATTATATCGATCGGTTTGATGATTTGGCAATTTCCTATTGGTCAGTATTGAAAAATTCATATCTTCTAATCCACTTATCCAAATTTGACAAATAAATATGTTTTAGAATTGGAAAATTAATATGTATTTAATAAATATATTTTCAAGGTCTTCTTCATGGTTTGATGAAGTGTCACAGAACCATTCTTACCCCAATCCCAATCTCACTATCTAGACAGTGGTAAAGGGATTGAAGCGCTCATCCCTGAGTGGCCCGATAGGATCTATCACACTGGCATATACAATAAGAAATAATAACTCAAAAACTGGCGATATAAAGAACAAACTAACCCAATATGGATATTTTTCCAATATATCCTTGTCATCAGAGTATGTAGAGTGCGAAAGTGATCTTATTCAGTGTTTCAATTGTATTGCCTAAAATCAAGAAAATTGAGACACAATCATGCAATTGGATGGTACACAATCAAAATCAAGTAAAGTGGTTTATAAAAAAAGAGTATACTTGGCCGGACTTATATTCCAAAGAATAACAAAGGATTTACAAAACCAATATCATTTGACAATATGTTTGTTGTTCAACAATTCAATTTTTATTACGAGTTCCCATTATGTTGTAATCAAATAAGCATGCTTATATATTTTGTATGACTCTATTACCCCAACGCGATGGGGAAGGTCACTAGGCTCCTTCTCACCATAGGAAATAGGAGGCTAATGTACAAGTCCCACCTCCAAATGAGGGGGTTGTTGCACTCAATATC
The DNA here is from genome assembly GCA_963693085.1 of Alisma plantago-aquatica. Lineage (NCBI taxonomy): Eukaryota > Viridiplantae > Streptophyta > Magnoliopsida > Alismatales > Alismataceae > Alisma > Alisma plantago-aquatica. Next base: position 995,333,025 of record OY856412.1, read on the forward strand.
AACATTATCAACATTATCAATATCATCATCATTATCAATATACGGTTAGTCATAATGGGCATGCAATTTATGTTTTCATGTTTTTCAAAATATAGTATAGAAAAATAGAAGACTAATCATAGGGAATAGTAGCTCATCCAAGTAAGTATCCAAGTATGCCTTCAAGAGATACATAAAAGTATCTTCAATACAATCAAGGAGGAGTTATATAATAGCGTACCTTTCACTGAAGATTTTGAGTATAGATCCACTAGTAAAAGGTCGACCCTTCGAGTTAGATCCTAAAACACAATGTTTGGATCAAGGGTTAAGATCAAGATATTTGGATATCATGTTTTAATATTCGAGATTAAGGTTACACTTTTCCTATGTCAACCTTAGGGTTGGGTCATTCACTTATAATCAACCAATATTTCAATGTGTCCAACATTATTTCAAATATCAAGTATTTTCGAGTGTGAATGACTTTCCTAGGTTTTCTAGGATCATATGTGTTAACCCTAACTTTATGATTATTTTACAAGTCATCATGATAGTTCTAGATCATCATCATGATAACTAACATCATTGGAATTCAAGGATCAGTTTGATTAAAGTATAGTTATGAATCATACACATGATCAATCTTTCCACAAGATTTAGATCCATTATCACAATATTCAGGTTAATCCTTGGTTCAATGTATATGATTCACATTCTAGGAGAATGATTTTCAAGATCATATCTAAACTCATATGTAGCCAAGTTCAGTTTCAAGACGAGCATTAGGGTCAGATTTAGGGTTTCTCAAGGGTTAATCATCATTATTGAGCCATTAGATGAACTAAAATAAGCAAGAGATCAAATATAGGGATGTAAGTGGGGAAAAAATTGGAATATGGTTTCAAAAGTATTTTTAAATAATCCATTGGATTTTTGTAATCAAAGTGGACTACTTATTTGTAATTTTTTGATCTAGGATGCATTTTCTATTATTTAAGCAAGATTTGGCTATTTTGGTTATTATTCGACAGAGAGAGATAATTACCTTAATTGCCGAAAAACTGGGACCATTTGATGTTAAAAGAATGGCTCAGATTGAGCCATGAGAGCAAGGTGGATCAAAGGTCTGGTTCAGTCCTTTGATCGGCCTGTTCAAGTCCTTGATTGATCGGTTCATATGGTCCAATGTCATTTGGACCGAGTGGTCTGGGGCTCAGTTTCTTCTTCACATAGTCTTCCTCATGAGGCCAGAAATGGAGCGGTGGGGCTCGACGGAGTGAAGAAGATCTAGGAGAAGGAGGGGGCGAGAGAGAGCGTGAGCAGGTTGGGATGGTTTGCCTTGGCCTCACGGACTAGATGGGGGATAGAGAAAGGGGAGAGGAGGCAAGAAACAAAGATGCCCAAATGGGGCAGTGTGGCAGTGCCACCCAAGTAGTAGGAGACCAGGGAGGGATTTGGGGGCTTTTTGCAGCTGCTCGACGCACGCTTACATGGCTAAGGTGGAGGATTGCCTGATGCGGGCCTTTGGGGGCTATTTTTATAGCACGAGGCTAGGGTTAGCACTAGGTAGGACCTGGGTCGAGGCCATGGTCACCGACTGAGAAGGGAGAGCAAAGGATGATTGTTGGTGGCACAATAGTGCACAAAATGTAGTCAAAAAGGGTATGATTGAGTGCAAAAATATGAGCAGAGGAGTTTTGTTTGCTTTGATTTTCAAAACACGGTCTTAAGTGGCAGATTTACCATTTTGATTCTATTGTCTCCTCCCCACAATCAGCGCGAGGTAGATGATAATGAACTGGTTGTTCGATTGGGTCTTGGTCCATGGGAGGGTAGATCCAAGGGCTGGGACTCACCCTGATCCCTTGCCATGGATCAATGACATGGAAAAGCCAAACAAAAGAGTAAATAAAGAGCAAATAGAGAATTTTCCACACATTAAATTGAAAAATTCATAGACAGTTGTAGGAATGTCGAAATGAGATGAAATTTGGACCATAGCTTCACCAAAATGTGGAGAGTATCTAGAAAATGTTTGAGAACAAAAAGATGAAGTTTGATTGAACAATTTTCTTCTTTAGATAAAGTGATCAATTTATCACATTTAAGGTGTTATAATGTGTATAAAATCCACATTGATCACCATATTTTGATTTTGAGTATAAACCATGATTATGAAGATAAGAAAAAAGATTTGAGATCAGGATTGAACATAAATTTGGCAAAATTGTAATTTCATCATACTTATGCAAAATTCCACTTTGACACACCCTTGCCTCCTTAAAAAGGAATTGTCCCTAAAATTTAAAAACATCCTCAAAATTGGGAATATTCCAAAACTATATCATATCCTCAAATACCGGTGTATCCTCAACTATTTAATCAAAATCATGTCCTTAGAATTCAAGTAGTACAATCATGATAATTGGGATTCCATGTTTCATATCATAACTAACTTGGTTCTAGCATCGTTTCATCATCGAGAAATTGAGTACCAAGGTCAATGCATATACTATTCAAAGTCATCGTATGAGTCACAAATATGGAGAGCATCTTATTGACCACAAATTTAGAGGGACCATATTTAGGTCAAACAAATAGAGTCCTTGAATAAAGTGTACACGGTGACTTTCAATCCCAAAATCTCAGGGTCTTAGCTTCTACGTTGGCCTAGGTGGGGTTATACATCCATGATTTGAGATTTCATATTTCAACATTTTGAGGCAACATCATACTTTCAATATCACTATTTTGAGCTCAAAATCAATGGGAAGGTCCCACCCTATTCCTAATCAGAGATACACCGTAAGTCATAAATCCAGAGGGTCAAAATAGTCATCATTTCAAAATTTTTAAAATTTGGGATTTTGAAGTCATTAGTCATATATCTCAAGGTCCAAACAGTGTGATCATAGGATTTGTATCATTATTGAGATTGATAATCATGAGTCACAAGTCCATTAATAAATATCAAGAGTTGAGATTTTAGGCATCAAAAGTTATAGGTTCAAAATTTTGAAGCTAGGGTTTAGATTCCTATTTAGACCTTGGGGGAGATCACTCATCTATATTCAATTTCAAGCAACAATATTCAGTAATATTTGAGCAACATATCAAGATTTCATTATCAAGGTATCCAAGGTTTATGAATGATCTAGGCCTAGGTCTATCTAGGAAGTCAACCACAAGCTATAGTCAACATTGTCGTATATCAAGGTCATTATTAAATCAAAATTCAAGATCGAGTATCAACCATGGGTTTAACCTATTAGGCTTAGGTCAACCAATACAAATTGGGTGAAAGGGTATACCTTTCCAAACTCTAAATAATCAACAAGGTGAAAACATAGAGGTAGTTAAAATAGGGATGTGGCCTTGGTTAGGGGAGTCATGAGTCAACTACTACCTTAAGCTAGCAAATTACCTACACCAAAATAGGGAGAGTATCAATGATCAAATCATATTCTACCAGGTTAAAAGATCAAAATTCAAAATCATAATAGGGCAATAATGTCAAGATTTTACAAAGTCAAGGTAATAGTAGCATTCCTTTCCTTTTATGATCAAGTTAGTGATATAATTTGGAAATCGAGGATTTGAATTTGTAATCCGAGGAATTAGGGCATAATAGTGAAAAATCTAGGTCCATCGTCATCATGTCAAAATTGAGATTGCAAAAGGCATCAATGGTCAATAGGAAAACTTCTTTTTGCATCATAGGTCTTACATCACAATTTTGTGAGTCTTAGGCTTAGTCACTTGATAGCATGGTCAAGATATGTATAAAATAGGATATGAGTTTGCTTAACTATATTTGAGGTTTAATCAATAATAGGGAAACATGGGCATTAATAAAATAGATACCTCATCAACAATGAGGTATAAGGTATAAGTCATCCTTATTTCACCATATCATACTTCATATCATTTATCTCAAACATAGGAAGCATATAGTCAAGATTGAGTGTTCGTGATATTAGGGGTCATACATGATTATTTTAATCCAAGATTCATCGATCAAAATCGAGTTTTCAAATTAAGGTCAGATCATGGTATCAACTTTCAAAATTTAATCATAATCTCTTTCCCATGCATAAGCTACATATAATCGAGACATCATGTGGTATAAGGTCACAAGAAAGGACCACATGGGGAGAAGAGAAGACTGCCTAATCTTCATCTACATGGGTGGCTTAGGGTAGTCCTTAATGAAGAGGTGATATGCTAGAAGACTCTCTAGGGTTTCACAAGAGAACCTAGAGGTCCAATTTTGGATCAATTAAAGCCAGGTAGAGCGGGGGATCTCAGCCACCGTGAAGACATATAAGAGAAATTAAGTCAGGAACCCGAGCCTACACACCTCAATTTTCACCATTATGGACTTTAGGGTTTAATGGGTGTAAGAGACTTGACAAATTATTTACTTAAAGTATATGGGAGTGTGTAAGATCTGATACCAACTGTCACAGAACCATTCTTACCCCAATCCCAATCTCACTACCTAGACAGTGGTAAAGGGACTGAAGTGCCCGTCCCTGAGTGGCCTGATAGGATCTATCACACTGGCATATATAATAAGAAATAATAACTCAAAACTGGAGATATAAAGAACAAACTAACCCAATATGGAGATTTTTCCAATATATCCTTGTCATCATAGTATGTAAAGTGTGGAAGCGATTTTATTTAGTATTCCATTTGTATTGCCTAAAATCAAGAAAATCAAGACACAATCATGCAATTGCACGGTACGCTATCAAAATCAAGTAAAGTTGTTTATAACAAAAGAGTATATTTGGCAGGACTTATATTCCAAATAATAACAAAGGATTTTCAAAACCAATATCATTCAACAAAATGTTTGTTATTCAACGATTCAATTTTTATTACGAGTTCCCATTATGTTGTAATCAAATAAGCATGCTTATATAGTTTGTGTGACTCCATTACCCCAACACGATGTGGAAGGTCACTAGGGTCCTTCTCACCATAGGAAATAGGAGGCCAGTGTACAAGGCCCACCTCCAAATGAGGGGGTTGTTGCACTCAATATCAAAATTATCAACATTATCAATATCATCATCATTATCAATACATGGGAAGTCATAATGGGCATGCAATTTATGTTTTCATGTTTTTCAAAATATAGTATAGAAAAACAGAAAACTAATCATAGGGAATAGTAGCACATCCAAGTAAGTATCCAAGTATACATTCAAGAGATACATAAAAGTATCTTCAATACAATCAAGGAGGAGTTATATAATAGCATACCTTTCACTGAATATTTAGAGTATAGATCCACTAGTAATAGTCGACCCTTCGAGTTAGATCCTAAAACACAATTTTTGGATCAAGGTTCAAGATCAAGATATTTGCATATCATGTTTTAATATTCGAGATTAGGGTTAACTTTTCCTATGTCAACCTTAGGGTTGTGTCATTCACTTATAATCAAACAATATTTCAATGTGTCCAAAATTATTTCAAATTTCAATTATATTCGAGTGTGAATGACTTTCCTAGGTTTTCTATGATCATTTGTGTTAACCCTAACTTTATGATTATTATACAAGTCAACATCACAATTCTAGACCAACATCATGATAACTAACATCATTGGAATTCAAGGATCACATTACTACAGAACTGACCTTTGGGGTCGGTTATTTAAGGCCTTTGGCGACGGTTAAAAAGTGACACATATGTGGGCGACACTAAAAAGTGAACCCTTAGGCGTCGGTTTTAAAACCAACACTAGAACCCTTCACGCCACACAAAACGTGTCAGTAGGGGCACTATAGGCGTCAGTTATTAGTGGGGAAACTGATGCCAAAACCCTTCACACCACAAAAAGGGCGCCAACAGGGGCACTATAGGAGTCAGTTATTAGTAGGTAAACCGACGTCCAAACCCTTCGTGCCACAAAAGGGCACCATCTAGGACACCATCAGCATCGGTTTCATAGTAATAACCGATGCCATATCACCTTCCGACACGACTGTGCTGGCCAGCACAGCCGTGTTGTCCGGCCACATTAGACGGCGGTTTTTTTGCTATTAACCAATGTTGTAAGTCTTTGTTGTCAGTTTTCGACTAATAACTGACGCCTATGTTTTGATTTTTTTTTTCTTATCAGTTTGCAGGCCTGTTGTGGCTGGTCACAGGATGTAGAAACATGTAGTTTAGTGGAACTGAACTGTAGGTTTACGACATCCATTTATATCAGCCAACAACAGGCCACAAACCTATAAAATTAACAAGATTCATTTTCACACATTTAGCAACCTGCAGTTCCATTCAATTTTCACACATGTAGAAACATTTAGACACATGTAGAAACATTCATGTAGCAACCTACAGTTCCTTTCATTTTCACATTCACGCATGTAGAAACAATCAGACACATGTAGAAAATTCATGTAGCAACCTGCTGTTCATTTCATTTTCACATTCACACATGTAGAAACATTCATGTAGCAACCTGCAATTCCATTCATTTACACATTCACATGTATAAACATTCAGACACATGTAGAAAGATTCAGACATGTAGAAACATTCACACATATGACAATTCAGACAAATTCATTTACAAAATATCATTCTTTAGTCATTGTCTCTATCAACATCTCAATTATATTTTAAAACCCCCACTACTTGTATGGCTTTTGCCCATTCTTCTACTAAATCATTTAATTCTTCAATCGTATAGGAAGCATGTACATCTAGTAAGGCCTTAACTGTAGTAGGGTCAGTTTTAAACACCTACAAAGAGAATGATGTATAAGAGAATGATGTATATATATATATATGATTAATAATATATAAATAAGATTGATATATTTTATGTTATCTAATGAGACTATATATAATACCTCATGTATGGTATCGATGTCCACTGTGGCATATTTTATAATCATGTGCATAAATCGGATCACATAGTATGCACATGCCCAACCATTGTCTTATGTAGCACACTATAAATTGAAACATACAAAATATTAAAAAATACAACTAAACACAGTTCACATAAATAATATATACATTGCAGTCGGGAATTTACTTCCACGTTATCCCAAATTATTGGTTGGTTCTTTTTCCTGGGGACCTTTCCTCCAACATTTTTGAACTCATGTAAACCCCTACATGTTAATGTAACACAGTAAATTACATAATTAAATAGTAATGTCATAACAGATGTTAACGGATACAAAAATGAAATATTTCTCACTAGAATAATGCCATTTTCATTGCATGTCCATATTTTGGATTCAATTTAGTCCCCTTAGGATCTAGATAATAGACAGTGAACGTCCCGTGGATAATAACTAGTAACTCCCAATGCGTACCCCTAGAGGTAAAAAAGTTAAAAATTAATAACTCGAAATCTACAATAAAAATGTAACTTTCCTAAGTCCAAATTATAAGCAAAGTAAACTTACTCCACATTGAATGGAGCTATTATCACCATCTTCTTATTTTGACCAAAATTTGTAAAAGCATCACAGCAATATTGTTGAACTGACAAAGGGTCTTTAGCTACTAGACTAATCAAAGATGGAATCAAAAATCCTACATGTTCAAATGAAATATCTGCACATATCTTGTCTAAGTAATTGTTGAACATGTATTACGTATGCATTAATATATAAGAAACCCGATCACCAGATCCTACACAAGGTATATGGATGTATAAACAAAATCTCACCTTATCCATAGCTCTATCACATGTATTCAGCCAATCATAGCGAAACAACTCCAAAATATCTTGTATAAATAGTTTGTTTTCATATGATTGACTTGCAGCATCCGCATCTATAGAAACATTGATAGGGCAATTTATATCATGTTCGCCTAACCATACTACCATACCTTTACAATTAGGACCTAATGAAGAAGGTAGGCCATGTGGAACCCAACTTGGTAATGTAAGAGGTGGAGGTGGAGGCCTAGATGCTCTGGGTATCTTCATTTTAACCTGTATATATAATTTCAGATCAATTGACCTCATATATACACACTAACAATTTAACGTAATGTAAATTTACCATACAATTTCTGTATAGACGACATCCGCTTTGGGCCACAATATCACTCCTTCTTCTGCCTCACCAAGTGTTTCATAATCTGGGTGGCCATATGGTAATGGAAGATCCATCAAACTGGGGAATATACGTAGCGAGCTCATACGAACCCAACCATCAGGTAATGGAGACCCATGAAACATTTCCCCTGGAAGGGATGGGTAAGCCGACGCCTCTGCAATGACGTATTCGTTACTTTTTAGATGGCATGGCTTCAACCCCTACAAATTTATGTAAAGAATGTTATATACATATATACATATCATCTTGAAAACATATCATCTTGAAAAGACTAGATACTATGTCATAAAAATACTTACAGCGGATGTGCTAGGTGGTGGGTCTACAGGATTACTCCCAACCTCTACAGTAGGAGTAGAGCAGGATACCATAAGTACTGTCTGAGTGTAGGAATGGCAATGGGTCAGATTTTAGTGAACCCAACCCGTATTATTTTAACCCAAACCCAAATACACCCAACTTCTTTTGTAAAAGTTGTCACCCAATCGGACCCGACCCAAATTAACTTGTGCTAACCTGTAACAACCCGACCCGACCCAAACTACTTGTTAGAAAGCAAATTCTGGAATATAATGTAGCACCGTGCGTAAATTTCTGCCCATACCAAATTAGAGTGCTATTACAACTAACAAGGTGCACAAGATTGGCACTTAAAGAGCTCGGTTGGAACAAAGTAGTGCTCCTCTTCCTAGAAGAAGTTGGCTACAACCAACACAGCCGACATCAGGACAATGCTAGTAAAGATGCCACACTTCTTGAGGAATTTGGGCAGGACCTTCGGTTTCCACCAAACTTTCCTATCCACCGTTTCCAGTACTTGTTGCTCAGGCACTTGTTCGCTTTCGGGAACTTGTGGTACTGGCCCCGCCGGCAGCATCCCGTCCTCACTGGAAGAACTTGTAACAGGACGGCAGTCTTCCTCATCCATATGAGGTTCTTCTACAATTTCATCCTCATCTTTGTAACTAGGAACCACCTCCTCTCCCTGTCTGCCAGTGTTCGTTCCAAAGCAAGACTTTGTACATGAACATGTGGACCGGCCAGCAAGGAAACCAGCTTCGTCGTCGGCGGGTGCCTTGTCCTCAACCCACCTCGCCAATGCCTGTTGTAGGAACTCCAGCCTATCCACAAGGTGCAGCAAGTGATTGGTTATTTATTCTATGGAATGATCCTTCATCTCCACCGACAAGAGTTTGCGGAAAAACAACATCCTGTGTTGAACGGCCCCATCTAGGTGTTCCCCATCCACCATATTTTGCGATTCCATATGGCTATGGTGGAGGATTTGTTCTAGATAGTACTCTGCATCCTGAATTCCCTTCTGTAAGGTACAATAGGTATGGGTGATGGCGGGCGGCATCCTCTTCACGTCGTCAAGCAGTGGCAGTGGGGTGAAGAGAAGGAAGGCGGAGGAGGGCTTTACATGGTAGCCTTCAGTGTAACCTCCGTCCTGTAGACGACTGCAGAAAAGCAGGATGAAGAGGATGGGATGGTAGTGGGCGGCGATTGAGGAGGCCTCACTCTCCAAGCAGGTTTACGGATATGACAAAGTGTCACAGTTTTGGAGCGGGGCAGAAAAATACAAAAATCAAAAGACGTGTACATTTTTCACATCACCGTCTGCATTTGGGTGATGGGCAGCCCACCTAAAATGGGTTGTCGCCTGCATTTTGCCCATAGACAGAGCAACGCCTGAGCGTCTCGCCCAACTCTACCCACAAATCCATCTGACCCGAGATTTTTGGGTTGGGTCGGAGTGGGTCGGATCAGGTCAGGCTAGGTCGGGTCAAATTGTCATCCCTATCTGAGTGGCAGTCAGAGATGCCTGCCACTTGCTCATTGCTTCATGGAGTGTCTTATCAACTGCTTCCTTGACTCTCTTATCAACTTCTTCATCGACTCTCCTATCAACTATCTTATCTACCTATACATGGATAAAAGAAACATTAGCTTGGGATTATTGAATCCCCTTTTACAATAACATTCTAAAAAAATAATAGGTTACCTCTCTATGTGAAATTCCCACTTTTGGGACATGTTTGCGCTGGGATGGCCCAAAAAATGCTTTTATGCCCACACTTGTGCATGCACCCCTAACACTTCCAGGATGCTCTGGGTTACCCAGAGCAACTGTCAATTCATCCCTTGTGCCCTCAGGGATGAACTTGCCTTGTTTCCTCAGCTCGTGTAGCTCCCGCTAATCACCATCAATAGAAATTGGTAAGTAAGTAAACACCACAAATAATCAATATTCGAACGATTGCTCTAAGAGTTGTATTTTACAATTTTTGCAGCTGCCTCAATAGTTGCAGGCTTCTTTATTTCTCCCTTCTTGTTTTGCCTCCCAGCTATCCAGACATCATGGCAAGGTAGAGGTGCGGTACCTAAAGTAGAGAACTTTTGAGTAGTAGTAGACTGAGCAGTACACTCAGCATGTAGTCTTTGGCGAATGCCTGCATAGCCCTTTGGACCCATTGTGTGGTCATGCACATTTAGTGCATGCCTTGCTCTTTGCGCCTCACTAACAGCCTAGTTAGTATGAACATTGATTTGGTTAGTAACACTAAAGGTTAATCTTGAATAGGTGAATACAATGTATATTAATTAAATAGGGAGTAACACCTAATACCTTGAATTCATTAGTGTTTCTTGAAGCAACAAATGCATCCCATTATTCTGGCTCTAGGAAGTTCCACTATTCAGTGGCTGACTTCTTCCTCTTCTCACAATCTTTTATGTATTCTTGGGTGAGATTTGTCCTATAGTTCCGTAGGACCCTCCCACAGGGTTTCATCACTCATTGACAATGCAGATTTTCATCCAACACAAATATACTCTACAAAATAGAATTGTTATTAACTAGTATCCAAAAAATTAGTAATCTACAAAATAGAATTGCAAATAATAATAACTCACGCGTAAATCCTTCCATATTAATTCTTTCTTCCCCTTAGGTACTTTATGCCAAGAATCTATCTTACAACCACAATGGCTACGAGTAACATACCCAAGATATGAAACAAACAAGTTGTGGTTCACTCCAATTACATTTCCTGCATTATCAAAATCCACAACCAGTTTGGGTCCATTGCCCCTTAGCATTGTTAACTTCTTCATCATAGTGATGGCCCTTCTCTTGTCAACTTTTTGGTACTGCTCATCAAGTGCCTCAAGTGCTTCAGAGGGTACATGTGCATCATCAACCTAAAATTTGACAAAATAAACACACTTACAGGATATAACTATAAATGGACATATAGATAGAAATATATGATATATTTTTAAAACTTACATTGTGAGGCGGCGCATTGGTATCCTCACCATGCTCATCATGGACATCATGGTCATCATGCCCATGCTCATCCATCTGAAAATTTCATTAAAAAATCATACATTTAGCATTTGACATAACTAGAAGATAATGAAACATTGAAAAATTAAACATTGTATAGTTCACAAATACAAATGAAACATTGAAAATTGAAACATATTAAAATATATATAAACACACATGCCTCTAATATTGTGATTGTTTATCAATTAACAATCCTTCATTGTGATCTCCGTGCACATACAAGTCATCATTAGCTTCAATATTTTCTGGTGTTGGCAACCCAACTGAGAATAGACTAGAGTCATCATACTTATCATAGTACTCTTCTTCATCTATAGGATCTTCAATGAACTATCTTTTACCATGAAGAACAACCAACCATTTATCATTTGCAGGATCATCGATATAAAATACTTGTTTCACATGTGATGCCAATATGAATTGTTCACCCTTCTCGCCAATCTTTTCAAAGTTCACTAAACTGAAACCCAATTCATCCACTATAACTCCTTTGGTGTTATCAACCCAATTACATTTGAAGAGCGGAATTCTAAAATCTATGTAGTCAAACTCCCATATGTCTTCAATGACACTGTAATATGACATTTTAGCTTCACGTGGACTCTTATCCTTTGCACTTGTAAAAAACATAGTCGACGCTTGAAGGGTGACCCCACTATTTTGGATGACACTCTTATCTTATTGGCGCTTTGTGTAATATGTGAATCCATTCATGTCATACCCTTCATAAGACATAACATTCAATTTTGGTTTAAAGGTGAGGCATTTGATAGTTTCAGTAATATCATCTGGTTTTGAGATAGTTGATGTAAGACTTTATCTTCAAACCACTTAATAAATGTTTTGTTATCCAATCTAGCAAGCCACATTGAATTGGCTCGAGATATTATCTCTTGATGAAATTGGTATGTTCCTCGATATAAACACTCACTTCATCCATGTTGTGTAAAATTTACAAGTGACCTTGTTCCAACTGCTCACGGTTGATTACTTTCACTCGTGATCCCAAAATTCCTTTGCCAAATTGCTCCTCAATATTCTTGTCATTACCAGGAGTGTCAATACCACTCATAAAGTCATTGCAAAAATCCATAACGTCTCTCACCACATAACCCTCAATAATACTCCCTTCAGGACGATAACGGTTTTGAACATAACTTTAAAAAACACTCATGTATCGTTCAAAGGGATACATCCAATGCAAGAAAACAGGTCCCAACATTTTCACTTCCCTATTCAAGTGGACAACAAGATGTACCATGATATCAAAGGACGAAGGAGGGAAATACATCTCAAGCTGACATAGGGTAACAACCACTTCTCTTTGCAAAGTATCGAGAGTATCAGGGTCAATAACTTTGTTGCAGAGACTTTTGAAAAAGAAACAAAGTATGGTGATTGCAAACCTTACATGCTTCGGCAATATAGATCAAATTTCCACGGGCAATATTTTTTGCATTAGAGTGTGACAATCATGAGATTTAAGACCTATCAACTTCAGATCTTTCATTGATACCAATCTATGGATGTAGGATGAGTAACCATGTGGCACCTTAACATTTACCAAGCATTCACAAAAAAGCTTTCTTCTCCTTTCTAGACAATGTGTAACAAGCGGGAGGCAACTATGTTCTCTAATTTCCAATTTCACGTAATTATGTTAATTCTAACCTAATTCCCATTTCACGTAGGTCCATTCTGGATTTTATCCCATCTTTAGTCTTACCTGGTATATTCAACAAAGTACCAATGAGGCTATCATAGACATTTTTCTCAACGTGCATGACATCGATACAATGTCTGACTGTCAAATAACTCCAATAAGGAAGATCCCAAAATATTGACTTCTTCTTGAATAAAGATTTGTCACTCTGTGTGGTCATAGTACATTGTGATCTCTTACCAAATTCATTAACAAAGTCTTTTACTCATTCATAAACAACCTCCCCCGATATAGGTTTAGGTGCACTCCGTTCCTCATTCCATCCATTGAATGTTTTGCGCTTCCTACGATACAGATGGAATTTTGGAAGAAACCTTCGATGACCAAGATATACAGTCTTGCCGCCATGTTTTAGTCTTGTTGAATCAGTGTTCTCTTCACATATAGGACACTCTTAGCTCCTTTGACACTATATCCAGACAAATTCCCATATGCTGGAAAGTCATTAATAGTGCAAAACAACATAGCATGCAAACGAAATGTCTCTCTTCGTTAAGCATCATAGGTCATCACACCTTCACCCCAGAGTTTTTTAAGTCATCAATCAGAGGTTCAAGATAAACATCGATATCATTTCCAGGTTGTTTAGGGCCCGATATCAACAACGACAGCATAAAGTACTTATTTTTCATACACAGCTAGGGAGGAAGATTGTTTATAACAAGCATGACTGGCCAAGTGCAATGTTGGCTGCTCAATGTCCCGCATGGATTCATCCCATCTGTATAAAGCCCAACTCTTAGATTCCTGACTTCTTCACCAAATTTAGGGTACAATAGATCAATCTTTTTCCACTACGGGGAATCAGACACATGTTGTAGGATCCCATCATTATTTTTCTTAACATCTGCATGCCCCCTTTAATTCTTCACATCTATCAAATTGGCAAACAAGCATTGAAACCATGATATTATAGGTAGATACCACATCACCTTGGTAGGAGAACCAGTTTTGGACTCCCCCGAAGTCATCAATTTATACAGTGACGTACCACATTTTGGACAATCTTTCAAATCCACATAGTCCTTTTGAAATAATACACAATCATTCGGGCATGCGTTTATCTTCTTGGCCTCCATTCCCATTGGGCACAACAATTTCTTTACCTAGTATGTTGAGATTAGCAGCTCGTTTCCTTCAGGAAGTATTTCTTTCAACATAGACAACAATGACGTAAAGCTTTTGTCACTCCATCTATTGTTAGCTTTCAGCTTATACAATCTCAACACAGTGCTAAGCTTCGTAAACTTAGTACAATATGTGTATAATGGTATCTCAGCATCATGCACAATGTTTCTAAACATGGGAGGTGGATCGGTTTCGGTGTGCTCTACCCCAAAACTATCCAGCATCACATCAATGATGTCTACTGGAACTGGTTCGTTCACATCTACGTCATCGGAGGCAATAACTTCTTCCACACAAGCACTACTATCAACATCCACTGGTTTTGGGTTTGAAATCTCTCCATGCCATTGCCATTCTGTATAGCCTTGTACAATCCCATTGCACATGATATGACTTTTGATTTCGTCACCAGTGCTGACTTTCAAGTTGTTACTGCAATGCCTACATGGACAGTAGAACCTATCTCCAGGTTGTTTCTTATGTTCCTCGGCAAATCTAATAAACTGATCAAGACCAGAAATAAACTTTGGGGTGCAGTGATTGCGAATGGACATCCGTGATCTATCCATTCTATGATCAAAGAGAAAACAAGTATATATTACAACAAGATTAGGGTCTAGGGTTAACAGATTAGAGTTTAAGCATGGTTAAAACTTTAGGGTTTAAGGTCTTATATATAATTAATTGTTAAAACATCCTAAGTGAGATTAGGTGTTCAAGAACAGTCCCAAACTGGGGACTATCCAAGATTTAATCCTATTGAGTAAATCTTGGATGGGTTTCTAGGCCAACAAATACATGTGTTGTCATTCTTATATATAATAAATGTGTACCACCTATCCCATTCTTAAACACCTAATCTCACTAGTAAGTGTATAATGTGTATTGGGTTTTCAAGAAAATTTCGGTAGCATTTCCCCACTATTCTCCAAGTACATATGTACTTAGAGAACAAATAGGGAAATGCTACTGAAATTTTCTTGAAAACACAATACACATTATACACTTACATCCTAAGTGAGATTAGGTGTTCAAGAACAGTCCCAAACCGGGGACTATCCAAGATTTACTCCTAATGAGTAAATCTTGGATGGGTTTCTAGGCTAACAAATACATTTTTTGTCATTCTTATACCTACAATCCTAGTTTCATTATCCATATCCTAGTTCTTCAAGTTAGGGTGATTATTGATGTCTTTAAAAGCATGATTGGCAATCTATCTAGGGAAAAGTTTCATCATTTACATTCCAAGCATGTCATGTGAGTGCATTAGAGTTTATCATTAAGCAAGAAGGGTGATTAGGATTCTCAATATACTCAACAAGGAAACAAGTTAATTACCAATTTCATAGTTAGGATGATAGAGATACCCTAAGATCTAGATCTAATGGTTCATAATGAGCATGTAATAAAGTTACATCACTAGATGATTATATAATTTCAAAAGAAGTACACAAATAAATTCAAATGAGTAGATAACTAAATAAAAAATAGTAGACAAAAAATACAAATAAGTAGATGAATAAATACAAATATGTTGATAAATTAATATAAATAAGTAGATGATCAATTATTTCCTAAATTTGTACATAAATAAATACAAATAATAGATGAATAAATACATATCAATTGATAAATAAAGTTAAATTAGTGGATAAATAATGTTAAATAAGTAGATGATTAAATAATAACGAAATCAGTACATAAATAAACATAAATCAGTAAATAACTTAATTAAAAAAAACACCCAGCAGCAGCCTAGGCGTGCCTTGGCGCCGCCCAAGCATCCGTCCAGGCCTCCCAGAGGCCTAACTAGGCTGGGCACCTAGGTTTGGGACCCTAGGTGAATGCCTGGGCCACCTAGATGCCGCCTGGGCGAGGTCGAGTAGGTCGGCGACGGAGGAGGGTTACGCTCAGAAATAGAGGGTATACCTTGCTTAGGTTGGAGCAGTAGGCATGGCAGAGTAGTAGCTAGCGGTGGCAGTAAGCATGGCGGAGCAATAGCTAGTGGTGGCGGCGGCCGGCGCAGTAGCTGGCGGTGGTGGCGATGACCAGCGACGACGGGCGTGGAGGCGGCGAGCAGCGGCGGCAGGCGTGGAGGCGGTGAGCAGGCGAGAAACTACCGGGAATCACCTGACCTAAACAGTCAGGAATGAAAAAGAGAAAGGGGAAGAGTCTGCTTTGTAGGGTGCTATTAAGTTATCAATCTGCATTGGTTATTAAAAAAACTGACGCTTATAACAATAGGCGTTGGTTACCACAAAAAAACTGACACATATTCTCAGTGATAGTCGTCGATTTATACTAGAAAAACCGACGTCTATCTACATATGCCGACAAAAGCAAAATGTTCTGGAATTATGACCATAGTCGTCAGTTGACGTAGAGAACCAACGCCAAAGGCGGTGAAAATTTTCGTCGAGACAACACGTGAAAACACATCAGCGTCAGTTATTACAAACAAACCGACGATAAAAATGGGCCCAATTTCTATCTCACGAAAAAACCTTAATTCGTCTGTTATTTTGTTTACAACCGACGCCGTTTGTTAAATTTTGGAGGTAATATTTTTCATTGGAAAAAATTGGATTTGGCGGGCGATTTTAGGCGTTTGTTGCTTATTGAGGAACCAACGCTAAACAAAAAGTGATACCCATCTCTGGCCACTCCTAAGAGATATATGTCAATTTTTGTATGCAACCGACGTTGTAGGGTTTAGGCATCAATTTATTGTATACAATCGACGCCTCTAAATGTGACGTTATAAGCCATTTTTGTAGTAGTGTCAGTTTGATTAAAGTAGAGTTATGAATCGTACACATGATCAATCTTTCCACAAGATTTAGACCCATTATCACAATATTAAGGTTAATCCTTGGTTCAATGTATATGATTCACATTCTAGGAGAATGAGTTGCAAGATTATATCTACACTCATATGTTGTCAAGTTCAGTTTCAAGATGAGCATTAGGGTTAGATTTAGGGTTTCTCAAGGGTTAATCATCATTATTGAGCCATTAGATGAACTAAAATAAGCAAGAGATCAAATATAGGGATATCAGTGGAAACAAATTTGGAATCTGGTCTCAAAAAGTATTTTTTAAACGATCCATTGGATTTTTCTGATCAAAGTGGACTACTTATTTGTAATTTTTGGATCTAGGATGCATTTTCTATGAATTAAGTAAGATTTGACTATTTTGGTGATTATTCGATAGAGAGAGATAATTACCTTAATTGTTGAAAAAATTGGACCGTTTGGTGTTAAAAGAACGGCTCAGATTGAGCCATGAGAGCAAGGTGGATCAAAGGTCTGGTTCAGTCCTTTGATCAACCAGTTCAAGTCCTTAATTGATCAGTTCATATGGTCCAATGTCATTTGGACCAGGCGGTCTGGGGCTCTGTTTATTCTTCACATGGTCTTCCTCGTGAGCCCAAAAATGGGGCGGCAGGGTTTGACAGAGTGAAGAAGCTCCAAGAGAAGGATGGGGTGAGAGAGAGTGTGAGCAGGCTGGGAGAGTTTGCCTTAGCCTCGCGAACTAGATGGGGGGTAGTGAAAGGGGAGAGCAGGTGAGAAACAAAGATGCCCAAAGGGGTAGTGCGGTAGCGCTACCCAAGTATCAGGATACCAGGGAGGGATTTGGGGGCTTTTTGCATCTGCTTGGGGCACGCTTACATGGCTAAGGTGGAGGATTGCATGATGCAGGCCTTTGGGGGGTGTTTTTATAGCACGAGGCTAGGGTTAGCACTAGGTAGGACCTGGGTCGAGGCCATGGCTGCCGGCTGAGAAGAGAGAGCAAAGGATGATTGTTGGTGGCACAATAGTGCACAAAACGTAGTCAGAAAGGGTATGATTGAGTGCAAAATTATGAGCCGAGGAGTTTTGTTTTCTTTGATTTTCAAAACACGGTTTTAATTGGCTGATTGACCATTTCGATTCTATTATCTCCTCCCCAAAATCAGTGGGAGGTAGATGATAATGAATTGGCTGTTCGATTGGGCCCTGGTCCGTGCGAGGGAAGATCCAAGGGTTGGGACTCACCCCAATCCCTTGCCAGGGATCAATGACATGGAAAAGCCAAATAAAAGAGTAAATAAAGAGCAAATAGAGGATTTTCCACACATTAACTTCAAAAATTCGTAGACGATTGTAGGAATGTCCAAATGAGATGAAATTTGGACCATAGACTCACCAAAATGTGGATAATATCTAGAAATATTTTGAGAACAAAAAGATGAAGTTTGATTTACCAATTTTCTTCTTTGGATAAAGTGATGAATTTATCACATTTAAGATGTTATAATGTGTATAAAATCACAGACCTCAAAAATGTGTATAAAATCACATTGATCACCATATTTTGATTTTGAGTGTCAACAATGATTATGAAGATAAGAAAAAATATTTGAGATCATGAGTGAACATAAATTGGGAAAAATTGTAATTTCACCGTACTTATGCAAAATTCCACTTTGTCACACGAAGGCTGATTTTTGTAAAATGAATTTAATGCATAAAATCCATAAAAATTACATCTTAATCATCGTAACTCCAAAATTAACATAAAAATATGTTTTCTCGATCAGGAGAACTTAATAAGGTTATTGGTGATGTTTTAAGAGTCTAAATCTAAGTTTTTCTAAAAAGGTCTAAAATTAGGGTTTCTATACATTAATGTGCACTATGTACTCTAATACATGTTAATACATTGAAAATAGGAAAAGTGGAACTTGGACTCAATTAAAATGGTAAAAGTTAGTAATTGATATCAGTAATAGAGGTATGTGCATTCCTTACACCCTATGTTGGGATAATTGTAGACAAACCCTATATTCCCTAATGAGGCTAAAATGAACCCTAAATCTTCTATTCTTGAATCCTGATGTTGTTCATGCCTCAAATCAGATTATAATTTCTTCTTATTTGGGTCTTATACACCGCTACCATGCTTATTGAATATTATGACTACTCTTGACATGACTACTTTTCTAGCATGTAGATTTATGTTCTATTTAATTTAAAGTAGTCGCACTTTTGTACAACAACCCATAGAGGGCATGTATTTAATCACCCTAGGGAATGTTTTTTATTCTCTCCTATATAATTGTGTAGGTGATTGGGAATGTCTTATTATCCCCTCACCTATAGGTTAGAGGTTTGGTAGGTTCCTCAACCCTACTTAGTTACGTAGCCATAATTATCTTACATGCAAATCCTCTTTAATATAATTGTTAATGGCAAGTTTCTTTTGAATGTAGCCTCATACTCTTGTTATCTTCATCTTATGATGAACCCTAGCATGTTCTTATTTGCTTTACTTATTTTTTTTATCCCATACTAGATTTGTGACACATAACTTGTTTTCTTTCCCCTTTTGCTGGGTGCTTTCCCAACCACCCAGGTGCTGGTGTCGAGCAAAGAGAAGGACAAGTTTGAAGGAAGTCAATTCTGGAGTATATCTCAAGCTATTTGAAAAGATGTCTAGGTTGATATTGCTAGATCCTTTTCTCTTATCTTTTTCTTTTGAGAACAATCATGTAATGAATAATGAAAGCCATGTCATAGGCTTAGTACTTTTATTTCCGTTGCTATTGACATTTTATAATATATCTGGTGCATGCTTATTTACTTGGAATATTATACATACATCCCTCAATATCTTTTGTCTTTCTAAAAAGATGCATGTTTTGTACTTCCTTTAAATTTTAGAAAGGAGGTGATCTCGTCTCTTTACAGTATGGTATTAGAGCCTTTAGGCAACTATTAGGACATGAAGTTGACGCAAAGGTGTCTAGAATGGATCATGGTTTCGGGGGCTGGCAATATTTTCCTCCACACCACTATCTTAGTTTACGAGGACTCCCGTGCCCATATGATAACATCCTGGCCTAAGATGATACAAATTGCCCAAAATAGTATTCTTTTAGGAAATAGAATTCTAGATATTCTTTTCTCGTCTATGCTTCTATTCTTTTCTCATCTATGATTCAAATACTCCTGGGAACTTAATATGTTAACCCTACCTTTCAGGATAGGTGACTTGTTCAACAACATGAATAAGAGAAATGAGTCAAACCCTGATGACTCCAATGAGGGAAACACTCATGTGACTCCTGTCGGTAATGTTGTGCCAATTGCTCTCCACCATGATGGGGCAGCTCAACACAGTGGCCGCCAATGCCAACAAGCTGAGGGAGTTCACCCTCACCGACTTCATAAAGATGCAACCACCCTACTTCAAGGGTGAAAGTGAACACAACATGGTGGATAAAGTCGATGACTGGGTGTTGGCTTTGGATCGAACCTTTGAGGGTATGGCATGCCCTCCTCACTAGAAGGTTTGCTTCACGATGTATGTGTTGGATGGACTGACACGTGTCTGGTGGAATGGTGTCACCCGCACTCGAGACACCTCTACCCTGGAGTGGGACCAGTTCCTGAATCTCTTTGGGGAGAAGTACATATGTCCTTCCTTCTTGAGGAAAAAGGAAGCCTAGTTCTACAACCTCAAGCAAGGAGTCATGTGTGTGGCTGACTACATACAATGGTTTCTACTTCTGGAATGCTACGCCACCAACCTTGGAGCTGAGAGAAGGACAATGTTGTTCTTGGAGGGCCTGAACTACCAGGTGGGCCGAAGTCTTGTTCCGCAACTTCCACTCACCTTCCAGCATATGGTGGATAAGGCCCTAGTCATCGAGTCCTACCTAGGATTCCAATCATATGGACACAGTAATGTCTACAATAACAATAAGAGGAAGAACCCTACCCAGAACAAGAATCACGGACGTGATCGGTGAAATAGGTGCTCTCGCCACCATCCTCTAGGGAGATGTCCTGCCAACAATGCACCTTCTCATAGAGACAATCGACCTCCTATGACCTTCCATGAGTGTTAACAAGTTGGGCATATCTGACCACTCTGCCCCCATTTCCAGTAGGGACAGAATAATGCCCAGCAACCAAGGCAGAATCTGCCTCTGTGAAATAATAATAACAACGACAACCAGAACCCGAGGTGACTTCCAATGGAGAGGTAGAATGGGAGAGTGTTTGCTCTCAATGCTGAGGAAGCAGACAAAGATAATGAAGTTATTGAATGTTGATTGCATCTTAATATGCATCCTATAAAGACACTATTTGATTCTGGCTCATCCAATACCTTCATATCATGTCATCTTGCTTCTATGTTAGAAATAGAATCTGAGTATATGGATCATATATAAGATGTAAAAAACCCCTAGTGGTAAGATCTTCTCTTCGTATCTCCAAACTCTAACCATGGACCTCTATATATCTGGTATAATGTTTCCCTCGGATTTCATCTTGCTTGACATGACTGCCTTTGATGTCATCCTAGGAATGGATTGGTTGAAGAGGTACAAAGCTGTTTTGTTTTGTGAATAATCAAAGGTTAGTTTGTCACATCCTGTTGACGGAATATTGTGTGTCAAGGGTAGGAAGCGAGAGGATTGGCAATTTGTTATCTATGTCATCAAAGCTGAAAATCTAGTCTCACAAGGGTGTAGATCTTTCTTAGCCTCTATAGTCCTCGAGGCTACACCTCCTTCTCTCGACCACATAGATGTGGTGAAGGACTTCCCGGATGTCTTTACTGAGGATTTACCCAGTTTGCCACAAACTTGTGAGGTGGAGTTCTCCATCGAGCCTGTACTCGGAACTTCGCCAATATTGAAGTTGCCTTACCGCTTGGCCTCTGTCGAGCTTACCAAACTAACAAAGCAGCTAGAAGAGCTTCTCGACATGGGCTTCATCCACCCCATTATTTTACCTTGGGGAGCCCCTGTCCTATTCATGAAGAAGAAGGATGGTTGAATGCATATGTGTATGGACTACCGCATGCTTAACCAAATGACGGTGAAGAACTTTTATCCTTTACCTCACATCAATGACTTGTTCGATCAGTTGAAGTCAGCCACTATATTCTTCAAGATGGATCTATGAAGTGGAAACTACCAGATACACGTGAAGGATGATGATGTCCTGTAGATGGCATTCAGAACTCGCTATGGGCATTACGAATTCATGGTCATGCCTTTCGTCTTGACAAACGCCCCTATTGCCTTCATGGACTTGATGAACCGAATGTTCTGCCCATACGTTGACAAGTTCATGGTGGTATTTATCGATGACTTTTGGTTTATTCTGAGATGTTAGAACAACATCGTGAGAATCTATGGATTATACTCAACACACAGTGGGAAAATAAACTCTATGCAATATTCTCAAAGTGTGAGCTCTGGATAAAGGAAGTGATGTTTCTGGGTCATGTGATTTCTGCTAGACATATAGTTGTTGATCCTATAAAGGTAGAAGCTGTGACCAAGTGGAAATATTCAAATAACCCCTCAGAGATCTATAGTTTCTTCGGCTTAGTAGGTTACTATCGAAGTCTTATCAAAATATTCTTTGAGTTGGCCTTGCCTTTAACCAAGCTAATGCAAAAGGAGGTCAAGTTCTCTTGGACACCAGAATGTGAAAATAGTTTCCAAAAGCTAAAGGAGTGTTTGACTTCTGCTCCCATTCTTGCTTTACCTGTTGAAGACATACCCTATGTAATCTACCCTGATGCTTCTAAACTAGGCTTTGGGTGTGTTTTGATGCAAGACAGAAAGGTGATCCCCTATACTTCCTGCCAATTGAAACTGAATGAATCTAATTGGCCTACATATGATTTAGAGCTTGCAGCCATCATTCATGGTCTGAAAATATGGTGACACCATCTCTATGGTGTGAAATTTTAAGTTTTCTCTGACCATAAAAGCTTGAGGTACCTATTGACACAAAAGGATCTGAATCTACTATAGCAAAGGTGGATGGAATATCTCAAAGATTATGACTTCACCATCACCTATCATCCCAGTAAAGAAATTGGCATAGTTGATGCATTAAGTCACAAGAAGTATGCCATTTGTGCTGCTCTAAGATGTTTGGTGTGGGAAAATCTCAAATATGTGACTAGTTGATGACCTCAACCTATCAATTCAGTGGATGAAGACGAGTTGTGTGTCCATATGGCTAGTTTGACTATTACACCGATGTGACAATGTGAGTTTTTTCATTATTTAATTTATGGTTTCACCTTTATAATGATCATTCATAATCGTATTTGACCCCTTGATCAATATAGATACCCAAAATCAAATTCTTTTGTATTCCATGAATTTCATGCACTTTTGGGCACCATAATTAACTTAATACACCTCTTTTATCAAATACTTGAGTTTGACTATTTAACCTTATCTTTTGGTTTCCAAACATGTACACATTATACTACTCTTCATGTTGAAGATATGGTCCAAATTTGAGATCATTTGGACCTTCCTATGATTTTATATGATTTTTCAAAGAATTTAACCTTTTCCTAGTTTCTTTGCCTTTTTCCACCTTTTTCCTTGCTGGGCCCGGCCCATCTGTTGCTTTGGGTGCCTCTGGGCAAGGTGGATCGACCCAGCAGCCTTGGATCTCAATCCAACAGCACTGGGGTCATCCCCTACCTTGTTCCGGGTTTGGCAAGGTCCACGGTGGATTAGCCACCCTGGTTCCTAACCCGATCAACCAAAACCAGTTGGTTTCGCCCCAATAAACTCGACCAATGTTTTCCCCACCCTTTCTCGAAGCTTCCACGTGGCTTTGTTTGTGGAATGGCTGCTTAGGGGACAAGCAAGCATAGGCCATCCCCTTAGGGTGTGCCGCCCCTGGTAGCCCTAACCCTAACACCTAAATACTATATAAGACCCCCTTTGGGTTCGTCCCGCCCCCACGAAGACGAACGACACCCTCTTTTCCTACTCTGTCTCTCCCTCTCTCGCTCCCTGTTTCTCTGGCTGCCGCACCTCCGCAGAGCATTTCTTCTCACGGGCAGGTTCTGTTGTTGGGACGACTAACAGCAACCATGGGATCTGGGTCCACGGTGACCCCCAGTCGAGATCAACGGCCGCCCAGCCCCGCGCAGATCTACCTTCTGACCTCGTCATCGAGCACGTGCTTGCGAGCACGGCTTCTCTCCGCCGGTGATCTGCTTCACAGGTCAATAGTTGACCAACGATCGACGGCCCCTATTTTTTGGTACTTTTCCTCTCTGCCCAAAATTCCAGAAAATGTCTATATCTTGCAAAAATAATATCTTGAAATTCCTAGCTCCAAATATATTGAAATCATAGTCCATTTTCATCAAGAAAATTAGCCCGATTTAATAAAAATAGTTTCAGAACCTGTTTCATATCTCTGTTCTCGATTTTGATGCAAATACTTGTGAATAACCCTCTTGATCATAAAATGAACAACTTTCTTGAATCAATGATCCTAACCTAGTTCATGATCAAACATGCAATCATACTCTGATGTTAATCTCAAACCTATCATTATGATCTAGAAACTTGATTAATGGCTTGGATTTTGATGACATAATTAGGGTTAACTAATATGATTCCTAAAAAGCACCCAAGTGGATCATTCATTCTGGATACATGCTTGATACTTGATTAAATGTTGGAAATATTGATATAATGGATGATCTACCCTAGGGTTGTAATAGGAATACAAAACCCTAATCTTGCATACATGGTTCTTTCATAATATGATCTTGACCCTCAAATCTATATCTTGTTTAATCTAGGATCTACTTGAGACCTTGACCTTTCACTCTTGGACTTTTACTCATTTTAGCATCCAAAAAGGTACACTATTATACTACTCTTCCTTGGTTGTATGATGATACTTTTAGGTATCTCTTGAAATATTGCTTGGCTAGTTATTTGGATGAAATATTGTTCCCTATGAATAGTCTTCCATTTTTCTTCTATATTATATGTTGAGAAATATGAAACCCTAAATCACAATACCCATTATGACTACATGTATATTGATGTTGATAATGATGTTGGAAAAGTTGATAATGTTGATATTGAATATAGGCAAAACTCCCTTATTGGAAGGTGGGATTTTGCACTCCTATCTCCTATGGCGAGAAGGATCTTGGTGACCTCCCCATCGTGTTGGGGTATTAGAGTCACCTAAACTAATATAAGCATGCTTCTTGAATTACAGCATAATGGGAAATTCGTAATAAAATTTGTGTTGAATAATATTTTGGTTTTTGGAAAATCGTTCGATAATGTTTTGAAACATAAGTCCTGCCAAGCATACTAGTTTTTCTTATAAACTGCTTTACCTATTTTTATATAGTGTACTGTGAATTGCATTGACATTGTGTCTTGATTTTCTCAATTTTAGGTAATGCAAGGAACTAGATTCATCTACTCAATTTATCTACTGCAATAAAGACTGCTACATCACTTATGGACTCTACATGGGAGCTAATTGTAAACGGGATGTAGTTGTAGGCTAGTTCTTATCTTTTTCTCTTTCCTGTTGCCTACGAGCCTTATGTACTAAACATTTTGGTTCATTTTAATAAAGAAGGATGTTATTTCATTTTTGCATATTATATGTGTGTGATTTTTGGGCCACTCAGGGACGGGCGCTCTAATCCCTTTAACACTTCCCTTTTAGATAGTGGGATTGGGATTAGGTAAGAACGGATTCGTGACAGTTGGTATCAGAGCCATAACACACTTCATATGCATTAGTGAAATGATGTTCTTGATCGCTGAACCAAGGAAGCCCTAAAATTCACTATGGTGAAAACGAAGGTGCCTAGAAAGAGCACAAAGGGGGTTCTGGCATAATTCCTCTTATCCGTTTTCATGGTGGTTGAGGTTCCTCCTGCTCCACCTGGCCTTAGTTGATCCAGAAATGGATGGAAGGACTTCCTATAACCATAGAGAGTCTCTTAGCATCTTATCTCTTCTTTAAGGATTACCCTATCCACCTATTAGAAGGAAGTAGGATGACTCCTCATCTTCTCGTTCTCCTTAAGGTGTCATGACTTGATCTATATACTCTCTCTATTTTGGGTAAATTAAGGACGGGAACAACTAAAATCCGAAAATAAATTGAGAAAACGTGTTGCAATGATCTATCATATTCTTGCTTTGAAGGTAATAAACAAGGAAACTCATATCAGTTGAACTCTTACAGATGGCCCCAAAAACCAAGAACAACAGGGATGGTGAAGGGACCTCTGGTACTGAAGACAAGGGAAAGAAGCCTCGCATGGATGATGATGAAGATGTCGGTTCTGCCAATAAGACCAACAATATGGGGGAATGGGAACTAAAACAAAAGTCCATTATGGATTCCCTCTATGACCTAGTTGTCCGTACTGCGTCCCTTGTACCAACCCATAACCCAAAACCCACCACTATCCAGGATTTTCTGAAACTCAGCCCTGAATCCTTCTATGGGGAAGACAAAGATGATGTCCTAGACAAGGCTGATGCCTGGTTAGTGTCCATGGAAAACACTTTTAGGGTTTTGAGGTGCCCTGAACAAGACAAGGTTGGTTTTGCCACCTACCAGTTGAAGGGAGCGGCCAAATTGTGGTGGGAGAATTATATCCGGTCACAGCAGGTCATCCCTGTCAACTGGGAAGCCTTCAAACCCATTTTCACCAATTGTTTCCAACCCACATATGAGAGAAAGGAGAAACAAAAACAATTCCTCACCCTTACCCAAGGAACTAACACAGTGGTTGAATACAACCGACAGTTCCGCCTACTGGAGAGGCATGTCACCAACCTTACCGAAGAACAAAAACTTGACCGCTACATTGATGGCCTTTACCTTACCCTAAAAGATTTTGTATCCTCATCCAAACCCACCAACTTTCAAGATGCCTATGACCATGCCTTGTCCATTGAGAGAACCCTGGGGATGGGACACGAGAAACCTTTACCTACCCTTTCCTATCTAGGCCTGACTGAAGTTGTACCTTCAAAACCTGAACCGAAGGGAAAACCCCATATTGGTGGCAATAAGAACAGGAACCGACAGAAGAACGAGAGGAATCCTCCTGCCCAAGGCCAGAACCAGAATTACCATCGTGGTCCTGCACAAAACTAGAATCATGGCCAAAATAGGGGTCCAGGCCAGAACACCAATATTCCTCGTTGCCGTAACTGTGGTAATTTTCACCCTGGCCAGTGCAAGTATCCGTCCCCGGTCTTCCAGTACTACAAACAGGAGGGTCACTTCAGAGACAGCTGCCCCCACCCTCCTCCAACATGGGCCAGGTAAGGTGAACATAGACAGGCTCATGTCTTTGCTGTGAATGCAGATGAGGTGAAGGCCAATGAAAATAAACTCATGGAAGGTACCTTTTAAATTCAAGATTATTTCCAGAACTTTATATCATGATTATCTTGTACATAGTCCTTACACAAAATATATGTATACGTAGGTATGATGCAAATCTCCGACCATTTTGTTGTTACTCTTTTTGACTCCGGGTCGACAAACACTTTCATGTCTAAGAATCTCGCCTTTATGTTGAATCTTGAAACAAGGGACTTAGGGTACGTACTTGATGTAACTACCCCAAGTGGGAAGATGAAAGTCTCCTACTATATTGTCGAGAAAGTCCCTCTATCTTATGTTGGACGTAGTTTTGAGTCAGATTTCATAATCTTAGACATGGAAGACTTTGACCTTATTTTAGGGATGGATTGGCTCCATAAAAATCATGCTCTAATCGACTGTCGTGCCAAGAAAGTCATTATTTCTAAACCCAACCTCCCTATTCTTGAAATTCCTAGAAGGAAAGATTGAAATCAAAACATTGTCATTTCTTTGATTAAAGCCCAAAACTTGATAGCTAAAGGGTGCAAAGCATACCTAGAAACTGTAACCATCATCAATCCTGATACGAGTGCCCTAGAAAACATTGATATAGTGTGAGAGTACCCGAGTGTCTTTCCTGAGGAGCTCCCTGGGCTACCACCAGATCGTGATGTCGAGTTTTCTATTGATTTAGCACCTGGTACCGCACCTATTTCTCGGGCACCCTATTAGATGGCTCCTGCTGAATTAACTGAGCTGAAAAAGCAGTTCCAGGAATTTCTTGACAAGGGTTTCATCCTCCCTAGTACCTATCCTTGGGGAGCCCCCATTTTATTTGTCAAGAAAAAGGATGGTTCCCTTCGCATGTGTATTGACTATCGTATGATCAATCAAGATACTGTGAAAAACAAGTATCCGCTGCCCAGAATTGATGACCTTTTCGATCAACTCCGTTCTGCCCATGTCTTTTCAAAAATTGATCTTCGTTCTGGTTACCACCAACTTAAAGGTAAGGATGAAGACATCCCTAAAACAGCCTTTCGAACCCGATACGGGCATTATGAATTCCTTATCATGCGTTTTGGGTTGACTAATGCCCCTGGTGTGTTTATGAACTTGATCAATAGTGTCTTCCAACCTTTCCTCGATGAGTTTGTAGTGGTCTTCATTGATGACATATTGATATATTCGACTGATACTGAATCACACCGTTTTCACCTTCACAAAGTTCTTGACATCCTCCAATCTCAAAAATTCTATGCAAAGTTGTCAAAATGTGAATTTTGGATTTCTAAAGTCATGTTCTTGGGCCACATAATTTCTGGTGGGAAAATTTCTGTTGACCCCGCCAAAGTCTCGGTTGTTCTTGAGTGGCAAGCCCCAAAGAATGTTTCGGAGATTCGCAGTTTTCTAGGTCTTGCTGGCTATTATCGACGTTTTATCCAGAACTTCAGTAGGACTGCCTTGCCTCTCACTAAGCTCACCAGGAAAGGAGAACAGTTTATCTGGTCAAAGGAGTGTGAGTCCAATTTTCAAGAGCTAAAGACAAAGCTGACAACTGCACTTGTCTTGACTCTTCCCTCGGGAAATGATGGGTTCGTCATCTTCACCGACGCATCAAGGTTCAGTCTGGGTTTTGTTCTCATGCAAGAGAGAAAGGTAGTCTCTTATGCCTCTCGACAATTGAAGCCAAATGATGTCAACTACCCAACCCATGACCTCGAGCTTTCCGCCATCATATATGCTTTGAAAATATGGCGACACTACTTGTATGGTGCCACCTTCAACATCCTCACCAACCACAAGAGTCTGAAATACATCTTAACACAGAAGGATCTCAATCTCAGACAGAGGCGTTGGCTTGAGTACCTTAAAGACTATGACTTCACCATTTCCTACCACCCTGGTAAGGCAAATGTGGTGGTCGATGCACTCAGCAGGAAGCAGGCTAAATGTGCTGATGTCTTTACTACGGAATGGAAGAACATGGAAGTCATGTCACTTTGGGCCCCGAGTATGGGCAACATTCTTAGATTGGCCAGTGTCCATGTAAAACCGGGCCTCCTCTCTGAAATCCTGTCAGCTCAAAATAATAGCAAGAGCCTTGATGATATGACTAAGCTCTTAGAGAAGCCCCAAACTCATCTGACAGTCGGTATGGATGGTGGAATCCGATACAAACAGCGCATATGGGTCCCAGAAGATTCAGTCATGATAGAAATGGTGTTACGAGAAGCTCACGGGTCAAAATATATTGTACATCCTGGATCGACAAAGATGTACAAGGATCTGCAAAGGCACTTCTGGTGGAGGAATATGAAGACTGCCATTGCTACTTTCATCTCCAAGTGTTTGACCTGCCAGCAGATCAAGGCTGAACACCAATGTCCAGGAGGTCTCCTACAACCCCTACCCATCCCCGAGTGGAAATGGGAAAACACACCATGTATTTCGTGGTGGGACTACCCAGGACCAGGAAAGGGAGTGACGCCATTTGGGTTGTAGTTGATCGTCTGACTAAATTGGCCCATTTTATTCCAATCAAAACAATGACCAAGGTTCCTGAGTTAGTAGAACTTTACGTTCGAGAGATAGTCAGACTGCATGGACTTCCTGTATCTATAGTATCAGATTGTGATGCAAAGTTCACTTCTCACTTGTGGTGACAAGTATAGGAAGAACTGGGAACTCAACTAAATTTCAACACTGCCTATCACCACCAAACTGACAAACAATCTGAGAGGACAATCCAAGTTCTAGAAGACTTGCTGAGATCATGCGTCCTCTATTGGGGTGGTTCTTGGGACCACTACCTTCCTCTCGTTGAGTTTTCCTATAACAATAGCTTCCAATCCAGTATAGGCATGCCTCCTTATGAAGCTATGTAGATCTCCACTTTACTGGGATGAAGTACGCGAAAGACGAATTGTGAAGTCTGAGGAACTACAACTCTATTCTGATAATGTCAACCTAATCAAGAAAAGGTTAAAAAGGGCACAAGATCTTCAGAAGTCTTATGTTGATCCACACATGACTGACACTCAGTTCTTAGTAGGTGATCATGTTTTCTTGAAGATTCGACCAATTCGAGCCATTGCAAAGAACAAAGGAAAACTCAGTCCTAGATATGTGGGTCCTTTTGAAATTCTGGACCGTATTGGGGAATGTGCTTACAAGTTAGCTCTACCTCCACAATATAGCATGATTCACAACGTCTTTCATGTGTCAAACCTAAAGCGATATGTCAAAGACCCTAGCCATGTCCTCAATCGTGAACCAGTTGACTTAAAGGACACCCTTGTGTACCAAGAAACTCCGGTCAAGATACTTGATACTCGCACTAAGGAACTCAGAAATAAGAAAATCAATATGGTTAAGGTGTTGTGGAAGCACCATGGGAGTGATGATGCTACTTGGGAGTTGAAGTCAGACATGGAGGAACGTTTTCCTGACATCTTCAAGGAAGTCTGAATTTTGGGGACAAAATTCTTTATAAGGAGGGGAGGATGTGACAATGTGAGTTTTTCCAGTATTTAATTTATGTTTTCACCTTTATAATGATCATTCATAATCTCATTTGACCCTTTGATCAATATAGATACCCAAAATAAATTCTTTTGTATTCCATGAATTTAATGCACTTTTGGGCACCATAATTAACTTAATACACCTCTTTGATCAAATACTTGAGTTTGACTAGTTAAACTTATCTTTTGGTCTCCAAACTTGTACACATTATCCTACTCTTCATGTTGAAGATATGGTCCAAATTTGAGATCATTTGGGCCTTCCTATGATTTTATACGATTTTTCTAAGAATTTAACCTTTTCCTAGTTTCTTTGCCTTTTTCCCACCTTTTTCCTTGCTGGGCCCGGCCCATCTATTGCATTGGGCGCCGCTGGGCAAGGCGGATCGACCCAGCAACCTTGGATCTCAATCCAATGGCACCGGGGTCGTCCTCTACCTTGCGCCTGGTTTGGCAAGGTCCACGGTGGACTAGCCACCCTGGTTCCTAACCCGATCAACCAAAACCAGTTGGTTTCACCCCAATAAACTCGACCAATGTTTTCCCCACCCTTTATCGAAGCTTCCACACGGCTTGGTTGGGTGGAATCACTGCTTAGGGGTCAAGCAAGCATAGGCCATCCCCTTAGGGTGTGCCCCCCCGGTAGCCCTAACCCTAACACCTAAATACTATATAAGACCCCCTTTGGGTTTGTCCCGCCCCCACTAAGACGAACGGCGCCTTCTTTTCCCACTCTATGCTCTCCCTCTCTCGCTCCCTGTTTCTCTGGCCGCCGCACCGCCGCGGAGCGTTTCTGCTTGCGGGCGGGTTCTGTTGTTGGGACGACTAACAGCAGCCCTGGGATCTGGGTCCACGGTGACCCCCAGTCGAGATCAACGGCCGTCCAGCCCCGCGCGGATCTACCTTCTGACCTCGTCCTCGAGCACGTGCTTGGGAGCACGGCTTCTCTCCGCCACTGATCTGCTTTGCGGGTCAACGGTTGACCAATGATCGATGGCCCCTATTTTCTGGTAATTTTCCTCTCTGCCCAAAATTCCAGAAAATGGCTATATCTTGCAAAAATAATATCGTGAGATTCCTAGCTCCAAATATATTGAAATTATAGTCCATTTTCATCAGGAAAATTAGCCCGATTTAATAAAAATAGTTTCAGAACCTATTTCATATCTCTATTCTCGATTTTGATGCAAATACTTGTGAATAACCCTCTTGATCATAAAATGAACAACTTTCTTGAATCTATGATCCTAACCTAGTTCATGATCAAGCATGCAATCATACTCTGATGTTAATCTCAAACCTATCATTATGATCTAGAAACTTCATTAATGGCTTGGATGTTGATGAAATAATTAGGGTTAACTAATATGATTCCTAAAAAGCACCCAAGTGGATCATTCATTCTGGATACATGCTTGATACTTGATTAAATGTTGGAAATATTGATATAATGGATGATCTACCCTAGGGTTGTAATAGGAATACAAAACCCTAATCTTGCATACATGGTTCTTGTATAATATGATCTTGACCCTAAAATCTATATCTTGTTTAATCTAGGATCTACTTGAGACCTTGACCTTTCACTCTTGGACTTTTACTCATTTTAGCATCCAAAAAGGTACACTATTATACTACTCCTCCTTGGTTGTATGATGATACTTTTAGGTATCTCTTGAAATATTGCTTGGCTAGTTATTTGGATGAAATATTGTTCCCTATGAATAGTCTTCCATTTTTCTTCTATATTATATGTTGAGAAATATGAAACCCTAAATCACAATACCCATTATGACTGCCCGTATATTGATGTTGATAATGATGTTGGAAAAATTGATAATGTTGATATTGAATATAGGCAAAACTCCCTTATTGGAAGGTGGGATTTTGCACTCCTATCTCCTATGGCGAGAAGGAGCTTGGTGACCTCCCCATCGCGTTGGGGTAGTAGAGTCACCTAAACTAATATAAGCATGCTTCTTGAAATACAACATAATGGGAAATTCGTAATAAAATTTGTGTTGAATAATATTTTGGTTTTTGGAAAATCATTCGATAATGTTTTGAAACATAAGTCCTGCCAAGCATACTAGTTTTTCTTATAAACTGCTTTACCTGTTTTTATATAGCGTACCATGCAATTGCATTGACATTGTGTCTTGATTTTCTTGATTTTAGGTAATGCAAGGAACTAGAATCATCTACTCAATTTATCTACTGCAATAAAGACTGCTACATCACTTATGGACTCTACATGGGAGCTAATTGTAAAAGGGATGTAGTTGTAGGCTAGTTCTTATCTTTTTCTCTTTCCTGTTGCCTATGGGCCTTATGTACTAAACATTTTGGTTCATTTTAATAAAGAAGGATGTTATTTCATTTTTGCATATTATATGTGTGTGATTTTTGGGCCACTCAGGGACGGGCTCTCTAATCCCTTTAACACTGACCTTTTAGACAGTGGGATTGGGATTAGGGTAAGAATGGATTTGTGACAACCGAATTGGATCTCAGAAGTCATTCATGCACAATTGGAAAGCTATGAGATGGAAGAGATGAAGACCTTGATCGAGAAACCACAATCTGACTTCTCTATCAGAGTGGATGGTGTTATCTGCTTTAGACAAAGGTTGTGGATTCCTGACGTGGGTGATTTGAGACAGAAGGTGTTGAGTGAAGTGTATGGGTCCAAGTACACTATTCATCCTGGCATAACAAAAATGTACAAGGACTTACAGTGAAGCTTCTGCTGGAAGAACATGAAGAATGATATAGCTCTGTTCGTCACAAAGTGCTTGACATGTCAGCAAGTCAAGATCTAACATCAACGACCTGGTGGTCTTCTTCATCCTCTTGAAATTCCAGAATGGAAGTGGGAGAAGATCACAATGGACTTCGTTATTGGTTTCCCCAAGTCCAAGAAAGGTTATGATGTTGTTTGGGTGGTTATTGATCGGCTTACAAAATCTACTCATTTCTTGCCTTTCAAAACCAATTACAAAGTTGTGGATATGGCTCATTTGTACTTTGAGTGGATCGTACGCCTGTATGGTGTACCGAAGGTGATAGTTTTTTATTGTGACCCAATTTTTACTTATCATTTATGGGGTCAGATTCAGGAGGAGATGGGTACTGACTTGGGTTTCAGTACTGCTTATGACCCACAGACTGATGGTCAATCTGAGAGAACAGTTCAGATTCTAGAGGACTTGCTTCATGCTTGTGTGATGGATTAGGGTGGTGCATGGGATCGGTATCTGCCATTAGCTGAGTTTTCTTACAACAATAGCTACCAAGCTAGTATTGGTATGCCACCTTTTGAAGCTGTCTATGGTAGACCATGTCGTTCACCTTTGCATTGAGAAGATGTCAGTGAACATTCTCTAGTGAAGACTGATGGCATGAAAATGATGATAGTAAAGGTACAGTTGACAAAGAAATGCATGAAAGTTTCTCAAGTCTGACAAAAGATGTATGTCGATAAGAAAAGGTCTGATGTTAACTTCCTAGTAGGTGACTATGCATTTTTGAAGATCAAGCCTATCTGTTCTATTGCTATATCTAAAGTTAAAGGCAAGTTGAGTGCCCACTATGTTGGACCATTTGAAATCTTAGATAAGGTTGGAGATTGTGCATACCTCTTAGCTTTACCTCCTTCCTATGATAAGATTCATAATGTGTTCCATGTCTCAGTACTGAAGAAGTATGTGAAGGACTCTTCTCATGTGCTTACTGTTGAGCCTTTGGAGATACATGAGAATCTGACCTATGAAGAGCTACCTGTGAAGATCCTTGACTCCCGAGTAAAGCAATTGAAGAACAAAGAGATTGAGCTGGTAAAAGTTTTATGGAAATATCATTGTCTGGAAGAAACCACTTGGGAGTTGAGAGATGAAATGTTATGTACTCACCCTTCTCTTTTTTCTTGAGTTTTCGAGGATGAAATCCTTATAAAGGGGTGGAGTGTTGTAACATAATGAATCTTAGATGTAATCTCCATGTAAATCGTTTTCCCAAGTTTCCTTTTCATTTCTATCCTATATGTTGTTCATGTTTAATTAGTGGAATTTATAGTGGTTTAGTGAACATTTATTCACTAATTGTACCAATATAAGTGTTTATTCACAAATACCTCATTGAAAGCTTATTTAAGGATCTAAAATGAAAAATCACCACTTTAGTAGAACAATGGTATATTAATTTGTGCTAGAAGTACAAGGCCCTAAACCTTGATTAAATGTATTAAATAAGCTTAATCACCATAATTAAGTGCTCTAAACCTTAATCCAACATTTTTATGTGATTTGAAAACATAAAATGAGCCTAAGTTTCAAATTCAGTTCGATTTGGATGTTGTTTGTGCAAGTTATACAATTTTTGGTACATTCTGGATTTTTATGCAATTTACCCAATTGGGAGGTTTTTTTTGCAAACTATCACCTGAATTTTAATCCTTAGATATTACCTTACCATTCTAGATATTTTGAACCATGGGGCACCTTGGTTTGTAGGTGTTTCTCTCTAAGGGCATTATAGGGATTACCCTCTTTATAATTGAGCTTATCTTTAAAAGCTATCAACCAATGGGGTTATTTCTTTGACTGGAGGACGGTCGGGATGGCCTAGAAGCCTCCATGGGCTTTTAGGACCGACCTTGGATATAAAAGAAGTCTCTATGAGATGTCCTTTTGCATGTCCATGAAGCCTTAGCCTAAGGACACATGGAAAGTCCCATAGACACCTCATGCTTGCCCCCTTCTTTATAAAGTCATGCCTACCCCTTCCCATCTCCCAATTCAAGAAGCAATCCTCTCCTTATTTTTCCTATATCTTAGAGAATCATTCCTTCTATGTTTGGACATGAAGTTTCTGTCCTAAGGTAAAAGTGGGTGCCTACCTTGGTGAAGAAGGCTCCTAGGGTTCCAAATTTCTCTATTTAGGATTTCTTAAGCTCCTCCTTGGTGATTTTGACCAAAACTAGTAAGTATCCTCCTTTCCTTCCCTATTTTCATGTTGTTAGTATTCCTCCCACCTTCTTCCAAGTCAGAACCATGACCTTCCATAGTAAAACTCCACCTAGAACCCTAAAATATCTCATCTCCATGCTCTTTTGCAAGGGTTTGCACCTTTAAAGTGGAGAAGGTGATCTTTGCTCAAGAAAGGAGCTTGGCTGGGAAGCAACCAGTCCTTCTAATCTCAGGATCCTTGCTATTTGGACCTTCTTACCTTCCTAGAGGCAATTTTTGTTAACCCCCTTCTCTTATGTTGCTTACTACATGCTTAAAACTCATTCTTTTATGTTTAAAATTGATGATCTCCATCTCTTTTTACCATGTTCTTCTAGGGTTTTGGTTTCTTGTTGTTTTACCTTCTGTAGACGTTCTAGTTTGGTTACCGATGCAACTTCAAACCAGATCTTGTGTCAAATGGTGTTCTCTCTCTCCCTATCTCTTCAATTATCTAGATCTGTTTGATGATGTGGCAATTTCCTATTGGTCAGTATTGAAAAATGCATATCTTCTAGTCCGCTTATCCAAATTTGACAAATATAATATGTTTTGGAATTGGAAAATTAGTATATATCTAATAAAAATATTTTCAAGTTCTGATTTCATGGTTTGACGAAGGGTGATTTTTGTAAAATGAATTTAATGCATAAAATCCATAAAAATTAAATCTTAATAATCAAAACTCCAAAATTAACAAAAAAAATATGTTTTCTTGATCATGAGAACAAAATAAGTTTATTGGTGATGTTTTAAGAGTCTAAATCTAAGTTTTTCTAAAAAAGTATAAAATTAGGGTATCTATACGTTAATGTGCCCTATGTACTCTAATACATGTTAATACATTGAAAATAGGCAAAGTGGAACTTGGACTCAATTAAAGTGGTGAAAGTTAGTAATTTATATCAGTAAGAGAGGTATGTGCATTCCTTACACCCTATGTTGGGATAATTGCAGCCAAACCCTATATTTCCTTAATGAGGCTTAAATGAACCCTAAATCTTCTATTCCTGAATCCTAATGTTGTGCATGCCTCAAATTAGATTATAATTTCTTCTTATTTGGGTCTCATACCCCACTATCATGATTATTCAATATTATGACTACTATTGCCTTGAATACTTTTCTAGCATGTATATTTATGTTCTATTTAATTTAAAGTAGTGATACTTATGTACAACCACCCACAAAGGGCATGTATTTAATCGCCCTGGGGAATGTTTTTTATTCTCCCCTGTATAATTGTGCAGGTGACTGGGAATGCCTTATTCTCCCCTCACATATAGGTTAAAGGTTTGGTAGGTGCCTCAACCCTACTTAGTTAGGTAGACATAATTATCTTACATGAAAATCCTTTTTAATATAATTGTTAATGGCAAGTTTCTTTTGAATATAGCCTCATACTCTTGTTATCTTCATCTTATGATGAACCCTAGCTTGTTCTTATTAGCTTTAATTATTTTTTTATCCTAGACTATATTTGCGACACATACCTTGTTTTCTTTCCCCTTTTGCTGGGTGCATTTCCAACCACCCAGGTGTTGGTGCTGAGCAAGGAGAAGGACAAGTTTGAAGGAAGTCATGTCAAGAGTCTATCTCAAGCTATCTGAAAGGATGTCTAGGTTGCTATAGCTAGATCATTTTCTCTTATCTTTTTCTTTTGGGAACAATCATGCAATGAATAATGAAAGTCATGTAATAGGCTTAGTACTTTTATTTTTGTTATTATTGACATTTTATAATGCATTTGGTGCTTGCTTATTTACTTGAAATATTATACATGCATCCTCAATATCTTTTGTCTTTCTAAAAAGATGGATGCTTTATACTTCCTTTAAATTTGAGTAACGAGGTGATCTCGCCTCTTTACAGTTGAGGTGTCAGGTCAATTGGAATCAACATTAGATGATCAATGGCTGAACTTGGGTGTGGACCGACCGGTTCATAGGTCCCAACCAACATGTTCATGGGATGAACTTCCCAGTTCAATTGTCAATTTGATTAGATCATGGATTGGTTTTGATGTCATGTTTCAGATAAATTTTGCATTGAATACCAATGTGATTGAGAATAGAAAATTGTACAAATTGTCCGATTTATGCACGAACTGACTGGTTGGGTGTGCAAACTAACTGGTTCTCCACTTGGAAGTTTCCAAAAAAAATTGTGAATACAACCCTTTTGATTCCTACACATATTGGGAATCCTGACCCTAGCCTCTTCGATAAATAGAGGGTACCGAGGGCTTCTCAAAATACAACAGTTGCTCTGACAATTATTGTCTTCTCTAGTTGTGGTAACCAATAGAGAGTCTAAGCAAGTCGTACATGATAAAGGGAGGGATAGGAAAGGAGAGTAAATTGTGGGAGAGTGTATGAACTCTATCTGGTTAACATTCGAAAGGGGTAACTACTTCCTCTTAGCTCTAGTAGAGCAATTTGGGGTTCCTCATGGTCCATGTGGACTTCTATAGAAGTGGGAGACTTCTACCGCTAGGATCACTCCCTCAACCGCCGTCTGTGGTGGCCAGACCAGGAGGTCATTACTGACGATTGTTCAAGTGTTGCTGAAGTAGGAGCATGTTGATGCCTAAAGAAGAAGCTTGCTTCTTAGAGAAAAAGCACAGTACTGCATCAACAGTTGTCATTGGACTTGCTCAAGGATCAGGTATAACTCTAGTTACTTTCCTGCCTAGATACATTGTAGTTGATGGGATATTTCTATTTAGAGAAAATAGGTTTGATCTTTTTATATCTGTTGTCGTATCTGCCTTCACGATTTCCCTATAGTGGTATCAGAGCCATGTCAATTTATGGTGTAATCAGATTTAAATTGATATGATCATATTTACTTTATTGCATATGATGTTAATATTAATCTGGATAAATTGCATGTCTGGTTACATTCCACATATGAATCCACTATATATATATATATATATATATATATATATATATATATATATATATATATATATATATATATATATATATATATATATATGTGTGTGTGTGTGTGTGTGTGATATATGCTATTTACATGCCTCACCCTAAAATTTGAGTTTGATGGTGCATTTTTAGCATGGTTATGACCAATAATACTACATCTTTGTGTGCATGGTTTTGATTGTTTATTCCTATTTATATTTCAATTTGCATGACGAACCTCTCTCTCCTTTCCAAATCTAAATAAATGGTCTTCTTCCTATTTCCCCTCAAATGTAACTCGAGGTTTCTCCTTATACAATAAAATAAGATATAGGATAGTCTTAATTTATGTTTCATCATGAGAAGACGTTATGCACAAGATGAATCGACCAATATGCTTGACGAACCGAACGACTGGAGGATCAAGGAGACCAAACAATTGGAGGATGAACCAATTGACTAGTGGCCATAATGATTGGCTAGAGGTGTCCAGACGTTGCTTGGACCTGAGAACCAGACGACTGTTTTAGGAGACCAATAGAGTGACCAAGAGATGACTCGACCAATTCAATAGTTGAACCAATCAACCCATATTGGTTCGAGCACAAATCTTCATCAAAAATAGGTTATGTATGATGTAGACCATAGGTGGTAGTAATTTCGTGTGGCTCCAAGGATTTACAATAAAATGACCATAACCATCGCTTGTGTGTTTTATTTATTACATGTTCTTGTTGTATTTATAGTATGTTGTGATTCAATATGTATATGCATTTATTTATAAAATCCCTCAATATAATATTAAGTCTTATATGCTTTCCATAAGAAACAGACATGAAAAGATTGATCGACCAAGCATAGGTTACGCCCAAGCATGATGCACCGTCCATCTTGTGGAAGTGTGATGGTATATATGTAGATTCTTCCCAAGAAGGGCACATATTCTATTGTGTTGGATTTTGGGTCAGGCTTAACTGAGTGTACTTAATGGGATTAATCACTAGAGGCATGCATATGACTATTTCAAAGAGTTTCACATATCATCTATCTA
This sequence comes from Alisma plantago-aquatica, assembly GCA_963693085.1. NCBI lineage: Eukaryota > Viridiplantae > Streptophyta > Magnoliopsida > Alismatales > Alismataceae > Alisma > Alisma plantago-aquatica. The sequence continues at coordinate 995,373,037 of OY856412.1, forward strand.
AGAATTACATATGACGCAATTGGCAATAATTGCCTACTTTAATAATTGACTATGGATGCTGGCATTGGGTGGGTAATAGTTGAATTGTTTTGCATCTTGGCTCACTAGAAGATTGTAGGTTGCAATCTTTTGAATTGACACATGAGGTTTATCAATTTAAAAAAAAATAGTGGGAGTGATAATTTATTAAAGGATCAATTAACATTGTTAATTTATCGAATCAAACCAAATCAAAAATGTTTTGAAAAGTTGCAAATTTTCTTTTATAGAAAAATACAAACAAGTTATCATTGCAATAAGTCCTTAAGCAACACAAACAAAATGGGATTTACTTCCGCATCTGGTTTAGGACCTTCTCAATGAGAGAAAGCTCTACGTCCTTGAAAGACTAGATCTAGAGGAACCCGCTCCTAATGTGACTAAGGCTAAAATGGATGCCTACTTGAAGCATGACAATGATGCCACATACATCAAAAACTTTATTCAATGTTGTATAAACTGTAAGTTGCATGAACAATAAAAACATGGAAATTTTCAAGATGGTAACACAACTTAAGAATCATGTAAAACAAGTAAGGTGTAATGTCTCCAAAGCGATGTTTGAGTGTAGAATGACAGAGGAAGATCATGTAGAGTCCCATGTACCCAATATAATTGGGCATGTGGAGAGACTGGGATTTCTTTTAGGTCAACAGTTGGACATGGATATGATTCTACAAGCATTGCCTAAATTAGATAGCCAGTTTATTGAGTGTTATCACTTGAGTAACTTGGCTAAATCGATGTGAGAAATACTTGACATGTTGATTGTAAAGCAAGAATTAAGAAGGATAAATTTGTGATGGTGATCAATAGAAGTGAGTCGCAGGGAAAATTCAAGGCCAAGAAGAGTTCTCAGGCTAAGCTAAAGTCCAAGTCTTCAACACTCAAGAGGAGAAGGGTATGTGAAAGAAGAATATGTCCTTTTCACTTAAAAGAACAAAGGAAGGTGAAAGAGATAGAGATCTCTACTTTAGGACCCAATATGAAGTAAGCTAGAAACTATGTAGAGAAAGAGTTGTTGCCACTATAGTAGGAAGTTGTCATTCATGGGCATGTAATAGAATTATTAAATTTCTATTATATACCTTCCATTGATGAAAACATCATGTAAGTTGTATGGAAGAATGGTATTGATGTTTCATTTCAAAAGATGAGATCTTGTAGGAGATTCCCTATGTCTCACAATCTATGTGATAGTTGTAAAGAAAAATGTGTATAACACATATACAAAATGACATGATAACTAAAAAAATGAATGCCTATAGCATTTTCATCTAGAGTGCATAAATGAAAAATGCATTTATAGAATCCATATGATGGTTATTTGAACTCTTTGGGTTATAGAATCAATAAAGACATGCAATTTTTATTTATTGGGTAATATGATAAAAGTATCTTCACTAGATATAGAGAGAGAATGACTATTCTATTAGGGCTCATACATACTAATGTATATAGACCTTTTAGAATAAATGCTAAAGGAAGTAACCAATACCTCATTATATTTATTGATCTAATCAGTAGTTATGGAATTCTTTATCTAATGAAATGCAGGTATGAATCTCTTGAAGTGTTCAAGGATATAATGAATAAATTATGTAGATAACTTGCCAAAAGTATTTATATCCTCAATATGATTGATGTTGAAATATTTTAACCAACAGTTTTACAATCTTCTGGGAGATCGTGATAATGTATCATGAAGAACTCCACTTGAAACACAATGATAGTGTATTATGAGAGTATATTAGAATGAAGGAATCACACCTCATTATTCATGGTGTAATTATGAACAAAATCTAGTTGATCTTTCAATTTCTTTTAGACACATGCTTTACCTTAAAACAATGTATCGTGTAAAATGGTTCATAAGACACCATATGAGATATGTCTTGGGAGGTGTCTCGATATGTCTTCTATAATGATTAGTATTGAAAGATTATGTAAGACAAAAGTTTCATGAAAACCTTTGTCTACAAATGACATAAATGTTAATTTGTTAAAAATACTACTCTTATCCCAATCCAACAACAAAGTTGTTTGTTGATCTGGATGGATGTATTCCTAAAGAGGAACTTATCTCCAAAGGAATCATTGGGAGTAAAAGTAGAACTAGTAATGTTAGAGACAAACAAAAAAAACATTGAACCTAAAGAGGTACAATAGGAACAAGGAGAATCAAAAGTTGTTGTGGAATCTCAAGTTCCTTATGTAACACACAAGACTCATAGTTCTAGAAGAACATGCCTTGATCTTGAAAGATTATGATATCTTATGGTTCAAGAACATGGTGAGTTGATCATAGATGATGAGTCAACAACCTATCTAGAAGCGATTTTGGGATCAGAATCTGAAACATAGTGTTACAACCCACATTGAGGTTAGTCAGGAAGTACCCCGATTAGCGTGAAGTACCTTGATTAGTGCTAAGTACCTTGTTAAACATCATGGTTAATCAAGATAAGCTAAGATGTGAATCATTAGTCGAGATTGATTCATAACTACAGTGTTAATCATTAAGTTAATTACCTAAGATGATTAACCTAGATAAGATGGTTTAGTTATTGTGCTTTTATGCCTTGAGAAGGTAGAGAATCTCGTGCTTGAAAATTTGCAAAAGAAATCACTTGAATTGGACCTTCGAGGCAAACGTTATAGCATTTTTAATTTCCTTGGACCTAAATTGCAATTTACCCATAACTATTAGCCCCCTTTCCCTTATCACCTTCCTTATGATCAGGCAAACCACTACTTGAGTGATGCACAACAGTTCTGCTGCCTGACCAGCAGAGGAGAAAGGAAGGGTGATTCTAGGTCTTTCTAGCTCTGTTTCAACTGGCGTCGTCATCCCTTCTTCTTATTCTTCTTCCTTTCTCCTTCCTCTGCCTCGCCCCAACCACCTACAACCTGACCAGCTAGAGCAGCGCCTGACCTGCAGTAGGTGCGGCGCCACCACCAGCATGGCCAGAAGGCATTGGGCGCAACAAGAAACTAGGGAACGCCAACCTTGAGCTTGTCTTGAGGTCCAGACAAGAAAACGAGGTGCCCCAACCTACTAGGGAGGCACCCCCAGCAGCAGCGGCCACACAGCAGTTGCGGCACCGGCCATAGGGTGTTTTGGCCTGGCCAGCACCATGAAACAGTGCCCTTGACTCTGACTTTGAGCCCTAAACTCGATTCCACAGCCCCCCTAATTGCAAGCAGCACCTAGCCAAGTTTCCCTCTTCAACATGTGTGTGCGTAGAGTTGATGTGTGTAGCATGTCTGAAATATAGGGCACCCAAGGTTGAAGACAACCCTATTGACACTCGGAAGTGGGCTTTGCACGTGTTTCGAGTCGATTTTGGCCATCTTGAACCACTGTGAGTATAATATCACTCACTAAGCAGTACTAACTCCATGAAACGATCGATTTTTTGTTAGACCTATGTTTTTCGCGGGTAACAGCGGTTACCCTGGTGTCGGGAAGTTTTGGCGTCGCCTGACTTCTCGTTGCATGCTTTTCATCTTCACGTTTGCATGACCCTAGTTATATTAACTGATTTGTATGATTGGGATTTGTAAAACTATATGATTGATCAAATCCTAAATTGCTCAGTTTAGAGGTTAAAGACATTAGAACATGACCTAGATTTTTGGTAGTTGTATAGTTTGCATATAAACCCAAGTTGTACGATTTTAGTAATTAACTAATTGCACAATTTAAAGAAATAGATGACGACATGCAATGTCTCAATATAAATATGTTGCACACTCTCTGTTATAGTTAATGTGTGTGATTAAGTATTAACACGATTGGAACGAATCTTGAGGACATGATTAGAAATTCTCATTTATTATTAATAATTCTTGCTATGACAAGTAATTAACTCTTAATTATGTTATGTGATGCACAACTCAATATTTGGGTCGATGTGCATGTTTTCCAAGAAATCACAAATAATTTATAGGTGCTAATGATGATTACTCTTATGCTAAGTAATTAACTCTTTTATCAGTGTATTAGAAGCTCAATTGCATGATTTCAGTGTATATGTGCCAAGTTGACATGTATTCAGTTTATTTAAGAACTTTAGTCTGTCTGCATTTACAGTATGTTGATTTCTCAGTAAATTGCAATGTTTTAAATATACTTCTCTGCCAAGTTTAGAATGATGTACATGTTGTATTATAAACTTCAATTAATTAGACGTGGTACCATAGAGATATCATAGTCAAGTATAAGTAAGGGAAAGGTACAATGTAGAAAGAGATTTCCAAGAATAATAAAATAATAGACATAGGTGCCCTGAACATCGCAGATTCCCTACAGATGTCTACACTGTAGGGAGGAAACGATCCACCCTAGCAGCGACCAGTATACGGGGATCGGATCGCACCCACAGAGTGTGCGGGGAGATGAAGCCCTTGAGGAAGTCTCCTAACAGAAGATAGGTTACCCAACATGAACCGGAGATCCCGGTGGTAACCCAGAGGTACCCACAGAGTGTGCCAAGATGATGCCCACAGAGCGTCTCAGACCCTCTGCATGTATACTCAGCCTAGAAGGAGATGTATAGTTAAAGGCCAGCTGTTTAGCCGCCTTAGTCAGATGTGACGGTTCGAGTCAAGCTGACTCGGATTCAGTTCTAGGCTTAGCTTTCTGACATTTTGAGCTAAGTCTTGTACGGTGAGATCGTAGTTCGCTATGAGTCTTCATATGTAGAGTACATTGCATATGATCAGGGCATAAGCTAAAATATGTTCATATAGGTTTAAAGAGTTTTGTATAAGTAATAAAGGTTAAGAAAGATTCGGGTACAGTTTGATAGTAGTTGTTCTTTTAATGTAATATTTACATTTCCTGTGGCATTTAATTGTAATTGTTAGATCTTCTCAGTGTAGCAATTCCTGCATTTTATTTCAGTTTAATAAACATAAGTGAGTTATTTGCGATGGTTGGGTGAAATTCTATTCACTGAGCCATTAGCTCACCAACCTACTGAAACATTTTTTTAGGTCAGCGTCAACACGAGGAAGCTGAAGGATCTTATCGCCCAGGCTCTTAGAAGGTAGTTCATAGTTAGAATAGAGGTCTCTTAGTCCTTTCCCCTTGGTCCTTGGGGAATGTGGTGTGGTAGAGAGAGAATGTAATGTAAGTTTTAAGTTATCTATTGTGCTTTATTTTCCGCATGAAAAATGTAATATGTTGTGTAAATTTGCTTTACCTATCTAGTAAAGTAAACAATAGGTGCTTCTGCAATTTAGTAAGATTTTAGTTTATTCTGAGTTATAAGATTTTCCTTTAGGTTAATTTTAAGTGATTAAGAAAAGAAAAAGTTAAGGGGATCTTTGTATTACATTAAATCCTCAATTTTTGACCTAATCTCATGATTAACGATAATTGTGAGATCGGGGTGTAACACATAGCTTGAGGCCATGATATCGAAGATGGACTCTATGAAAACCAACAAGGTATGACCTTGGTGGATACAACAAAAGGGGTAAAACCCACAGGGTGCATTTGGGTCTTCAGGGAAAAGATCAACATGGAATGGTATATTGGTTGTGAACCATTTCAAACAAGTTCAAGGTGTTAAACATGATGAAGTCTTTCACTATTTGCCATGGTTAGATCCATCAGGATCATTCCTACTATTACAACTTATTATGACTATAAGATTTGGCATATGGATGTTAAAAACCACATTCCTTAATTGGAATAATGATAAGGATGTGTACGTGACACAAATTAAAGGTTTTATAAATGTAATAATGCAAGTAAATTCTATAAGCTAAAAAGGTCAATCTGTGGATTGAAGCAAGCATTTCACATCTGGAATATTCTATTTAACAAGACAATTAGAGAGTTTGAGTTGAGTCAGAATGAAGATGAAATATTTAATTAAATTTAGTGGGAGCATATTAATATTCCACATAATTATGGGTAATATCATCTTGATCCTATAAATATTAAAACCTGGAAAGGAAAGTACCTTGTCTATGAAGGGTTTATGCCAAGCTTCCTGTGTGATAGGAATTTAGATCTATAGAGATAGATATGGAAATTTTATTGACCCAAGTGAGAACACATACATTGGCAAGATGTTGAAGGAGCTTAGCATGCTGGACTCAATGAGAGAAAATTTGTGAAATTTGTCTCTCAGGAGCCTAGTGTCCCAATTCTTATGAAGAACATGAACACATGGATAGATTCCATATGCATTTGCAACTTAATCTATCTTGAATGCAATGTTATGTACTTATCTCATTATCTCCTATGTGTTGGACATTATGAGAGGATGTCTAGTTATCTCATATGTATTGAATAAGATGAGAGGATATATATATACATATATATATAAATACACACACACACATTACATATATATATATATATATATACATACATACATATATATATATAGACACACACACACCTCTATCTAGCGATCTCGTATGCATTGGACATGATGAGAAGGTATCCTTTAGATCCTAGTGAGAGTTATTGGAATTCCATAAAGAACATCCTTTAGTACTTGAGAAGCACTAAAAGGGTTCAATTCCTAGGTTTGGTAATAAGGTAGAGTTGGGTGTAAAGGGTTACATTGATGCAACCTTCTAGAATGAAAAATAAAAATAATGATCGCAATATAAAATTATGTATGACCTTAAATGAGAATTGTAAGCTAGAAAGGGTTCCAAGCTAAAGACAGTTGTTTAAATCTACAACAATCAAGTATCTCTATGTTATGAGAACATCAAAAGATACTATATGGATCTAGAAGTTCATAGAGATGAACTTATGGGAGGTTCCGACCATTGATGAGATAGTAGAAATACTATTGAAAACAATGGTGCTACTGGTTAGGCAAGGAATCTTAGAAATAGCATACTACGACACTTCCATCTCATGCGAAAAGTTGCATAGTGAAGTTATGTGAAACATACAAAATACCGACTGAAGCAAATGTTGCTAACCCGCTATAAAAGCACCAGTGCAGCAGAAACATGATGGACATGTTAAGATCACTTAGAATAAGATTCGTGAGTGATAGATTGTAAGTGCAAGTGGGATTTTGTTGGTAGGTATGCTAAGAGACAATCATATGATGGTTGGAATGTGGCATTAAATACCTAAATTGATAATAATAAAGTTAATTCCATTTATTATGTTTGTCCACTCGTGAGATGATGGCACATATATAGTATATGTCGAAATAATGATGTTACTCAATGACATATGTCATTTCTTCAAGTACGTGACTTGAACAATGAGATTGTATAGATGTTAAGAGTATATACATTCTTGTTATGTCCCTAGTCGTATATTACCGTGGAAGAAAAATAGACAACAATAATGTATAAGACTAGAGTGTGTGTTGATGACTGATGATAGAGTCTTATTAGTCATGATATGTGATATCATGTCAAGCATAGGTACATGTTCGAGAATATTTCAGGCAGTCCCACCATGAGAGTGTTACATGGAGACCATGGAATGGTAGTTAGAATCATCTCTCATAGTGATAAGTGGTGATTGTGGTTCTTAGACCTGAAGTCACTACATTCATCACATGTCATTCATGTACTTTGACATCATCCACTATGATCCTAAATAAAGGTTTACATAAAGGTAATGCTCAGGTGCAAAGTGACACACGGGATACAGTGTGAGTGATGTAGATGGGATTTGTACTTCCTATAGGAGATTGATATCCAATGCCTCTTGATAAGGAAGACTAAGAAATGTAAGGATGTAATGACCCCCTCCCCCTTTTATTCCCTATTCAGGTGGACTGAGAGGACAAAGGACATTACCATAAATATAGGACTGATGGTTTAGCAAATAACCACAAATAATTAATACATTTTTCACTAAATAGAAATCAGTTTGATACAAGATAAAAAGGTACACTCTCCACTAAAGAGTTACATGATATGGATTTTCTAACATTGTAACATGAAGTAAAGACTAACTAAATATAATCTCCATGATTACATTAATGTCCCTTCATAGGTGCCTTCTTTTCGGGGATACCCATTTTCATCATACTTGCAGAATAATTGCATGTTATCCTACAAAACATAGTCAATATAACAAGTTATACCGGTATGTGGGGGGAACAAAAAGATTGCATTTAAGTGTAACAACATATCCACAACCATTACTATTACATAATTAGAATTAACATTTTCATCATAACTTCTCCACCCATTTTTACTCAATCTCTGGTATACCCTTTCAGGATTTTGTCCCTGCAGTGGACGAAAAGGCCACCTTCTCAATCTGGAGTCCAGGTGCCAAGTTGGTCTTCCCAATCTGGTACTTGACCTCATATGACCTTGTCAATCTGGGGATTGGTATGACCTTTCCAATTTGGGGCCTGGTCTTAGTTGTCACAATGACTCTTTCATTCCTTCTATTCTCAAACTTCTAGATTTGGTATGAGGGGTTCGAGAAAGTTACAAGCATATAATGTGATATCCATAGTGACTTTTTAGATTGCAATTAATAAATAAACAAGCAAACATTTTTTGTCAAGCAATCTAGAAAACCTCTAGAAAAGCCAACAAACTAAAGCGGTTACTCATAGGCATAACCACATACCTTCTTGAAGAAGTAACTTGGTATTAAAGCAAAAGTCAACAAAATAACCAATCAAGTCAACCCTAAAAAATAAAGCATAACACCCAAATATTACTTGTCCATAATCTGTTATTAAGACTGACTTGAGTCACAAGTTAGGTTTTCATTAAGGTTTTGGCTTCCTAAACCCTAATTATCAATTTTCATGTCTTTTGGGTTGACAAACCCTAATCTTATCATTATTTGCACTTTAATCTCAAGGAAACCCTAATTCATCAAATCCTGGGTTATTAAACTCAAACTATATCCAAGTTACCCTATTTATCCAAAAAAAATAAATGTTTGATTATTCAGACCAATTGAATACATTAAGGTCATCAAAACCTAGAAATTAGGGTTTTCATTCATTTAACACATTAAAGATAGCAACGTGCTGGAGGCATATCTAGGTATTGATTATATTTTTATTGAATGCTTGTTATTTTTCTAAGAAAAATCATATATTATATGTCTTTATTGGATAATCCCATTAAAAGTTATAATTTTTTTAAAAATAAAATAGTTTAAGCCAATGGGGGCTATCACCTAGGCAAGGGACCCTGATCCTGCCCTACCAGCTCGGTTGGGCCGACCAACCGACTCTTGCAACCATGTGTCCCGACCACATGACATCATCACTGGGTATACAAAAAAAGAAAGAAAAGATAGTGTTTCCCTTACCTCTTCAATGCAGGGATAAGGGCAAGAGAGTAAAACACCAACGTGTCATCTTCAACCTATGCTCATCCATGAGCAAAGCAAGGCAATCAATGACAATTTTGACATTAGCGACTAGATCACCAATGTGGGAACATAGACCTCCTTCACCTCTGACATTCTCCCACAAACTCCCTGGTACCTTCGATTCTTTGGACAACATAGATGTATCACTTATGAAAACCATAGATGAAGGAGGGTGAAGGTCGAGGCTTGTAAAGAAATTGGGAATAGAGAAAAGATTGTGGGACTCGATTGAAGGTTTGGAGACAAGTTGTGATCTCATAGAGGATCTAGGGTCCCCTATTTATACCATCCTATGTTAGTAGGGTTACCTCTAGGATGGGAGATTGGGAGAATCTCATACAATCCTCAAATCTAGGTTAAATTTGGGGTAGGCGAGTTCATCCTATTCTTGAAGACAAAAAGAAAGTTTCCTTGCTTGGTCGTGTATTAACTTGTTGGGAAATTAGTTTGGAAAGACAACATGTATGTGTTCCCATTCCCTAATCAAACTGAGGTAGGTGATGATGCCAACGGCATTGGATTGGAGATCTAACGGTCCTTATCCCAAAACATGAATATAGGCCGAAAAAGAAATTTTCTAATTGGAATATAAATCTGTGATATTTAATGCAAATCTGAATTAATCCTCTCACATTAGATATTCTAGAAAAATCCATAACTCCTATTCTCTTAATCCCGTTGATCCAAAATTTTAAAAGAAAGTCCATAACGACTTATCTAGTCATGGGAAAAGATTGATACCAGAATTCAAAAAGAAACATGCTTTTTCCTAATATCCAAGCATTCTATTTATAAAACATATTTCGAGCATTAAACATATCCTTTTCTTTTCGATATTCTTTATTTCAGTTATTTTTCTTATTATAAACTATGTAGAAATGAAAACTAATTTACTAGTAATTGCATTTCAATTTAATTAAAATACAAAGTAATTTTGTTTTTAACATCCTTCCCCTCATATAGGAATTTTTTCCTCATAATTTGACTAATCATACAAACAATTCAGGATGAGAGTTTTTTGTGTCTGTCTTTAGCTCCCATGTGGCTTCATCCTCTCCATGATGCTTCCATAGAAGCTTTAGCATCTCTATATTTTTATTCTTGAGATCTTTCACCTTGGTGTCCAATACCCTCATAGGTAAAAGGATATGCCCGCCTCCCTTGGAGTTCAACAGGCTCAATACTCAGCACATGGCTGGGATCCTTCACATAGTGCTTCAAATTGGACACATCAAATACATCATACATCATACTATATTGAGGGGGTAATGCAAAATGATAAGCGTCTTCATCAATCCTTACTAGTATCTCAAATGGATCCACATATCAGGGACTCAGTTTTCCTCTATTCTTAGCTATAGCTCGGATTGATCAGATTTTCAGAAACACATGTTAACCCACAATTAAGTGCAAGTCAGTCTGTTTCACATCAGCATATGACTTTTCTCGATCCTAGGCTATCTTTATCCTTTTCTTGATCAAAGTGACTTTATCTGCATACAACTATAGTTCTTCTAACCTCAGTAGGGTCCTTTCACCAACATCATCCCAATAAAGAGATGTCCAACACAACCTCCCATGAAGAGCTTCATACAGAGGCATTTTGGTACTAGCTTGGTATCTATTATTATAGGCAAACTCAGTAAGGGCAAGTACTACTCCCATGATCCACCCCAATTTAGCACACATGTTCTCAATAGATCCACTAAGTCTAGATTGCTCTTTCTGACTGTCCATCAAACTGGGGGTGATAGGTTGTGCTCAATTTCAACCTTGTACTGAGTTCTTCATGCACTTATTCCAACACTTAGATGTGAAATCTTGGTCACAATCAGAGATAATTGAACTTCAAATACCATGCAAATGAACTATTTACCTAACATATAGTTCATCTAAGTCTGTCACCTTGGTAGTATTCTTTAAAGCTAGGAAGTGCACTGACTTGGTTAGGCGGTCCACCACAACCCATATTGCATCATGACCTTTCTTGATCTTAGGGAGACCCACCACAAAGTTGATAGTGATATGGTCCCATTTCCATTCAGGAATCTCAAGTTATTGTAGTACTCCACTAGGTCACTGGTGTTCAGCCTTCACCATCTGACACATGAGACAACTGGCCACATATTTTGCTATGTCTCTCTTCATTCTAGGCCACTAGAAATATCATTTCAAGTCTTTAAACATCTTGGTGGTTCCAGGGTGTACAATATACTTAGAACCATGGGCTTCTTGCAAGATATGAGTTTTTAAGGGCAAATCTTCAGGAACCAAATATGACTCTTGTATTGTATCCCACCATCCACACCTACAAAAAGGTGTGTTTGAGGTTTCTCCATCAAACCTTTCATCTTTTCAAACTTTGGGATGGCTAACTAGGCTACTAACAACTTGGTAAGAAGGCCAGGTATTATCTAAATGTTAGCCAAATGAATTTAGTATTCTAATGGTTGCGGAGTCCACCTGGAAACTCTTCTAGCTCCCTCTATTGGGTAGACAAGACAGACACACAACTGAGTTATTTCCAACTGAGAGCATCTTGTACTACATTAGCTTTTCCCAGTTGGTAGGCGATGGTGAAATAATAGTCCTTCATATACTCCATCCATCGTCTTTATCTCAAGTTTAGGTCCTTCTATGTCAAAAGGTACTTCAAGATTTTGTGGTCGATGAGGATTTCAAAGGTAGATCCATATAGATAGTGTCTCCAGATGTTTAGGCATGTATAATTTCCGCTAATTCTAGATCATGTGTTGGGTAGTTCACTTCATTTGGCTTGAGATTTCTAGATTCATAAGAAACAACATGTCTATTTTTCTCTAGCACACATCCAAGCCCACTCTTTAATACATCGGTGAAGATCATGAAGCCTGCATTGTCTAATGGTAGACTCAACATGGGAGTTGTGGTAAACTTCTCCTTGAACTCTGATAATTGAGATTCACACAAGTAGGACCATACAAACTTCTCATCCTTTCAGGTGAGTTTGGTGAGGGGCAAAGTGGTCTTTGAGAAATCCTTGATGAATTGCTAGTAATACCTGGCTAATCCTAGGATGCTCTGAATCTTGAAAGGGTTCTTTGGTGCTGGTCAATCATGTACAACCAACACTTTGGCAGGATCCACTGAGATGGTCCCTTTGGAAATAATGTCTCAAAGGAACATGACACAATCTATCAAAGATTCAAATTTGGAGAATTTTGCATAGAACTTTTTCTTTCTTAGATATCAAGGACTGTAACCAGGTGGTCATTGTGTTGTTCTAAATCATCAGAGTAAACCAATATGTTGTCGATAATAAAGGTTTCAAAGAAAGATTGGAACACAATGTTCATGAGGTTCATAAACACACTTGGGGCATTGTACAACCCAAATGGCATGACTAAAAACTCGTAATCTCCATATTGGGTTCGAAAAGAGGTTTTTGGGATATCCTCAGTCTTGACTCACAACTATAGGTAACTGGATCTCAGTTCAATCTTTGGAAAGGCTCGACCAGAATTAAGCTAATCAAACATGTCATCTATACCAGGTAAAGGATACGTGTTCCTAATGGTACACTGATTGATCATTCTATAGTCGATGCACATTCAGAGTGATCCATACTTCTTCTTTACAAAGAGGATTGCTGCTCCCCATGGAGAAGTTCTAGGTCGGATGAAGCCTTTGCCTAGAAATTCTATAAGTTGCTTTTTTAGCTCATGCAACTCAGCGGGGGCCATCCTGTAAGGTGCCATGGAAATAGGGTTCGTCCTAGGATCTAACTCTATTGAGAAGTTCACTTCTCTCTATATAGGTATTCTAGGAAAATCACCCGGGAACACATCTTCGTAGTCTCAGACCACTTTTATTTCCTCTAAGGGTTTCACCTTAGGCTATGGCTCAGTAACTACTGCTAGGAATGCCTAAAAACATTTGGCCATCATGTGCTTTCCCTTCAAAGATGACACATACAGGCTAGTGGTAGCATCATTCCTACGTCTAATGGTAAAAGGTGGGTGACCTAGTCTCTCTATTCTTATTTTCTTTTCCCTAGAGTCTATTTGTGCTCTATAAGTAAAAAACCAATACATTCCAATGATTGCATCAAAGTCCTTCATGTCAAGGATGATAAACTCAATAAGGAGTTCTTAATATAAATATTTAACAGATATAATCAGGGGCTTCAAGAGAGACGTAAATATTTGACTGCTCATGGTAGTGACATCCAAAACATATCCTAAATCCTTGATGTCCAAACAAAGCATAGTTAAAAGATTTCTCAAAATAAAAGTATTGGTAGAACTAGAGTCAAATAGAGCTTTTACATTTTGTCCCATAATTTCAAGCATTCCTACATAGTTTTCATGACAGTCAAATGACTATTGCATTTTAAAGCTAAAGATAGGGAAAAAGAACTCTAGGGGTGATTACCCTCTATCAAACGGTTACCATTGGCATGTGCCTCTTCATTGTCAATGGCTAAAACTCAGGCCAGCCTCCGCTCTTCTGCAGGTGGGGTTGCAACTGGTGAAGCCACCTCTACCAATGGTGTTGCTACCATGGGCTGGGATACCACTGGGCTCAGGTCTCTTGGATTAGGGAGAGGACAGTTGGCCTGAAAGTGTACTTCTTGCTGACAACACTAAAACACCTTCTTCTCGAGATGACACTTCCTCAGGTGTGGTCTCCCACAGTTGAAACACCTTGGGGGCGATTCCCATAACGAGGTTTTTCCTTTGCTCCATGTCTCCCTTTGGCATGGTTGCGTCTTTGTCCTTTTCTATGTCCATTCCTTGAACCAAAGGTGCCTTTGGTGAATCCCATGAACCCTTCTGGTGGGTTATGTGTAGGCATCACTGTCTTCTCCATGTCAAGGGTGATGTTATAGGCATTATTGAAGTTCATCGATCTACCCTCCATCATGTGAGTTTTGGTTGCAGGGTGCAGACATTCTACAAAATGATCCACTCATCTTTCCTCAGTCAACATGTAACCAAACGACTCCAGTAGGAGAAACTTGCGGGTGAAGTCTTTCATAGGCATATTGTCCAAAATACAAATGTGAACTCTTTCTCTTTCTCTTTCTCTTTCTCTTTCTTAGCTAAGACATGTATGAATATGGAAGAGTAAGATGGTATGGAAGCCTCTCTAGGCCATTGGTTCTTCATTCATATCTCGGCCCATGATGTAGTTCTCCCACCAAATATTAGTTGCTCCTTCAAGAAGATGAGCGGCAAAGAGGACTTTCTTGTTCTGTTGTACTTCCAACATACCAAAGTCATTCTCCACTTCCAGGAGCCAGACATCCTCTTTGTCAACTACTTCATTTTTATCTTCTCCCCAAAAAATTTCAATGTTTAGCTTTATGAAGTCCAAAATGGTGGCTCCAAGATGAGGATGCACAGGTAATGGCTCACCATTTTCATCTCTATATATATCCTTGAGGGCCAAAACAGAAATGGCCTCAGTCAATTTCTTCTATTATTCCATCCAAAGATCATCGAGAGTGTGGACCACCAAATGTCCTATAGTGGGTCTGGAGTCAGCTACAAGTTTGACCATGGGGTTGTCTTCTATCATTGCCTCCCTTTTTTTGTCATTCTCTCAGTTCAAGTTGTCAAAGGGTACATGTTTAGGGTCAGGGCCTTCCTCAAAGGATTCTTTGGATCTTTTTTGCTTCCTACAACACTCTTCCTCCATGGCCTTTCTTTTCTACTCTAAGGACCTCCTCTTCCTATGGGAGGGCCTACCTTCAGAGTGATCCTAGGGGGTGTCAAAATAGATGTCGAGGGTCTTGGTATGGGCCATGTTGATTTGAATAAGCAGATAATTAAACTCAGTGTAATTTTTAAGATAATTAAAGCATCATGTCTGTGATATTGTAGAATAATAGCATCATACTTGAAAAATATTAATAGATTATCCTAAACACCATGAAACAAAACATAGTCAGTATAACAAGTTATATTGGTATGTGAGGGAAACAACATATCCACATCAATTATTGTTTTCAAAATTAATGTTTTCATCGTAACTTCTCAATTCCCTTTCAAGGTCTTGTCCATGTTGTGGACAAAAAGGCCACCATCTCAATCTAGATCCCAGGTGCCATGTTGGTCTTCCCAATCTTGGGTCTAACCTTATATGACCTTCCCCATCTAGGGTCTAGTCTAACCTTCGCAATCTTGGGATTGGTCTTAGTCGTCACAATGACTCTTTTGTTCCTTCTATTATCAAACTTCTAGAGTTGGTATGATAGGTTTGAGCAAGTTACAAGCATATAATGTGATATCCAAGTGACTTTATAGATTACAAGAAATAAATAAACAAGTAAGCATTTATTTGCAATCAATCTGGAATACATCAAGAAATGTCAAAAAACTAAAGTGGTTAGTCATACGGGTAATCAGATACCTTCTTCAGGAAGTAACTTGGTGTCCAAGTAAAAGTCAACAAAATAACCTATCAAGTCAACCACCCTAAAAAATAAAGCATAACATCCAAATATTACTAACTTTTCCATAATCCATTATTAAGAGACTTAAGTCTCAAGTTAGGGTTTCATTAGGGATTTTTCTTCCTAAACACGAATTGTCACTTTTCATGTCTTTAGGTTGACAAACCCTAATCTTATCACCATTTTCCCCTTTAATCTCAAGGAAAACCTAATTCATCACATTTTGGATTATCAAACTCAAATTAGATCCAGGCTGCCCTTTTATCCCAAAAGATCAATCCTTGATTATTAAGATCAATTGAATGCATTAAGGTCATCAAAACCTAGAAATTAGGATTTTCATTCATTTAACTAATTAAAGATAACAACTTTATGTAATTTTTGAACTAGAGGCATATGTATTTATTGATTATAGTTTTATTGAATTACACATATTTTTCTAAGAAAAATTCATATATTACTTGTCTTTATTGGATCACGCCAATAAAAGTTATTATTTTTAGAAATATAAACCATTTTAATCCAATAGGGGCCTACCACCCACGCAAGGAACCCCAGGTCGCACCCTACCAGCTCAGTTGGGCCAGACAACTAGCTCTTTCCAACTAAGAGGCTCTCTTGTGTGACGTCATCGCTTGGTAAACAAAAAATAGAAGGAAAAGATAGTGTTGCCCTTACCTCTTTGATTTTGAGCCAAGGGAAGGAGATTAAAATGCCAACATGTCATGTTCAACCTATTCTCACCCACAAGCAAAGAAAGGCAGTCAAAAGTGATTTTGACTTTGGCAACCAGATCAACAGTGCAAGAATAGAGACCCCCTTCACCTCCAACACTCTCCCACGAACTCCCTGGTACCTTCAATTCTTTGGACAAGGGTTAGAGTCATCAGTACAATAGAGAATTGTCTTTGGCACAAACCACAGATGAACCATGGTGTAGGTCAAGGCTTGTACATAAATTGAGGGTAGCGAAAGGATCGCGGGACACAACCGATGGTTTTACGACAAGTTGTGATATCCCATAGGATTTGGGGTCCCCTATTTATACCCTCTTATGTCGGAACGGTTAGCTCTAGGATGAGAGAATGGGTGAATCCTTTAGAAGCCTCAAAACTAGGTGAAATTTGAGATAGGTGCATTTGCCCTATTCTCACAAAGACAAAGAGCAAGTTTCCTTGCTTGCTCATGCACTAACTTGCTGGGAAATCGGCTTGGAAAGCCATCTCTCGTTTCCTTATCGAATTGGGGTTGATGTTGATGTTGACACCATTAGATTGGAGATCCAACTATCCTTAGGCCACACACATGAATATAGGCTGACAAAGGCATTTTCTAATTGGAATATAAATATGTGAAATTAAATGCAAATCCTAATTAATACTCTCATATTAGAGATTCTAGAAAAATCCATAGATCTTATTCTATTAATCCTTTTGATCCCAAATTTTAAAGGGAAGTCCATGATGACTTTATCTAGTCGTCGGCAAACATTGAGAGCCAAATTCAAAAATAAAAATGAATTTTCCTTAATATCCAATTATTCTCTTTATAAAGTATATTTTAAGCATTAAACTCATCCTTTTTTTCTTCCTTTCTTTTCTATATTCTTTATTTCAATTATTTTTATTATTATAAAACATGTGTAAATGAATACGAGTTTACTAGTGGTCATCCATACCACTTTCTGGAGAATTCCACACAACTCTCACAAGTATACTTAATTATTATCTATTTTCTTTTTCTTTTTTATTTTTATTGGATTTTCTTCTCTCCCTTTTCCCTTTTATCCATTATTGGATTAACAATACAGTAGAAATCATGAAATCAAAAACCAAGGGAAATTTGCAAGGGGAAACCTTTCTTTTAAAGAAATAGACTCACATTTATAATATGCT
Source organism: Alisma plantago-aquatica (assembly GCA_963693085.1). Classification (NCBI taxonomy): domain Eukaryota; kingdom Viridiplantae; phylum Streptophyta; class Magnoliopsida; order Alismatales; family Alismataceae; genus Alisma; species Alisma plantago-aquatica. The sequence goes on from OY856412.1 coordinate 995,390,765, forward strand.
TTTATTCAAATAATTGCATTTCAACTAAGTAAAATACAAATGAAATTCAGGTTAAAACAATGGCCAACTCATGTGACTCAATATGTGATATGTGATCTCACATGCATCTCATACAATCTTCTCTAATTCAAGGAACATGGATTGAATGTTGTTGAAAAGATGACCATTTCATGCCTCAAGTTCAATCTGGATATCAAAGACAAAGGAAATATATGATCATGGTAACACTAACTACATGTTTTAGGTTGAAGTTGTTCTCCAACTTTTCGAATTATTTGGGTAGAAATGATGTGTTTCTAGATACCACTCATTGCTTGTGATGTCATAAGTTACTTATGGACATCCACTGCCAACTTAATTTTGGACTTATACGGTCACACACATAGGATACACTTGGATTAAAGGAGTATATATATGAATGATGTTTAGATTGATTGCTAAAGGTGTTTAGGTATTAAATTAAACAATTGAGATTTAAAATTTACTAACTGGACTCTAAACCGACCGGTTCAAGTGTTGAACCGATCAGTTGGAGTGTCATGCTAATTCCAATAATAATTGTATGATCAATGGCTGAACTAGAGTGTGAATCGACCGGTTCACATACTAAATGGATCGGTTCATAGGTCCCAACCCACTGGTTTGTAACATCCCTGACCTGGGTTATGCTTTAACCCTAGGTGTTTTGTTTAAGAAAGATAATTATATGCTTAATATTATCTTTTAGAAAGTAATCAAGGCTCAAGAGGAACTTATATTTCAATTCTAGTCCATTTTGAATAATGTTGAAAGTAATGTTTTACTTGTTTGGACTAAAGTGCAAATTACCCAAGTTAAGGGGTTAAATTGCAAATGTTACATGATAATATGTTCCTCGTGTGTTGAAGAATCATGAGGATGAAGATGATGCAGAGGAATGGCTAGTGAAAGCCTGAGTACCAAGAAAGAGTTGATAAATCAATGTTTGTGCATTAAAACCTAGTTTTGGTGTAATGTGCAATGTACCCAAAACCCAGGGTTCAATATGAAATTTACCACTTCAATAAGTTCCTAATATTCTTGACATCTTTTAGAGGCAAGAAAATGAGAGTGGCATCTCATTTGAGCTACTTTAAAGGAGAGAGAATCTTGATATTAAAATAATCAAGATTCCACATCGGACTTGGAACATTTGTAGCATGTGTGATAACAATAATGTGCTTGTCTAGCTTTGCTGGAAAGACAATATCAATCCACCCCCTCTCATCACATTTTCCCCAGTGTAGTGTTTGGTTGTGTGTGAGATTGATTATTAGTCAAGTATATTAATCATTGTCCTTGTTACTACCACGCATACCCTCCCAACACAAGAGAGACTACTTAGTAAATAAATACACACACCAGAGCAACTTGTTGTGCCCAGCTTTTCCACTACTCTCCCTGCTTTGATCTATGTGATCTGTCCGTGTCAACTTCATTGGGATGCTAATAATATCATGCTCGTGTTACTCAGTTGTCACTTTCTTCACCTCAGGCCAAGATTTCCGTAGTGTCTCAGGCATCAAAACGATGGCAAATCCAGCCTAGTGTTCTTTGTTTTGTCTCGCTTAAACTTAATTATATTAAATGGATTGCTCTTTAACCAAAACGGTGTTGGTTGAAATCCACATAATGGACGTCCTTGTTCCTTGCAAAGGCAAAGTAAAGATCTACATGAGTGGAGAACCCACTCACATTAAGAAACTAAAATGAATTACCCACTCACTTATGGATAAATACTATTATAAAGGTTAAGGTGCTTAATTCCTTTTCCCTTAATTCATGGATAATGGAAGGGAGTTTTGTGGAGATATATATGCCTTTGCATGCAAGGAACCAAGGGGGAAGAGGTGGCAATAATTTCAGAATTAAAGGATTTGCATGAGGCATTTTCTCTCTCATTGATTTTCTTATAAAAACACCCTTTACAACTCAAACCCAGGACTTTTTCGAATCCACTTCTTCTCTTTACTTGAAAAAATGATCAAGGAAGCTAGGAACAGCAGGAGTATGACCCCCAACCTGTTGGTAAGCTTCTTGACCTTCGTTCATCTTGATTTCATGGTGAAAATCACAAATCAATGCATGATTCCTTCTTATCTCGATCCCATCTTCAATTCTAACCATTCCTTTTCACTCAAAAGCTTGAGGAACGAACCTTGTGGTGAGAAAAAGCTCCTTCCACAATTGTTAACATGAAGCTCCAAGCTTTGAAGCTCAATTGGAGGCGGGTTATATAACTTGAACCCTTATTCATTGTTATTGAATGCAATTTCTCAATCAATTATGTTCAATTGCTCTTCTTGCAATTCCTTTGATTAGTTAATGCATCTACCATGATAATGGTAGTAGTTTTCGATGGTCTAAGGCTTGATGATGATGACATCATCTTAGGCACACTTTCCAACAAGTTTGTATTGCAAACAGTTTCATGGACTTTGGTCCAAACGGTTTCACCAAACCGTTTGGAGGTTTGGACCCCAAACCATTAAGAAGAGTTGACCATTTGGATGGGTTGACCGTTTGAGGTCAGGACCCTAGTAAATGTTGATGATCTAATGGATCCAATTTATTAATTCAATATATGGACAATCCTCCAATTAGAAACCCTAATCGGGTTAAGTGTTGATTTGCAAGTGGTTAACTTAATGATTTGGGTTGATTAACCCAAATGGTCTCAAGACCATTTGGAGATCACCCAAACAGTCTCAAGACCATTTGGAGGTCAACCAAGACCATTTGGAGGTCTAGGGTGGAGTATGGTTGAATAATTGAAGAGTTAAAGATATCAAATTGAAGTGTAATCAATAGTTAATTTGATGATCAATCCAATGATCTAAACCCTAATTGGATTTCACAAATTTTAATGAATGATGAGGCAAATGGTCTCAAGACCATTTGGAGGTCATCCAAATGAACTCAAGACCGTTTGAGGTCAGGTAATATCATAAGTTGATGATAATTCATTGATTTCAATTGGGTTAGTTCCACATTGTTAACCATTGATGGTTCCTCGAATTCAAAACCCTAATTGATGGTTTCGTGTTTAGAAATCCTAGTTTAATTGGGTTCAAAACCCTAATTGATGGTCTAATTGAAGTATGGTCTAATATTTCAATTGATGAATAAATCAAGAAGTAAATTGATAGGAAGTTCATTGTTGGAAACCTTGAATTGGTTAAGTGTTGATAGACCTTGTTGGTCCATTTGGTTTTGAGAGGGTTTGGATAAAACGGTCTCAAGACTGTTTGGGTCCAAACGATCTCAAACCATTTGGAGACCCAAGCCCATTCAGTTTCAATACTTTCTTGCCCAAACGGTTTCAAGGGCAATGTGCCTAAACGGTTTCAAGGGAAATGTGCCCAAATGGTTTCAAACCGTTTGAATCTTGAAAGACCAAGACCGTTTAGGGTCTGAGTAAACAAAACTGTTTGAGGTTCAAAATGGTTAATCTAGGGTGATGTGATGTGAATAGTAAACTCTAATTGTGGGTTATTGAATACAAACCCTAATCTAGGGTGATGTGATGTGAATAGTAAACCCTAATTCTGGATTATACTATATAGTATGAAACCCTAATCTAGGGTGATGTGATGTGAATAGTAAATCCTAATTTTTGATTATACTATATAGTGTGAAACCCTAATCTAGGGTGATGTGATGTGAATAGTAAACTATAATTGTGGGTTGTTGAATACAAACCCTAATCTAGGGTGATGTGATGTGAATAGTAAACCCTAATTCTGGATTATACTATATAGTGTGAAACCCTGATCTTGAACAATGAAATGATGGATCATTGGTCCTAATTGAACAAAGGGGATGAGTAACCCTGATTTAAAGGAAATGGGAAACCCTAACCCTGGTAAGGGAATAGTGGTGTTACTCTGGAATATCATGGAACTGAAATATGATTGATATGTCTGTTGTCATGTGTGCTAACCATGCAGGTATCCTGAGATGATGAACATAACCAGGTATGAGCTATGATGCTTTAATTATTGGAATTATTTATTGAACCTTATGTGCCATAATATGCCTTGTTTCTTAGTAAGAGGTAACAAGAGAGTTAATGGGCCTCAAGTGCCAGATGAGATGCTTATGTAGCAAGTGTCTTGTGTACCTTGGTCAGATGACCTGAAGGTGATGATTACCTGAAAAAGTGGTAACATGGCTCAGTGATGAGCTAAGGGTTTGAATACCCAGAACCATATGTTTATGGCATTAAGTTTGAAATGAGGGACTAAGATCCCAATGTCTTTTAAAGACTGAGAAGTAACCGAGAAAATTGTACATGTTTCTTTATAGCATTTATCCAAATAAGTTTTGTTTGAGAACTTGATTGACGCTAAAAGAATATGATAATGTACTTAATTAATAAAGTGAAAGCTATTCATGTAGTGCTCTAACCATAGATCCATTATTGTCAGTAGTTGGTGATGGTGAAATAGGTTTTCTTATGAGATCTCCTGGAGTTCGCATATTTTGAATATGTGGGGGTCAATGGGAGAAAATATTCTTACGTCCAATTGGGGGAATTGATGGAAGGTAAACATTAAACCTCTCAATCCTTCATGATATGTTCTGGGATGGATGTATCACAAATCTCCCGATGTTGTTAATGCCAGATCAATGGAGGTAAACACGAAATCTCTCAATTGTGAAGAGAGTGCAGCCGCCTCTGTAGCTCTATAGCAAAGATGCCACTATACCCTGGCAAGCTAACATGCAGAGACACGAGATGTCCTGCATGTTATCTCGCATTGATCGAGATGAAAGCTAGCTCTTCCACCAACTTTGTATGGTACCGATTTCGATTTCGCAATGGTCGATTGGAGTATGAGCGGTATACCTCATCTCCTCAGAGCTTAAATATGTCTAAAAAATGTAATTAGTTGTGTAGCGTATTTGCATAAGATTGAAATACGAGAACCACTAGTTGATGTTATCTTTCTTAGTATGTCATTGATACATAAATGTTACTTATGTTCTTTAATTCATTTATTGAATAAAATACATGCTGCCTTATCAAGTTATACCTGAAATACTTGAATAGGAATGTTGCTCTAATCTGCATAGATATTGATTTATCTGACATTAAAGTATATTATCCCACTGCTTAGTTTATTTCTATTAAACTGCAATAATAATATTTTAGGCGGAGAGTTATATCTCTCGCTAGGGCAATTGTATAATTGTCTCACCCCCATGGGATCCAACATTTTTAGGTAGATGCAGACAGAGAGGCAGAAACTCTGTAGCAGGGGACGAGTAGCAGCATCAACAATAGGGACAACAGTAATCCTACAGGTGGAAATATTGGCTATCAGACCTTGTACATATGTCAATAGAGTCCTATGTGTCATCTCTGTACTCTCAGGTCCTAGGGGTTAGTAGATAGTGTTTTTATAATTGATCTGAGATTTTGATGCTCAAGGTTTTTGTTACTTGTGTTGTTCAAGTAAAGTAGTGATGTACATATATTCCTCGAGGGGAGATGGTACATGAAATGTACAATGTAGACCAGTATGTAAATATAATATTATGGTTCTTGCTTAAAGAGTTTTCTTGAGAATGGTCTTAATTGTTAGTAATTTTCAATAATCCTCTCCTAACGATACGCTTCTGCATTAGTTAATCCTATTTTTGTAAGTTGGACGTCACAAGTTTAGTGGTATCAGAGCTCTAGGTTCGCTGAGTCTACAGAGACATAGGATTAAGGTTGTTGAGTCTGTTCTAAGTGTTTTCCAATTTATCTGATAGTGTCTTCTGCTCATATAGGAGAAGAAGAACTTGAAGATGTCTAGATCACATGACGAACATGCTGCTGAGAGTAGCGTTGCTGTACTAGGAGGAGGTGCAAGGGATCAAGCTAGGGAGGAACTTGTGCCTGAGATTCCTCAACTTGATCAAGTTGCATTTCCATACCCTGTTCGGTCAGTTTATGGTGAGTATGACACATATGGTGGATAGGATGCCACCACCTGCACCGAGGGCACCTGCCCACCATGAAGGATAGGGAGATGGCAAGACCTTTGAAAGGCTTCGCCGGGTGGGAGCCACAAAGTATGCTGGTACCCCTGACCCAGCTGATGCGGATTTATGGTTGACAGAGCTGGAGAAAGCTTTTAGAATCCTCGACATCCCTGAAGTAGAGAAGGTGAGGCATGTTGTATACCTTTTGAAGGGGAGTGCTGGTCATTGGTGGACCATAGAGGAAGGTAAAAGGCCAGGAGTTGAAGTCGGATGGGATGAATTTCGGCATGAATTTGTCACTGGATACTTTCCTAAGACGTCTCTAGATAAGAAGATCTCTCAATTTGAGAGGTTGAGGCAAGGACTGATGAACATTAGCGAATATGAAGCTAGGTTCATGGAGCTTATGTGGTTCTATCCGCATATGACAACTACTGATGAAGAGAGAATTCATCGTTTCGAGAAGGGGCTGAATGTTGAATTGACCACTCATGTGTCTGCTCTTGAGAACAGAGAGAGGTTTTCCACTTTTGTAGAGTCTGTTAGACGGATTGAGAGGTATGTGATTGAGAAGTGACAGACCAGTGATAAGAAAGTGTATCCTCAGTTTCAAGAACAAAGGTCTGAGAGTTTCAAGAAGCCGAGATTCTCTGCACCACCACCACCAAGGTTTAATACCCCGATGCAGTGGACGTCAAGTAGGGGTAGGGGTCGTAGTTTTACTCCAAGTAGAGCCCCCAGTACAGCATCAACATCAGTGATAGGACCACCCAGGCAGAGTTTGGGAAGTTACAACTACTACTAGTGTGGAAGGTCAGGACACTTGAAGAGAGATTGTCCAGAGAAAGTCAAAATTGTAACTCAACCCCAGAGGCAGAGTCATCAAGGCTCACAGAGGCGAAAGTTTAGTAATAATTCTAGAGGGCGTGGACAAGCATTCCAAGCTGGATCGTCAGCACCCAACAGCCAAAAAATAGGGTCAACAGCAAACAACGGCTGGATTCTATGCCATGAATCAGCCTGAAGAAGTAATCAACCCTCAGGTTATGACAGATCAAATGAACTATTTTATTCTGATATGTCTTCATCCTGCTTCATATCTGTGTTAATTGATCTGGGTGCTACGCATTCCTTTATCACTAGAGAAGTGATTCATGACTGCAACATGACTGTCAGTCATAGAGCAGATAGTTTGTTGCTAGAAACCCTTTTGTTGGGATCTGCAGTGTTGCGGGAGGTGTGTTCTACCTGCACTCTTTCTTCTTCTGAACACCGCATTCAAGTGGATCTTATACCACTTGAGATGTAGCGTTTTGATATAATCCTAGGGATGGACACCTTAGAAAAGTATAAGGTTGTCTTGGATTGTGGTTCCAAGCAGGCTGTGTTCACAGAAAAGGGTGGCACATGGATCTTTCAGGGAGATAGAAATATTCTTCCAACCTATTTAGTGTCAGCTATGGTAGCGGAGAAGTTGATGAGACAGGTATGCTTTGCATTCTTGTCTCATGTGGTAGATACCACAATGGAGAGCCCTCATCCTTCTGAAGTTCCGATTGTTAGGGAGTTTGAAGATGTTTTCCCTGAAGAAATTCCCGGTGTTCCTCCGTCCCGAGAGGTTGATTTCAAGATTAATCTAATTTCGGGCACGCAACCCATAGCACAAACGCCGTATAGGATGGCACCTGATTAGATAGCAGAGCTCAAGAAACAACTACAAGAGTTGCTTGAGAAAGGTTTTATCCGACCGAGTACTTCACCATGGGGTGCTCCGGTTCTCTTTGTTAAAAAGTAAGATGGGTCGATGTGGTTATGCATTGACTATAGACAGTTAAACAAAGTAACTATAAAGAACAAGTATCCTCTGCCAAGGATCGATGACTTGTTTGATCAGTTGTGTGGTGCAACTATCTTTTCTAAGATAGATCTGAGGTCGGGATACCATCAGTTGTGTATCAAGGAGGGTGACATACCTAAGTCTTCCTTTAGGACAAGGTATGGTCATAATGAGTTCACAATTATGTCATTTGGGCTAACTAATGCACCGACTGCATTCATGGAACTCATGAATAGAATCTTTTGACCTTTTCTTGATCATTGTATAGTCGTCTTTATAGATGACATTCTGATATACAGTAGAGATGCTCAACAGCATGAGCAACACCTCCGCCAGGATTTGACTTTGCTAAGAAAGCATAGGCTATATGCTAAGTTTAGCAAATGTGAGTTCTGGTTATCAGAAGTTTCTTTTCTAGGACACGTTATATCTGTTCACGTATTCATGTTGATCCTAAGAAGGTAGAATCTGTCTTGCAATGGGAATAGCCTAAGACACCGATAGAGATTCACAGTTTCCTAGGGTTGGCAGGCTATTACAGGAGGTTCATTAAGAACTTCAGCTCTTTAGCTTTACCCCTGACCAAGTTGACCAGGAAGGAAGTTCCTTTTGTCTAGAATGACAAGTGTCAACATTCTTTCCAGTTGCTGAAAGAAAGGTTAACTAGTGCACCTGTGTTGGTGTTACCTGAGCAAGGAAAGGGGTATATAGTTTTCTGTGATGCATCCAAAAATGGTCTAGGATGTGTGTTGATGCAGGATAAACAAGTGATTTCTTTTGCTTCTCGACAGCTTAAGAAACATGAGGAGAATTATCTGACACTCTATTGAGAGCTACCTACTGTGGTCCATGCTTTGAAGATCTGGAGACATTATCTTTATGGAGAAACATTCCAGATTTTCACAGACCATAAGAACCTAAAGTATATCTTCTCACAGCATGAGCTGAACATGAGACAGCACCGCTGGATGGAGTTAATCAAGGATTATGATTGTACTATTTATTATCATCCAGGGAAGGCTAATGTAGTTGTTGATGCTCTAAGTAGGAAATCAGCAACACTAGCCTTAGGTAAAGCACAGTTAAACTGCTTAGTTTGCTCTAAGAGAGATATGCTTATCTCCTTAAGGCAAGACAATATAGAGTTTAAAGTATCGTTGTTAGCCGGGCTGTTAGCTGAGATGCAAGTAAAACCTACTCTGAGATAGTAGATTAAAGAAGCACAACATACTGATACTTTGATTCAACAGATTAAGTCAGAGTATGGTAGTGAGAAATGGGATGGTTTCCATTATTCAGATGATCAACTAGTCTATTACCATGGTAGGATAGTAGTACCTGATGTTTTTAACTTAAGAAAGTTAGTTCTGAAAGAAGCTCATTCTTCAATGTATGCTATGCATCCAGGGAGCACCAAGATGTATGATAACTTAAAGGATATGTATTGGTGGTCTGGTTTGAAGAAAAATGATTCTGAGTTTGTTATGTGGTGTTCGGTGTGTCAGCAGGTTAAAGCTGAGCATCAGAAGCCCGCAAGAACAATGCAACCCTTGTCTATGCCGCAGTGGAAATGGGATCATGTAACCATGGACTTTGGAGTTGGTTTGCCTAGAACATCCAAAGGTCATGATTCCATTTGAGTGACAGTTGATAGGTTGACTAAGACAACACATTTCTTACCTGTCAAAACAACCTACACGGCTGAGAAGCTTGCACAAATATACATAGATGAGATAGTGTGTTTGCACGGGGTCCCAGCTACAATTGTTTCTGATAGAGGTCCCCAGTTTACGAGTTGTTTTTGGGAACGACTGATAAAGCTTTGGGTACGCAGTTAAGGTTTAGTACATCCTTTCACCCATAGACAGATGGACAATCTGAGAGGACCATACAAACCTTGGAGGACTTGCTTAGGGCATGTTTCCTTCAGTTTGTAGGAAGTTGGGATCTATACCTGAGCTTGATAGAATTTACTTACAATAATAGCTATCAGCACAGTATCCATATGGCACCATATGAGGCATTATATGGTAGACATTGTAGATCTCCTTTATGTTGGTATGAAATAGGAGAATATCAACTTTTGGGTCGTGAGCTAGTACAACAAACAACTAAGAAGATTAAAGTAATACAACAAAAGTTGAAAGCTGCCCAGGACAGACAGAAATCTTATGCTGATAAGCGTCGAAGACCATTAGAATTCCAAGTTGGAGATAGGGTATACCTCAAGGTTTCACCTTGGAAAGGTATTATAAGATTTGGAAAGAAAGGAAAGTTAGATCCTAGATTTATGGGGCCTTATCCAATCATTGAAAGGATGGGAAAGGTAGCCTATAAACTGGAGTTACCACTTGAATTGCATAGACTGCACCCAGTATTCCATATCTCTATGTTGAGTAAGTGTCATCCTGACACTGAGTTAGTTCTGCAACCTGTGGAGGTAGAACTAAAGGATGATATATCTTATGTTGAAGGACATGTGATGGTTCTTGAATTAAAAAGTTGAAAAAGAAAGACATAAGTCTTGTGAAAGTTCTCTGGCATCACCATGGCATTGAAGAATCTATGTGGGAGTTAGAGGAAGAGATGAGGAGTAAATATCCTACTCTTTTCTCTTCATGTTTTCGTTGACGATTTCGGGGACGAAATCCTTGTAAGGGGCGGATAACTTGTAACATCCCTGACCTGGGTTATGCTTTAACCCTAGGTGTTTTGTTTAAGAAAGATAATTATATGCTTAATATTATCTTTTTGAAAGTAATCAAGGCTTAAGAGGAACTTATATTTCAATTCTAGTCCATTTTGAATAATGTTTAAAGTAATGTTTTATTTGTTTGGACTAAAGTGCAAATTACCCAAGTTAAGGGGTTAAATTGCAAATTTTACATGATAATATGTTCCTCATGTGTTGAAGCATCATGAGGATGAAGATGATGCAGAGGAATGGCTAGTGAAAGCCTGAGTACCATGAAAGAGCTGATAAAGCAATGTTTGTGCATTAAAACCTAGTTTTGGTGTAATGTGCAGTTTACCCAAAACCCAGGGTTCAATATGCAATTTACCACTTCAATAAGGTCCTTAATATTATTTACATCTTTTAGAGGCAAGAAAATGAGAGGGGCATCTCATTTGAGCTACTTTGAAGGAAAGAGGATCTTGATATTAAAATAATCAAGATTTAAGCATAATTGAAATAATGCAAAAATAATTATATTAAATGGATTGCTCTTTAACCAAAATGGTATTGGTTGAAATCCACATAATGGACGTCCTTGTGCCTTTCAAAGGCAAAGGAAAGATCTACGTGAGTGGAGAACCCACTCACATTAAGAAACTAAAAAGAATTACCCACTCACTTATGGATAATTACTATTATAAAGGTTAAGGTGCTTAATTCCTTTTCCCTTAATTCATGGATAATGGAAGGGAGTTCAGTGGAGATAGATATGCCTTTGCATGCAAGGAACCAAGGGGGAAGAGGTATCAACAATTTCGAAATTAAAGGATTTGCATGAGGCATTTTCTCGCTCATTGATTTTCTTATAAAAACACCCTTTACAACTCAAACCAAGGACTTTTTCGAATCCACTTCTTCTCTTTACTTGAAAAAATGATCAAGGAAGCTAGGAACAGCAGGAGGACGACCCCCAACCTGTTGGTAAGCTTCTTGACCTTCGTTCATCTTGATTTCATGGTGAAAATCACAAATCAATGCATGATTCCTTCTTATCTCAATCCCATCTTCAATTCTAATCATTCCTTTTCACTCAAAATCTTGAGGAACAAACCTTGTGGTCAGAAAAAGCTCCTTCCACCATTGTTGATGTGAAGCTCCAAGCTTTAAATCTCAATTGGAGGTGGGTTATATAACTTGAACCCTTATTCATTATTATTGAATGCAATTTCTCAATCAATTATGTTCAATTTCTCTTCTTGCAATTCCTTTGATTAGTTAATGCATATACCATGATAATGGCAGTAGTTTTTGATGGAATAAGGATTGATGATGATGACATCATCTTAGGAACACTTTCCAACAAGTTTGTATTGCAAACAATTTCATGGACTTTGGTCCAAATGGTTTCACCAAACCGTTTGGAGGTTTGGACCCCAAACCATTTAGAAGAGTTGACCATTTGGATGGGTTGACCATTTGAGGTCAGGACCCTAGTAAATACTGGATGATGATCTAATGGATCCAATTGATTAATTCAATATATGGACAATCCTCCAATTAGAAACCCTAATCGGGTTAAGTGTTGATTTGCAAGTGCTTAACTTAATGCTTTGGGTTGATTAACCCAAATGGTCTCAAGACCGTTTGGAGATCACCCAAATGGTCTCAAGACCGTTTGGAGGTCAACCAAGACCGTTTGGAGGTCTAGGGTGGAGTATGGTTGAATAATTGAAGAGTTAAAGATATCAAATTGAAGTGCAATCAATAGTTAATTTGATGATCAATCCAATGATCTAAACCCTAATTGAATTTCACAAATTTTAATGAATGATGAGGCAAACGGTCTCAAGACCGTTTGGAGGTCATCCAAATGACCTCAAGACCATTTGAGGTCAGGTCATATCATAAGTTGATGATAATTCATTCATTTCAATTGGATTAGTTCCACAATGTTAACCATTGATGGTTCCTCGAATGCAAAAGCCTAATTGATGGTTTCTTGATTATAAATCCTAGTTTAATTGGGTTCAAAACCCTAATTGATGGTCCAATTGAAGTATGGTCTAATAGTTCAATTGATGAATAAATCAAGAAGTCAATTGATAGGCAGTTCATTATTGGAAACCTTGAATTGGTTAAGTGTTGATAGACCTTTTTGGTCCATTCGGTTTTGAGAGGGTTTGGACCAAATGGTCTTAAGACCATTTGAGTCCAAACGGTCTCAAGACTGTTTGGGTCCAAACGGTCTCAAGATTGTTTTGGTCCAAACGATCTGAAATCATTTGGAGACCCAATCCCATTCGATTTCAATACTTTCTTTCCCAAACAGTTTCAAGGGCAATGTGCCTAAACGGTTTCAAGGGCAATGTGCCCAAACGGTTTCAAACTGTTTGAATCTTGAAAGACCAAGACCGTTTAGGGTCTGAGTAACCAAAACCATTTGAGGTTCAAAATGGTTAATCTAGGGTGATGTGATGTGCATAGTAAACTCTAATTGTGGGTTATTGAATACAAACCCTAATCTAGGGTGATGTGATGTGAATAGTAAACACTAATTCTGGATTATACTATATAGTTTGAAACCCTAATCTAGGGTGATGTGATGTGATGTGAATAATAAACCCTAATTCTGGATTATACTATATAGTGTGAAACCCTAATCTAGGGTGATGTGATGTGAATAGTAAACTCTAGTTGTGGGTTATTGAATACAAACCCTAATCTAGGGTGATGTGATGTGAATAGTAAACCCTAAATTTGGATTATACTATATAGTGTGAAACCCTGATCTTGGACAATGAAATGATGGATCATTGGTCCTAATTGAACAGAGGGGATGAGTAACCCTGATTTAAAGGAAATGGAAAACCCTAACCCTGGTAAGGGAATAGTGGTGTTACTCTGGAATAGCATGGAACTGAAATATGATTGATATATTTGTTGTCATGTGTGCTAACCATACAGGTAACCTAAGATGATGAACATGGCCAGCTATGAGCTATAATGCTTTAATTATTAAAATTATTTATTGAGCCTTATGTGCCATAATATGCCTTGTTGCTTAGTAAGAGGTAACAAGAGAGTTAATGGGACTCAAGTGCCAGATGAGATGCTTATGTAGTAAGTGTCTTGTGTACCTTGGTCAGATGACCTGAAGGTGATGATTACCTGAAAAAGTGGTAACAGGGCTCAGTGATGAGCTAAGGGTTTGAATACCCAGAACCATATGTTTATGGCATTAAGTTTGAAATGAGGGACTAAGATCCCAATGTCTTTTAAAGACTGAGAAGTAACCGATGAAAACAGTGCATGTTTCTTTATAGCATTTGTCCTAATAAGTTATGTTTGAGAACTTGACTGACGCTAAAAGAATATGATAATGTACTTAATTAATCAAGTGAAAGTTATTCATGTAGTGCTCTGACCATAGATCCATCATTGTCAGTAGTTGGTGATGGTGAAACAAGTTTTCTTATGAGATCTCCTGAAGTTCGCATATTTTGAATATGCAGGGGGTCAATGGGTGAAAATATCCTTATGTCCAAATGGGGGAATTGAAGGAAGGTAAACATTAAACCTATCAATCCTTCATGATATGTTCCGGGATGGATGTATCACAAATCTCCCGATGTTGTTAATGTCGGATCGATGGAGGTAAACATGAAATCTCTCGATTGTGAAGAGAGTGCAGCCACCGTTGTAGCCCTATAGCGAAGATGCCACTATACCCTGGCAAGCTATGTAGCAGAGACACGAGATGTCCTGCATGTTATCTCGCACTGACCGAGATGTGGGAAGTCATGGAAGCCGAATCTTCCACTGACTTTGTACGATACCGATTTCGATTTCGCAATGGTCGGTTGGAGTATGAGCGGCATACCTCATCTCCTCATAGCTTAAATATGTCTGAAAAATGTAATCAGCCGTGTAGCGTATTTGCATAAGATTGAAATATGAGAACCACTGGTTGATGTTATCTTGCTTAGTATGTCATTGATACATAAATGTTACTTATGTTCTTTAATTGATTCATTGAATAAAAGACACACTGCCTTGTAAAGTTATAGCTGAAATACTTGAATAGGAATGTTGCTCTAATCTGCATAGATATCGATTTATCTACCATTAAAGTATATTATCCCACTGCTCAGTTTATTTCTATTAAACTGCAATAATAATGTTTTCGACGGAGAGTTATATCTCTTGCTGGGGCAATTGTATAATTGTCTCACGCCCGTGGGATCCAACGTTTTTAGGTAGACGCAGACAGAGAGGCAGAAACTATGTAGCAGGGGACGAGCAGTAGCAGCAACAACAGGGATAGAAGTAATCCTACAGGTGGAAATATTGGCTGTCAGACCTTGTACATATGTCAATAGAGTCCTATGTGTCATCTCTGTACTCTCAGGTCCTAGGGGTTAGTAGATAGTGTTTTTATAATCGATCTGAGATTTTGATGCTTGAGGTTTTTATTACTTGTGTTTTTCAAGCAAAGTAGTGATGTATATATATTCCTCGAGGGGATATGGTACATGAAATGTACAATGTGGACCAGTATCTAAATATAATATTGTGGTTCTTGCTTAAAGAGTTTTCCTGAGAATGGTTTTAATTTTTAGTGATTTTCAGTAATTCGTTGCTAACGATACGCTTCCGCATTAGTTAATCCTGTTTTTGTAAGTTTGATGCCACATGGTTCATGAGATGAACCACAAAGTTCAATAGTCAATTGGATTGGATCAAGGATTGGTCTTGATGTCATGTTTCGCATGAATCGTGAATTGAACACCAATATAATTCAAAACAGGAAACTACACGAACTGAATGGTTCACAAACACAAAACAACCAGTTGGGTTTGTAAACCAACTGGTTCTCCGCTCGAATATTATAGAAAATTTTTTAATACGACCCTTTCAACTCCCACACATATTGGGAACCCTAATTCTGGCCTCTCCTAAAAAAAGAGGGGTACTGAGGGCTTCTCAAAACACAACAATTTCTCTAATAATTGTTGTCCTCTCTAGTTGTGGTAAGCAATTGAGAGTATGAGCAAGTCCTACCCGATAAAGGGATGGATAGCAAGATAGATAAAATTGTGGGAGAGTGTATCAACTCTAATAGGTTAACATTCAAAAGTGAAAATTCCTTCTCGTTGGTTGTGGTAGCATAACATGGAGTTCCTAGTGGTCAATGTGGACTTCTCTTGTAAGGACCCTGACCCAAGTTTTGGGCTAACCCTCTTTTATTTTCTTATAAAAGGTGCTTAGAACCTTAATCTAATCTCTCTAGATGTTTTGTTATCATGTGACAATCTCATGTTTCCAATTTGGTCCCGTTTGGATGTTGTTTGAGCAATGTTTGCTTATTTTGGACCAAAGTGCAATTTACCAAAAGTAAGAGGTTATATTGCAATATGTCACATATAAAGCATGCCTTTAGTTCTCTAGCATCATTAGAAAGAGAATGATGCTATGGGGCACCTTGTGGAGGACCTATGTTTCAAGTTTGAGCTTGGTTGGTTGATGTTTATGCTTTATGTGCTAGTTTTGGTGTAAATTGCAAATTACCCAAAGTGGAGGGTCAATATGCAATTTATCATCTCTAGAGTCACCTCCCTTCTGTTTGGCATCATGTAGAATGTGGATGGAAGTTGGGGTGCCTTGTTTGGTAGTTTGATGAGGAGTGACATCTCTATATGGTCTTTATATCACATATGTGTCACATAGGCCTCCTTGTCCTTTAGTGTATCGGCTAAGGCTTGAAGGTGTGTCGCCCAAGAGAGGTGTGTCGGCCATGGAAGTTGCCCAGCTGCACGATACACATCCTAGAGTGTATCACCAGGCCATTCATGAGCTTCTAGGGTGGCAACAAGTGGCATTATGAGCTAGAGCAAGTGGCACCTTGGTTTATGTGGTTATGACACCTCTCCCTTGCTACCTCTCTCTTCCTTGGTGTATATAACTCCTTTCCTCCTTATCCAAGCAATCCTTTTCGGCCACCTTCCTTCCCCTACCTGTATGTGATGATCATGGGAGCTTTGGGAGCTAAGGAAGACTCCCATGGAGCATGGAGGGGCAAGCTCCTTGGCCATGGAAACTCCTTGCTCAAGATCCGACCTTGGTGAGTCATTCTTCTTTGCTAGTTTCTCCTTATGCTTTCTTCTTAACCTTCCTCTTCCCCTCTCAGCCATGGATAGGCCCTTGATAAGAGTAAGAAAGGTCGTGGTTATCTCCTCTCCTTTCTTCTTCTTGAGCTATACGTAACCATGGTTTCTTCTTCTTCTTCTTCCTTTGTTTCTTGAGGTGATGATGATGGTGCCGAAGGCAAGCTTAAAGCTTCGGATGGATGGTTTTCATGGAGAGGAACGTGTGTTTGCTGCTTGGATCATGAAGCTTGATGCCTTTCATGGAAATCCTCTTAAGGCTAGTTACATAACTCTTAACCATCTCTATTATGCATACTCTCCATATATGTATATAATGGTTCTTGTACTTAAATCGTTACCTTTCTCCATGATAGATGTATATATGGAACTTGGAATCTCATGTAATGGGAATGCTACGTTTTATTACTTCCTTTAGCTTGTTTTCCTTGTGCAAGATGGTAATGGGTGGCTAGAGGTTGAAGACGACTAGCCTGATATGGGGCTTTACCTGATACAACTATGCTTTTCCCGATACAATACCTTGTTTAATGAGTTATGCTTTGTTTGATGGTTTGTGGCAATACCCCTTTCTCTCCTTTGGACTTGAAAGGTGAGCTTATGGACTAGATGTTTGGGAACTATGATGTGGTGACCGATACCTCTTTCCTACCCTAGGGTAAGGTTTTGGACGATATGGTTGGGGGACACCTAGTTGATCCCTTGGCCGATATGTGTTCTACTTGGTGGCTCCTTGAGGTTGTTGCCCGATACCCTTTTCTAGAGTTGAGCCTTGGGTGATATGATAAGTGAACTCTTCATTGACCTTGTGACCAATATTCACATCTACCCAAGATGATGGTGGTTGGCCGACATAAAACCCTAACTCTAGTGTCTTGGTCGATATGGAGCTTCAACCCTAGTTTGGGTGATAGGGTTGTCCTAGGTGACATGAATGATCTACCCTTGTTGCACGACATGGTCTTGAGGTTGAAGATGACCAACTTGGTATGGTCCTTGTGCCCTTGCACGATACACCTTTTTGGTGCCCTAAACGATACCCACCTCATCTAGGGTTTGCCTTGAACGTTATGTTGCCCGATATGACTCCTTACCATGGTAGTATTGTTAGGCGATATGGATAAGTCTTGAGCCTAGAATGATGAAACCCTAGGTGGGTGATACCGTGGCTGCCTCCCTGACTGATATGAGCGTGGTTGAGGGACTTTTGTGTCGGGCATGAGGTTTGTGCTTGCACGACACTCTCTAAGTGAGTTGCCCGACATGGTGCCTTAGTGGTCACCCTGCCCATGGACGACATGGATCCTTGAGTGATAGAGTTGCCCTAAGCCTAAGCTGACCGATTGGGGTACTCTTGTTGTGATGATTCCTTGGGAAATATGTTGGGTGCCCAATATGGTGCTCCATGAGCGACAAGGATATGAGGATGGGCGATATAGATGGTCCCTTGATATGCTTCCTGATATCATCAACCCTAGAATATTATAAGTGTGTAGGTGTGCTTGGTTTGGGTGACATCAGGGCTAAGTGTGTGGTCGATACCCCACAAGGAGATATGTTACCTTGGCCAATATGCCTTGCTCGACACATGGTCTCTCTCTTGGATGATTACCCAACATGAGTTCGTACTTGATAGCTTGGATGGTCCTAGGGTTGAGGTTTGGCTGGTACATGTGTTGAGCTTGATAGTACCTTGGACGATAGGGTACCATGGGTGTCATGGCAATGTTGAAGTAGTGTACCTTGGGTGGTATGAGAGCCCCTTGAGTATCTTGATGTGTTAACCAAGTGTGCTTGTTGGGCGCCACGATCTTGGCCGATATGGCCTTACACGATAGAGAGTTGAGGGTTGCTCAGTATGAAACCCTAACCCTAATGGGCGGTAGGGTTTTGGATGATAGATGGCGCCCATGTGCTACACAATGCCTGGTTTCCCGATACCACCCTGCATGTGGATGCACGATACATGTTATAGCCCTAGTTGCACGATGCCCCCTTTGTGCATGAATGTATGACATGCTGGTAGCTGACAATCTTAGGTGAGAATTGGTACTCTATCTGATACTCCCTTTTAGTGAGGGATTTTTTGGTCGCTATATGCTTTTGGTGAGGGTAGGTGACACCTTTAGTGAAGGTTGTGCCTAACCCGATAACCCTATGCATGTTTCTTGAGCCTACACCTTTGATCATGATGAGCTATGACAAGATAGGTTGTGAACCCTTGTATAGTGGTTACCTATGGTTAATGATAGATGAACTTTTGATTAAGTTGGATGGTGGATCATGGTGTATTATCCTTAAAGTTAATCCTTAGGGATGATGTGCATATGTTTTAAGATATAGGGTATGATGGGATACCCATAATGTGGTAAAAGTAGTATGTATTGATTTATACACTGGTTATGACATTAATCTGCATATGTTCATAATGATGGGAGAATATTCCAATGCTATAAACCTTAATCTTGATGACATGATAATCAAAGACATGTTCATGAGATATGGGGCATGATGGATGCTCACAGTTTGATAACAATAATCTAAATTAACTACAGACACAGCTAAGGACGTGGATGTTGTTCCAATCCTATGCACCTAAATCCTTGATAGCATGATAATCATAATATAAAGACCTATGTTCTATGTTTGGTGATCCAATTATCTCTTTCTTATGCAAGCTAACCATGCAGGTGTATTGAATTCATAGCCAAGTAAGAGCTATGGTGATTATATGATTATGTGCGTGTATAGCACTTGATATCTGTGCAATATCTAAGTAATAATGATATGTCTTGTTGATGAGATAACATATATCACTAGTATGATGAAAAAGGCATGTTGAGGTGTGATCCTCTAGTGATGAACTCAGGGATTGATATTCCCTAATGATGTTGATGATGCCTTGAGAGGCACTGGTGTAATGTGATGAACTCAGGGATTGATATCCCATGATGATGTGTAATGATGAAGCCTTGAGAGGTAGTAGCACTATGAGATGATGTGAGGGATTTATATCCCATGGCAATGTGATAATTGTTGAGGGCAATGAAAATAGAAGTATCAATATAACACCAATGTAATGAATCTAATGTTGGTCATGTTTTATATGTGGTTGGTTAATACAACTTGATTGCCCAAACAATCTACTTAAAATACATGAATTGTTTACAGATGAATCTCTCATGTAGTTTTCCCTGGCCATAGATCCATCATCGTCAGTATTTAGGTGATGGTGAAACGGGTTCTCTTGCGGGATTAACCCGGAGCGCATATTGTTGAATATGCAAGGTTTCTCCTAGCCGAAAATAGGAGGATTAGAATGCAACTGCGGTTTTAGACTCAAGATGTGTATAAGAGCATGGTGAACAGGCCCATGGCTTAGTGCGATAGAGCATGGTGAACAAGCCCATGGCTCAATGTGATAGAGCATGAATGCGTTCATGGCTCGGGAGCATGGTGAATTGGCCCGTGGCTCAGATGTATACTAGTGCCGAGACTTGTACCAAGTCGGGCTAGAGAAAGGGCAGCCTACGGGACTGACCCTGCGGCTGGGCCACTTTGTTGGTTATCATGCACTGACCACGAGGAGGAGAGGTCCTGGAGTCTGGATCATCCATTGACCTTGTATGGCACCGACTTTGGGCTTCGCAGCCGAAGGTTGGAATTGAGCGGTACAACTCACTTCCTCAGGGCATAATAATTCATAATCAAGTTGTATAGTATCATGCTTAGGGCAAATACGGAACATTGGTTGAGGCCTTGTTTGTACAGATGATCTAGTTATAATCTGCAGTTTATCATATGAACCTTATATCAGGTGATGAGTTCTTATAAAGCTTACCTTGTCAATCATGTTCCATAAAGAGTACCTGGTTATAGGCCTCATAAATATCTTGGTAAGATTGGTGGTAATATTAGCCCTGCTCAGTATACTGCTCTTATAATATGCTTATATCAGTTATCTGTGATCATAATAAAGTTATTAGAGGGTTATGTTTCTCGCTGGGACTGTGTGTCTCACCCTGTTGGTTAATAACCCTTTTTAGGTGGACATGCCTGGCGAGATGAAGATCATGTGGCTACAGATGATATGCAGAGGTATCATATCCGGTGGGATAGATAGTGTTTAGCAGTAAAGTCCTATGTGTCGTCCATGTACACTCAGGTCTTCGAGAGAGCTTTTCGATGTTTCTAGTACAAAGATCGATGTACGGTTTCCGGTGTGTATCTTGATGTAAAACATCATGGCAAATAGTTATTTCATGTAACGAGATGATGGGAAATTATGTTGTAGCACCTTGGAAATATGCTATGAAATGAAAAGTGTTGGCTCAGATATTATATGCTTCATCTTGTGGTGCTTGTTGTAAATCAGTTTTAATTTCCCGTGTTTTTTGGTAATCCGTTGGTTAGCATGTAATCGTGTTTTGTTGTGGATGGGGTGTTACAGTGTTTGGTATCAGAGCTCTAGGTTCGCCGAGTCTACAAGGACACTAGGACTAGGATTAGGATGGTGTCTAAGGTTGGACCGTGACATAATATATGGTGCATACTACCTAATCTCAGTACTTGATGCCCTGGCCAGGTATTCAAATATTGAAGACAAAGCTAAGTATGGAGCATTAGATTTTTCCCTCCTTGATTACTCTTATCAAGTAGTCATTCTGGAGCAATCTAAAGAGCATAACAAAATTAAGAATATGATGAGATAAGTTCTTGAAATCGTAATCTTGAGAGATGTACATGACAAAAGATAGATTAACATGTGATCACAAGGTAAGTTCAAATGTAAAACTTACACAAGATGAAGAAAATACCTGAAAGCAAAGATAAAGTTAGAGGAAAGAGGAGAATAAGTGATGAGTAAACAAGATAGAACCTGAGATAATCTCAGACCAACTAATGAACGTAAGCAAAAATGTGAAAGTATAAAGTGCAAATTCATGATAAGAAAAAGAGAACTAGGGAGATGATCCATGTTCAATAAAGAATATGTGAAGAATAACGATCTTTTTCACAAAGATAAAATGAAAATCTAATATAATCAGGAAATAATCATGATCATGATGAAACGGTAACAAGAGAAGAAGAATAATAACACATAATGGCCTTGATGTTTCCTATGTTGAGTGCAGGGAAACCAAGAAGAAATAGGATGAAACCAGATGGAACAAGGTTTAACGATGCATAAATGGTTGAAAACTCATGTAAGGATCAAAGAAAGTGATAATACCCTCCCCTTTGATATGAAACCATAGATGTTGATGGGGTGATGGGAGGAGTTTGTTCCTTTATGTTCCTTCCTTCCGAGGGAATGGCTGTCAAGTGGACCTTGTGTCACTTGATATGTATGCTTTTGGAGTGATCTCTGGTTGGATACTTTGAAAAGTATCAGTTGATCTTGGACTTTAGTTTCCAAGATAGAGATATATGTGATACATGATGACGATAGGATCCTCTTGACATGTTTTGAACCTATGACAACAGTAGAATATAAAGAAGATCTGGAAGTGATGAGTTTTGACTCAAGAGATGGATACCAAGGTAAGGGAAAACCAGTATATGAAGTACCAAGCAAATGGGAAGATGAGAACATGCCTTCTGGTAAAAGGTTAAGAATCAAGATGCCTAGATTGTAGAAGTAAGAAGGTGAACCGTCTGCATATATCATCCTTGACCTTGAACCCACAAGCTGGAAGCTTGTTTTGGAAGTCTAGATCTATGTGGTGACCCTCGAAGTAGCAGTTCAACATCACAGAGGAACGCTGATAAGGATAAGCAAGTGAGGACTGGATGGTTTGATCAGGCAGCAGATGGCGACATGCAATAGTTAGATCTTGTGGCATAAGCTGGCCAGAAATGGTAGAATGACCAGTGTGTGGTGACAGGTTGAATGGAGTCACTCCATTCTGCTTTGTCTTCTTCTTGCCTCTTATCTGCTCCAGTTGATCCAGTTCAGGATGTACCCTCCTTTGAGCGCTTGTTGTACGTTTGGTATATGTTTCCTTCTTGTTAGTCAGAAGAGAGATATCCTATTGTCAAGCACCTTGTTGATGACCTGGTTGTGTAGGATGAAGTATACTCTTCTCTGTATCCTTTCTTTTCCTGGATGTGATAGTCGGGTGAATCCCTTTCTGTGTGACATGTCAAGGATCATTATAACCCTGGGAATGGATATCCTTGGAAAGGTGTGAAGTTGTCTCAGATGGAAAGGTTGGCTTTGGTTTGATCCGGCTAAGTGCCTATAGTGTGGTTATCATATGTTAGGGGTTTATGCTCCGCATAAACATGACATCGGAAGGTATGGACCCAAGGGAAAGAAGTGTTGTAAGGTCATCTTGGGAAACTTCATCTAGTTGAGCTTGATTCCTTGGAATACTCTTAGCCAAGTTTCAAGTAATGAAAGATCTAGGCGGGATGTGCAGCGGTTAGAGATGGATGAACAAGGTTTGGTAATCCTATCCTAATCAGTTGAGATAGTGCATATATGTTACCATCTGGGTTGGTACTCGTTGTGCTCTTGGGAGCTGACTTGAATACATGATAGGCTTGAAACTGAGGTGATATGGTTGTCGATAACCAAGATGTTTAACTCCTTTTCATGTTCAGCCTTAAGCGATGCATAGTGAGGTGCCTTATGAGCCTTGTCATGTGCATACAGGTTTCTTGTAGAGTATGTATCTTGTCATAACCTCTTCTGAGAAAGATCCCCCTTGAGTAGAGACATCCTTTGTGAAAAAGAGAAGGAACAATTGAAACACATATGGCAAAAGAATGGTGACTACAAGTTATGCGAAGCTAAAGTATCGAACATGTGAGATCAGAGTAGTGCAGCGGAAATGTAACAAGGAATATGATACATCAGTAGAAGGAACTGATACCTAAGTAATATGAGTTGCATATAATGTTTCAGTATCTAAGAGTGTTACCAGACAAAGGATGATGAGACCGAGGGTTGAGTCTATGACCAGTACAAGGAAACCCTGAGTGGCTCTGGGAGAAGAGAAAGTATGTTAGTCACAGATCTGTGACACTTAGGAGCTTTGTGGGGTTGTATGATGCGATGCGCAAATAACACCCGTCTTCTTTCCGCTCAGGATTTCGGGGACAAAATCCTTGTTAGGGGTTTATGACTTGTAAGGACCCTGGCCCAGGTTTTGGGTTAACCCTCTTTGCTATTCTTATGAAAGGTGCTTATAACCTTAATCTAATCTATCTAGATGTTTTTTATCATGTGACAAGCTCATGTTTCCAGTTTGGTCCCGTTTGGATGTTGTTTGAGCAATGTTTGCTTATTTTAGACCAAAGTGTAATTTACCCAAAGTAAGGGGTTATATTGCAATATGTCACATATAAAGCATGCCTTTAGTTCTCATTCATCATTATAAAGAGAATGATGTAGTGGGGCACCTTATGGAGGACCTATGTTTCAAGTTTGAGCTTGGTTGGTTGATGTTTATGCTTTATTTGCTAGTTTTGGTGTAAATTGCAAATTACCCAAAGTGGAGGGTCAATATGCAATTTATCAGATCTAGAGTCACTTCCCTTCTGTTTGGAATCATTTAGAACATGGATGGAAGTTGGGGCGCCTTGTTTGGTTGTTTGATGAGGAGTGACATCTCTATATGGTCCTTATATCACATATGTGTCACATAGGCCACCTTGTCCTTTAGTGTATCGGCTAAGGCTTGAAGGTGTGTCGCCCAAGAGAGGTGTGTCAGCCATGGCAATTGCCCACCTGCACGATACACATCCTAGAGTGTATCACTATGCCATGCATGAGCTTCTAGGGTGGCAACACGTGGCATTATGAGCTAGAGCAAGTGGCACCTTGGTTTATGTGGTTATGACACCTCTCCCTTGCTACCTCTCTCATCCTTGGTGTATATAACTCCCTTCCTCCTTAGCCAAGCAATCCTTTTTGGCCACCTTCCTTCCCCTACCTGTACGTGACGAGCATGGGAGCTTTGGGAGCATGGAGGGGCAAGCTCCTTGGCCATGGAAACTCCTTGCTCAAGATCCGACCTTGGTGAGTCATGCTTCTTTGCTAGTTTTTCCTTGTGCTTTCTTCTTCACCTTCCTCTTCCCCTCTCGGCCATGGATAGGCCCTTGATAAGAGTAAGCAAGCCATGGTTATCTCCCCTCCTTTCTTCTTCTTGAGCTATATGTAACCATGGTTTCTTCTTCTTCTTCCTTTGTTTCTTGAGGTGATGATGATGGTGTCGAAGGTAAGCTTAGAGCTTCAGATGGATGGTTTTCATGGAGAGGAACGTGTGTTTGCCTCTTGGATCATGAATCTTGATGCCTTTCATGGAAATCATCTTAAGGCGGGTTACATAACTCTTAACCATCTCTATTATGCATACTCTCCATATATGTATATAATGGTTCTTGTACTTAAATCGTTACCTTTCTCCATGATAGATGTATATATGGAACTTGGAATCTCATCTAATGGTCATTCTACGTTTTATTACTGCCTTAGCTAGTTTTCCTTGTGCAATATGGTAATGGGTGGCTAGAGGTTGAAGATGACTAGCCCGATATGGGGCTTTACCCGATACAACTATGCTTTTCCCGATACAATACCTTATTTAATGAGTTATGCTTTGGTTGATGGTTTGTGGCAATACCCCTTTCTCTCCTTTGGACTTGAAAGGTGAGCTTATGGACTATATGTTTGGGGAGCTATGATGTGGTGATCGATACCTCTTTCCTACCCTAGGGTAAGGTTTGGACGATATGGTTGGGGGACACCTAGTTGATCTCTTGGCCGATATGTGTTCTACTTGGTGGCTCCTTGAGGTTGTTGTCTGATACCCTCTTCTAGAGTTGAGCCTTGGGTGATATGATAAGTGAACTCTTCATTGACCTTGTGACCGATATTCACATCTACCCAATATGATGGTGGTTGGCCGACATAAAACCCTAACTCTAGTGTCTTGGACGATATGGAGCTTCAACCCTAGTTTGGGCGATAGGGTTGTCCTGGGTGACATGAATGATCTACCCTTGTTGCACGACATGGTCTTGAGGTTGAAGATGACCAACTTGGTATGGTCCTTGTGTCCTTACACGATACACCTTTTTGGTGCCCTAAACAATACCCACCTCATCTAGGGTTTTCCTTGAATGTTATGTTGCATGATATGACTCCTTACCATGGTAGTATTGTTGGGAGATATGGATAAGTCTTGAGCCTAGAATGATGAAACCCTAGGTGGGTAATACCATGGCTTCCTCACTGACTGATATGAGAATGGTTGAGGGGCTTTTGTTTCAGGCATGAGGTTTGTGCTTGCACGACACTCTCTAAGTGAGTTGCCCGACATGGTGCCTTAGTGGTCACCCGGCCCTTGGACGACATGGAGCCTTGAGTGATAGAGTTGCCCTAACCCTAAGTTGACCGATAGGGGTACTCTTGTTGTGATGATTCCTTGGGAAATATGTTGGGTGCCCAATATGGTGCTCCATGAGCAACAAGGATATGAGGATGGGCGATATGGATGGTCCCTTTATATGATGCATGATATCATCAACCCTAGAACATTATAAGTGTGTAGGTGTGCATGGTTTGGGTGACATCAGGGCTAAGTGTGTGGCTGATACCCCATAAGGAGATATGTTACCTTGGTCGATATGCCTTGCCCGACACATGGTCTCTCTCTTGGATGATTACCCAACATGAGTTCGTACTTGATAGCTTGGATGGTCCTAGGGTTGAGGTTTGGCCAGTACATGTGTTGAGCTTGATAGTACCTTGGACGATAGTGTACCATGGGCATCATGGCAACGTTGAAGTAGTGTACCTTGGTTGGTATGAGAGCCCCTTCAGTATCTTGATGTGTTAACCAAGTGTGCTTGTTGGGCGCCATGATCTTGGCCGATATGGTCTTAGGCGATAGAGAGTTGAGGGTTGCTCAGTATGAAACCCTAACCCTAATGGGCAGTAGGGTTTTGGACGATAGATGGCGCCCATGTGCTACACAATGCCTGGTTGCCCGATACCACCCTGCATGTGGATGCACGATACATGTTATAGCCCTAGTTGCATGATGCCCCCTTTGTGCATGAATGTATGACATGCTGGTAGCCGACAATCTTGGGTGAGAATTGGTACTCTACCCGATACTCCCTTTTAGTGAGGAATTGTTTGGTCGCTATATGCTTTTGGTGAGGGTAGGCGACACCTTTAGTGAAGGTTGTGCCTAACCCGATAACCCTATGCGTGTTTCTTGAGCCTACACCTTTGTTCATGATGAGCTATGACAAGATAGGTTGTGAACCCTTGTATAGTGGTTACCTATGGTTAATGATAGATGAACTTCTTATTAAGTTGGATGGTGGATCATGGTGTATGATCCTTAAAGTTAATCCTTAGGGATGATGTGCATATGTTTTAAGATATAGGGTATGATGGGATACCCATGACTTGGTAATAGTAGTATGTATTGATTTATACACTAGTTATGGCATTAATCTGCATATGTTCATAATGACGGGAGAATATTCCAATGCTATAAACCTTAATCTTGATGACATGATAATCAAAGACATGTTCATGAGATATGGGGCATGATGGATGCTCACAGTTTGATAACAATAATCTAAATTAACTACAGACACAACTATGGACTTGGATGTTGTTCCAATAATGTGCACCTAAATCCTTGATAGCATGATAATCATAATATAAAAACCTATGTTCTATGTTTGGTGATCCAGTTATCTCTTTCTTATGCAAGCTAACCATGCAGGTGCATTGCATTGATAGCCAAGTAAGAGCTATGGTGATTATATGATTATGTGCTTGTATAGCACTTGATATCTGTGCAATATCTAAGTAATAGTGATATGTCTTGTTGATGAGATAACATATATCACCAGTATGATGAAAAAGGCATGTTGAGGTGTGATCCTCTAGTGATGAACTCAGGGATTGATATTCCCTAATGATGTTGATGATGCCTTGAGAGGCACTGGTGTAATGTGATGAACTCAGGGATTGATATCCCATGATGATGTGTAATGATGAAGCCTTGAGAGGTAGTAGCACTATGAGATGATGTGAGGGATTTATATCCCATGGCAATGTGATGATTGTTGAGGGCAATGAAAATAGCAGTAGCAATATAACACCAATGTAATGAATCTAATGTTTTTCATGTCTTATATGTGGTTGTTTAATACAACTTGATTTCCCCAACAATCTACTTAAAATACATTAACTATTTATAGATGAATCTCTCATGTAGTTTGCCCTGGCCATAGATCCATCATCGTCAGTATTTAGGTGATGGTGAAACGGGTTCTCCTGTGGGATTAATCCAGAGCGCATATTGTTGAATATGCGAGGTTTGTCCTAGCCGAAAATAGGAGGATTAGAATGCAACTGCGGTTATAGACTCAAGATGTGTATAAGAGCATGGTGAACAGGCCCATGGCTCAGTGTGATAGAGCATGGTGAATAGGCCCATGGCTCAATGTGATAGAGTATGAATGTGTTCATGGCTCGGGAGCACGGTGAATTGGCCCGTGGCTCAGATGTATACTAGTGCTGAGACTTGTACCAAGTCGGGCTAGAGAAAGGGCAGCCTGCGGGACTGACCCTGTGGCTGAGGCCACTTTGTTGGTTATCGTGCACTGACCACGAGGAGGAGAGATCGTGGAGTCTGGATCATCCATTGACCTTATATGACACCAGCTTTGGGCTTTGCAGCCGAAGGTTGGAATTAAGAGGTACGGCTCACTTCCTCAGGGCATAATAATTCATAATCAAGCCGTATAGTATCATGCTTAGGGAAAATACGGAACATTGGTTGAGGCCTTGTTTGTACAGATGATCTAGTTATAATCTGCAGTTTATCATATGAACCTTATAGCAGGTGATGAGTTCTTATAAAGCTTAACTTGTCAATCATGTTCCATAAAGAGTACCTGGTTATAGGCCTCATAAATATCTTGGTAAGATTGGTGGTAAGATTAGCCCTTCTCAGTATATTGCTCTTATAATCTACTTATATCAGTTATCTGTGATCATAATAAAATTGGTAGAGGGTTATGTTTCTCGTTGGGACTGTGAGTCTCACCCCGCTGGTTAATAACCCTTTTTAGGTGGACGTGCCTGGTGAGATGAAGATCATGTGGCTACATATGATATGCAGAGGTATCATATCTAATGGGATAGATAGTGTCTAGCAGTAGAGTCCTATGTGTCGTCCCTGTACACTCAGGCCTTCAAGAGAGCTTTTCGATGTTTCTTGTAGAAAGATCGATGTACGGTTTCCGGTGTGTATCTTGATGTAAAGCATCATGGAAAATAGTTATTTCATGTAACGAGATGATGGGAAATTATGTTGTAGCACCTTGGAAATATGCTATGAAATGAAAAGTGTTGGCTCAGATATTATATGTTTCATCTTGTGGTGCTTGTTGTAAATCGGTTTTAATTTCCCATATTTTTGGTAATCCGCTGGTTAGCATGTATTTGTGTTTTTTTGTGGATTGTGTGTTACATCTCTAGAGGCGGGGGGCTTCTTTCACTAGGAGAACTCTGTAAACCTCCATCCATGGTATCCAGACCAGGAGGCCATTACTGACGATTATTCGAGTGCTACTAGAAAAGGAGCATGTTGCTGCCTGAAGAAGAAGCTCATTGCTTGGAGAACAAGCATGGAAGTACATCAAGAGTTTTCATTAGAATTTCTCCAGGACTATGTATAACTCTTGTTACTTTCCTTCCTGAATATATTTTTGTTGATGCGATCTTGTTGTTCAGGAAAATTAGATTTTAAATTTTTGTTTACACTACCTGGTATGTCGCCCAAATTTCTCTACATTATGCACTCCTAGTCCAACGACTCACCAGTCCTCTCACACCTCCATATTAATTGCGACTATGAGCACAGTTAAATAGAATTCCTTTCCTGATATTGTTCTCCCTCATCCTTCAATCAATTAGCAATATTTCTTTGACTTTGACCTCATCTCTTGCCCCCGGATCGAGCAAGCCATAACTCAGCCCCTTTTTGTGTGTGGATGAAATGCCCATTTGTGGCTTCTTCCCCCTCCCGAACGCAAGTTGTATAGGCAAAGGCGACCCTCCTCACACCTATTTAAGGGTGCTAAAAGATTTTTTCTCCCATGGTGATTCCTCGTCCACCATCAATTGTGTTCCTTGTGCCTCCAGACTCTAGGTTCTACTCAGTATGCTTTTCCAATGACCACTGTCTAGCCTTCGACCCTTGATCATCTTTTTTTGAGCTTCAAAACTTGGATATGCATCCAGGAAGTTTGATTGGCCCCATAGGATCATGTCTAACTTTATTCTAGGCTTTTGTGCTACAATTTCATTGTTCTTAGTTCTAAACTCTCCTTCTTTGAATACAGGCTTTCTCCGACAAACCAAGTGCCACAAGCACTTGTTTACTTCACACGGGGATACCTCCATCTTCGTTTGGACCTGCTGAGGCTTTTAAACCTGTCCTCGTGACATATTAGTTTAGTCTGTCAGACATTTTTCCTTCTCGATTTCCCTTACCCTATACAACCATGCAGCAATGAGAGCTTCGGCTCGATAACTCTAGGGGACCTCACCAATGGATCTCTAGGTTTGGCACAACATGGGGGACCTTCTAGGCATGGTTTTGCTCTTATGGTGAGTGGATCTTCTGAGTTTTGGTTGATGATTAGATATTCAGGTGAAGTTGTTCTCCATGAATCAACACAGGAAGAACCTAGGTCATCAAATGACCCTAGTAGCCCTACAATTTCAATCAATTAATTATATACCCAAGGGCAATTTGTATATTTTACGTGTGCTTTTGATTTATCAGTCATGAGATATATTTATGTTTGAATGACTCTTTTATGCCCAATATTTTAACCAAATGTAACATATGCCTATAGTGTTCTCTATCTTTTCACCAGTTATTTACATCGAAATTAATTTTGATTTAAATCAATGTCACGCTTAAGATTTCCTGAACCCTGATTGGTCCATATTGTAAAAATCATAACTTTTGCATATGACCTCAGAAAATGATGGAGAAATATGATTTAGAAAGATCTTTTGATTTTCTATCAATCTAGAATTTTTGCAAATGTTGTTTTATAGTTTAAATCTCTTCACCAAATAGTTCAAAGACCATGATTATGATTTAATGACTTTGAACTAATATACATATTATGATTTTAAGAAAATTATAGGTGATTAGAGGACTCAATCAAATCAGAGGACTTGGCCTAAGAAGATTTGCTATAGGTAAGTGGGCCATGCAGATTTGGCACAAGCAAATTTGGTTTAACACATGTTTATTTATGATTATGCACATTACTTATGAATGATATCTCAAGAAGACATCATGTATATCTATCACTATTTTATTGGTTGCTTAATTTTTTTTATAAACAGACTAATTTTATTACGGAGTAGCCATACGACATCTACATGAAGAGGAAGACAAACTTACAGACCACACAATGGTCAAGAATAGATTCATCCTACCACAAAAACTCATATCGAAATCTGATAAGAATAATGATGCATAGAGCCCTCTTTTATTTCGATGGCTAATGCAGCTTTCCATGAAGGATACCTTCAACTTGAGTATGTATATGTGGTAGAGTAACTGTACCAAACCGGTGTTTTGAAAGGAAGTCGTCTCTGCACTTGCTGCCATACAACTACACAACAAAATTAACCGAGAAAAAGTAACCTACTATGAGGAGAGAAAGAAACGCCGATTAACGACGAGAAAGACAAAACAAGACAAAAAAACCTAATCTCAAAGAACAAGTAAAAGGAGAAAGGGGGTAGGCAACTCGTCATAGTAGGATTCAACAATAGGATATAAGAAGATCGCTGCCTCCAAAGGCACCACAAACCGGGCACCAAGTAAGCTTAGCAACCAGAACGCTTCGCAAGAGTCGAGAAGCCTCTAAGACGCCCAAGATCCAGACTCGAAAGTCTAGAACAAAACGCCTCCACTGTCGACGCCTGGAACCAGAGGAGAGAAATGACCACACCTCCCCGAGAAGAAATCTCACCGACGTCGAGCGATAAGAGGCTGAGGGGGAGTGGGGTGCCGCTTTGCAATGGCTAGAAACCCCCTCTCCCCAGCCATTCGCCGCCAAAGAAGATGACCTAGCCGCTCTAGGGCTAGGGAGAGCGGAACCAAGTGGATTGGTTGTTTAATTAGAATCTATGGTAAGACCCTAATTATAATTATGATTAAGATTAATGAATCATGTTTAAAGAAAAAATCTCATTAAGACACTATGAGGGAGAAATCTCATTAAGAAATTATGAGGGAGAAATCCCATTAAGAAATTATGAGGGAGAAATCCCATTAAGACATTAAGAAGGAGCAATCACATTATGATCAAGATTAATATTAAGAGCATTACATGATTAAGTCAAGATCTAAGTTAATGATGAAAACCATAGAATTGGCTAAGTTTTTATAAGTGCCTCGTTCACGATCCTCAAGAGGTCATTAATGGCTTTCCTAGTATTATGGGATTCCTAGCAATTATGGGCTCCTATGGGGCATTATGGGAGGTGGCATATATCTACTTTTCCAATTCATCATGTTAAATTCATTTAATGAATGGTTAAGATATTCCATGTTCAATTTTATGTCAATTTATTTCAAGTCAAGTCATATTTATTTTATGTGCTATAAGGTGTCAAATACTGCTTACTTATGTGATGTTTGTTTTGCATGGTTGGGGATGCAATATCTGCAGTACTTGGAGAAAGTGAAGAGTATCAAGGACAAGAAAAGACTAGGAGCCTTTCAAGTTTTACCTGGTAGGGTTCCATTTACCAAACCGATCTAGCGATTTAGATATCATTTACATTATGTTACCAAGTAGACTAGACTTCATAGATGAACCTTATGTGGTTTACTTTTGTCAAGAACTATGTATGAATCTATTTCTATTTAATGCAAGATGTTTCATTTACTTTCATTGCTAAGATCAGCATATTGTGACACCCCCATGAGTAATTTTGCTTCCTCTCATCTCATATGATAAGAAAAGTAGGGTGCTACACCGTTGGAGTAATTGTTGCATAGATGCACTTAAGTTTTGACAACTTTCTCCCTCTCAAAAGTCCAAGGAATGGACCTACCTGATTCATGCTCCCGTCTGCACGCAACCAAGCCCCATTTAGGCGCAATACATATTCCCGGATATGGAGGTCAAGTATGCAATTCGGTCGGTTTTAAAACAAGGAGTTATAACTCCATTCTGCAATACCAAACAATTAACAATAAACAAGTGTTTTAAAACTCATTGAATCAAAGATGCACCGTACCAAACATGGCCTTAGTTTAATTAATTCAAAAGAAAAATGCTCTCCTGGGCTATCTGGGCCTCGGCAAGCGGCGGTGCTTATCCTGCCGTTGCGACGCCTGACAAGCATTAGTTGGTACGATAGTGCCTGCAGATGTTGTGTTTCCCTCACGCAATGCCACGACATCCAGGAAGTGCATCCCAACGGACACGCCTCCGTCCCAGGCAATCACTTGGCCAGTGACGTGGGACGACGTCGGGAATCACAAGAACGCGACCATGGACTCTTTGTCCGACAGCTGGCCCAGACGACCTATAGGCACAAATGAAGAGATGCAGGACGCCATCTTGTCCATCATGCCCGCCTCCTGGGATCCTAGCGGCGGAGGCACCGTCATGACAAGCCCTGACGTGATGCAGTTGGCTCGAATCACGTCCATTCCCCACTCGACGACCAGGTTCTTGGTCATCTGCCTCATCGTCACCTTGGTGGCAGCATAATCTACTGTGCCCTTCATCATGCCCACAGCGACGATGGATGACACTACGGTCACGCTGGCACCACAGCTGGTCCCGAGAATCCCGATGTCTGCTGTGGTGGATGCCTTGAGGAACGGGTGGACTATAATTTTGAATCTTGATGTTTGTACTAGTAATGTAACTTTTATGTAGCTTTTTTTGCACCGGAATAGCCAAGTATTTTTGGATCAGGAGGATTTTGGGTGAAAAACAATAAAATTTCAATGAAGTTTACTTGTTTGAACATGGGTCACCTAATATGGGCATATTAAGAGAGAAAGATTTCTCTCCCCCTCTCTTATATCTGTGGCAAAGACCGAACGTCCGGGAGGGTGGTAAATCAAAGCGGTAATTGGGATTCGAACCCGGATTCCTTTGTTAGGGACACCGTGTTTGACCACTTGAGACACTCCTTGTCGGCATGGGTCACCAAATATGTTTTGGTATATGAAGGGTTCAAATGAGCTATGCAATCCTTAGGCATAAATAGAAGGATTTGAAGCACCGATTGCTAGATTGTAGGCTTAAAAGGATGTGAAAAAAATGACCAATTTTGCATGAGGTAGGGATTGATGAGTTGAGAAGTGTGGAAGGTTAGACTTGAGAAGGATTTCACTTCCAATATGATAGCTTTTTGACATGATCACATGGTTTTAATGTTTTGAAACTAAGGAGGTTAGGCTAGTAAGAATAATGACTTAAATTGTTCTGCCTTTCATCTCTTTTTCTAGGTTTTCCGAAATTGAGAAACCTCATATTTTAGGCATGCAAGGGTATGAGTAAAATTTGGTAGCCTTTCGACATGATATTTGGAAATGGAATGGTTGACCTAAGGTTGTATTGTAGGTTTAGAAGAATTTTCAGTTGAAATTCATCAACTTTTGAATGGTAATGTCGGTGTTTGAATACGAGAACAAGGATATTAGAAATTTAGAGTTTCACAATGAATTTCGGTAGCCATTCAACATGATTTCAACTTGCTATGCGAAGTTGTTGATGTTGAGTTAAACCAACTTTGACAACTCTCCTATACATGTATAACTTCAAGATAGATTTGAGGTTGTAACGTTAAATGTTAGGGTGGCGAGAGTGGACTAGAAATTCTTAGAACGTGATGAACAAAGTTTTTTTTTAAAGATTGAGTTGATAAGCATCAGGTTGAGGTGATTTGACATCATTTTAGCATATTTTATACTCAAGGTTTTGGTATAGTACTATTTCTGGAATGGTTTGAATAATGAGATCATATCGTGAAATCCTAACAATGTTTTAGACCATGAAAAACGTTGACTACTTGAATTTTACAAGTGTTTGGATGATGATCAAATTTTGCAACCCTTCAGCTTAGTTTAGATTAATTGAGAATTGGGAAGTTAGAGGATTTTGAGTGGAGTATTCAAGATGACTGCGACAATCTACTCACATGGGGTAGGATGTAAAAAAAGAAGTTTTTGATTGAAGAATATGAGGTGAAGTTAGCAATCTACCGGTTGGATGTGAAGACTGTAGATGGCTAGAAGCATTTTGTTAGCGTTTTGACAAGAACCTATATTGGTGTTAAAATTTGCTTTGCAAGAATGTTTGTGGGAGGTTTGGTAGAGATTAATAAGGTTCTTCATGATTGTCAATGTAAGCATATAAAGCATTTAATAACATGCATGTATTTTCTCTTTGCATTTTTTACCTTATGATATTTGGGATAGGTATTTGTGCCTTCCATTCAAAATTGTTTTTCTATATCATGTCTTTGATGTTAGGCATTATTGACCACATTAATGTGGTATTCAACTATAGTGAGTATACATACAAAAAAATATTATTGTTCATTAAAAGATATGTCATCATCAACCTAACGAAACATTTTTTTTGTGTAAATACAAAGACTTGTATGTAAATCTAAGACAGAGAAAATATTAACCATGTATTGTCATGGTGTAAGACTAAAATGCACTTGGATGATAAAAATATGTATTAATGTTTCCTATACATATTTTGATGATGATAATAGGTAGAGTTCCTCTTCACATGAACACTTTTTGGGTCAAATTATAAATCTTTCCCTATATACTCACTAGTTTCATTTTTGTCTTTAACAACACATTTTTCCTCTTTTTTCTGGACATGTTTTCTGTTCAACTAAAATTTCAAAATAAATATCAACACACTTGCAGGTATATTATATAGTTGATTTTTGATATGCACAATGACTCTCGGCTTCTAGAGAAGAAAAAAAACACAATCTGTTGGCATGTTTTCTAGCTACAACCAATTGCAAGTTCTTACATGCGGATCCACAAACAAATTATGTTCCTATTTAAAATGTTGTTTCATTAAAAAAATGTTCACAGAATCAAAACTAAAGTAGACTTGTTCTAGAATGGTACATCAATAGATATATTATATTAAATAAGTGATGACGGTGCAGAGGGAGCGGGCGATCGCCCGGGCGATCGCCGGATTCAGGAAGACGAAGGCGACGGGGACCCTCCCTCCGGCCCTCCGGGCACGGTGATGCTTGGTTCCTCTGGACTGTCTCTCAACTTCGTCTCGCATAGCCAACAAAAGTCCAACCGCGCTCAAACAGCAGCCCCAACCAACGACACCACGTCCATGGACTACGACGTGCAGGAAACCTCTGCAGCTTTTCCTCCCTTGTCGGGCCAAGGTCAACCGTCCGCTGAACCACAAGGCACCGCTAAGTTTTCCTACAAGGACACGGTCACCCAAAGATCGCGTGACAACCCAAGGAACTTCATCCGAATTGACGCAGATGAAAACGGCACCAAGCTGCTACCTTCTGACATTGCAATCACCGCCAAAGATCTTCTGAAGCTGTGGCAGTATTCTCTAGTGGTCAAGCTTCTTGCAAGAGAGATCGGCTGTCTCACGCTCAGAGATAGAATAAAGGCCATGTGGAAACCAGTGGGGGGTTTCAACCTTATCGACGTAGCGAACGACTACTACATCGCTCAACTGCAGGCGGAAGAGGACTACATCAACGCGCTGACGGGCGGCCCTTGGCCAATCTTTGGCTCCTACTTAAGGGTGCAACGGTGGTCTCCGGCGTTCTCTCCGGACAGAGCCTCACCCCCTAGCATCGTCGCTTGGGTTCGTATACCTAATCTGCCGATCTATCTTTACCAAGAGGTGCTTATGCAAGAGATTGGAAATTTCCTAGGGAAAACTATTAAAGTTGATTCAAACACCATGCTTCAGAGGAGAGGACGGTTCTCACGTCTGGCGGTGGAACTTAACATGGAATCGCCTCTGGTTCCGGTGATCTGGGTGGATGGGCTCCGCTATAAGGTGGAGTATGAGAATATACCTTATATTTGCCTTCACTGCGGCAAAGCGGGCCACATCGAAATGGACTGTAAGAAGAAGATCGAGGAGGAAAACGCGGCAAGGAGAGAGAACGTTGAAGCGGGAGCCCTCATCCCTACCCCCGTGCTGCAACACATGGCAGGATTCTTCGAGGATATCCATGCCAAACCGGTAGTGCGGAAGCCAAGGAAGCAACAGACCTCACAACCACAACGGAGATTGTTCCAGGGCCATAACAGGTTCCAAGGCTTGGAGGTAGAACCGGAAGAAGAGGGTGAAGTCCAAGAGATAATTGACGCAAACAAGGTGGCTGAGAGAATCGCTAGAGGAGGAAACGACGACATCGACTGGAGCCTTAGAAAGAAGAATTACAGATCTACCCATCCTCAAGGAGCTTCAACATCTTCCCGCTCTCACCCCCCATCCAAAGCCCCGCCCCCCCTGAACCCTGCGTCCCCATCGCCTTCCGCTCCACCTGCAGACCACACAGTAGCATGGCCCTCAGGCAATGAGGTCCTTCAAGGCCGCTCCACGCAATCTCATCCCTTCGTCTCCACCTAGTTCAATTTGGGCACCACGGGACCGTCCTACGTGCCTTACAGAAGCCCAGCCAAATCTTCTGCTGGTATTCACCTACGGAACAGGAAGGTGATCCATGCGGGGGACCCTGGACGCGCCTCAACCAGGAAGAGAGGGAAGCAATCACACCTACATGACTTAGAGCAGGTTGCACATGAGATGGGATCCTCCACCCTTGAAAAAGGTACCCAATGAAGGTCATGTGTTGGAATGTTCAGGGTATCAGTGACGACGATACCCAGAACAACGTGAAGAATCTTGTCAACTGCTATAATGTCTCTGTAGTTGGTATCTTTGAACCTCGATGCAGTGGGAGTAAAGCCACCTTGATCATCAAGAAGTTGGGGTTTCGTCACTCTCACAGGGTCGAAGCAGTAGGCTTTGCTGGAGGTATTTGGGTCCTATGGAAGTCGGGCACCCAAGTCGAAATCCTTTTTTCCCATAAGCAATTTATTCACTGCTGCATAGACAATTCTTTCCTCTGCACCTTCATTTATGGGGGCACCACTAGAGGCAGCAGGAAATTCCTTTGGCATCACCTCAACCTTCTCGCCTCTGACATCACCATGCCATGGGTGGCGGCGGCAGATTTCAACGTGGTAATGTTCCAATCAGAGAAATTTGGCAGTAACTCCTTCGACAAAGCGAATAGCAACGATTTCATTGAAGCCGCAACATCCTGCAACCTTCACAATCTAAGCACCAATGGTCCTCGCACCACCTTCAGGAGAGGCCTCCTACATGAGAAGCTGGACAGAGCGCTTGGAAATGGTCCTTGGCTTGATCTCCTTACGTCTTCTCCGGCTCTGGTCCGTGAAAGGAACAATTTGGACCATGCTCCTATCCTGATCACTCATGAAGATTCTCGCCACAAAAAATGCCCCTTTCATGGCACATCAGCCAGCTGGTCTGTGACAGAAGGATTCGAAGATTTTCTGCAAAGCAATTGGGATCCTGGAGCTCCCTTTGGGGAGGCGGGCTCAGGGTTTCTGAAGAAGGCTGCTCAATGGGCCATGAAGAAGAAGAAGGATGACAGAAGGAACAAAGATAGAATTGGGAACACAATTCGATGGAATCAATTCCAACTAGCCCTCAACTTCGATTACAACCTGGCCAAAGACACGGTGGAGCTCCAATGTCAACTAAACGAGATCCTTCGGAGGGAAGAACTGGATTGGCAACAAAAGGCTTGCTGCTCCTGGATCAAGCTTGGCGACAACAACAAAAAGTTTTTCCATTCTATTGTCAAATCGAGACGGAGCATGAACAAGATCACGTGCCTAAAAGATCCTAACGGGAATTGGATCGAAGAAGGTATAGCGCTTAACAACCTTATCTTGTCCTTCTTCTCTGATGTCTATCAGTAAACGTCGCTCAACCAACGCTGCCTAGCCAACGCTTCCTTTATTGGCAACTATACCTCTCCGGTGTGGATGCTTTGGCGGCTTTGGCTCGTATCCCTGACAGTGAGGAGATAAAGCATTCTCTCGACTCCATGGCGCCCCTGAAGGCTCCGGGTCCTGACGGCATATCCGCTTCCTTCATCCAAAAGCACTGGTCGATGCTCAAGCAACAGATTTGTAACCTCGTACAGAGCCCTTTTGCAGGTCTTCCCATTGAGTCAGGTTGCTCGAACTCTACCTTGATTCTCATCCCTAAGACGCCGCACCCGGAATCATGTTTGCAACTAAGACTGATCTCCTTGAACAACGTCTGTTCGAAGCTCTTATCCAAGGTCATCGCCAACAGACTCAAACCTTTCCTACCCACATGGATTTCTCCCTTCCAATCCAGCTTTGTGCCGGGACGGAAAATCAGAGACAATGTCATCCTCGTCCAGGAGATTATTCACCCTATGGAATCCAAACAGAACAAGAAGCATACCTGCGCCATCAAGCTTGATCTCATGAAAGCCTTCGACAAGCTCAGCTGGCCCTTCATCACTGATACCCTTTAAAAAACACACATCCCCAGCAATCTCGTTCACATAATCATGCAGATTATCACCTCGGGCACAACATCAATTCTATGGAATGGGGAGGACATTGGATCTTTCAGACCGTCATGTGGAGTGAAGCAGGGAGATCCCCTCTCTCCCTACCTTTTCGTTCTCTACCTTGAGCGGTTGAGTCAACTGGTCGAAGACGAGCTCACACGAGGCAACTGGAAGCCTGTTCATTTAACCAGACAAAGATTAGCCTTCACCCACGTGTGTTTCGCGGATGATATCATCCTCTTTGGGGAAGCTTCTCTGCGCCAAGCTGCCATCATCAATAGGTGCATGCATCAATTCGGCCAAGCATCCAGTCAAGTCCTTTCCCATGGCAAATCTTCGATCTTCTTCTCCTCAAGCACTCCGTGGCACATCCGGGCAGCTGTTAGTCGAGCTCTGGATATCAAGGAGACTTCTGATCTGGGGCGTCACTTAGGCATACCAATCATCCACAAGAGGAAAAGCAAAATCCACTATCAATACCTAATTGACAAGATCTGCTCACAGATCCATTCCTGGAAGAACAGATTTTTATTTATGGTCGGCAGAGTTACTTTGGCGAAATCCATTCTATCCGCCCATCCGTGCTATACTATGCAATCCACCCTTCTTCCAGCCTCTACCTCTGACAGGATTGATCAATTGATACGTAATTTCATCTGGAGTGGCACGCAAGACTCCAAGAAGATACACCTGGTTGCCTGGAAACACTTAATCAAGCCTCCCCACAAAGGGGGCCTCAGTGTACGATCGGAGGAAGGCTCGAACAAAGCACTTCTATCTAAACTTGCTTGGGAATATATCCAACAGGGCCAGGCGCCTTGGACGAAGCTAATGCAGACCAAATATGGACGACAAAGCTTTGGTTCTTCTTATGGCTCGCACACCTGGAGGGGAATTCGCATCCTACTGCCTCTCATTCGGAACAACTCATCCATGACCGCTATCTCCGGGGAGCGAACAAACGTCTGGACTGACCATTGGGTTGGCGATGGGGGCGTTCCTATCCTTCGGGCAAACCTGACAATCCCAGAGGATATTAGGGACATGATGGTATCATGCCTAGTTTCTAAATCCGGCGAGTGGGACATGAGCTTCATCAACCACTGGTTCGATGACCAGACTGCACGAGCCATTGCTTTCACGCCGCCCCCGCGGCCTACCTTCGGCGATGATCGACGCTTATGGCTTCCTTCTGCTGAAGGGGTTTTCTCCTCCAACTCAGCATACAAAATCGTTATGAACTTCACTGACTCTGCCAACGCCGATTGTTATGATGTAATCTGGAGCTTTAAGACCCAACACCGCATCAAGACCACCTTGTGGTTAATCCACCATGAAAGGCTTCTCACAAACGACCTTAGGGTAAAGTGCCACCTCACACTCGACCCCTCGTGTGAGAGATGCCAAGGTCCTCTTGAGAATACTCTCCATGCTATTAGGGATTGCCCGCAGGCGAAAGCTGTGTGTCAACCTTTAGTACCTCCTGAAGCAACACTGTTCTTTTCTCTGGACTCCATCAAGGAATGGATTTCATATAACTTGAAGACACTGAGGAAGATCCCCCATTGGGACGTTTGCTTCGCTATAACCTACTGGTGGCTCTGGAAAACCAGGAATCTCCACATCTTCGAGAAAAGATCTCTTCCTCCTCAGGTGGTCGTCACTCATTGCAGAGCAGAGACGATCACGTCTTCCTTAGCTTTCTCGCCTCCACTGCCACACTCTTCTGACCTGACCTCCACAAACCTTCCCACTGCTCCTTGGTCCTTCATCATCCATGTTGATACAGCAATCAACAAACTGGCAGGCGTGTGCGCTACCGGAATGATTGTGAGGGATAGGCAGGGTGTATGGCTTCACGCTCAAGCTCAAAGGTCTCCTGGTACAGACCCTATGCGAGGCGAATTGATGGCCATTAGAGCAGCTCTTACGTACGTGAAACAAGCCAGCATTGGCCCCAGTATCTTGATCACTGACTCTCGGAATGCGTCGAATTGGATTGAAGGCCTTGAAATACCACCACCTAGATATGCCCTCCTATCCAAGGCCATAAATCTTCTTTGTATTGAACTTCCTCTCTTCAAGGTGGTGTTCCAGTGACGAAGCCAAAACAAGCTCGCAGATTGGCTGGCAAAGCAGTGCTTAAAGCAACCGGAAGCCTCTTGTGCTTGGGCAACATGCCCGACTTCTCTTCTTGCTCTTTACCAGGATGATATGCAGTCTCTTTTTAAGATTTTCAGCTCTCCTTCGTACACCATGTAATGTTTTGTTACTAGTCACTAGTTTTGCAAAAAAAAATAGATATATTATATTGACATTTATTTAATTGAGAATTATGCTACAGGTAAAGAATGTAGAATGTAACATTCATATTTGATATTATATTAATGTTAATAACAATATGTGGGGAGTAATATTAATGCCAACTTCAGGTAATGATGATGCATTCATCTCAACTGAATATAAGGATTGACTTTAGTAGGATCAACATCTTTTTCAATGACGAAACTTGCATACTCGTCTTAAACATCATGCACAAAATGAACTTGTGTTGTTGACATAAACAATGTTCTGGATGGTTTCCTACTTGGCA
Organism: Alisma plantago-aquatica; assembly: GCA_963693085.1. NCBI lineage: Eukaryota > Viridiplantae > Streptophyta > Magnoliopsida > Alismatales > Alismataceae > Alisma > Alisma plantago-aquatica. The sequence continues at coordinate 995,432,750 of OY856412.1, forward strand.
AGTTATCAAGTTGAGGCACCTTCACCATGACCAACATTAAACCTAGAGATTCACTAGCATGATAAATATTTGGGTCACTGTTCTCTTGTGATCATAGAGAGACCATCCATTCACCAACATACCACTTGTTGTCATAGTAGGCCACTTCATAATGCTCGACCTAGTACTAGGGCCGTCTGGAAGGCAATTGCATTAATTGTATTTAAACGCAGCATATGGTATTTCATCAAGAGCACCACCTTCTCTCCTTCCACAAAGGAAAATTGAAGTCCTGATTTCTTGTTATGTGCCAAAACACATCTAATTTTTGTTGCAATGTTGTAACACTAAGAAGCCCATATTCAAATATTATACCCAATTAGTTGGTCAATTATGTCAAGTGTTAGATGACGTAAGTGGTTAGGTATCATCCCAAAGATAATATTGATAATACTGTAGCCAGAGGAGTGATGATCTCCAAATGCAACCCTTTGTGCTACCTCTTCGCCCCACACCCATGGTGCCTCGTCCTGCTGGAACCAAAGGGGTAACTTTTTGAACATGCATACCACATACACGTCAATGTGGTGTATTTCTTCACCTTGTAGAGAACACATATTCTTGTCAATGATCTACAAGCTGAATGGTACGTATCAAATAGTATGAGTGGTAAAAAAATACCATGACACCAAATGAATACATACCTAGAAAATAAGAAGACCTCTAAAGGTGAAACACTAGTGCACTTGTAATATCATATATCAATGCAAAACACTAGCGAACTCTATGTATTGTAATGTTCTAAGATTTGAAATCTTAAATAAAATGATCTTAAAATGAATGATTAGACTATCCATATCAGTAAGGTGTACATCCTTTTCAAGGAATTCATCACTAAGAACTCCATAGTTAAGTGTGTTTAGCTTGGAGTAGTAGTAGGATGAGTAACCAGTCAGGAAGTGATTCCGACTTGCATGAGTGAGGACAAAACAACAGTTAAGACTAGTAGGGTCAACTCTCATTCCTGGTAAAATGAGCTTAAAAAGAATGATTGAACTCGCAATATCGCCAAGGTGTACCTCCTTTCAAGGAGCCCATCACTAATAACTCTATAGTTAAACTTCATAGTTAAGCATGCTCATCTTGGAGTAGTACTAGGATGGGTGACCAATTAGAAAGTCAATCCCAACTTGAGCATGAGTGAGGAAATAATGTGTAGTTAAAGCTAGTAGTAGTCTGTAGGGTCAGTCAACATTCTCAAAATTCTACTAAAGCCTTGGGAAGTGGACTGGGGCGTTACATGTCATGTAAAAAACATGACATGGGATGGTTGTACAGAATGGCAGATCCAAAATATTATACCAATAAGGGTTCAAATAATTGTATATGTAAATTTAAATTTGTTTTACCTCTAGGAGTGGAAAAAAATCCTGCCATTGTGAATTGAAGTCACACCACTAGCTCTTTTAAACAAGACATCCACCGCTTCAAACAACTACTTTCTTTGTCAACACTTATGTATGTATTTATAATCTTTGCATGTCAACAATGGATTGGATGCTCATGTTGTTTGGATAGGAGCTTGCTACATTTAATGTCATCTTTCTAAACATGTAGATGAAACCAAATTGTTGGATTTGGAATGAGTCCAATAAATGTGCAACTTTAATTCATTGGACGGTGGAGGACAGTTGAATTGGGTAAGACCCTTAGTGTGTTACCAAGAGGTCTTAGGTTCAACCCCGACCACGGGATGAATAGAATGGCCACTTTTTTTAAAAGAAAAACTCAACTCATCTTCAATCTATAAACTATTACATTATCAAATATAACTATTACATTTAAATATCATACATAGTAGCATTATATTATTGTATTAAAATATATAGAACATAGTCATAATTTTTCTTACATAAATAATATGATGTCTATGAAGACTTTCTTACCCGCATACCTATCCACTATCAATATAGCCACGAGTATGGTATGCGTCTAAATTTTTATAATGTGGATCTAGAATTAGAATCAGTCCCACTAAATTAAATGAATATGAATATTCAACAATGTACCCATACCATTTACACCCGTAATGACACAGTTATACTATGTAACTAGTGTAGATTTCACAAGGGAAAAATGAATATTTCACATAGTAACGTGGCAACTAACATATTTATAGTGTCGTAAGTGCAAGTGTGGTGTGGGCACAAGGAAAAATAAAGAAATGAAACCTACAATTTGTAATACATGTTTATCAGTTGCAAATTGTATCCAGACTGTGTTGATAGGGAAATGTGTGGTTGATGCACGCGTTGGGTGGTATGAGGGATACGAGAGTGGTTTTGGAGGGTGAAGTTGTATTATTAGATAATGAGTGACATGTGGGCTGATTTGAGTAGTTTGTGGAGAGAGAATGAGTGGAAAAGAAAGAGAGAGAACATTATTATATTAATAAATTTTGATCAGTAACATATTTTTTGAAGAAATAAAATATTAGTTTCATTATAAATATACATTCCAACAAGACCACAGTCAACATATTTTGAGAAAATAATTATGAGGAGGAAAGTAAAGAGAGTATATGAAAGAAGTAAAGAGGTGAGAAGTTAAAAGAGGAGGGAAGTGAAGGAGGGGAAGTAAATAAAAGAGAGGAAAGAAGTGATGATATATGAGGGAAGTGAGAACATCGAGTGAAGTAAAGTGAGGAGACAAGGAAATTGAGGAGGGAAGTAAAGAGAGGAGACAAGGAAAGTGAGGAGGAAAGTAAAGAGAGGAGAGCAAAGATGTAATGATAGGGGTGTGCATGGAAGAGAGAAGAGAGGTGAGAAGTAAAAAGGGGAGCTGAGGGAGTTAAGGAAGGACGATGAGGGAAGTGAGGAGGAAAGTAGGAGGAGAGGAGGGAAGTGATGAAGTAAAGGGAGGAGATGAGGAAAGTGAGGATGGTAGTAAAGGAAGGAGAGGAGAGAGGTAAATGATTCATCCCTATTTTAGGGCCTAATCTTGTGTCTTTCTGCTCTTCAATCACATTTATACCTGTTAGATTGCATGTCATTCCCCCTAATATGCTTATTTGTATAAAATGCACTTATGGACAATATTTGCATGTTTTTTAGGCATTTGGACCACTCTTGATGGAAGAGAGAGAGAAGGGGCGATCCTAGGGTTCCTCTGCACTTGGAGAGGCCCAAAGTGAAGTCTGATGCTCCCTCGACCTACCCCTAGTGGCCAAAGATCAATTGAAGCAAAGATGTCCAAGAAAAGTCAAAGACCCAAGTCAAAGTGCTGCCCCAAGACTCAGCACGGCCGTGGTACAACAAAACGGCCATGCTAGGTCACTTAGAAATCGACAGGTTCAACCTCCAGATCAAGCAGAAGGCAGCACGACTGTGGTGGAACAAAACGGCCGTGCCAGTGACAGACACCACGGTCGTGCACCACAAAACAGTTGTGGCACAACTGAGCACCATGACCGTGCCAGCCACCACGACCGTGGCACACCACCTCCACCACGACCATGTTGACCCACCACGGCCGTGGCCGTTTTGACAAAAACCATGTAACTCTGACATTTTAATTCCCACGACCGTGCCCATCCACCACGGCCGTGGCCTACCCTACCCACCACGGCCGTGGTACCCCACCACGGTCGTGCTACTCACAGAATCCAGCCACTTTTCCACTGCTTTCCACATTTTACCCCTAACTTAACCCTAGACCCCCCTAGATCCCTATATAAGCCCTAGTGGCGGATGGGGGTCGAGGGTGGGCTACCTTCTACTCCCATTTTCACCCCCTTATCACCTCCACTCCATTCCACTTCACCTCTACCTCAAATCCACTCCATTTCACCATTTCCACCACATAACCCCCCATATCTAAGCCTTCCATCCACTTCCCACCACCATTCTACACCTTTCCATCGAAGAAGAAGGAGGAGGACGACCCTACAGCTGCTGGAGAGAAACATTTTAGCCACTACTCCAAGCTCCATGGCTTCTTCTACCTCTTTCTTCTCTCTTTTTGTATTTTTCTTTGTTATGAGTAGCTAGGCCCCTTGGGTGGGCTGTTTGGGGGAAAATATGTTACTTTGATACCATGTTGGGGGAAAATGGCATGTAAACATTGTAATTCTATTTGTTAATAATTATATTCTATTTCTATCTCTTTCTCCATGGATTTCTTGTTGGATTGTGTGTGAAATCACCTAGGAATTTAGGCAAATTGCTTGTATGTGTGAATTTTGGGATTTGCCCCTAGGTCCAATTCTTGGATCGCTAGGTTGTCTCCCGTCTTCCTACATCCTAATCCATCTCCTTAAACCTAAGTGAGAGATCTAAGTAGCTAAATTAGATAATTCTAGTACAATTAGCATGGAGCCTTCTCAAGGCTAGAATGTGGGGGAATTGGGGTCCAAAACCCTAATTTCACCTCCCCATTACCACCCTCGGCCCTTAATTGCCCTAGGAATGTCTAATCTAGAAACCTAGACTTGATTAGACTCTAATTGAATTGAACCTAATCCCTAACCCAATTGAGCCTCGTAAGGGTAGTAGGGGGTGTTAGGGACTAGTTCCCCTATACACAAACTAACATATCCATGGCTTGTTAGTATCTTAGGTTAATTCATTAGACTCTAACTTGTTGTTTGGTTTGGATAATCTAAATGGAATCATAATGTTCACATGTCACCCCCCAACTTAAGTGATAAGTTCATACCCCTAAACAGCCCACACATCACTTTACTGCTTAAAACCCTAGTTATGTGCTTGCTTAGCTTAGTTAGTTCTTTTCTTGCTTAGTTAGCTTCTTGCCTTGCTCTTACCTTGTTCATGCTTAGTGTAGCTCTTTAATTGCTCTTTTGCTTCTCTCTTGCTTGCCTTAGTGTAATTTTCCTTTTCATACCCAGCTTAGCCTTTCCTTGCTTGTTTAGCTCTTCTCTAGCTTAGGGATAACTTAGATTTCATTCCTGCCTTTAACTGTTTTCTTGTTCATCCTTAGTTAACAATCAAATCAACCTTTAAACCCTTAACCCTAGTCTCCGCAGTAGGAACCTAGATAAACTAACCTAGCTCTAGTGCCCCCTCTTTTCCTTGTGGATCGACCCTATACTTGCCACCTTCCTATACTACGGCACGACCCCGTGCGCTTGCGGGTGTAGCTATTTTAGTAGAAGTAGGTGTTAAGTTAGGTTTACAAATTTCGAAAGCAAAAATCCCATCATCCTGTGTGTTCCGACCTCGTGGGGCACATCTAGTCGAGTCAAATCGGCTAGTGTGTTGCACCTCTAGCGGAATCGCACCAAGCTTTATGGCGTCGTTGCCGGGGATTAGAGGCGCTCGGCCTAGCTAGTTAGTTTTTCTTTGACTTTTCCTACTGCCCTCATCATTGCTATTCTTTATTCATCATTCTTTGCATTCTTTGTGTATATTGGTTTCCTAACTTGTTCTCTTTTGCTTGGTTGTGCTTTATGCATGTGACAAGCCATTCGGGAGGAAACAAGATGGAAGACCAAAGAGAACCTCACAAGCCACTTCAATATTACTTCATCCCTAGAAACTACAAATCGCCAATTGCTAGCAGGGTTGATCAAATGCCAGGGGAGCAATTCTCTATTCCTCCAGGTCTTCTTGGGCTCCTGCCCATCTTCTACGGCTCAGAGAGTGAGAACCCTATAAGCACTTGGATGCCTTTCTTGAAGTATGCTCCACCTTCAAGACGTCGACGGCTAGTGATGATACAATTTGGTTGACCTTGTTCTCTTTCTCCCTCAAAGATAGAGCCAAAGACTGGTATGACTCAAGAAAGGACATCATGAGTTGGGAAACAATGAAGAATGCTTTCTTGAGACAATTCTACTCTATAGAAAGGTTGACACAAATGCGGCATTTCGTGACATATTTTAGTCAAATGGGAGATGAGCAGTTTTATAATGCATGGGAGAGATTCAAGAAGTTGTTGAGAGAGTGTCCTCACCATGAGATCCCTTTGTGGCATCTAGTTCAATCATTCTACTCTGGTTTGTCTCTAAAGGACCAAGACACAGTGGACTCTTCTTATGGGGGAGTTTTCATGGCTAGGCCACCTGAGGAGATATGGCCTTTGTTTGAGCAGTTGGCTGAAGGATCAAGAATTCGAGCTTCTAGCATGATGAATGAAAGAGGGTATGCCTTTGGTGTGACACCCCCTACTCATGATGACTCAAGCCCACAAGTGATGAAGATTCTTGGTGACATGGTGAGCTTCATGAAGAACCAGGTGACAAATGCTCCTTGCCACCCGGTCAATTCTATTGAGTTCTATGGGGAAGAAAAGAAGACACCTCACTCCTATAGCTACCAGGAACCACAAAGTCCTACATACAGCTCAAGGTTTGAGGAAGAGGTTCTCTCCAGATTGAAAGTGTTTGATGATGTTCAAAGGGATGTTGCAAGGTTAGAAGAGAGAATAGAGCAACTATCTTCTATAATCGCTCTCCAAGAGGAAAAATTGTCTTCAAGACCCATCGTGAGCCACCATGAAGCAAGTGGACCCATGCCCTCTTCACAAGTTTTCTACAGTCCACCCCCATGCAAGTGCATCCCATTCACTCCTCCCAAGGCTATCCCTAGCCTTACACTCCTCCACCACCTCCCTCACCCCAAATTTCACAAAACTTCACTTTCCAGCCCCAATTCTCTCCTCCTCCTCAATTCTCTTCTCCACCTCAATTTCAACCCCAAGTGCCACCTCCACCTCCTCCACAGCCACAACATGCTCCCCCTCCCCCTCATGAGCAAGGTAGTGCTGTGACAGTTCTAAGGAGTGGGAAAACTCTTGAGCAGCCTACAAGTCAAAGAAAGGTTGATAAAGCAAAGCAAAGGCAGCCAAGTGGTGATACTGTGATTGATATTGCTGAAGATGATGTTGTGATACCGCATGTTGAGTTTGGGATTTCATGTGATCCACCACATATCCCTTTTGCAGGTCCTACCATCCCTAGCGTTCCGCCTCATGTTCATGTAAGTGCGGCAAAAACTAGTGATCCTCCATTTGTAGAAGCACTAGATGAGCCACCGGAATTGAAAAGGAGGCAAAAGCACAATGTTGACATTCTTGAGGTGTTTCACCAAGTAAAGGTGAACATTCCACTTTTGGATGCTATCAAGCAAATCCCATCATATGCCAAGCTCCTCAAGAACCTATGCACTGTGAAAAGAAGGTCAACGGGGAGGATTCCAAAGAAGGTGAGACTAAATGAACAAGTGAGCTCCATCATACAACACTCACTTCCCGTAAAGAGAAAAGACCTAGGAGCCCCACTCATACCTAGTTACATAGGGGGACATCGCATAGACAGGTCCTTACTTAGTTTGGGATCTAGTGTGAATTTGATGCCATATCATGTCTATGTTGAGCTGGGCTTAGGCAAGTTGAAGCCGGCACATTGCACTCTCCAGTTGGCAGATAGATCCATAAAAGTGCCTAGGGGTAGAGTGGATGATGTCTTGGTGATGATAGACAAGGAAAAAGGCGCGGTGTTCCCGACGGATTTCATTATACTTGATATGGAGCCGGAGGATAGGAAGATTCCCATCATCTTGGGGAGGTCGTTCTTATCTACAGTTGATGCCGACATTCATGTATGTAGTGGCACCATGACAGTCTCATTTATGGACATGAAGATCAACATCAACATGTACAGGACCCCAACCCGGGGAGTCCGAGATAGGGATATTGGACATGGTCACTTCACAAGTCCAAATGGGCATTTGAGAGAAGGACATCAAGGTGAAGAAGTTAATGATGATTATTGTAATCAAAGGGATGAGGAAAACAGATTGAGTGCAAAGGAAGGATGCATGTTTTGCAAGAATGGACACATGAGAATGCCAAATGGATGAATTTTGAATAATCACCAAGAAGCCTAGTTGAAGGCAAGAAACTCAGCGCTTGTGGGAGGCAACCCACCTAGGTTTGGGAATTTTTGACCCAATCTACATTTTTGATACTTTTTCTTTGTTTTTACATTTTTCCAAGAAAGCACACACACACACTCATATTTGATAGTTTTTGTATAGTTTTGATATGTGCAGGTGAGAACAGAGTGAAATGAAGAAGAATAGATGAAATTTTGACAAAGAGTAAATAGAATATCAGCTTGAGATCAATCTTTGATGTTTGAATAAGATTCGAGTATCATACTGCTGTTACAGTGCCCAACACGGCCTTGGTACATCAGCACAGTCGTGGTGGTGCACTCACATTCAACAAGGAAATGATCATAAAATTGAGAAAATCGACTAAGTTTTGAACTAGGGAAGAACGGCCGTGAAAGGCAGCATGGCCGTGGTACATGAATCCACCACGGCCGTGCCGCAGCCCAATTCCAGCAACTTAAAATCAATTTTTGCAAAACTTCTATTCACTTGCTCATTTCTCCGAAGAACAGAACGGTCGTGTTCCGCGCCCTAGCGACCGTGCATCGCTCCTCCCGCCCATTCCAACCCTCGAATCCCCACCAAATCACCCCCAAACCATTCCCAATCACTCCCCTACCATTTCCACTACCTTAATCTCCAGATTCCACCATGTTCCATCCACAAACGCACCACTCTCTCTCCATTCCGCCCCAACAACCCCGTTCTTCGGAGAAATCCGAATTTTTCTAATTCCACTTCAATTTTCGAGCAAGAATGAAGAAGTTTGCAAGGAATGTAGTAGAGAAGACTAGGGGTGTCATCCCCTACCAAAGGAAGCCAAGGAACAGCCACCCCCAGTTGACGGAGGCAGAATTGGATGCCATAGTGGATCCTATCACTGACGAAGCCACCGTACAGCCACAGCGGGGGGCACCATCTTCGTCGCAGCCACCGACGTCTGCCTCCTGACACTCTGTCTCATCTGAGAGACCTTCCGCCTCAGCCGTGCGGTCGTCAGTTTCAGCCGCACGGCCGTCCGTCTCCTCTGCAGCATCGCCACAGCCCGAGACGCGGCCACGACTACGACCCCGATGACGGCTCGTGCTAGCTGATGAAGATGATACTGATATGCCTGAAGTTGAGCAGCAACCAAGCCCGCCACAACGCTCGCTTTCACAGCCAGAGGTAACTACAGGAAGGGCAAAGGAGCCCAAGTACCCAGGGTGCCTGACACGCAAAGTGCTAGCTACTCGATACGCATGCCAAGTGTCAATGGAGGCAATGGGGTTCTTTGTCTATTTTCAAGAATTGATGGAAAAATTGGGGCTATTTTAGATATTGACGTTGCAGAAGGAATCATACATCAAGTTAACTCATCAGTTCTTCGCCACGCTAGAGAAAACAACAAATGATGGCAAGAATGCAATTAAGGTAACGATTGGGGACAAGTGATGGAAGATAACCTCAGAGATGTTAAATCAGATTTTTGCCCCAAGTAGAGAGATGGCTGCCCTCCTAGATGGAGGAAGGACAAAAAATGACTCCAGTTCCACGTATCTAGCCATGTGGAAGTGCTTCACCGGCCAAAGTACATTTGTAGCAGGGAAATCAAAGACAAGTGGTATTCATAGCCCATTTCTCCACTATGTTCAGAAGGTGTTGGCAAACACCATCTTTGGCAGGTATGAAAATCAAGGCAACTGCACCAACAAAGATCTTTTTGTGCTTGGTTGGATGACAAAAGTGAGACATGTGAACCTGGGGGCGTTATTGATTGATCACATGAGGACAATCCTGTCTAAGAGCACAAATCCATTTGTAATGGGAGGGATTGTAACATCTATTGCCACTGCATTAGGACATGACATGACAGGATATAGAAAGGTAGAGGGTGGCAAGTTGGTTGATTTGCACTACCTGGCTCGCTCATCCATGATTACGGTTATGGATCCGAAGATCATTTACCAAATCAACCCACCCTACCTAGGAGTCACATTAGAGCTTCCATACCATACTCCTCCCCTCATGGCACAGTATGGACCAACGCCAGATTTTCTACAAAAGTTGAGGAGGTACAAGGAGGAGAACCCCAAAGGCGAGGAAATCCCTGAGGTGCAGTTCACAGGGGGCTAGGAGAGCCTTCACAGGTGGCAGAGCAGAGGCGGACGGCAGAGGAAAGAGCGGCAAGATAGGTGAGGCAAAGAGAAGAAAGAATGGGAGCGTCAGAGCCAAATCAGCCTTCAGTGAATGCATATGATATGGGTACCATCCATGCACAACTGGAGGGCATTCAGGCGACGCAGGATAGAATTCTATGGGCACAAGAGGGCTTTCAGAGGACACAGGATGCCATGTGGTTGGACCACCAGCATATGCATTACCAGGTCAACCACCTTTATCAGTTCCAAAATGCACAGGCCCAGAGGAACCCGCAGTGGGGTGAAGATTGGTGGGGTTCTTTGTCAGCGTTCCAGGACAACTATCTGCCTCCACAATCTAACTACTGGGGTGCCTACTACAGGCAGGGAGGAGCACCTCCACCACCTCCGCAGTGATCATCTACCCTATCACCCTAGACTTTAGTGTCATGCCGAGGACAGCATGGTTCAAAAGTTTGGGGTGGTAGGGCGGTATTCCCTCATTCTTCTTTCACTCATTTTTGCATCTCATCTGCTATTTTACTTTTTGCTTGTTGTTTTTCATTTCTTTTTCTTTTCCTGCTATCTAGTCTATATTTTTACTGCTTTCCATACCTGCATTCCATGTAGTTTACCTTTTTGTCATTTTTTTGCATAATTTTCAAAAATTTTGCTCTTTTGCCATGCATTGCATACCATGTAGATTTTTGGTAATTTTTGCATGTTTTAGTTAGGATTTGCTTGTTTACTGCTTTAAGTTCAACAATATATATTTAGATGTGATTGGAGGAAACTTGGCACCATTTTGGCCAATTTTGCCCAAATTTGGAACTTCTTGTCTAAAAATTGTGTTTCGACCCAATCTCTACTGTTTTGAATTAAAATGTTGACCTTTGAAAAATGCAAGTGAATCACCATTTTTTGTTGCTAAGTAGTATCAATGTTTGACTTTTTACATGTGCATCACCTCTCTTGTGTTTGTGGATGATTTGGTTGAATTGTGAAGTTGAGCAAGCTTTGAACGCTTAGTGTTTGTGGAATCACTTGATTGATATACCCATTTCATCTTGTTCATTCATGTGGTGTGATATCTAGGATGAAGTATTGGATTAATTTTCATACATGACGTCTTATGTGGAGAATCATACCTATGACCCCCCTTTGACTCGATTTTTCTCTCACCATCTTCTTACCCCTCTGACTCATTAAAGGATGCCAAAGTGCACATATCATCCGTGGTCACCTCCAAAAGTTTGGGGTGGCCACATCTCTACCTCCCCGCTTCACTCTATCCACCATATGCCCTATCTACACCAAGGGCAAGAAAGAAAAGAAAATAAAAAGAAAAGCAAAAACAAAATAAAAGGATGCTCCTGTTTAAGAGCATTCAAATAAAGAAAAGATGAGTGTGTAGAAGCACTCCAAGAAGCTTACCACAACCCTTTCTTCCACTTTCATACCCATCGAGCTAGGAAACATCAAACCTAGCTCATTTTGCCCTTTTCCGCAACCATGTGGGTCATTTGGCATGATTTGAAGCATAAGATTAAAATTATGAAGGTGAAACAACACTCCTTGTCATCTTGGATTAACGCCATTATGAAACGGTCTACCCGGAACTACATGAAAGAAATATGGATATCTTGTGTATTCTAAGGACTATATTTGAAGTTCATATGCTTTGTACTCTTTTCATGATTGGATTGTGAAAGAAGGAGAGGAGAGAGGTGAAATGCATGTACTTAGTCATCTTTGATCCCATTCAGCAACAATCGTCTTTTATATTGCATTTGTCATTTCTTTTTGTGAAAACTTGTAGAGAGATTGAGTTGGAGCATACTTGAGGACAAGTATGTTTCAAGTTTGGGGTGGTGGTTCAGCCCTATTTTAGGGCCTAATCTTGTGTCTTTCTGCTCTTCAATCACATCTATACCTGTTAGATTGCATGTCATTCCCCCTAATATGCTTATTTGTATAAAATGCACTTATGGACATTATTTGCATGTTTTTCAGGCATTTGGACCACACTTGATGGAAGAGAGAGAGAAGGGGCGATCCTAGGGTTCCTCTGCACTTGGAGAGGCCCAAAGTGAAGTTTGATGCTCCCTCAACCTACCCCTAGTGGCCAAAGATCAATTGAAGCAAAGATGTCCGAGAAAAGTCAAAGACCAAAGTCAAAGTGCTGCCCCAGGACTCAGCACGGCCGTGGTACAACAAAACGGTCATGCTAGGTCACATAGAAATCAACAGGTTCAACCTCCAGATCAAGAAGAAGGTAGCACAACTGTGGTGGAACAAAATGGCCGTGCCAGTGACAGACACCACGGACGTGCACCACAAAATGTCCGTGGCACAGCAGAGCACCACGACTATGCCAGCCACCATGGCCGTGGCACACCACCTCCACCACGGCCGTGGCCGTTTTGACAAAAAACCTGTAACTCTGACATTTTAATTCCCACGACCGTGCCCATCCACCACGGCCGTGTCCTACCCTACCCACCACGGCCGTGGTACCCCACCACGTCCGTGCTACTCACAGAATCCAACCACTTTTCCACTACTTTCCCCATTTTACCCCTAACTTAACCCTAGACCCCCTAGATCCCTATATAAGCCCTAGTGGCGGCCGAGGGTCGAGGGTGGGATACCTTCTACTCCCATTTTCGCCCCCTTGTCACCTCCACTCCATTCCACTTCACCTCCACCTCAAATCCACTCCATTTCACCATTTCCACCACATAACCCCCCACATCTAAGCCTTCCATCCACTTCCCACCACCATTCTACACCTTTCCATCCAAGAAGAAGGAGGAGGACAACCCTACAGCTGCTGGAGAGAAGAATTTCAGCCACTACTCCAAGCTCCATGGCTTCTTCTACCTCTTTCTTCTCTCTTTTTGTATTTTGCTTTGTTATGAGTTGTTAGGCCCCTTGGGTGGGCTGTTTGGGGGAAAATATGTTACTTTGATACCATGTTGGGGGAAAATGGCATGTAAACATTGTAATTCTATTTGTTAATGATTATATTCTATTTCTATCTCTTTCTACATGGATTGCTTGTTGGTTTGTGTGTGAAATCACCTAGGAATTTAGGCAAATTGCTTGTATGTGTGAATTTTGGGATTTGCCCCTAGGTCCAATTCATGGATCCCTAGGTTGCCTCCCATCTTCCTACATCCTAATCAATCTCCCTAAACTTAAGTGAGAGATCTAAGTAGCTAGATTAGATAATTCTAGTACAATTAGCATGGAGCCTTCTCAAGGCTAGAATGTGGGGGAATTGGGGTCCAAAACCCTAATTTCACCTCCCCATTACTACCCTCGTCCCCTAATTTCCCTAGGAATGTCTAATCTAGAAACCTAGACTTGATTAGACTCTAATTGAATTGAACCTAATCCCTAACCCAATTGAGCCTCGTAAGGGTAGTAGGGGGTGTTAGGGACTAGTTCCCCTATACACAACCTAACATATCCATGTCCAGTTAGTAGCTTAGGTTAATTCATTAGACTCTAACTTGTTGTTTGGTTTGGATAATCTAAATGGAATCATAATGTTCACATGTCACCCGCCAACTTAAGTGATAAGTTCATACCCCTAAACAACCCACACATCACTTTACTGCTTAAAACCCTAGTTTTGTGCTTGCTTAGCTTAGTTAGTTCTTTTCTTGCTTAGTTAGCTTCTTGCCTTGCTCTTGCCTTGTTCATTCTTAGTGTAGCTCTTTAATTGCTCTTTTGCTTCTCTCTTGCTTGCCTTAGTGTAATTTGCCTTTTCATACCCAGCTTAGCCTTTCCTTGCTTGTTTAGCTCTACTCTAGCTTAGGGATAACTTAGATTTCATTCCTGCCTTTAACTTCTTTCTTGTACATCCTTAGTTAACAATCAAATCAACCTTTAAACCCTTAACCCTAGTCTCCGCAGTAGGAACCTAGCTAAACTAACCTAGCTCTAGTGCCCCCTCTTTTCCTTGTGGATTGACCCTATACTTTCCACCTTCCTATACTACGACACAACCCCGTGCGTTTGCGGGTGTAGCTATTTTAGTAGAAGTAGGTGTTAAGTTAGGTTTACAAATTTCGAAAGCAAAGATCCCATCATCCCGTGCGTTCCGACCTCGTGGGGCACATCTAGTCGAGTCAAATCGGCTAGTGTGTTGCACCTCTAGCGAAATCACACCAGTAAACTAAGGATTTTAATATAATGCACTCACATTTTAATAGATTGCACCTATTTTAATTTGTAATGTTCCACTTCTACTAGCAATGCATCTATATTTCAGTATACTAGCAAGACGTGCATGAAAATGTGATTGTGTTACTAATAAAAGTGGGCAAAATCCACTGATATGTGGACATATTGTTAGTAGAAGTGGGTGCATGCTGCTTAAATGTAGGCTCCCACTTCCACTAATAATGCACTCATATTTGAGTGGAATGCACCCACTTCTACTAGAAATGAATCCATTAAATTGAGGGTGTATTGCTAATAGAAGTAGATGTATTTCATTGATGTGTGGACATATTCTAGTAGAAGTGGGCACATCCCGCACAAATTTAGCCTCACAACTAGTAAAATTTGGGAGCATTCTATTGAAATACAATATGCATCCAATTCTACTAATACTACACATATATTCAAGTGGAATGCTCCCACTTCTACTAGAAATACACACATTATTGTGTGGAAGCTACTAGCAGTGCGTCCATCAAAATGTAGGACTAATAGAATTGGGCGTTTTCCGCTGATGTGTGGGTGCATTGATAGTAGAAGAGTGCAAATTCCACTTTTATTAGTAATGAGATCAAGTTTGAGTGACAATGCAACACTTCTACTAACAATTCACCTACATTTTAGTGTAAGCAAATGACTTCAACCAGCAATGCATCTATTAAAATGTGGTTGCACTATTAGTAGAAGTGGATGGATTCCACTCAAATGTAGACTTATTACTAATAGAAGCGGATGTGTTCTACTAAAATGTAAATTGCACTCAATTCTACTAGTAATGCACCACATTTATGTGAAATAGACACACTTCCACTAGAAATGTATCCATATTTTAGTGGAATGAGCTCAAATCTACTATTAATACACCCACATTCATCTCTCTCCATGACTTTCCTCCCTACTTCGATCTATTTTAGTTACTTCCTCCCTCTTTGATTTTATTCCCTCTTTACTTACTCTATTTTTTCCCTCAAAAATGTGCAAATAATATTCATATTTATATTAGGTATCATTTTGTTCACTACGGATTAAAAATTATCAACTAAGACAGCTGACGGTTTACAGCTAGCTCAAGTATAACTATCATGGCACCAAGGAAGAGAGATTAAAAAACAATAAGTATGTCTTACACTGAGGGATAAACAAGACTTGACACTGGTTTGCATTGCAACGACTAGAAAAGAACTGCAGTTAACAAAGCAACAAGTTGGAGGATATACTTAATAGGAAAAAAAACCCAAATAGCACACTTTGCTAAAAAAAATTACCGAAATAGCACCCTTCCCAACTTATTTCCCAAACTAGCACACTTTCAGAGTAAAACGCCACTTAAGTTTGCGTTTTACTGTCTTCGCAAGAGTAAAACGCCACTTAAGTTGGCGTTTTACTATCTCCGCAACCAAAAGCGCCACTTAATTTGGCGTTTTTAGGCTTGAGGACATAAAAGCGCCACTAAACCTAGCATTTTACGTTGGGGGGGGGGGGGGGGGAAGCGCCACTTTATCTGGCATTTTACCTTTGCGGGGGTAAAAACCGCCACATGGACAGGTGTTTTCTAGGAAAACGCCACAAAGGTTGGCGTTTTACTATAAAGCGCCAGATAATGTGGCGTTTCATTATTTGTAAAAATTCAAGCATTATAATGTGGCATTATACGTTCAAGCATGTTCAAGCATTATACGTTCAAGCATGTTCCAATTTTGTAAAACCCTTTGCTGCATTATACGTTCAAGCATGTTCCAATTTTGTAAAAATTCAACAGTGTGGCATTTCATTATTTTGCGTTGTATTTGCTGCATTATACGTTCAAATACGTATTCATATAGTATTTGCTGCATGTTCTAAATTTCCAAATATCCAACACATTCATATGCTATTTGATGCATGTTCTAAATTTTTAAATATCCAACACATTAAGCTAGATTATGATTAAAATATCATAGAAATATGTCCAAAAGGGAATAAGGTAAATGGTGAATACAAAATGATCCAACATAGAACAACAACAAAAAGAAACATCAGTCTAAACATCAGAAAGATACATGATTCAACTAGGAAATCTACAATATTTGGAAATGACAAGTAATCTTCAGATGCTGCAACAAAGAACTTCAATCCTGCATTCAAAATAAAAGAAATATTTGACCAAATTATTAAACTATAGTCAACAATACAATATATTATTTAGAATATAAAAATATTTGAAAGAATTAATACCTGTCACTTTTGACTCTTTAAACCTTAGGTTTGGTCACCAGCTTGTTGTTCTATGTTTGGAGAATCTTGGATTAGGCTCAACTATGTAGTTTGAGCTCCACGTGTAGGCCTACTCATAGGAAGTGGTGGTGTGAGAGGTCGAGTGAAGGGCATATTCCAAGATGGTGGAGGTGATCCAAACATGGTTGTGTGGAGGCCATGTGACCAGCTAGGGGGTGGTCCATGTGGTGAAAATGGATAAAAAGGTTCGTGTTGGTCAAAGCCTAGGGACGGACTAAAACTTGGTTGAGACCATGATAAAGTAGAAGGAACCCCTAAGTTATCAGATGGTGGCGACGAATAAGAGTAGAACATTCCTGAAAACGAAGGAGTGCCAACAGGAAATTGTCTTACAGATGTAGAATCACCTACAGGCAAGGAGTCACTTGTTGTTGTAGAACAACCTGGTGCAGTAGAATGCCCTTGTGGTGTGAAGTGTCCAGTTGTTGTAGAACAACCTGGTGCAGTAGAATGACCTTGTGGTGTAAAGTGTGCAGTTGTTGTAGAAGTTGCAAAAGGAGTGGCACCGATTGATGTTGTCGTAGGAGCAGCTATACTCTGATTTGGATGCATGTGGCTAGGCATTTGCTGAAACCATGCATTTTGTACTTTATATATGTTATCCCGTGCTGTCAACCAATCATCAACAGGTGTCTCTTGTGTCAATGCTTGTAGTGTCTCTTGGATTTGCACATGAGTTTGGACCTATAAGAATGAATGCTAATTAAAATTGATTTCATTTCAACATTAAGATCTATATAAATATATATATATATATATATATATATATATATATATATATAGATATATATATATGTATACTTACACAATCTCGCTCTATGTATCCACGAGGATAGTACAAAGTAGGTGGATCACCTGGCCGTTGAACATGATACTCAGGTTTGTACCATGTAGGGGGCAGCTCGACAGTCAAAGGATCAGGAAGTTGAACTATACTATTACATCTGTCATTCCATGCATTTAGCTCTGTGCTATATTGGACCAACTAATGATTGCTGCTACGCCCTCTACCATCAATCCGATGATATATAGCAAGGTTTTGGGGTTGTGGTTGATAGTGAGCACCAAATTGTCTTAGGACTCTATCAGGAGCATGCCACTCCATTACAGTAGAAGAGAGCATTGGTACACGTGCCATCCAAATATCTCTACCTTGTTGACACCTAGGCGGCAACTTGGCCAACAGTTCAACACTATAAGGTGTCCAAACTAACTGTAAATTTAAATATTTGTAACAATTTAAATAACAATAATTATAACAATACATTAGAATACATATTTCACAAATAAAGTTATGTAAAATTTAAGAATGAAATGAACTAAAACTCTCACCTGACTTGGCTAATGGGTATCAATCTCATTAAGGTAGAACGTCACAGTTCCTCGTGGTACACGTACACGCTCCATCAGATGGTTCCATCTGTTTTCACATAAGTTACCAACGATAAGAATATTATGAGATTATACTTTCTAAAATAGAGTATTTATATATTCATATGACTTACCTATAGCCTAGTGGAGCATGTTCAGGCCACTGAAAATCATCTCGCATGTCCAACTTTCCAGGTCTACCAACATGCAATCTTTCCCAAGACCACAGTTGCAATAGATGCACACACCCAGATATTCATTTTTGTTTAGAACCTGGACGACACCTATACAACTGGCGATATAAGTATGCTAAAACTGCACTGCCCCAAGAGTATAAACCACAATGGTCAAAATCCACTAGAAGAGGCAAGTAGCGAAGATGAACCTCGTTACCAGTACCATCTGGTAATAGAAAACAACCTAAAAGGTGTAACAAGTATGCACTTGTGTATCGACATTTGACTTGATCGTCAGCATTCTCCAAGTCAATGCCTATAAATGTAGAACGCAACCAACTCAACTGGACGGACCCATGATCAAGCCCTTATGGATGTGAACCTAAGATATGGTCGCACATGGAAGACCAAGAACTAAATTGACCTTCATTGGGACCTATAGGATGATGAGCTACAACGGCATCGCCATCAACACGTAAACCTAGTAAGACTTCAACATCCTGAAGTGTGATTGTCATCTCACCTAAAGGCAAGTGGAAGGAATTTGTAGTTGAGTTCCACCTTCTACTAAGTGTTGTTATCAATGATGCATCAAAGTGAACCCTAGAAAGGGTAATGATTGAGCCGAACCCCGCTGTACGAACATACCCCAACACATCTGCATCTGTTAACTGCCACCTAGAAATTTCAGTGGAGTGGCATGTAATCCGCAATGTATCATCTCCTTTCACCATGTCTATACAAAGAAAGAAAAAAATATCAAAATGGTGTTAAATGACTAAATGCATACAATAAAATTACATGTACTATTACTATTACAGAAGTCAGGAGGAAATTTTATTCATCCCGCCTTCCTCATGCGAGTTAGAAAACTAAGATTACAGCTACAGATTTCAAAGTACAAAACAACTAAGATTACATATAAAGATTTCAAAGTACAAAACTAAGATTACATTTTAAGATTTCTAACGATTGCTTTTCTTACATGTTCTCTCATTGTGACCTAAACTACCATAGTTTCCACATTTGTAACAAGTGTGATTAGGATCAATATCCATATTTATCATTCTGCGCTTCACCTTAGGTCTTCCTGCACATTTTGTAACAACTGGTGGTAGAAGATATACAAGACCCATGGTTGGATCAAACCCTGGCCAGTATCTTTTATCTGGGATTCCACTAAACTAAGGGGCATATGTCAGCCTATAATTGTCTAGCTTGTACCAACTGCTGACAAACTGAAAATATTCATGGTGTAAGAAACTAGTGCATGCTAGTACATGTGAGCATGGGATATGATGAACTTGTGGTTTACCACAAGTACACTGTGAAGGATAGGGATTTCGCAGAAGATGCACCTGATAACTATTTCCTGACACATCATTGACAGTGAATTCGAACTCATTTACTCGGACACTAATGTGATGTTTCTGTGCCTCCTGCTCCAACTTCTCCAATTTATAAGTTGTTCTCTCAGTGAATTGGCCAGTTAATGATGTTGCAGAGTTCCTCCTTTTAAAGAACATCGCGACCAACCAATAATATGTGCTACATATGAGGGCTTGTATGGGAAGATTGTGAGCACGCTTTAAAATTCCATTAATCGTCTCAGAGTAATTGTTTTTTTTGTACCGAATCGATAACCACCATCACAAGACATAGCGCACAATCTTGGGTTTAAAAGCATTAGCCAACTGTAAGCAGATGAGTCAATGGCTTTTATAGCACTCATGTGTTTATCAAACTCTACCACTTCAGTCGCCTTAGCTGCTTTCCACATCAAGTTATATAATTCAGTAGACTAAAATTTCTTATGAAAGTTGTCTCTATAATGTCTTAAACAATTACGTTGAGTGGCATACGGGAACACCTCATCCAAAGCTTATTGAATGCTGCACATCCTATCAGATATAACACAAAAGTAATTCCTTTGTTGGACAATTGGAATTTGATATTTCATGCAATTTAAGAACCACACCCAAGAAGAACGATTTTCTTTCTCAACAACTACAAAAGCTAAGGGAAACAATCCATTGTTTCCATCAATGCCAGTAGCTATAAGTAACGTCCCACCATATTTACCATACAAAAATGTGCCATCAACACTAATCACTGGCCGACAATGAGCCCAACCTGCAATAGATGGACCAAAACTCCAAAATACACGTTCAAATCGATGGCCAAGGGTTGTTTCGCTGGCTTTGAAATTATATACAGTTCATGGAATAACTTGTTGAACAGATCTAAGAAATAGAAGTAACGACCCATACGATGTCTCCCAATCTCCAAAGATTGATGAAATGGCTTTCTTACGTGCATGCCAAGCCTTCTTGTAGGATATGGTAAGATACAACTCAGCTTTCACTCTTTCAACTATCTCTCGAGCGGTCATGTCTAGTTTTGCTCTCAACATAGGCATTATCATCCTTGCAATATATGAAGACTTGCATTGCATATGATCCTTGTACAAATTTGCACTGTGGCATGAGTGTTTATCATTGTATTTTGTTATTTTCCATAACCCACCAACCCTCTTAGACGCACATGCATGAAGTCTCCATGAACATTGATCCTTATGCAGACATATAAGCGTAAGGAAATGCTTATTTGATCAGTCTGTCCGAAATTGGACATTGTTATTGATTGACCAAGATTGCACTTTTACAAGGAGGTCTGCCTTTGTTTCAAAAATATCACCTTTATTAAAACCTTGTCCTGTAACAACTTCATCGTCTCCCATGTCTAAAGGGTTTGCAAAGTCATCAATCCAATCATCCACTTTAAAACTTTCATAGTTATCCGTATTGTTATGGTCCACCCAATCATCCTTCCAGGTTTCTGGGTCAACATAAACATCATGATTACTATCATATATACGAAGTTGTTGCAATTCTACGTCATCATCAAGGTCATCATCATCATCATCATCTTCATCATCATCATCATCATCATCATCATAATCTGGATCATCATCATCATTATCATCATCATCACCCAAAATATCAGATTTCTCAACATAAAGATTCATACGCCTCCCGTAGCCGATATTGAGTAGGTCTTTCCAACTATCATCATCCACAACTTGAGTAGGAAGTAAGTTAAATGTCGGCCCTAAATCACTTGGAAGGGTGTAACTTAAATGTATGTTGTGCAGTGATGAGTTGATGGCAAGAACTTGATGTATGAATGACATAAACTCGGCATTAGTAGACGTCGTAGATATTTCAATAGGCATGGGTGTTCCATCATAAAGTAGGACAAAATGTCTTGAGGTATCGGCCATAGTCCTGAATTGATGAGTAATTTTTGTTAGATATATAATTTGAAATCACTAACCATATAGCTATTGCATTAGTTGAAATGAGTTTGATCTAAAATAGTTTTTGTTCAAATGACTTTGACAAATCGCTAATCATATAAAAATGACTTATTTAAGTGAATCACTAACCATATAGCTATCACATTTGTTCAAATGATTTGATCTAAAATTGTTTTTGTTCTCATGACTTTGATAAATCACTAATCATCCAAATGAACATGTGCCAACTAAGAATATTGTATCGGTCTCATAGGGAATAATGTGTCCTTATCAGAGATGAAATTGACATTCTGATTATGTTTTTTAAAAGCGACCTGTTGGATATTAATTAAAGAAATCAGTTCAATTTTGATTTTTGTCCAACAAAATATAACCATGCACATCTTAGGCCTCTGAAGCTTATCGCGTGATTCAAATTATATGTTCTCTTTTTTAAAAATTTGTGTGTAAGCGTTAACATGTTGGATTGTTTTCTTGTTGATCTCTACACCATCATCCCCGTAAGGTGGTGGATGTATCCTAAACAACACCACGAAAGGAAGTTGAACCTCGTTCTAGCAGAACAACACCACAAGGCCCGTTCAAGCAAATAATATTGGTATAAGTGACTTTGACAAATAAACTCACTGCATTGTTTTCGGGCATGGGTGTTCCATCCTTATCATGTTGGTAAAACAATATTTTAGAAGTAATAACAAACTTATTTGAAAATAAATCGTTATCATGTTGTTAAAACACTATTTTAGAAGTAATAACAAACTTATTTGAAAATAAGCTTTTGAAAGTATAAATCTATTTGCCTTGGAAACCATTAAACCAAACCATCATTCACAAAATAATGATCACTACTGTGAAACAATAAATGTAAAATAATCCACGCGATATTAGACAAATGTCTAAATAGTAGAAGTCCATGTAGGACACAGTCCACTTAGATATAGTCCAATTAGTTACCGTCCAATGAAATTACATTCTACTAATAAATACATCATGACTCACACATTCCAAACTAAAATACACATATGTAATCATATCTTGCTCGTGATGTAATCTCACCTCAATGTGCGTCCACCCTATCTTGCTGGAAACCCCTTTATGCAACAATGCTCCCGCGGTTGTGCTCCTGTCTGCACAGACTGTATAGAGGAAAGAATAAGACTGCAAGGTTAGGTTATCGTTAGGGAACGTCATCATCAAGGTAGTGGTAACTATTAGGATGATTTTTAAAACAGAAAAATGAAAATAGGAAAGCTTCCGTGGACATGGCCTTGGCCATCGCGGCTGAGGTAGAGGAGGAGGAGAATCAGGAGGACGGAGGGAAGGACGACACTGCTGAGCTTCCAGACGTCGGCCATGAGAAGACGCAAAGGATGTTGGTTAGGGGCAACGATGAAAACGACTACAACGACGAGGACGAGTTGCTGCACCAGCTGGGATCGTCGGAGGAGCAGCGGAGGACGGGCCAAAAACGGAGGAGGAGGAGAACAGAGGAGGCGGAGAAGAAGGAAATCGGTTGTTGCGAGGAGGAGGAGAAGAGCGGACCTACCTGTTACGAGGAGGAGGGCGAGGAGGAGGCGCGCCGGCTGCGGCTGTGGTGGCGGCTACGGCTTCGACAAACGACCACCGGCGGCTAGAGAAGGAAATCGCCGGAGGAGCAGTGGCGTGGCGGAGAAAAAAGAGGAGCGAGCGAGAGAGGGAGAAAGGAAAGTCGCGCTCACTCGGGGAGGTAACCTAGCAGAAAATGCCACACAAAGTGGCGCTTTACCAGAAAACGCCACACAAAGTGGCGTTTTACCCCTCGTAACCAAGCAAAACAAGCCACCGCCTCTGGCGTTTTGCAGTAAAACGCCACATAATGTGACGCTTTATGTAAAAGTTGTGTACAAGGACCGACGTGACGCATCTTTTTCCTCTGGCCCCCAACCCAAATAGAAGGGCCTGCTGAGCGAATAAATGGAAAGCGCCAGATAATGTGGCATTTTTCCGTCACGCAACCCGGTTGGTGGGACGCATTCAAGTAAAACACCACATAATGTGGCGCTTTTCTTCCCCGCAAACGTAAAACGCCAGGTTTAGTGGCGCTTTTATGTCCTCAAGCCTAAAAACGCCAGATAAAGTGGCGCTTTTGTCTCCGCCAGCCTCAAAACGCCAAATTAAGTGGCGCTTCTGGTTCCTGAGACTGTAAAACGCCAACTTAAGTGGTGTTTTACTCTGAAAGTGTGCTAGTTTGGGAAATAAGTTGGGAAGGGTGCTATTTCGGTAAAAAATTTGTTAGCAAAGTGTGCTATTTGGGTTTTTTTTCCTACTTAATATACCAGTCCGTTAATTTTCATTAGTAGGGATATTACTAAGTTACTGTGAGATAAATTTACTTACCATGCTTAGTTCACCTACATTTAAAAGAAAAATGGCAATCTGCGCTTCGGCAATTCGCCGTGCTTATCCTGCCATCCCGGCTCCTGACAAGCATTGTCTGGGTACGGCTGTCTGCGGATGCTGCGTTTCCCTCACGCACTGAAATCCGGGAAGTGCATCCCGACGGACACGCCATCGTCCACGGCAATCACTTGGCCAGTGACGTGGGACGACGCCGGGAAGCACAGGAACGCAGCCATGGACGCTGTGTCGGACGGCTGGCCCATACGACCTAGCGGCACGAATGAAGAGATGTAGGACACCATCTTGTCCATCATGCCGGCCTCCTGGGATCCTTCTGGCGGCGGAGGCGCCGTCATAACAGGCCCCGGGGCGATGCAGTTGGCCCGGATCCCATCCTTTCCCCACTCGACGGCCAGGTTCTTGGTCAGCTGGCTCATCGCCGCCTTGGTGGCAGCATAAGCAGCGGTGCCCTTCATCGCGCCCAGAGCGGCGATGGATGACACCAGGATCACGCTGGCGCCGGCGTTGGTCCCGAGACTCCCCATGTCTGCTGCTGCAGATGCCTTGGGGAACGGGTGGACTAGCTGGCAGAGGTGCAGCGACGACTCGAAGTTGGTGGACATCATCAAAGAATGGTCGTCCAGGGTGTAGCTAAGAATGGACTTGGTGATGTACACGCCAGCATTATGCACCTGTATGGATGTAGACGATGAACGTCGGCCCAGGATATACATCATGACGACTGCAATCGCGCGCTAATACAAAATTACCAGAATGTGGAGCTTGCCCCCGAAGTGAGCGGCGGCCTTCTCTACGAGCCCGGCCCTCTGTTCCCTGCAAGAAACGTCACAGACCGACCCAGCTACCTGTAGCTTCATTGATGTCCACTCATGGAGGCAGCTCTCCACGTCCGCCGCCGTCCTCGCGCAAGTATACACTGAGGCGCCGTGCCTGGCTAGCTCCTCCGCTATAGCGTGCCTGCAGGTAGGCCAGTTAGTGTACTGATCTAAATTGGGATCATGGAATCTATGGCAAGGAGAGGTACTGAGCTAGGGCAAGTGAGGCTGGCAATACCCGATGCCTTTCGTCCCTCCCGTTACCAGTGCTTTCATCCCGCGCAGAGACCAGCGCTGGGCGTCCATGGTAAGGAAGGCTCAGTTTTCTGTGTACCGGAGATCTAGCTAGGACTTAGGAGGTATGGCCGGGTAATTATGATATCGATCAAACACAGGGTCATCGATAGCTCCGTCTGTACTTTGTCCTTTCTGGCTTATCTTTATTACGCCGAGCTGTCAATGGCACTGCAGATGTAGTGTAATATCTGGATGATGTGAGGGCCGGAGAGATTAAATACGTGACATAGAGGATAAAGAGAGAAATTTTATTTTGTCTATAATTTTTAATTCGTGATGAATTTTTTGATGAAACAAAAATCATTGGTTTCATTATAAAAAGTACAATCCAATAAGATTAATTTTGATATATTTCAGAAAAGAAATGATACATGATAAAAAATGAGTTTTGTATGTTGTGGATAATTATTTTCTTATTAACACAACAACATAAAAATTAATATTAATCCGTAATGAATTTTTTAACAAAATATAAATCATTAATTTTTTTATAGAAAATACATTCCAACAAGATTAGTGTTGATATATTTGAGGAGGAAGTAAAAAGAAAAAAAGAAGGAAGTGATTGTGTGTCACTTACACATTCACTAGTTAAACAAAGTTGATTAAGACTATTAAATTTTGAGCACTTGTCACTTATTTAGGGTGTCAAGTAACTTATTTTGGTTTCCAATTTCATGTGCTACTAGACGTTGATTAACTTCATTAAGTTTTTGGACGCCATTATCTTATTTTGGGTGTCAAATATCTATTTTAGGTGTAATTATACATTCATTGGGTTCATTGCATGTGTTACTGGACGTTGATTAAGTTCATCATGTTTTAGGCGTCAATAACTTGTTCTGGGTGTCGATTACTCTGGTTTGGGCGCACCTACTCATTAATTGGCATCATTTAATGTTCTACTGGATGTTGATTAAATTCATTGAGTTTTGGATGTCATTATATTATTTTGGGCATCAAACATCCATTTTTGGGCGTCATTATCTTGTTTTGGGTGTCAAATATACATTTTTGGGTGTTGTTATCCATTCATTGGGTGTCATTGTATGTGCTACTGAACGTTGATTAAGTTCATCATGTTTTGGGTGCCCTTAACTTGTTTTGGGTGTCGATTACTCATGTTTGGGCGCACTTACTCATTTATTGGGTGTCATTTCATGTGCTATTGGACACTGATTAACTTCGTTAAAATTTGGGCACCAATATCTTGTCTTGGGTGTCAATTATCCATTTTATTAAGTTTTGGGCGCCATTATCTTGTTTCGGGTGTCAAATATCTATTTTTTGGCGTAATTATCCATTCATTGGGTGTCATTGCATGTGTTCCTAGATGTTGATTAAGTTCATCATGTTTTGAGTGTCATTAACTTGTTCTGGGTATCGATTACTCATGTTTGGGCACATTTACTCATTAATTGGCGTCATTTAATGTTCTACTGGATGTTGATTAAATTCATTGAGTTCCGGTGCCATTATCTTATTTTGGGCGTCAAACATCCATTTTTGGGCACCGTTATCTTGTTTTGGGTGTCAAATATCCACTTTTGGGTGCAATTATCCATTCATTGGGTGTCATTACATGTGTTACAGGATGTTTATCAAGTTCATCGTGTTTTGAGCATCATTAACTTGTTCTGGGTGTCGATTACTCATGTTTGGGTGCACTTACTCATTAATTGGCGTCATTTAATGTTCTACTGGATGTTGATTAAATTCATTGAGTTTTGGGTTCCATAATCTTATTTTGGGCATCAAATATCTATTTTTGGGCACCATTATCTTGTTTTGGGTGCCAAATATTCATTTTTGGGCACAATTATCCATTCATTAGGTGTTGTTGCATGTGTTGCAAGATGTTCACTAAGTTCATCATGTTTTGGGCATCATTAACTTATTTTGGGTGTCGATTAATCATGTTTGGGCGCACTTACTCACTAATTGGCATCATTTAATGTTCTACTAGATGTTGATTAAATTCATTGAGTTCTGGGCGCCATTATCTTGTTTTAAGCGTCAAACATCTATCTTTGGGCACCATTATCTTGTTTTGGGTGTCAAATATTCATTTTTGGGCACAGTTATCCATTCATTTGGTATCATTGCATGTGTTATTGGACGTTGATTAAGTTCATCATGTTTTAGGCGCCATTAGCTTGTTTTGGGTGTCGATTACTTATGTTTGGGCACACATACTCATTAATTGGTGTCATTTGATGTTCTACTGGGCGTTGATTAAATTCATTGAGTTCTGGGTGCCATTATCTTATTTTGGACATCAAATATCCATTTTTGGGTGTCATTATCCATTCAGTGGGTGTCATTAACACCTCTAATCAAGTTAATGGTGCCTTGACACCCATTGTTGGTCTTTTGGCACCTATTTTTGTTGTTTTGAAGCCCACTTTTGTCATTCCAACATGTGAATTTTATTCTCCTTTTCTCTTACTTCCCTCCTATCTCTCCTCACTTTCTTCTTCTTTTCCTTTTTTCTCTTTCAAAAAAGAAAAAAAGAAGAAAAGCTACAACAAAAGGATAGGCGGTGGAACGTGTGGAGATAGTTGGGTAGAGACGAAAGGATGAAAGAGGAACTGGTGGTAGAGATGAGAGGGGCCGGTGATAGAGATGGCAGGTGGGTAGGTGGGGGATAGGTGGTTTTGCTGAGTGGTTTGTGTCAGGACCCTGACCTGCGTTTAGGGTTTACCCTGTTTGTTTTGCTTAATCTTGGTGCTGTGGTGCTTGCTAATCACCTTTAAGTGGTGATTAGGGTTTTCTTATGCTTTGTTGAGAGTTGAGGGGGCTACTTGCAAATAACCCAAGTTTAGGGTTTTGTGTGCAAGTTGGACATCTTGTGAGATGTTTTTCCCTCTTTGCTTCCTCTAGAGTTGAGAGGAAGGCTTGGGCTTGTTGTTTGAGTTCTTTGGGCCTGAGTTGAGCTTGTTTGGGCCTTGAGGTGCCTTGGTTGGGCTTGCTTGAGCCTTGTGTCGGCCAGGACCTGCTTTGTGTCGCCCAGCAGGGTGGTGTATCGCCCAGTAGGAGTTGTTGTTTGTGTCGCCCATGTGGCTTGACCTTGGTTGGTGACACTTGGTGCCTAGCTTGGACAAGTGTCCCATGCCTTGCTAGTGTGTTGGCTTGAACCCTAAGACAAGTGTCCCTTGGGTGGGCGACACATTGCATGGTTGTACCTTGGTTTCTCCTCCCCTTCTTTCTATATAAGTAGCTCTTCTCCTTGCCTTAGTCTCCTTTGCTCTTTTGGTCTACCCTCCACCTTGAGTGCACGATACCCCTCTCCATCCTACTTGGGTTGGCCGATACACTTCCTTGGTGAAGCAGTGGTGGCCGATACACCTTCTTGGATCAGCTTGGTGGACGATATCCCTTGCAGCTTGAAGTGCTTCTTCTTCCTTGCTTCAAGGCGGGTTTCATATCTTCTAACCCTAATTTCTTTACCTCTAGCTATGATCTTGTTGCATGTTAGTAGCTTAGTTTGGCTCCTTGCTTTTGCACCTTGCTTGAGTTCCCTTTGGTGGCCGATATCCCTCTAGGGTTTAGGGTTCCTTTGTGTATCTTTGCTTCCTAGGGTTTAGGGTTCCTGGTGTTGGAGGTTGATGATGACCCCTGTTGGGCGACATCCTCTTGTGTCTTGTGTTGGGCGACACCCATGTTCTTATGGTGGACGACATAAGTGGTGTCCCTTGTGCTGGCCGATATGGTGACCATGTTGGGCGACATGGTCCTTGTGTTTGGTATACCCTTGTTCTTGAGTTAAGCGATAGGGTGAGAGTTCTTGGTGTTGGGCGGCATGATGGTGCCCTTGTGTTGGGCGGTATCTTTGCCCATGTGTTGGGTGATAGGTTGTGCTTGTATGGGTTGGCAGACATGGTGATCATGTTGGGCGATATGATCCTTGTGTTGAGCAACGCCTTGTTCTTGTGTTGAGCTTGATGGTCTGTTGGTGTTGGGCGACATGGGTACCTTGGGATGGACGATATGAGGGGTTCTCTTGAGTTGGGTGATCTCCTTTCCATGTGGTGGACGTAAGAGCCATGTTTGGCATGTGTGGTAGGGTTGGACGATAGGCTAGAATGATGTGTTAGTCGACGCGATAACCATGTTGGGTGAGATGGTTCCTCTTGAGTTGAACGACACTCTTGTTCAGTTGATAGACGATAGACCAGGTGTGGTTCTTCTTGTGTCGGACGACATGGCCATGAGTGGCTGGTTTCCTTGTCTTGAACATTAGGTCATGCATACCATGTTGGCCGTTACCCCTGCCGGCCGATACCATGCTGGCCGCTACCCCTGCCGGCCGATACCCTGCTGGCCGATAGCCATGATGGGCGACAGCTTTGAGTGATGCTGGCCGATGGGATTGGATGTGTGTCGGCCGATAGGCCCTGATGGGTTTTAATAAGGGTGGTGATGAGTTATAGTGAGGGTCATGTGTTCTTATAGTGACAATCTCATGTACTATGGAAATGCATGTTTATGCTCAAACGATAATGATGCCTTGCAAACAATAACAATGCTAAATAGTAGTTGCATAATGATAATGATAGTAATGATGTTGATCATAATGATGATGGCAATAATGACAGTAATGATATGCATGAAGTAATCCTTGTACTTAATCGTTAAATGAGAATGGTGATAGTTACACTAGTAGCTTGCATAATGATAATAATGATAATAGTAATGAATGGTGACAATTATGATTGCTTAGTATTCTCAACATAATTGTTATATAAAGTGAATACCTTGATTGTTTATATAATCCTGAGATAAGGGTAAGCATAATTATGGTATGATGTGCTTAACACAATTGATCATCAAATAGTGTAATATTGATAATTAGATTATCTTGGATGATAGCCCATGATAGTGAGCATATTCCTTATGATTGAATCTATAGTTATTGTGTATCCTAACCATGCAGGTGACGTGTAGCCATGAAAGGACCTATGTGATGAGTAACATTACCTTGATAATTGTTCTATGAGGTTATATATGTAATGTGTTGGTCCCATGATGATGATGTGAGCCTGGAGAGGCAGTGACAATACATGATGAAGGATTGATATCCTATGGTATGTGATGATCCTTGATATGGATCTGGATGGTTGGCAAGAGGCCAAGTGGTAACATGTGATGCTGGATCCTTGTGATGGATCAGGTTGATGAGGTTTCAATAATAATATAATGTTCTTTATTTTCTGTTATATCTTGCATGTTATATAACTTGGTTGAATCTTGCAATCCATCTAAAAGACACTAGTTAATTATAGTGGAATTATATCATGTAGTTTGCCCTGGCCATAGATCCATCATCGTCAGGACTTGGTGATGGTGAAACGGGTTCTCCTACGGGTTAACCTGGAAGCGCATATTGTTGAATATGTGTAGGTTGCTCCTAGCCTGAAAATAAGGAGGTAAGAGTGTAACTTCGGTTACAGACTCAAGTACGTATATAGAGCATGGTGAACAGGCCCATGGCTCAGGATATGTGATATGTAGAGCATGCATGCGTTCATGGCTCGGAGCACGGTGATCAGGCCCGTGGCTCAGTTGTACTAGCGCCGAGACCTGTACCAAGGTGGGCTAGAGTGAGGGTAGCCTATGGAGCTGACCCAGTGGCTTAGACCACTATATCATATGACTAAGGTCATGCTTGTGTTGTTCTCGTGTACTGACCACGAGGTGGGAGGTCATGGAGTCCGGCTCTTCCATCGACCTGGTATGGCACCAGTCTTGGGCTTAGCAGCCAGAGGTTGGATTTGAATGGTACGATTCAAATCCTCGGGGCATAATAACACGTAATACAGCCGTTTAGTATTCATTGATCATATCAAACACGAAACATTGGTTGAGGCCTTGTTTGTGTAAATATCTTTGTTGTACCTTGCAGGTTATGTGGCAATCTGTCTTATCTTGATAATCATGTTACATAGTGATGTATCTTATCACGTCAATCACGTTCCATTGAAGGACATCTGGTTATATGCTTTTGAACAGCTGGTAAGCTTGTCAATAAGAATAGCTTTGCTATATATATATATATATATATATATATATATATATATATATATAGACTGCACTTGTTATACCTATTTTTATTTATCTGTTGTTATAGCTTAATCTTCTAAGGTTCTGTAGATGCGGTGGGAAGTTATGTTTCCCGCTGGGACAATTGTTCAATTGTCTCACTCCGTTGGTTTTCAGGTGGTCGAGATAGACGTGGTCGTGGTCATGGTGTTGTGGCTGAGCAGCTTGAAGAGCAGTAGAAGGCAAGCGATGGATATGCTGCTGTTTTGGATGTTTTGTAGTAGAGTCTAGAGTCATCCCTGTACTCTCAGGTCATTGGCAGTGTTTTGACGATGTTTCACGATGAACAATCAATGACGTTTCTATATCCTATTGTTGGCCGGATGCGGGCCTTTATGTATATGAACAGGTGATGAACCCACGTGATGGATGGACAGCTGTTTCAGTAAGCTGTGAACATGTATCAGATCTCGTGTATGTATATATGACAAGTTTCAGTGCTAGATGAGGACTGGAAAGTAATAGTTTTACAGTTTATATGTTTTCCGCAATCGGTTTTAATTAACCCGTATTTCCATAATCTGTGGTTATGGTGATTTCCGCACGTTTTCGTGTAACACCTTGTTATCTGTGTGATAATGGGATGTGTTGCCACAAGTTTTGGTATCAGAGCCTTAGGTTCGCTGAGTCTACGGGGATTTAGGACTAGGTTGAGTTGTTCTTATGTGTGTCCAGGTTTTCTTATAGTATCTTCTGCCCTCAGTGGAAGAAAAGTCAAGATGTCTGGAAACCATGAAGAACACTCTGCTGAGTATAGTGATACTGCATCGGTTGATGGAGCAGACGGACATGCACATGAAGATCGGGTGCCTGAGGTTCCCCAATTTAACCCAGCCATAATTGAGCATCCTGCTTACCAACAACTTATGAGGCAGTTAATGGCTACGATGAATCTCATGGTTGAGCGATTACCCGTGCCTCCTCCGAGAGCACAGGTTCCCCATGAAGTAGCATCGGGTATTGGGAAGACCTTCGAGCAGCTTCGCCGAGTTGGAGCTTCAGATTATGCTGGAACTGCTGATCCAGCGGATGCAGATCTGTGGCTGACAAGTCTTGAGAAGGCTTTCTGGATCCTTGACATCCCTGAAGCAGACAAGGTAAAGCATGTTGTCTACCTTCTGAAAGGTAGTGTTGGTCACTGGTGGACCATAGAAGAAGAAAAGCGGCCTGGTGAGGTGATCTGTTGGGAAGTGTTTCGACGTGAGTTCGTCACCAGATACTTTCCGAAGACGTATCTGGATGAGAAGGTTAGTCAGTTCGAGAACCTAAGACAAGGAATGATGAACATCACCGAGTATGAAGCTAAGTTTATGGATCTGTTGAGGTTTTGTCCTCACATGGCGACAACAAACGAGGAACGGATCAGACATTTCAAGAAGGGTTTGAGTGTTGAGCTGAAGACTCTGGTGTCCGCGTTGGAGAACCGAGAGCGGTTTGCTACGTTCGTGGAATGAGTTCGACGGATCGAAAGGACAGTAAGGGAGAAAAGAGAGTCTATGTCTCTTAAAAGACCTGCTCAGTTTCAAGGAGGGAGGTTTGGTTGCTTTAAGAAGCCTAGGTTTTCGGCACTAGCAGTGATGAGAAGCTCTGGTGTGCCATCTATGTGGTCTCCAAGTAAAGGGAAAGGTTATGTTTCTTCGCCGTCTAAGGCACACAGTTCAGCTTCTGTGGCAGTGACAGGGCCAGCTAGGCCACGGTTTGAAGATAGGGCATGCTATCTTTGTGGACAGACCGGACATCTCAAGTCGCATTGCCCAAATAGAGATGTTGAAGTGACGCAGCAGCCGAGACAGAGTTTTCAGATGTCAGAGAAACCGCAACCCAGTGGTAGTAGAGGACGTGGATGCGGTCTAGCGTCTCAAGCTGGATTG
Organism: Alisma plantago-aquatica; assembly: GCA_963693085.1. NCBI lineage: Eukaryota > Viridiplantae > Streptophyta > Magnoliopsida > Alismatales > Alismataceae > Alisma > Alisma plantago-aquatica. The sequence goes on from OY856412.1 coordinate 995,465,623, forward strand.
TCTGCTCAAGGAAGCAGAGGTCATGGAAAGCAAGCAACGGCTCGATTCTACGCTATGAGTCAGTCGGAGGCGATAGTCAACCCGTAAGTGGTGATAGGTCAGATGGAGTTATTTCATTCTGATATGTCTTCTTCTTGCTTTATATCTGTTCTGGTTGACCTGGGTGCTACACACTCTTTTATCGCCTATAGTATGCTTGAAAACTGTCGTTTACCTGTTAGTTGTAAGAAGGATAGTTTGTTGTTAGAAACCCCTCTTGATGGTTCTTCTTTGCTTCTAGAAGAGTGTCCATCTTGTGTCTTGTCTTTTTCGGGACATCATATCCAAGTGGATCTTATACCACTTGATCTGTATGGTTTTGATGTTATCCTTGGGATGGATACCTTGGAGAGGTATAAGGTTGTCTTGGACTGTGGTTCTAAGCAGGCAGTGTTTGATGTTGCTGGAGAGAGGTGGATCTTCCAGGGAGATAGGAAGATTCTTCCGACGTGTTTAGTATCAGCGATGGTGGTGGATAAGTTGTTACGACAAGGTTGTGAGGCGTTACTAGCTCACGTGGTGGATACCGTTGTGGTTACCAAGGCGAAAGGTCCTAGTCTGGAGGAGGTATCCGTAGTTCGGGAGTTTACAGACGTGTTTCCTGAGGAGTTTCCTGGTGTACCTCCACCCCGAGAGATTGATTTCGAGATCAATCTGGTTCCTGGAACACAGCCAGTTGCATAGTCAGCATATAGGATGGCTCCAACGGAGATGGCAGAATTGAATAAGTAGTTGCAAGAGTTGTTGGAGAAGGGTTTTATCAGACTGAGTACGTCGCCGTGGGGTGCTCCCGTGTTGTTTGTTAAGAAGAAGGATAGTTCGATGCGGTTGTGTATAGATTACCGGCAGTTGAACAAGGTCACAATCAAGAATAAGTACCCGTTGCCAAGGATAGATGACCTGTTTGATCAGTTGCGTGGTGCTACAGTGTTTTCGAAGATTGACCTACGGTCTGGATATAATCAGTTGAGGATAAAAGCGGATGACATACCAAAGTCAGCTTTCAGGACGAGGTATGGTCACTTCGAGTTTGTGGTTATGCCGTTTGGGTTAACCAATGCACCTGCAGCTTTTATGAATCTGATGAACAGGGTTTTCCGTCCGTTCTTAGATCAGTTTGTTGTAGTCTTTATAGATGATATCTTAATCTATAGTCGAAACATGCAAGAGCATGAACAACATCTTCGTCAAGCGTTGACTCTTTCTTCATCAACATCAGCTGTATGCCAAGTTCAGTAAGTGTGAGTTCTGGTTGGATGAAGTGGCTTTCTTGGGTCATGTGATATCTACTGAAGGAATCAAAGTAGATTCGAAGAAGATAGAATCCGTTGCAGATTGGGAACAACCAAAGACGCAGACAGAGGTTCGTAGTTTCCTTGGTTTGGCAGGATACTACCGGAGGTTTATCAAGGACTTTAGTGTGATCGCGTTACCGATGACAAAGTTGACTAGGAAGGATGTACCTTTTGTTTGGGATGATTGATGTCAGCAAGCTTTCCAGAGTTTGAAGGAGAAGATGACCAGTGCTCCAGTGTTGATTCTGCCAGAGCCTGGGAAAGGCTATGTTGTTTTCTGTGATGCTTCCAAGAAAGGTTTAGGTTGTGTGTTGATGCAGGAAGATCATGTGGTGTCTTTTGCCTCGCGACAACTCAAGAAGAATGAGGAGAACTATCCCACTCATGATTTGGAGTTGGTAGCAGTGGTTCATGCGTTAAAGATTTGGAGACACTATCTGTATGGGGAAGTGTGTCAGATATTTACGGATCATAAGAATCTGAAGTACATCTTTACGCAGCAAGAGTTGAACATGCGACAACGACGATGGATGGATTTGATCAATGATTACGACTGCACTATCGAGTATCATCCTGGTAAGGTGAATGTGGTAGATGATGCGCTTAGCAGAAAGTCTTGTTCTTCTCTTTCGGTACAGAAGGCACAGTTGAGTTCTCTGGTATGCCATAGGCGAGATATGTTTGTTTCTCTGTGACAGATGAATGTGCAGATGGAAGTTTTTTTGTTGTCTGGTCTTTTCGCTCAGATGCAAGTTAAGCCTACATTGAGACAGCAGATCAAGGATGCACAACAGACAGATGATGCAGTACGGTTGATCAGATCAAAGTTTGGCAGCGACAAGCGTGATGGGTTTCGTTAGTCCGAGGATGGACTAGTTTGCTATCGTGACAGGATGGTGGTTCCAGATGCTGATGATCTAAGGAAATTGGTTCTTGAGGAAGCACATACGTCGATGTATGCTATGCATCCAGGTGTCACCAAGATGTATCATAGCCTGAAGGACTTGTATTGGTGGCCCGGTTTGAAGAAAGACGTAGCTGAGTTCGTGGCTAGATGTGCGGTGTGTCAGCAAGTGAAGGCTGAACATCAGAAACCGGCAGGTACGTTGCAACCTTTTCCGATACCACAGTGGAAATGGGATCATATAACCATGGATTTCGTAGTTGGTCTACCCCGGACAACTAGAAATCATGATTCCATTTGGGTGATAGTGGACAGATTGACTAAGTCTACCCATTTCCTACTAGTAAAGACAATGTATACAACTGAGAAACTAGCTCGATTGTATGTGGATGAGGTAGTACGTTTGCACGGTGTGCCAGCAATGATAGTTTCTAACAGAGGTCCTCAGTTTACGAGTCACTTTTGGGAACAGTTGCACAGAGTGTTGGGAACACAGTTGATGTTCAGTACAGATTTTCACCCGCAGACAGATGGACAGTCTGAGAGGACTATACAGATTTTGGAGGATCTTCTTCGAGCTTGTGTTTTGCAGTTTCTAGGCAATTGGGATATACATCTAAGTTTGATAGAGTTTTCCTACAACAACAGTTATCAGCGGAGCATCGACATGACTCCTTATGAAGCTTTGTATGGAAGGAAGTGCAGATCTCCTTTGTGTTGGTTTGAGTCTGGTGAGTATCAGCTTTTGGGTCCTGAGTTAGTACAGCAGACGACAGATAAGATCAAAGTGATACAACAACAGTTGAAAGTGGCACAAAACAGGAAGAAGTCTTATGCAGACAATCGCCAACGACCTTTGGAATTCCAGGTAGGAGACAAAGTGTATCTTAAAGTCTTGCCGTGGAAGGGTGTCCTAAGGTTTGGACGGAAGGGTAAATTAGCTCCCAGGTATATGGGGCCTTACTCAGTCAGAGCATGTGTTGGCAAGGTAGCTTACGAGTTAGAGTTACCTCCAGAGTTGCACAGGTTGCATCCAGTGTTTCATGTCAGTATGCTGAAGAAAAGTCATCTGGATTCAGGTACAGTGATACAGCCAGTTGAGGTTGAGCTTGAGGCAGATGTGACTTACGAGGAAGGTGTTGTGGTGATCCTTAACAGAAGGATCAAGAAGTTGAAGAGGAAGGACCTGGTTCTGGTAAAGGTTCTTTGGCAGCGTCGTGGCATTGAGGAAGCCACGTGGGAGCTTGAGGAAGAGATGAGGAGGAAGTATCCCTCGCTTTTCTCTTCAGATTTTGGGGACGAAATCCCTTAAAGGGGGTTAGCTTGTAAGGACCCTGACCTTCGTTTAGGGTTTACCCTATTTGTTTTGCTTAATCTTGGTGTTGTGGTGCTTGCTAATCACCTTTAAGTGGTGATTAGGGTTTTGTTATGCTTTGTTGAGAGTTGAGGGGGCTACTTGCAAATAACCCAAGTTTAGGGTTTTGTGTGCAAGTTGGACATCTTGTGAGATGTTTTTCCCTCTTTGCTTCCTCTAGAGTTGAGAGGAAGGCTTGGGCTTGTTGTTTGAGTTCTTTGGGCCTGAGTTGAGCTTGTTTGGGCCTTGAGGTGCCTTGGTTGGGCTTGCTTGAGCCTTGTGTCGGCCAGGACCTGCTTTGTGTCGCCCAACAGGCTGGTGTATCGCCCAACAGGAGTTGTTGTTTGTGTCGCCCATGTGGCTTGACCTTGGTTGGTGACACTTGGTGCCTAGCTTGGAAAAGTGTCCCATGCCTTGCTAGTATGTTGGCTTGAACCCTAGGACAAGTGTCCCTTGGGTGGGTGACACATTGCATGGTTGTACCTTGGTTTCTCCTCCCCTTCTTTCTATATAAGTAGCTCTTCTCCTTGCCTTAGTCTCCTTTGCACTTTTGGTCTCCCCTCCACCTTGGGTGCACGATACCCCTCTCCATCCTGCTTGGGTTGGCCGATACACTTCCTTGGTGAAGCAGTGGTGGCCGATACACCTTCTTGGATCAGCTTGGTGGACGATATCCCTTACAGCTTGAAGTGCTTCTTCTTCCTTGCTTCGAGGCGGGTTTCATATCTTCTAACCCTAATTTCTTTACCTCTAGCTATGATCTTGTTGCATGTTAGTAGCTTAGCTTGGCTCCTTGCTTTTGCACCTTGCTTGAGTTCCCTTTGGTGGCCGATATCCCTCTAGGGTTTAGGGTTCCTTTGTGTATCTTTGCTTCCTAGGGTTTAGGGTTCCTGGTGTTGGAGGTTGATGATGACCCATGTTGGGCGACATCCTCTCGTGTCTTGTGTTGGGCGACACCCATGTTCTTGTGGTGGACGACATAAGTGGTGTCCCTTGTGCTGGCCGATATGGTGACCATGTTGGGTGACATGGTCCTTGTGTTTGGTATACCCTTGTTCTTGAGTTAAGTGATAGGGTGAGAGTTCTTGGTGTTGGGTGACATGATGGTGCCCTTGTGTTGGGCGGTATCCTTGTCCATGTGTTGGGCGATAGGTTGTGCTTGTATGGGTTGGCCGACATGGTGATCATGTTAGGCGATATGATCCTTGTGTTGAGCAACGCCTTGTTCTTGTGTTGAGCTTGATGGTCTGTTGGTGTTGGGCGACATGGGTACCTTGGGATGGACGATATGAGGGGTGCTCTTGAGTTGGGTGATCTCCTTGTCCATGTGGTGGACGTAAGAGCCATGTTTGGCATGTGTGGTAGGGTTGGACGATAGGCTAGAATGATGTGTTAGTCGACGCGATAACCATGTTGGGTGAGATGGTTCCTCTTGAGTTGAACGACACTCTTGTTCTGTTGATAGACGATAGACCAGGTGTGGTTCTTCTTGTGTCGGACGACATGGCCATGAGTGGCTGGTTTCCTTGTCTTGAACGTTAGGTCATGCATACCATGCTGGCCGTTACCCCTGCCGGCCGATACCATGCTGGCCGCTACCCCTGTCGGCCGATACCCTACTGGCCGATAGCCCTAATGGCCGATAGCCATGATGGGCGATAGCTTTGAGTGATGCTGGCCGATGGGATTGGATGTGTGTCGGCTGATAGGCCCTGATGGGTTTTAATAAGGGTGGTGATGAGTTATAGTGAGGGTCATGTGTTCTTATAGTGATAGTCTCATGTACTATGGAAGTGCATGTTTATGCTCAAACGATAATGATGCCTTGCAAACAATAACAATGCTAAATAGTAGTTGCATAATGATAATGATAGTAATGATGTTGATCATAATGATGATGGCAATAATGACAGTAATGATATGCATGAAGTAATCCTTGTACTTAATCGTTAAATGAGAATGGTGATAGTTACACTAGTAGCTTGCATAATGATAATAATGATAATAGTAATGAATGGTGATAATTATGATTGCTCGGTATTCTCAACATAATTGTTATATAAAGTGAATACCTTGATTGTTTATATAATCCTGAGATAAGGGTAAGCATAATTATGGTATGATGTGCTTAACACACTTGATCATCAAATAGTGTAATATTGATAATTAGATTATCTTGGATGATAGCCCATGATAGTGAGCATATTCCTTATGATTGAATCTATAGTTATTGTGTATCCTAACCATGCAGGTGACGTGTAGCCATGAAAGGACCTATGTGATGAGTAACATTACCTTGATAATTGTTCTATGAGGTTATATATGTAATGTGTTGGTCCCATGATGATGATGTGAGCCTGGAGAGGTAGTGACAGTACATGATGACGGATTGATATCCTATGGTATGTGATGATCCTTGATATGGATCTGGATGGTTGGCAAGAGGCCAAGTGGTAACATGTGATGCTGGATCCTTGTGATGGATCAGGTTGATGAGGTTTCAATAATAATATAATGTTCTTTATTTTTTGTTATATCTTGCATGTTATATAACTTGGTTGAATCCTGCAATCCATCTAAAAGACACTAGTTAATTACAGTGGAATTATATCATGTAGTTTGCCCTGGCCATAGATCCATCATCGTCATGACTTGGTGATGGTGAAACGGGTTCTTCTACGGGTTAAACTGGAAGCACATATTGTTGAATATGTGTAGGTTGCTCCTAGCCTGAAAATAAGAAGGTAAGAGTGTAACTTCGGTTACAGACTCAAGTACGTATATAGAGCATGGTGAACAGGCCCATGGCTCAGGATATGTGATATGTAGAGCATGAATGCGTTCATGGCTCAGAGCACGGTGATCAGGCCCGTGGCTCAGTTGTACTAGCGCCGAGACCTGTACCAAGGCGGGCTAGAGTGAGGGTAGCCTATGGAGCTGACCCAGTGGCTTAGACCACTATATCATATGACTAAGGTCATGCTTGTGTTGTGCTCGTGTACTTACCACGAGGTGGGAGGTCGTGGAGTCCGGCTCTTCCATCGACCTGGTATGTCACCAGTCTTGGGCTTAGCAGCTAGAGGTTGGATTTGAATGGTACAATTCAAATCCTTGGGGCATAATAACATGTAATACAGCCGTTTAGTATTCATTGATCATATCAAACACGAAACATTGGTTGAGGCCTTGTTTGTGTAAATATCTTTGTTGTACCTTGCAGGTTATGTGGCAATCTGTCTTATCTTGATAATCATGTTACATAGTGATGTATCTTATCACGTCAATCATGTTCCATTGAAGGACATCTGGTTATATGCTTTTGAACAGCTGGTAAGCTTGTTAGTAAGAATAGCTTTGCTATATATATATATATATATATATATATATATATATATATATATATATATATATATATATATATATATATATATATATAGACTGGTCTTGTTATACCTGCTTTTATTTATCTGTTGTTATAGCTTAATCTTCTGAGGTTCTATAGTTGCGGTGGGAAGTTATGTTTCCCGCTGGGACAATTGTTTAATTGTCTCACTCCGCTGGTTTTTAGGTGGTCGAGATAGACGTGGTCGTGGTGTTGCGGCCGAGCAGCTTGAAGAGCAGTAGAAGGCAAGCGATGGATATGCTGCTGTTTTGGATGTTTTGTAGTAGAGTCTAGAGTCATCCCTGTACTCTCAGGTCCTTGGCAGTGTTTTGACGATGTTTCACGATGAACAATCAACGACGTTTCTATATCCTGATGTTGGCCGGATGCGGGCCTCTATGTATATGAACAGGTGATGAACCCACGTGATGGATGGACAGCTGTTTCAGTAAGCTGTGAACATGTATCAGATCTCGTGTATGTATATATGACAAGTTTCTGTGCAGGATGAGGACTGGAAAGTAATAGTTTCACAGTTTATATGTTTTCTGCAATCGGTTTTAATTAACCCGTATTTCCATAATCTGTAGTTATGGTGATTTCCGCACGTTTTTGCGTAACACCTCGTTATATGTGTGATAATGGGATGTGTTGCCACAGTTTGGGTGCACGTGAGCGAGCGTGAGGGAGCGTGAGAATCCCAAAATTTTAACCCAACACAGTTCTACGCATTTTATTGGCCAGCAAAATATCTTACCGCACGGGTAAGACAAGCTTTTCCTATATGATATCTATTGGATCCCCATTTGAGATATCCGAGTACAAACCACACCGATGAACATTTAGTCTTCTAGGCATCTGGTTGGGCTGCAGAGAGCTTTCACTCTTTATCCCATACCGCAAAATTCCTCTTTTATGCAAAGCATATATGCGATGATTTTTTTTGTGTAGAGTTGTATTCAAAAATCTAAAAGAGTGATTTGGAAGAGATGTCTTTTCTCCTCTCATTTTCTGTACATCAAATAAAAAGAGTTGATGTGTTCGTTGTGTATCTGTTTGTCCACCCGGTCATAGAAATTTATACCACCATGCAAAAATGCAATAGATAATAGCAAGAACACTTATGGAGAGAGAGAATACTAATAAAGAAAATAAAATTAAAAAAGATGAGAGAAGTACAAAAAGGTAGTAGAAAAATAAGTGAAAGAATTAGACCAAAGAGAAGAGAAGTACAAAGAATAGAGGAAGTAGAAAAAGAGGAGGAAAGTAGAAAATTTGAGAAAGGAAGTATTTTTCGTAATGTACCAACCGTTGGTATATTTGGTATAATACTAATTTTTGGTACAATATTCAACCAAGACTAATTGGGGAATCTTGTTGAACTTTACAAAAATCTCTCATAAAGTATCAACAAAGTATTGTGATAGTTAGAAGTAAAAGTGATATCATGTCATATGATACATGGATTGGAGTATGCAAGTCCATTTAAAGTCTAGTTATGTATGGAAGTATCTACAGTTATGTTTGTCTACTCGCATAAGGAGAGGGGTTCTCTTGTGTCTAACATAATTGTCAATACACTATCAATGTATCATCCATGTCATTTCCCTTTTACATGGTATGAGAGCTCGATTCCAACCCCAAAGAAAAAGAGAACAATGTTTTCCACCCGTGGGCGGCCACCTAGTCAAGGATGGCTTCCCACAGGGCCATCTTTGTCACCCTTTCCACATGGCCATCTTTACCCCCTCACTAAAGGGTCTTCGTCATATCCATTGTCACAAATTGTGTTCACTTTCTCACCGTCTTCATCATCATCTAGCAACCCCATGTACCCATCTCTACTTCATTTTTCTTCCCCAGGTTAATCTTTCCTAGGTTCATCTTCCCCAAGCACAAAATCTTGATGCAACCATCCAACAATCACCATTCTCACATCAACGTTACCAATCAAGGTCTAGACACACCGATATGTGAAAATTCTTTACTATTCAACAACCCTATGGTGATTTTTTCCATGGTGGAAGTCATCTCCACCATCTAACATTTGTCTCCACGTTGTCATGCATATATCGAAAGATATTTTGTCTCCAAGATCTACATGTCAAGTATGCCCTACAGACAACCACCGTGTAACATGGTGAACATGTCGTCTACCACTATTTGTAGTGGTGATTTCATCCAACAAGAAGATTACACATTCTATAAGTCATATATATGTCGCATAACTTCATTCACAATAGTGTTTGTCATTTTTAACAATCAACACACCACGTAGATGTCCAACATGTCATGTCACCAACATGGGTTCAATTCATTCAGTGGTTGCGACAATAGACACAGTGTGTCACTCAATCAGTGTCTCATCACTAGGGTTATAATCTTCTAGCAGCAGAGGGAAAAATGTGTCATCTAGTCAACATGTCATGTCACTACTAGGGTTTCCAATCTCCTAGTAGCATTTGACAAATCAGGTCATATATAAACATTTTTATTTGCCCCAAATTAGTTCTATTAGACATTTTCAAACTTGTCGTGTCTGTCAAGCCACATAGCATGTAAAAGGTCAAAAGCTCCCCAACAAGTCTTCACGTCCTGTCATCCATCCCACATGACATCTCCTATACATAAAAGATAATTTCATCGGATCTTAATCACATTTTTTGTTTGATCTACTTTTTTTGAGTCACACAAACATCCATCTATTTTCTTCTCCAAATCTTGTAGTCAAATATTACATTGTAAGGCCCAACATATTATACTCACAACATATATGGCTTCCTCTCTGAGTCAACCTCTCTAAAGCACCAACATGAAATATTATACTCACATTGTAAGGCCCCTAACCCTGCTTAATCATTAAACATAATTGTTTTGGCATAATTGGATTAATTAGATGCTTAAATCTTGAAAGATAACCTTATTTTGTGATGTCACACCAAATGAAAAAAAATATGTTCAAAATGTAATCAAAATTAGATCTTGTTTGTTTAAGTTACCAACTTATACAACTTGAAGAGTTTTATGTAATTTACCCTTTTCTAGTAGTATGAACAAGTATGTGACACTTGGTTAAGTTTTATCATGGTGTGCATACATATTTTATAATTTCCTTCTCCTTTGGATGCTTTTGAACCTTGTTTTAAAAGTTTTAATAAGTTGGTAGTGCATGCTTTTGTCAGTCAATGGTTTTTTTTCCCCTGTGCTCAATGGATTCCTTGGTGGTTGATGGACTCTTTGGTGACTGACATAATTTTGATTCCCGATGGAATTCTAAGACAAGGGCCTTAGATTTTGTTTGATGGAATCCAAGACATGTTGACCAACGAGTTTGGATCGACCAGAGTTTTTGTCATGACCGGAGAATTTTATCCATGATGTCCAGTGGTCGACAAGTTTTCTAGTGACGAAGAGGATTTGGTGGTTGACGGTTATCCATACCGATGAGGTCTCCGTGCTTGATAGAACCTAGGTCAACTAGTGTTTTGACTGATGGCTTTTAAAAGTGATAAAAGATTAGAAGTAATTAGAAGCTATTACTAATAAAAATTGGGTTAGTAACAAAGAGGGAGTTTGTGTCCTCTACCTCCTATAGGGTACGCCCCACCATGATTACATAGAAAAATGGTAGGGCTATTCTCTGCAACCCCAACGCCTACCAAGAAACAAAAACCCCGATCGTCACCTCTAACCCAACAAGACACTCTAAAATGCCTTTCCCTTCAGCCTCTCACTGGCTAACACTACCTTGACCAAGCCATTAATACATGTGGGTAGAACGGCAACCGCAGTTGTTACTTATGTTGGCCATCTCCCCCCCCATCAACATGGTCTTCGTTGAGGCATCACCTACTTTCCTACCTTCCTCTCCTGATTTTCAATTGGCGCGCCACCCTCAAACCCTAGGCCCTATATAACTTATCGAGGCCATCCTTGATGAACATGAAACCTATCCACCATGAACCTTCATCTGCACACACTGAAGCCCAATTGCGGATCCCTGACTCCAAAACCTGGGAGTCGATCATCACTGAATCTGCCTCCTCTGTAAACACAGGAAACAACTACAACCATGACCCCTCTCCTCGTTACTGGAAAGACGCCACTTGCAAGAAGATAAACAACACCTTTAAGTACCTTCACCATGCCTCAGTGGCCTTCTCTTACAACCCTAAATTGATGCCACCTTGACAATAAACCTTCCCCCTCCTCACTGCAACTTTCCCTCACTTGTTACCCCATCACATCTACTTTCCATCGCCATCCTACTCCTACCTTAATCTGTCATTGCCAGTCTATTCCTACAGGACTAGATAGTCTGTCTATGAGAGATACAACTCCATGAAACCACTGTCTCCTAAATCCCTCTGGCAAACTGTAGGCAGTGATGCACCCACTGCCACCACCTTTCATCCCTCATTCCTCAAACGATCACTTCAAAACCACCACATTCCTGCAATTGATTGCTTCCCTCGTAGCCTGGTCATACCATAGGCCCTGATTAAGCCTACTTTCCCCCAACATCCAAATAGTAGCCTAATCATGGTGTCCTAGACAATCTGAGTAGACTGACACCTGGGGAACCCTTCACCTCACCACTGACCACCTTGGGCCCTATCTCCTCAACCCATAACAAAGCTTCTTCTCCAGATGACCTGCTACAGCCGCAACTCTCCATGGTGGCACATAAAACACCTTTCAACTCTAGGAAGAAAGTTCCACGATCAACACCTCTGCTACTACAAGGTATCTCGTCACACTTGACCCCTCTGTACATTGGTGTTTCTTTAACTTCTTCTAGAAACCACATGGTAGCTTTAGGCTATTAGACACCAAGAATCAGAAACTAGATCAAGGACTAGAATCAACAATCACATCCATAGATCTGGGCTCACCTATAATCATTATTGCATACCGTGACAGTGATAGTGTTTAAACACATCATACATTCACCTAATTTAGTACATTTATATATACATATGTGACTCTAAAGGTGTAATGACCAGTTTTCAAATTAGTCATCTGATAAAGGTTTACTTGGATAATTGTATGCTTAATTAAGTTGATCATTGTTTAAAGCTTGATTTGTGATGGTAGTTAAATTTTCATGTTTTAAATATAATGATAAGTTTTAATCATACTTTGATCCACCAAATTATGGTTAAGGTTTGGAAACCCTAATCGGCCCAAATTAGGTTTTGATGACATATGAATACAGAATTTGATAAATATAGTGTCTCACTAAATGATTTTTAGTATTTTATGTGTGACTCTGTTTTATACCAAATTTGGATATGCTTTTCATATATAAAATGTGAACAAAATTAGAAAATATCAGAATTTTTGAAGAATGATATGACCATTTTATCGGTCGAGTTTCAAACTCGACTGATCATATTTCCAGATTGAGATAGCAGTGTGGTAATTGAATTTTATCGTTTTATTGGTATATCCAATTGATCTCAAATTTTAACTGTACTTGAAAAACACAATTTTAGACACACTGTTAAATTGGCGTAATTTTTGAATGACTTTTGATCTCTACATAGAGGGTGTCGGTCGAGTTCTGTGCAGGACAAACTCGACCGACCATGCTGCTGACTGCAGTATAGAAGTTTCGTAATTTATTTTGTATAATTTATTGGATTATCCAATTAATCTCAAATTTTAACTGATGGTTTGATACGCCGTTTTTAACAACATATTAAATTTTCAGAATTTTTAGAAGACGTTTTGTATCACAACAGAACCTTGATCGGTCGAGTTCTGAGAGAGACAAACTCGACCGACCAGATTTTTCTGGAAAAATAAAAAAGACTGAAAAATGTTTATAATTAATTATTCCAAGCACCTTAATGAGTATATAGGACTCTATTATGACCCAAGAACCTCTCATTTCCGTCCCACACTTTAGAGCTTCGTAATTCTTGAGAGAGGAGGGGATTTTAGGGTTTGGAGAATCTGAAGTGGAAATTTTAGATTTCTGGATTTTCTCTTTCCAAGGTTGGTAAATTCTGTATAGATTATAAATCTTTACTAGGTTCATTTGCTTCTATTCTCTCCTATGTATAGAACTCGTCACGCCCCTGATTTGGATCAAAAGAATCCAAATTGATCTCTTCTTCAATTCTTCTTCTTCTAGGTTCTTGAGTGAAGAGGAGCAGGAAGATTATGTTTTCTTGAAGCAAGGATTTGATTCAAGAATTAGCAGTAGTAGTTGGGCTACGAATTTCAGGTGTTTCACACATGAGGTGAGTGTTTTTCTCCCTCCTAAGCTTTGTATCCATGTTGAAATCCTAATTCAATGCGGCTAAAACAATCAGAAACCTTGTTTATATATGTACGTGATTGGATTTGATTTGGGAAAGATATTGGGGAATCCAATTTTACTGATTTTGATTATTTATCATTGATTGAAACTTGATTAGTTCCTGTTATATTGATTGAGGATGCATGGGTATTCTTATGGGTATATGAATATGGTATTTCATGTGAAATTTTCCTAAAAATCAGCCCAATGGCCGATATGCTTGGAATTGGATTGACATGTATAAATTCATATCTGAATTGTGCTAGATTGTATTATACAAGTGTATTATTGAATGTTAATGGATTTGAATGACCACATATCCTGATTAGGATTTGTTTTGAGGAAGTGAATCAAATGGGTCAATTAATCAATGTATACTTATGATTGATGAATGAAATGTGTGAAAATGGAAACTAGGGTTTCTATATTTGTGAATAACCCTAATGAACCCTTGGGTCATGATTGGATTACTGAATGATATGATTCTTATGATATGTTGAACTAAGGAATGACTTCTTGAAAACCCTAAAAGTTTATTATTAAGAATATTATGAGTGATAAAGCTAGAACTTGTATATGATGTTGTAAATGTGATCAAATGCTAAAGTTGAAGGTATTAATACTTCAATTGAATATGATGTGTCTTACTAATATCATCTAAGTCTAATGCATTTGTTTTAGTATAATAAAGGATGATCATTGTTGATTATGGGAATGACATTACTAGTCAACATCAAGGTACACTTATCTGGATATAAGAGACAATATGAACAAGATGTACTTAATGGTGATTGCAAGATAAAGATGAAACTAATGAAGATAGTATGATGAAGTATTTTATCTTTAAATTAATTACATATGGATTAAACCAAATTAAATAAAATATACTAAGAACTGTACTTTGATAAATGTTATGTAGAAGAGAAGCATTATATGTAAAGTGAATCAAGAAAGATTGGTCCAGATAATGTAATGAACATGAAATGAAAGAAGTTGAGACTACTGAGTATAAAATGATGGAAAAAGATAGGAATTAATAGATGATTCTAAGAATGTAGCTCTTACCCTAAAATGATGAGTTTGATGATGCTAGTGAATGATAATATCAAATGGGGAATTAAGAGATGCACATAACTGTAATTGAATTCAACGAAAAGATGAAAGTCAAGTATTTGAATTGATTTATAAGAATGTGTTCTTGAATTGTGAATGGTACTCTGAGAATGGACTAATAGTACAAACTTCAATTGATAGTGAACATGTGATGACTAGTAACCCCATTTGAAGAATTTGAAATAAAAGAAGAAGAGAACTAAGTCTGGTATGCGTGTATATGCATGAAATTTATTGGCATCTATTTAGATTGGATTGAACAAGCATAAGTCATATGATAAATCTATTCTGTGTATGAGGAATGATACATGATATCTATATGATTTTACTATTTCTAGTTCTAATGCCTCTGCTAATATTTGTTCAAACCTATGATATACAATGAACTGATAAGATTTATGTTGAAATTGAATTTAATGTGCACTCCTTACATTGAGAAACGCTAATAAGGGTAAATGTTGCATAATGAGATCATGTCTAGGGTTTAAAGCCCATTGATGATGATAAAACCCTGATAAGGGTAAATGTTGCATAATGAGATCATGTCTAGGGCTGAAAGCCCACTGATGATGATAAAACCCTGATGGGGGTAAATGCTGGACAATAAGATTATGTCTCGGGAAGAAAGCCCACTATTGATGATTGCTATGTGTTGATTCATAATATAGAAATAATCATATTTGTTGCAATCTATAGACTTATTGTGCTTCTTGCTTTGATCATTGCTCTTATTGATAAACTTAATCTGTTTCATGTTATTATAGTTATGCGAGAATACACAAATATGATATATGATGTTTTGAATTCTTGTAAGATGAGTAAAAGAGATTAATAACAAGTAAAATGATGGAACATCTAGTTAGGTGCCCTGAACACCGTGAGTTTCCCCTGAGGACCACACTGGGGAAACAAAAACGGATCTCCTTGTAGTAATCAATGAATTATGAGAAGGATTTCCGGAGTGTGGATCGAGACCTTAAAGGTTAGACCACCAGGATTTAGGAGTGAGTCATATGGAGTGGCTCTGGCCCTAAATCCTTACTGTGAAGTCTATGTCCAGATGGAATAGACTATGTTGAAATGAAATATGTGAAATGTGAAATGAAAAATATGTGAAATACTGTGATATGTGATATATTGTTTTGCTGGTTCCTATCTCGTGTACCTGAAATGAGGACGTGAGCCTCTTTAGGCAACCCTGAGGTGGCCAGGGTCTGCTGTTGATATCTTAGGGTGGCCGGCTAAACCCTAAGATAGTGACGGTGATTCGTTGACACGAGAATCAGGCGTGGCAAATTCTACTTGGTGAGGTACAAGCCAAGTAGTTTTAGGGCAAATGAATAAAAGATGATAAGACGTGTAGAACATGATTTGAATGGTTTTTACATTCTTTGTACTACTACTTGATGATTTGTTATTGTTGATTATGCTTCTTGTTGAAGAAAGTAATCATGTTGATATGGATATTTTCTATTTCATATTATGATATGTCATGCTGACAAGTTATAAATGATGGGATTTATATCCATTCTAAATATGAGTTGTATTGCTTGCTATTTGATAGTATTGTTTGGTCAAAATGTTTTATGTGTACTTCATCTTTAGGACTACAGGATATGTTCCTGGTCCTCCTGGTGGAGTGTCACAAAGATAATGTTATTGTTATGCATTGGTTCAAAATGCTTAGAACATGACTTATTACTCATGTAGTAAGATTCTTAGTCTGAACTAGAAGTATCTGCTGATTTGTTCATGTCCATCTAGTGGAGTGTTACAAGGGTAATTTTATTGTTATGTATTGATTCAAAAATGCTTAGAACTTATCTTATTTCACATGCAGTAGGGCTCTTAATCTGAACTGAGAAGTATCTGCTAATTTGTTCATAGACATGCTCTACAAGATGTTTCAAGGTTATAATTGGTTCAAGTGATTGCCTTATCTGTTGGATTACATTACCATTGCAAGATAGATTTGACTCATTATAGAACTTTTTTGCTATACTTTTCAATATTTGTATGTTTCTTTTAAGTGTTATACTTAATCTGATGCTGATGCATGTACCTAGCTTGAGTGGGAGGTATCCACTCACTGGGGCTCTATATGAGTCTCATGAGGTTGTTTCAAATGTTTTTAGGTATAATGCTATCCTACGGAGAGGTCATGACAAAGAAGATATAATTAGTATAATCTAGATAGATTAGAATGTCCCTGTACTCTCTCTTTCTCGGGATGGGTTGTAAATTTTGTTTGTTCATCAATGTACATGTATCTGATGTAAACTGAACCGCATATGAGAACAAGATTTGATTCTGGATTTAATGGAGTTGAATATGATTTGTGATATCTGAATGTGATGGTCTTGATGTGACATTGATTTATGGGTTTGTGAAGAAAGAAAAAAAAGAAAAAAAATTATCTGTGTTTTTCGTATATTGTTTAATCGCCTTAGCGAGAATTCATTGTTTTATTTCATAATCTGGGTTTAGGTTTTGGGATTACCTCTGATGCTTGGTATTTGTGCTGATCAAAAGAGGGGGCCCCGACAGACGTGGTATCAGAGCCTAGGTTAGATGAGTCTACAAGGACAATAGGATCTAGGACTAATTGATAATGTCGATGTTGAATATAACATGAATGATGTGCATACTGACTGAACTCAGTATCCAGATACTCTGGTCAAGTATTTGGGTATTGAGATAAGCTAGTATGGAACTGTCGACTATACTTCTTCTGGATGCCCTGACCAAGTATCCAGATGAACATAGTTTGGTAGTATAATAAGATACATGATGAAAAAGAGAAGAATGGCGATAAAATGGTGAAAGAGAAAAGGATTTTTATAATTCAATATGGAACCTATGGAAAGCAAAAATTTCATATAATAAAGATGAAAGCTTAATGGATTATGAAGACAATCTATAATTAGTTTGAATTTGAGTATGAAATCTGAATTGTGATCAAAACTATGAACTAAGATGCACACTAGATGATCTTCTTCAAAAAGGAAATTGATGAATGCGGATGATAATATGTGAATGAGTCATAATCTTAATCCATGAGATACACAATAAAAAAAAGGATTTGAAAGGTGATGTGAATCAAATCTGGATAAATGATGTATCACTAATATCTTTGAAGTAAGTGTTTGTAATACTCAAGGAGAGATATGATGATGACATAGGATGAAATATACATCTAATACAAAAAAAAACAGATGTCATACGAAAGAAAGATAAAATGGAATACTTTCTAACTGGATGTTGAGAGAGATGAATGATTAGATGATATGATATTCTTTTTTATCTTTTCTTAGATTTCGGGACGAAATCCTAAAAGGAGGGGAGAATTTGTAATGACCCGTTTTCAAATTAGTCATCTGATAAGGGTTTACTTGGATAATTGTATGCTTAATTAAGTTGATCATTGTTTAAAGCTTGATTTGTGATGGTAGTTAAATTTTCATGTTTTAAATATAATTATAAGTTTTAATCATACTTTGATCCACCAAATTAGGGTTAAGGTTTGGAAACCCTAATCGGCCCAAATTAGGGTTTTGATGACATATGAATACAGAATTTGATAAATATAGTGTCTCACTAAATGATTTTTAGTATTTTATGTGTGACTCTGATTTATACCAAATTTATATATGATTTTTATATATAAAATTTGAACAATATTAGAAAATATCAGAATTTTCGAAGAATGTTATGACCAGTTTATCGGTCAAGTTTCAAAATCGACCGATCATATTTTCAGATTGAGATAGCAGTGTGGTAATTGAATTTTATCGTTTTATTGGTATATCCAATTGATATCAAATTTTAACTGTAGTTGAAAAACACAATGTTAGACACTCTGGTAAATTGGCATAATTTTTTAATGACTTTTGATCTCTACATAGAGGGTGTCGGTCGAGTTCTGTGCAGGACAAACTCGACCGACTATGCTGCTGACTGCAGTATAGAAGTGTAGTAATTTATTTTTTTATAATTTATTGGATTATCCAATTAAGCTCAAATTTTCACTGATGGTTTGATACTCAATTTTGAATAACATATTAAATTATAAGAATTTTTGGAAGATTTTTTGAATCACAACAGAACCTTGATCGGTCGAGTTCTGAGAGAGACAAACTCGACTGACCAGATTTTTCTGGAAAAATAAAAAAGACTAAAAAATGTGTATAATTAATTATTCCAAGCACCTTAATGAGTATATAGGACTCTATTACGACCCAAGCACCTCTCATTTCCGTCCCACACTTTAGAGCTTCGTAATTCTTGAGAGAGGAGGGGATTTTAGGGTTTGGAGAATCTGAAGTGGAAATTTCAGATTTCTAGATTTTCTCTTTCCAAGGTTGGTAAATTCTGTATAGATTATAAATCTTTACTAGGTTTATTTACTTCTATTCTCTCCTATGTATATAACTCGTCACTCCCCTGATTTGGATCAAAAGAATCCAAATTGATCTCTTCTTTCATTCTTTCTTCTTCAATTCTTCTTCTTCTAGGTTCTTGAGTGAAGAGGAGCAGGAAGATTATGTTTTCTTGAAGCAAGGATTTGATTCAAGAATTAGCAGTAGTAGCTGGGCTACGAATTTTAGGTCTTTCACACCTGAGGTGAGTGTTTTTCTCCCTCCTAAGATTTGTATCCATGTTGATAGCCTAATTCAATGTGGCTAAAACAATCAGAAACCTTGTTTATATATGTATGTGATTGGATTTGATTAGGGAAAGATATTGGGGAATCCAATTTTACTGATTTTGATTATTTATCATTGATTGAAACTTGATTAGTTCCTGTTATATTGATTGAGGATGCATGAGTATTCTTATGGGTAGATGAATATGGTATTTCATGTGAAATTTTCCTAAAAATCAGCCCAATGGCCGATATGCTTGGAATTGAATTGACATGTATAAATTCATATCTGAATTGTGCTAGATTGTATTATACAAGTGTATTGCTGAATGTTAATGGATTTGAATGACCACATATCCTGATTAGGATTTGTGTTGAGGAAGTGAATCAAATGGGTCAATTAATCAATGTATACTTATGATTGATGAATGAAATGTGTGAAAATGGAAACTAGGGTTTCTATATTTGTGAATAACCCTAATGAACCCTTGGGTCATGATTGGATTACTAAATGATATGATTCTTATGATATGTTGAGCTAAGGAATGACTTATTGAAAACCCTAAAAGTTTATTATTAAGAATATTATGAGTGATAAAGCTAGAACTTGTATATGATGTTGTAAATGTGATCAAATGCTAAAGTTGAAGGTATTAATACTTCAATTGAATATGATGAGTCTTACTAATATCATCTAAGTCTAATGCATTTGTTTTAGTATAATAAAGGATGATCATTGTTGATTATAGGAATGGCATTACTAGTCAACATCAAGGTACACTTATCTGAATATAAGAGACAATATGAACAAGATGTACTTAATGGTGATTGCAAGATAAAGATGAAACTAATGAAGATAGTATGATGAAGTATTTTATCTTTAAATTAATTACATATGGATTAACCCAAATTAAATAAAATATACTAACAACTGTACTTTGATAAATGTTATGTAGAAGAGAAGCATTATATGTAAAGTGAATCAAGAAAGATTGGTCCAGATAATGTAATGAACATGAAATGAAAGAAGTTGAGACTACTGAGTATAAAATGATGGAAAAAGATAGGAATTAATAGATGATTCTAAGAATGTATCTCTTACCCTAAAATGATGAGTTTGATGATGCTAGTGAATGATAATATCAAATGGGGAATTAAGAGATGCACATAAATGTAATTGAATTCAACGAAAAGATGAAAGTCAAGTATTTGAATTGATTTATAAGAATGTGTTCTTGAATTGTGAATGGTACTCTAAGAATGGACTAATAGTACAAACTTCAATTGATAGTGAACATGTGATGACTAGTAACCCCATATGAAGAATGTGAAATAAAAGAAGAGAACTAATTCTGGTATGCGTGTATATGCATGAAATTTATTGGCATCTATTTAGATTGGATTGAACAAGAATAAGTCATATTATAAATCTATTCTGAGTATGAGGAATGATACATGATATCTATATGCTTTTACTATTTCTAGTTCTAATGCCTCTGCTAATATTTGTTCAAACCTATGATATACAATGAACTGATAAGATTTATGTTGAAATTGAATGTAATGTGCACTCCTTACATTGAGAAACCCTGATAAGGGTAAATGTTGCATAATGAGATCATGTCTAGGGTTGAAAACCCATTGATGATGATAAAACCCTGATAAGGGTAAATGTTGCATAATGAGATCATGTCTAGTGCTGATAGCCCACTGATGATGATAAAACCCTGATGGGGTAAATGCTGGACAATAAGATTATGTCTCAGGCAGAAAGCCCACTATTGATGATTGCTATGAGTTGATGCAGAAGATAGAAATAATCATATTTGTTGCAATCTATAGACTTATTGTGATTCTTGCTTTGATCATTTCTCTTATTGATAAACTTAATCTCCTTCATGTTATTATAGTTACGCGAGAATACACAAATATGATATATGATGTTTTGAATTCTTGTAAGATGAGTAAAAGAGATTAATAATAAGTGAAATGATGGAACATCTAGTTAGGTTCCCTGAACACCGTGAGTTTCCCCCGAGGACCACACTGGGGAAACAAAACTGATCTCCTTGTAGTAATCGATGAATTATGAGAAGGATTTCCAGAGTGTGGATCGAGACCTTAAAGGTTAGACCACCAGGATTTAGGAGTGAGTCATCTGGAGTGGCTCTGGCCCTAAATCCTTGCTGTGAAAGTCTATGTCCAGATGGAATAGACTATGTTGAAATGAAATATGTGAAATGTGAAATGAAAAATATGTGAAATACTGTGATATGTGATATACTGTTTTGCTGGTTCCTATCTTGTGTACCCGAGATGAGGACATGAGCCTCTTTAGGCAACCCTGAGGTGGCCAGGGTCTGTTGTTGATATCTTAGGGTGGCCGTCTAAACCCTAAGATAGTGACGGTGAGTCGTTGACACGAGAATCAGGCGTGGCGACTTCTACTTTGTGAGGTACAAGCCAAGTAGTTTCAGGGCAAATGAATAAAAGATGATAAGTCGTGTAGAACATGATTTGAATGGTTGTTACATTCTTTGTACTGCAACTTGATGATTTGTTATTGTTGATTATGCTTCTTGTTGAAGAAAGTAATCATGTTGATATGGATATTTTCTATTTCATATTATGATATGTCATGCTGACAAGTTATAAATGATGGGATTTATATCCATTCTGAATATGAGTTGTATTGCTTGCTATTTTATAGTATTGTTTGGTCAAAATGTTTTATGTGTACTTCAGCTTCAGGACTATAGGATGTGTTCCTGGTCCGCCTGGTAGAGTGTCACAAAGATAATGTTACTGTTATGTATTGGTTCAAAATGGTTAGAACATGACTTATTACTCATGTAGTAAGAATCTTAGTCTAAACTAGAAGTATCTGCTGATTTGTTCATGTCCAGCTGGTGGAGTTTTACAAGGGTAATTTTATTGTTATGTATTGATTAAAAAATGCTTAGAACTTATCTTATTTCACATGCAGTAGGGCTCTTAATATGAACTGAGAAGTATCTACTAATTTGTTCATAGATATGCTCTAAAAGATGTTTCAAGGTTATAATTGGTTCAAGTGATTGCCTTATCTGTTGGATTATATTACCATTGCAAGATAGATTTGACTCATTATAGAACTTTTTGCTATACTTTTCAATATTTGTATGTTTCTTTTAAGTGTTATACTTAATCTGATGTTGATGCATGTACCTAGCTTGAGTGGGAGGTATCCACTCACTGGGGCTCTATTTGTGTCCCATGAGGTTGTTTCAAATGTTTTTAGGTATAATGCTATCCAGCGGAGAGGTCATGACAAAGAAGATATAAATAGTATAATCTAGATAGATTAGAATGTCCCTGTACTCTCTCTTTCCCGGGATGGGTTGTAGATTTTGTTTGTTCATCAATGTACATGTATCTGATGTAAACTGAACCGCATATGAGAACAAGATTTGATTCTGGATTTAATGGAGTTGAATATGATTTTTGATATCTGAATGTGATGTCCTTGATGTGACATTGATTTATGTGTTTGTGAAGAAAGAAAAAAAAGAAAAACTTATCTGTGTTTTTCGTATATTGTTTAATCGCCTTAGTCGAGAATTCATTGTTTTATTTCATAATCTTGGTTTAGGTTTTGGGATTACCTCTAATTGTTGGTATTTATGCTGATCAAAAGAGTGGGTACCGACAAAAGGAGACATGAGATTGCATAATTCAAGGACTATTTGTAATGCATAAGATCTTCTATTTTGGACAATAATCAACAACTATCATAGTTATTAAATCAAATACTACTATAACATTGATACATTCAAATCCATCGTGGACTACCCTTATTAATTTAACACTTTTTGCCTAAATTCATGTATGTCTCATGTTAAAATATAAATGTAGAAGTTATAATATATTTCTAAGAAACAAATATAATATCAAATAAAAATAAATGTATCTACTAAGACATCACTGACCCCTATTTTTTACTCATGTAATAAGAGTATTCATCTAATTAAGGAAGAAAATGAAGAAATGGAGATATTAAGGAGCAAATATGGGGAATTGAATTCAATGGAGAAAATCCCTAATTCTAACTGTGTTACTATTTTAAACCATAAATGTATGGAAACAAAGCCCTAGTAAATGCTTTCCAAACATGTATTGTTATATATTAGGAAAAAATGCACATGACTAGTGCTAGTGTATTACATAATATATAAATTTGTAAATTTTATGCATATTATGATCATCAGTAATGATGATTATAGCATATACATACAAAGATATGACTACACTAATGAAAACGAAATTAATGGTGCCAAGATGGACATTATAACAGCTAAAGGTGAATTGTTAAATATTAGCCTCAGTAAGGGGTTAATGGTAATCTCACCTAATAAGAACTTAAGAAGAGATTTCCAATCCAATGATCATATAGTGACAAAATATCTTGTCTTTCTACATCTTGCATGATCCCAATCAACTATTGAGTGGTGAAAGACATTGGAATCATATGTTGGATAAAAGGTACTAGATTCTCTATTTACTTACTGAGTTATTTTGTCTCCCTCCTGAATTCAATATATCTTGTTTGGTGGTGAACCCTAAACTATTTTATAAGCCTTTCCTACCTTTGAAGGTCACCACACCTAAATTCATTCTTATTGGATTTTGTCTAATATTAAGATAGCACCGAAATTAAATTCTTGGAGTTTTGACTCCCTAGACTTTGGTCCTTTTGGGCTTTGTCCCTTTTAGAGCTTTGGATCTTAGCAGTTGGGTACATCCATCCGCCCTGTGTGTTGGCTAAATTGACATTAGTATAATCCCTTTGTTTCGATGATGACAAACATTTCATTCTTGTGAATCTAACGTGCTACTTGAGTGTTGCAGGAATTAGGTGGATGACAAACTACTTGGAAGATCTATATGCTCAAAAATTGTTTTAATTTATGATTGTAATCAAATGTAAAAACTTGTACAAAATATATAATGTACAAGTACTTAGACATTATGTAAATCAAGCGTTAGATCTTCACTAGCCACTCATAACACTTAGATAGGTGATTCCCTAAAATAGTGTCACATCTGCACACTCATACACACACTTAGTACTTAGTTTAAAATGTTGAAACAGGGTCATTCTCGGTTGACAAACTCCTCGACCGAGACACTCTCGGTCGACAAATTCTTCGACCGAGAATGACCCAGATAGCCGTTAGACAAAACATACAAAGTAGTTGGGAGTTGGATCAGAACGTTATATACACTTGAATCCAGACAGTCCCTCAGTCGACAAAACTTTGACTGACTGGGATCTCGATCGACAATTCCTCGACTGAGAATGTCTAGTCGTTGTTAGTGCAACTAATGGATATCTAACGACTAGTTGAGCACTTAGAACCCCCTAGAAAGTGTCTAGAACGTCCTTAAGCATCCATAGGCCATTCCTATAAATAGGACAAGCTATAGGACACCCAAAGTACACTTGTGCTACACTTAAGCATTCATACTTGCAATTGGCAAATCATTCTTGTGAGCAATTGAGCAATTCCAACATTGGCTATACATTTCCATTGCTCTAAATTCCTGTCCTATAGGCTAGCATCTCCTATCCACAACATCTACACTTCAATATACATTGGTTAGGAGATCAAAACACTTGATATAGGAAATCAAGCCTTGTGCTACAAGTGGTATTGTAATTTCTATTTTTCCTTCTTGTTCCTTTTATCTTTTGTATTCTCCTTGCTACTCCTAGGGTTGGAGGCTGTGGATTGGAGAAGGTTCTTCTCAGTGGAGAAGGTGGACTTCGGACTACTTCAAGAAGGTTGTTGCAACGGGAAGCTACTTCAAGAGGAAGGCTACTTCAAGGGGGAGCTTGAAGTTACTTCAAGAAGGCTTCTTCAAGGTTGGTGCAACTACTTCTAGGTGAAGGCTGTTCGAAGGGTTTGGTGAAAGAATTGTAATTTTATGTAATATCCTTACAAGGTAATAAAATTTAATTCTTTCAAAATCCCAGTTGGGTAAGCAACTGGGTAGTGGATTGACTGCCTTAGTATTTGCTAAGGTTGGAACTACTCTAAATCCTTGTCCCCTTGTCCAATATTTTTGTGGTTGCTTGCTTTCGTTGAATTATTATTAAAATAATCATAAAACCCTATTCAACTCCCCTCTAGTGGTTTTTCAATTGGTATCAGAGCAGGCTTCAAGGAGCTCGAATCTAGTCTTGAAGAATGAAGGGTGATGGTGTCTACAACCGCAAGCAAAGGAAAAGTATGGACCAACCTTCCACAAGTTGTAGTTGGTGCTTAGGAACAAGCCACACAATAATTAGTTGTCCATGGAGAGAAAAGAAGGAAGAAGTGCACAAAAATTTCCTCATTGTTACAACCAATGAAGAAGAAGAGGTAAGCCTTCTTGATTTATCAAAAGAAGAGCTAAGTGCTAGTCTTGAAGAAACACATAATAAGTATATTGAGTGCAAGAAGAAATTAAAGAAGTCTAATAAAGCAAATGATGAGTTACATTCTAAACTTCTTGCTCTCACATCTGAAAATGAAGATTTGTATGCAAAATTAAATGATCTTGAATTTGAAAAGGATGGCGTTATTTCTGAAAATCATACTTTGAAATCATCTCTAAATGATAGTAATGTAAAGATTTTTACTCTAGAAACAAATTACAATCTTCTATCTCAGGAAAAGGTTGGATTACTTGCAAAGTTAAATGATCTTCAAAAACAACCTGTTTTGTGTACACATCTAGATCATGACACTATTGTGAAAGAAAGAGATTCCTTATTATCTAATCTAGATCAAGCAAAGCTATACATCAATAATAGAATGGATGAGATTGTCAAGTTGAAACAAAAGATTAGTAGTTTGAATAACAATGATACCCTTGATAAAATTTTAAATAATTCTTGTCATCAAATTGGAAGGAGAGGACTAGGTTATAATCCTAAAGGAAAATCTTATCAAAAACCTAGTTGGAGAAAGACACAAGCACTAGAAAATCAATCTATGTATGTACCTAAAGGCAAACATACACATGTACCCAAGAACAACCTAGAACAAAATCATAGAAAGAGATATGAGGTTGATTCCATATGTTGTCATTATTGTTTGTGTCTTGGACATTACTCTTTCTCATGTCCCTACAAGAAAAAGGATGTTGAGTTAGTATGGGTTCCAAAACCCCCAAACTAAATGGATAAAATTAAGTTGAGATATGACCAAAGACTCTAAGTTGTATATCTCTATGTCTATCTCAACTTAACATAGTAGGACACCAAGTTTCCAAATATACATCTTAAACTACTTGTTTTAGTTTGGATTCTCAAAATGTATATGATTAGTTGAGATTTAACCTAAATGTTGCTTTGATATTTCAACACAATCGAGATTTAACTTTCATATTCTTGATTTACTTGGAAACAAATACTGAAAACAATTCTGAAACAGTACAAAAACTTTCTCAGTCGAGAAACTGTTCGACCGAGAACATTATCGGTCGAGAAATAGTCGACCGAGCAGGTTACTATTTTCAAGTCTGCAATAAATCTGATAAAACCTGTACAAACATCAACATTATCGGTCGAGAAATAGTCGACCGAGATAAATTCAGTCGACAAACAGTTCGACCGAATCAAGTTCTGTTGAACCTATTTTTCAAATAATCTAGTTTGCTATCAATTTGTTATTAATGATTAATTTAATATGCAAATCAAGAATAAATCTTGGAGACCATCTTTGAAACAAGACATATTGATCTTTTTGCATCATGATTTAAAGTATAACATTATGAATGTGAAATCCTTAAACATATTGCAAAAATATTTTATGAAGACTGATATTTGAACAAACCTTATTCATTGATTGAAAAAGTTTATTAAGCCTGTTCATGGTTTGTCTTAAAATTGAAAATTCATGAATCATGACTGAGTTTATTTTTGTTTACATGGTTTAAAATTGAAAATTATGCACCATGATTGGTATAATCTAGGAAATTACTATTTTATCATAATCCACATGGTCTATCCTAAGTATTTCTTGGTCTATCCATGTAGGAACCATGTGTATTAAAATTTAAATAGTCATTATCATTATATTTCATGAAATTATATGCTTGTATCTTGATCACTGTATCGTGGATATGCTTCTACTGTTCTATCAAAATCATTATACCATGATCATTGTGTTTCATTTTTACTTGGTTTGTCTAAAATAATCTTAGATATATATATACAAACCATAAATGGATGATCATTGTGATTCAACACATTACAAATATAGATGATGCTATCATTGAAAATACTATTTTGCATAACACTAAAACTCTATGGCATAAATACATCTTGACACAATAGATAATGAATATTGTATGCATGGCTTGTAATAAATGAATGATGATGCTATGACAAGCCAAATAGTGTCTCTTAGAACAAGAATATTAATGATTTATCTAGTTATTTGCAAAATCTTGACTTTAAGACATTACTCTTGCTTTCAAGGATATATGTTTCTAAAGAATCTTATGATTAATCTAAAAATAAGGGTACAAGAAGAAATGGGATTTGATATTTATGTACCCATATTAAGTCTTCATAATAGGTATCACTTAATGTGCTTCAAATTGATATTTATTTAAAGCTACCTGCAGAAATTATACTTCACATATGAATGTTTAAATTGGAAATCTGTAGAATTTGCCTCTTGATTGAAATTAAATTTAATCAAGGGGTGCTATGGTCGAAGTCAAGGTCGACCTAAAATAATCTTGACAAAATGCTTATTTGTACATCATTTTACTGCACTTAATCTTAGTATCTTGATTCAAAATGTGTTTCTCATATTGAAAACATAATTTTAGTGCATAAAAAGTCAACTTATTATGATCTAATATTGATTGTGACCTTAGAATCCTTAAATTATCTTGACTATAAGATTAAAGGGGGAGCTCACACAAACTATCTTGATTATAAGATTAAGAAGCTTACAAAACTTTGTAAACATCATTTGAAGCTTGTTATGACCTTAGTATCCTTAAAAGTAGTTTTGGTTATGAAAAACAAAGAAATTTACAATATTCATGAATATGACATATATCTTGCTCTTAATGGAATTCTCTAAACAAATTTGGGCTTAACATCCCGTGTATTTGGTTAGAGATACATACATGTATTATATTATAAGCTTAAAGGATTCTCATGTCATTTTTAGGGCTTAACATCCCTTGGAAAATGGATGAGAAATCAATACACATATGCCATGAACTTAAAAGAATCTCATATCATTTCAAGGCTTAACATCCTTTGCAAATGATTGAGAAATAAATTGTGGCTAAATTTGACAATAAGTGGTTTGCATCCCTTGCTTTTAAAACTGAATATCTTATTAAGGGGGAGCATCTAATTATCAAATTAAGGGGGAGAAATAAAAAGTCATACTAAATGATTATCTTGGATATCTTTTTGAAATGACAAAGGGGGAGAAATAATATAAAATCAAAAACATAAAATAAAGTGAGTTTCATAATATCTCGGCCAGCACACACTTGCAAAACAAGAATGGCTACAAAAGGTAAAACTTCAGGTATGAAACTTATATGATTTATATTTTCTTATTTTATATTTAGGAAATGTTTGTCATCTTCAAAAAGGGGAGATTGTTGGCTAAATTGACATTAGTATAATCCCTTTGTTTCGATGATGACAAACATTCCATTCTTGTGAATCTAATGTGCTACTTGAGTGTTGCAGGAATTAGGTGGATGACAAACTACTTGGAAGATCTATATGCTCAAAAATTGTTTTAATTCATGATTGTAATCAAATGTAAAAACTTGTACAAAATATATAATGTACAAGTACTTAGACATCATGTAAATCAAGCGTTAGATCTTCCCTAGCCATTCACAACACTTAGATAGGTCATTCTCTAAAATTGTGTCACATCTGCACACTCATACACACACTTAGTACTTAGTTTAAAATGTTGAAACAGGGTCATTCTCGGTCGACAAACTCCTTGACCGAGACACTCTCAGTCGACAAATTCTTCAACCGAGAATGACCCAGGTAGCCGTTAGACACAACAGACAAAGTAGTTGGGAGTTGGATCAGAACGTTATATACACTTGACCCCAGACAATCCCTCAATCGACAAAACTTCGACCGACTGGGATCTCGGTCGACAATTCCTCGACCGAGAATGTATAGCCATTGTTAGTGCAACTAATGGATACCTAACGGCTAGTTGAGCACTTAGAACCCCCTAGAAAGTGTCTAGAACGTCCTTAAGCATCCATAGGCCATTCCTATAAATAGGACAAACCATAGGACACCCAAAGTACACTTGTGCTACACTTAAGCATTCATACTTGCAATTGGCAAATCATTCTTGTGAGCAATTGAGCAATTCCAACATTGGCTATACATTTCCATTGCTCTAAATTCGTGTCCTATAGGCTAGCATCTCCTATCCACAACATCTGCACTTCCATATACATTGGTTAGGAGATCAAAACGCTTGATATAGGAAATCAAGCCTTGTGCTACAAGTGGTATTCTAATTTCTAGTTTTCCTTCTTGTTCCTTTTATCTTTTGTATTCTCCTTGCTACTCCTAGGGTTGGAGGCTGTGGATTGGAGAAGGTTTTTCTCGGTGGAGAAGGTGGACTTCAGACTACTTCAAGAAGGCTGTTGCAATGGGAAGCTACTTCAAGAGGAAGGCTACTTCAAGGGGGAGCTTGAAGTTACTTCAAGAAGGCTGCTTCAAGGTTGGTGCAACTACTTCTAGATGAAGGCTGTTTGAAGGGTTTGGTGAAAGAATTGTAATTTTATGTAATATCCTTGCGAGGTAATAAAATTTAATTCTTTCAAAATCCTAGTTGGGTAAGCAACCAGGTAGTGGATTGACTGCCTTAGTATTTGCTAAGGTTGGAACCACTCTAAATCCTTGTCCCCTTGTCCAATATTTTTGTGGTTGCTTGCTTTAGTTGAATTATTATTAAAATAATCATAAAACCCTATTCAGCCCCCCCTCTAGTGGTTTTTAAATGTGAACATGTTGTAATGGATTAGTGATCCCCAAGTATACAGGTTCAAATAGTAGGCTAGCGTGTCATTCTCTCATAGATGATGGAACACATGGCATTGTAGTCATTGATAAAGAAATGATATTATAGTGCTCAAGCTTGATAGTTAAAGTTTATTATTGGAAATTCTTGATATTTTATACCTTGGATAATTTTGTGTAGTTGTTAGCCTTGTGGAATTTCTATTTTGAATATTGAATAGTGAAACATTGATACTTGTTATTCTCATTTTTTTGAACTATGTCCACCAAATAGTCCCCTCCTATAATTAATCTCATACATGAATCATATTTTTTGCACCTACTTTTAATAGCTCAGTAATTGGATTTAGTACCGGCCTAGCTGACTTTATTTTTTCCTTTATGGGGTCCATGTGTGGTTGTGTTCCCTCTAGGAACTCATGTATAGGTTATACAAAGATGGACTAAAATGGACGTGCAGGAGCTATCCTATGTTGAAGAGTAGATGACATCATTCTTAAATCTTTGTAATAAAATTTCTGTGCTTCTATGACTCTGGTGTAAAATCATGATTGTAATAAAGATTGTTTATATTTTTGATATTATTCTGTAAATATTTGATTGTAAGGAATGAGTCTTTACAACATGGTATTAGATCCATAAACAATCGACACTCATGTACATCTTATGGAAGTTAGGGTTAATAACTAGCATACCTAGAACCTAGTCAAATAGTTTACAACCCACCCTAGTCTTGGTAGCCTTATCTATTCAAATGGAAATAGTAACTTAGATGGAGTTAGTTTTCACAAAGTCGCATGCCGATTATGAAGATGAAACATCACCATATTAGTAGAGAAGAGTTGAGGTGTCAGAAAATCTGAACAACCTAATAGTTTAAAGATGAAAAGTTGGACTAGAAGCCCTAAGTTTGAATCTGTGAATCCCCTTTAATGAAGATAACATCCTTCTTTCCTATTATAGGTGAAGTTACCCTAGTGACTATTTAGGTCCTTCATGGATCTTATTTCTACAATTGTGTCAAGTAGTTAATAGGTTGGAGAAATTAGTATGATGAATGTTGATAAGAGGTTATTTTGACTTAGTTCTCAAATTGGTTTTGGCCATCTTTTAGTTTTGCATCAAAAAGGCTTCTCATCAAGAAAATATTTTCTTTATAATAGTACATGTACAAAAAATGATTTGTGGATTTTATCGATGATTTCTTAAATTAAGTCACAATCATGGAGATATGAGAAAACCTTAGAGGAGAGTCACATGAAATTATTGAAACCTAGAGCTAGGTGTAGGGTAAGGTTTAAGAAATGAATAGATACTACAATATAATTAACATGCCCATTTCAATTTATAGTTGAATCTTTTTAAAGGGTGGAGAATAATACCTTCATGGACTATGGATGTACTGATTTTGAGGATGAAATCATTTAAGGGGTGGAGAGTTGTAACATACTGAAATTTGGTACTAGATTCCATTTTTGAACTGTAATTTGCAAATTTCCAAAACATGAGCTAAATTAGGAATTGATCCTTATTTTAACTCTTATGTGGTTAATTTGATCTGCTCTCATGCCCTCATATGCTAGTTTGCCTCCTCATTTGATTTATTGTGCCTAATAAGCTCTTTCTTCTGATGCAAGAAATCCTGACAAAATAGTCCCTTGATTTATCTTGATGACATCAATTAGCTCAATTTTAAAGCCTTGTATTCAAATACTTTGAAGACCTTGTTTTAGATCACACCCAATTTTCTAACTAATGGCTTTGTAAATCAATATAAAATATTAATTGGACCAAGATATACCCATTTTTCTATACATGGTGAGTATATAATTAACCATATTAGGATCATTAATATAGGAGTTATCATTTTTATAAAGTTGTTTAATAGGATTCAAAATTATTGTTGAAATTCCAAAGTTAATGACATTATTGTTTAAAAGCTATAAAATATTAGAAGTAATTGGAAGTTATTACTAATAAAAATTGGGTTAGTAATAAAGAGGGAGTCTGTGTCCTCTACACCTCCATTAGGGTACACCCCAACACGATTACATAGACAAATGGTAGGGCTGTTCTCTGTAACCCCAAAGTCTACCAGGAAACAAAAACCCCGATCGTCACCTCTAACCCAACAAGCCACTCTAAAATGCCTTTCCCTTCAACCTCTCATAGGATAACACTACCTTACCAAGCCATCAATACATGTTGGTAGAACAACAACCACACCCGTTACTTATGTTGGCCATCTCCCCCCCCCATCAACATGGCCTCCGTTATCGAAACCATCCTTGATGAACAAGAAACCAAGCCACCATGAACCTTCATCTATAAACACTGAAGCCCAATCGTTGATCCCTAACGTCAAAATCTAGGAGTCGATCCCCATTGAATCTGCCTCCTCCATAGACACATGCAACAACTACCATCATGACCCCTTTCCTCGGTATTAGAAAACCGTCACTTGCAAGAAGATCTACAACACCTTTTGGAACCTTCACCATGCCTTAGTGACTATTGCCTGCAACCCTAACCTAATGTCGCCTTGCCAGTAAACCTTCCACCTCCTCACTGCAACCTTCCCTCACTTGTTACCCCATGACAACCTATTGCCATCGCCAGCCTACTCCTACCCTAATCTGTCATTTCCAGCCTACTCCTACATGACTAGATAGCCTGGCTCTAACATCCAAAAATCCATGAAACCATTGTCTCCTAAAGCCCTCAGGCGAACTATAGGCAGTGATGCACCTGCTGCCACCACCTTTCATCCCTCATGCCTCAAACCATCACTTCAAACCACCATCCTACAACTGATTTCTTCCTTCACATTGTGGTCATACCATAGGCCCGGATAAAACCTACTTTTCCTCAATAGCCAGATAGCAGCCTGATCGTGGTGTCCTAGACAATCTGAGTATACTGACACCTCAAAAACCCTTCACCTCACCGCTAACCACCTTGGACCCCATCTCCTCATCCCATGATAAGGCTTCTTCTCTAGATGACCCACTAGAGCCGCACCTCTCCATGGTGGCATAGAAAACACATTTCAACTCCAGGAAGAAAGTTTAATGGTTAGCACCTCTGCTACTATAAGGTATCTCATCACAACTGACCCCTATGTACATTGGTGTTTCTTTAACTTCTACTAGCAACCACCCGATAGCATTAGGATATTAGACACCAAGAATCAGAAACAAGATCAAGGATGAAAATCAATGATCACGTCCATAAATCTGGACTCACCTATAATCAGTAATTCATACCATGACAGTGATAGCATTTAAACACATTATACATTTACCTAATTTAATATATATATATATATATATATATATATATATATATATATATATATATATATATATATATATATATATATATATATAATGCAAGGAAACATGAAATGACATAATGCAAGGACTATTTGTAATGTATAAGATCTACTATTTTGGACAATAATCAACGACTATCATAGTTATTAAATCAAATACTACTATAACATTGATGCATTCAAATCCATCATGGACCACCCCTATTAATTAACACTTTTTTCCTAAATTCATGTATGGCTCATGTTAAATAATAAATCTTTGAGTTCTAATATATTTGTAAGAAACAAAGAGAATATAAAAAATATATATCTACTAAGACATCACTGAACCCTATATTTGACTCATGTAATAAAAGTATTCATCTAATTACAGAAGAAAATGAAGAAATGGAGATATTAAGGAGCAAATCTGGGGAATTGAATTTAATGGACAAAATCCCTATTTCAAACTGTGCTACTATTTTAAACCATAAATGCATGGAAACAAAGCCCTAGTAAATGTTTTCCAAACATGTATTGTTATACATTAGGATAAAATGCACATGATCAGTACTAGTGTATTACATAATATATAAATTTGTAAATTTCATACATATTATGATCATTATAGCATATGCATACAAAGATATGACTACACTAATGAGAATGAACGTAATGGTCCCAAGATGGACACTATAACAACTAAAGGGAAATTGTTAAATATTATCCACAATAAGGGGTAAAATGGTAATCTCACCTGATAACTTCAAAATTGATTTCCAAGACAATGATCATATAGTGACAAAATATCTTATCTTTCTATATCTGGCATGATCCCAATCAAATATCGAGTGGCGAAAGATATTGGAATCATATGTTAGAGAAAAGGTACTAGATTCTCTATTTATTTATTGAGTTATTTTGTTTCCCTCTTGAATTCCATATATCTTGTTTGGTGATGAACCCTAAACTATTTTATAAGCCCTTCCTACCTTTGAAAATCACCACCCCTAAATTATTTCTTGTTGGAATTTTTTTAATATTAAGATAGAACTGGAACTGAATTCTTGGAGTTTTGACTCCCTAGAATTTGGTTCTTTTGGGCTTTGGCCCTTTTAGAGCTTTGACTCCTAGAGGTTGGGTACATCCTATCTCCCTGTGCACATGTTGTAATGTATTAGTGGTCACCTAGTATACTGGTTGAAATAGTAGGCTATCGTGTCGTTCCCTCATAAATGATTGAACACATGGCATTGTAGTCATTGATAAAGAAATGATATGACAATGCTCAATCTTGATATTTAAAGTTGATTGTTGGAAATTCTTGATATTTAATACCTTGAACTTGGATAATTTTGCATAGTTGTTAGCCTTATGGAATTTCTATTTTGAATATTGAATAGTGAAAAATTGATACTTGTTATTCTCCTTTTGTTGAACTATGTCTACCAAATTGTACCCTCCTAGAATTAATCTCATACCCGAATCATATTTTTGCACCTACTTTTAATAGCTCAGTAATTGGATTTAGTACTAGCCTAATTGACCTTTATTTTTCCCTTTGTAGGGTCCATGTGTGGTTTCATTCCCTCTGGGAACTCATTGACAAGGTATACAAAGATGGACTAGAAGAGACGTGCAGGAGCTGCCCTCTATTGAAGAGTAGATAAGATCATTCTTAAATCTTTGTAATCAAATTTGTGTGAATCCACGACTCTGATGTAAAATCATGATTGTAATAAAGATTGTTTATGTTTTTGATATTATTTTGTAAATATACGACTGTGAAGATCGGGTGTTTACAACATGGTATCAAATCCATAAACAGTCGACACTCATGCACGTCTTATAGAAGTTAGGGTTGATAACTAGCATACATAGAACCTAGTCAAATAGTTTACAACCCACCCTAGTCTTGGTAGACTTATCTAGCTAAATGGAAATAGTATCTTAGATGGAGTTAGATTTCACAAAGTCGCATGCCAATTATGAAAATGAAACATCACCATAATAGTAGAGAAGAGTTGATGTGTTAGAAAATGTGAACAACCTAATAGTTGAAAGGTGAATAGTTGGACTAGAAAGCCTAAGTTTGAATATGTGAATCTCTTTAAGAGAAAATAACATCCTTCTTTTCTATTATAGATGAAGTTACCATAGTGACCATTTAGGTCCTACATGGATCTTATTTCAACAATTGTGTGAAGTAGTTGATAGGTTGAAGAAATTAGTATGGTGAATGTTGATCAAAGGTGATTGTGACTTAGTTCTCCAATTGATTTTGGCCATCTTTCAGTTTTGCATAAAAAAGGCTTCCCATCAAGAAAATATTTTCTTTATAATAGTACATGTACAAAAATGATTTGTGGATTTTATTGGTGATTTCTTGAACTAAGTCACAATGATGGAGATATTAGAAAACTCTAGAGAATAGTTGCATGAAATTCATATAACCTAGAGCTAGGTACATGGTAAGGTTTAAGAAATCAATAGAATCTACATTATAATTAACATGCCGATTTCAATTTGTAGTTGAATCTTATTAAAGGGTGGAGAATAATACCTACATGGACAATGGATGTACCAATTTCGAGGAAGAAATCATTTAAGGGGTGGAGTGTTGTAACATGCTAAAATTTGTACTAGATTCCATTTTTGCTCTCAAATGCTATATTAACTCCTCATTTTATTTCTTGTTCCTAAAAAGTTCATTCTTCTAATGCGAGAAATTTTGACAAAATAGTCCCTTGATTTATCTTGATATCAATTAGCTCAATTTTAAAGCCATGTATGCAAATACTTTATGCAGACCTTGTTTTAGATCACACCCATTTTTCCTACTAATGGCTTTGAAAATCAATATAAGATATTAATTGGATCAAGATATACCCATTTTTTATACATGGTGAGTATATAATTAACCATCTCAGGATAAAAAATATAGGAGTTATGATTTGTATGAACTTGTTTAATAGGATTCAGACTTATGGTTGAAATTCTAAAGTTAATTACTTTGTCTCTCAAAAGATATAAAAGATTAGAAGTAGCTACAAGTTATTACTAATAAAATTTGGGTTAGTAACAAAGAGGGAGTCCATGTCCTCTACGCCCTTTAGGGTACACCCCACCACAATTATACAGAGAAACGCCAGGGCCATTGTCTACAATCCCATCGGCTACCAGGAATAAAAAAACCAATCATCACCTCTAACCCAACATGCCACTCTGAAACACCTTTCCCCTCAACCTCTCACTGGCTAAGACTACATTGGCCAAGCCATAAATACATGTTGGTTGAACAACAACCACACCCATTACTTACCTTGGCCATCTCCCCCCCCCATCAACACAGGCATTGTTGAGGCATCACCTTCTTTCCTCCCTTCCTCTCTTGATCTTCAGTTGGTGTTCCACCCTCAAACCCTAGGCATATATAACTTATCGACGCCATCCCCAATGAACAAGAAACCTATCTACCATGAACCTTCATCTGCAAACACTGAAGCCCAATTGTGGATCCATGACTTCAGAACCTAGGAGTTGATCCCCACTGAATCTGCTTCCTCTGTAGATATAGGCAACAACTGTCACAATGACCCCTCTCCTCATTACTAGAAATATGCCACTTGCAAGAAGATCTACAACACCTTTTTGAACCATCACCATGCCTCAGTGACTGTCTCCCGCAACCCAAACCCAATGCCACCTTGCCAGTAAACTATAACATATTGGACCTGATTTAGGGATAACCTTGTTTGCTTAGCCTAAATAAGTTGCTTAGAACTTTTGTATAATCCTCTAAAGTGTTTTGTTATCAGGTAACAAACTTATGTTTCAAATTTGGTCATGTTTGAATAATGTTTGAGCAATGTTCTCATATTTTGTACCATAATGAAATTCACCCAAGATGAGGGGTTATATTGCAATTTGTCACATGTTGAATGTGCCCTAAGTGTTTTAGAATCATAAGAAAGAGAATGATGCTCGGTGGTGGCTTTTGGAAAGCCTAAATTCCAAGTTTGAACTTGTTTGAATAATGCTACTGACTTGTGTACCAATTATGCTGCAAGTTGTAATTTACTCAAACTGTAGGGTTGATATGCAAATTACCACCTCTAGAGTGTCCCTACTCCCTCCTATTATCATTTAGAGTAAATAGAACTAATGAGGCACCATTTTTGAATCATATTTAAATATAATACCCTTGGTGATGAAAAGACCAAGGAAGTGTTGTATGTGAAACCCTAATTTGAGCTTGTATCGGGTTGTAGAGTCCATATGGGAGTACTTATCGGCCAAAGAGCCATAGAGGGGATCCCATATCGGTTCTTGAACTCTTGTCTTTGTCCATGATGATCTAAGCACCTCAAGGAGGTGATCCATGACGAGTTAGATGCTCCTTGAAAAAGTTGTATCGGTGGGCATAATTTATGAACATAAAGATGAGATATCTTATCAAACAAGATAACTAATGGCCGAAATATCATCTCTATATTATTATCAAGTGTTTTTCATGTCAATATAATATGAGTGCATGCAAGTAAACGTGTCAACCATGCATAAACACGTGGAACCTAGTAGATTAAAAAGATGACACCTCATATACAAACTTTTTCATGAACCTCAAGTATATATACCCTTCCTTTCACCAATAAGTGGAATTTTTCAAAATCGATCACCCCCTTGCTCTTAGATATCATGAATAGAGTCTTGGTATCGTGCAAGGATGAAGGATTATCATTTATAGATCCTTGGTATCTCCCATAGCAAAGTGATATCACCCATTAATTGCAAAGTGATATCGGCCAAGTGAGGGATATCGGCCATAAGAGAGGGATATCGGCCACAAGTGGTGAAATATTGTGCATAGGGATGTGGAGATCAAGTCTTGGACCTTTGAGAAGCTCACCTTCAACCTTAGGAACGTGAAGCTTTGGAGCTTGGAGCTTTGAAGTTGCTCTTGAGGTGGGTAATATAACTTGAACTCAATCATGTTATTATTTACCATCAATCTTACATTAATTAAATGATTTACTTAAATAGAATTGCATTCCATAATTGATGAACCACGAGCTCTAGTAGTAACCTAGGACTGTTATCCATGAACTAGAACAGTAAGAACAAGATTGTAGAGGTTGATGATGATGATGACATCATCATGGTACAACTTGATATTGGGTTGAAGCACCTCTAACCTGATATGGTGTTGAATGATCCACCTCTTACCTGATATGATGTTGAAACCCTAGATAATGATGGTTATACACCTCTAAAGTGATATGGTGAGCAAACATACAACTCATACCCGATATGGTGACACACACATTCACCTCAAGGTCGATATGGTGAGCACACATACACGTTATACCCGATATAGGAACCCGACATGGTAACTTGATATGGTAATTCGATATGGTGACATGAACACAACCACTAGAACGTTATGGTGATGAATTTATACCTCATGGAAGAAATAAGTAACAAATACACACACCTTGTGCATGATATGGGGTTAAGCACACACATTAAAACTGATATGGTGTTGAGTATATATACTCTAACCCGATATGATGTTGAAACTCAAC
Organism: Alisma plantago-aquatica; assembly: GCA_963693085.1. Lineage (NCBI taxonomy): Eukaryota > Viridiplantae > Streptophyta > Magnoliopsida > Alismatales > Alismataceae > Alisma > Alisma plantago-aquatica. The sequence goes on from OY856412.1 coordinate 995,504,637, forward strand.
ATGGTGTTGTGAAACCTGATATGCAAACCCCTAAGGTTGAGTGATCCAATATGGATGCACGATATGGTGATGAGGATACACCTCTATACCTGATATGGAAGCATAAATACACCTCTATACTCGATATGGAGGAAGCACCTCAATCCAATACACTTGATTAAGTGATACATGTAGTATATCATGTCAAATGATACTTTATGACATGAAGGGTTTAATGCATTTTGATAAATATGGGACAATGAACCATGAGAGAAGGATTGAGCCAACCTAATGGATTAGGATGTAATCAATATCCCAGTAAGGAGGAAAAAGAAACTTATACTTGTTTAATACTCATGAAATGAGTATACATTGATACTCCTAATATGTGTGGAGTCCAAATTAGGGTTGTAAATCTTGATGAATGTACTTGAAAACACTAGTCAGCTTAATAAGGTAACCTTAACCCTAGTGAAGGGTAATGATATGATTTGAATCTACCATTGGTTAATAAAGGAAACCCTAACCATATTAAAACCACACTTATAGTATGAGATAATGAGCATAACTATGCATGAGCTATGATGTTTCATATAATACCAATTATCTAGGTCTTATGACCTAGAGATATTTGTTGCCTAGTGAGAGGTAACAAGATGTTAATGGGCCTTATGAGTCATGTGAATATTTTTTTCCTAGTGAGATGTAATAATATGTTAATGGGCCTTGTGAGCCATGTGAATATGTGTAGCCTAGTGAGAGGTAACAAGATGTTAATGGGCCCTGTGCGCCATGTGAATGGTTGTTTCCTAGTGAGAGGTGAAAAGATGTTAATGGGCCATGTGAGCCATGTGAATAGTGTTGACTAGTGAGAGGTAACAAGATGTTCAAATGGAAACCTTGTAACATAATAATAATGATAATAATAATAATAATAATAATAATAATAAATGGTTATATAAATGATAATGAAATCTTGGTCATACATGCCTTATGATTATAGCCAAATAAGGGATATAGTGTTTTAATATGTTTAAATGAGATATGAGGAATACTTGTATTACATAAAGTATGTGAATAAATATGATGGCTTGGACAAGGTATAATACCTAGATATAGTTTCACAGGATTGGTATCATCCAATACCTGAATATAATTTCATAGGATTGGCATAGTCCAAAACCTAGAATAGTTTCAAAGGATTGGCATAGTGCAATACCTGGAATAGTTTCACAGGATTGGCATAATCCAATACCTGGAATAATTTCACAGGATTGGGATAACCCAATACCTAGATGCAACACTCACAGGATTGGCATAGTCTGATACCTAGAATAATCTCACAGGATTGGCATAATCCCATACCTGGAATAATCTCATAGGATTGGTATAATCCAATACCTGGAATAATCTCACAGGATTGGCATAATCCAATGCCTGGAATAATCTCACATGATTGGCATAATCCAATACCAGGAATAATGTCACAGGATTGGCATAATCCAATACCTAGAATAATCTCACAGAATTGGCATAATCCAATACCTAGAATAATGTCACAAGATTGGCATAATTCAATACCTGGAATAATGTCACAGGATTGGCATAGTCCAATACCTGGAATAATCTCATAGGATTGGCATAATCCAATACCTAGAATAATGTTGCAGGATTGGCATAGTCCAATACCTAGAATAATATCATAGGAGTGGCATAGTCCAATACCTAGAATAATCTCACAGGATTGGCATAGTCTAATACCTGGAATAATCTCACAGGATTGGCATAGTCCAATACCTAGAATAATTTCACATGATTGGCATAGTCCAATACCTGGATGCAAATCTCACAGGATTGGCATAGTCCAATACCTGGAATAATTTCATAGGATTGGCAAATCCCAATACCTAGACAAAATATAATGATGCATATTCACATGATTGGTGCAACCCAACACCTGGATGAACTCTATCAGGATTGGCATAGTCCTATACCTAGCTGTGATCTCAGGATTAATACAGTCCAATACCTGGTTGAACTCTTACAAGATCAATACCTGGTTAGTAAATTGGTTGAGGCCAATAGATAGAAATGAGAATGATTCAAGGATATCATACCATGATAATATTATCACAAGATAAGCTTGAGATGTTGGCATAATATGATGGGTAAATGATACACATGTTCTTCTTATTTCTTGTAAAGTGAATAGATGATTTATTGTTCTATCATAAACAGTTACAATGTTTTAAAATATGAGAAATGTTCTAATCTTCTTATCCACAGTGATTAACCTTGCTTAGTAATATAAAAGAACCTTTGCTTAGTTTAATACTATTTACCTATGATAATAACATTGTTGGCGGAGAGTTATATCTCTCTCTGGGACAATTGTCTCACCCCGTGGGATCCAAAAAATTTTAGGTGGGCGTGCACGAGGAGGTAGAGACTGTTCTGCAGAGGAAGGACAAAATAGTAGGGACAACAGTAACAACTTCAGCTGAGTGTACTGTCTATCATATCTTGTATATAGAAGTCCTGAGTGTCATCTTTGTACTCTCAGGTCCTTGGATTTAGTAGGTAAAGGTTTTATGAACAATATGAGATTTTGGCTTGTATGCCTCGAGGTTTTAAGTTGCTTCTGTATATATTTTGACTAAGCAACTGTTATGTGTTATCCTCGAGATGAGATGGTACAGTGTATGTACATTGTGAACCCTGATGTATATAAAGTTTTGGTTCTTTCATTAAGAGTTTTCCAGTAAATGGATCTCTTTGCAAAATGGTTTTAAATTTTTAGTTATTTTTGTTAATTCCGATACTTATGGTTATTCTACATAATTAGTAAGGATTTGGTTTTCAGTTTGGTGGCGGTCGTTACAAGTTTAGTATCAGAGCTTAAGGTTCGTTGAGTCTACAGAGACATATGACTAAGGTGTTGAGTATGTTCTAGTGTCCTCCAGTATATCCTATAGTGATCTCTGCTTATGCAAAAGAAAGGGTGAAGTTTAAAAATGACTGGAGAACACGAGGAACATGTTGCTAAGCGCAATGTTTTTGCACCAAGAGAAGGTGTAAGGGATCACGAAAGAGAAGAAAGAGTGCCTGAGAATTCCCATCTTGACCCAATTAGGATAGAGAATCCTGCTTTTTATGCTCTTGTTGGCAGGTTAGGACAACAGTGATGAATATAGTGGACTGGATACTAGCAATACAATCTAGATTACCATCCCTCAATACAGAAACTGTGGGTTCTAAAAGGGTTCCTGAATGACATAGTCATGTTGGAATAGTGGAAAATGTGAGAAGGATTAACATATGGAAAGAAAATAGACTCTGCCATAAGTATAGAAAGATAGTACATCAGTGATGGAAATGCCCAAGGAGGGGCAATAAGCTGAGAATTAAGGAAATGTCTCTATAATTCTAGAGACATTTGCCTAGTTTCTCTAAAAATCCAACATTTTTGGTACCACCAGTGCAATAAATGCCTAGTAAACCATGGCAGTAGTTACTAAGTAAAGGCAAAAGTCCTAACTTTCCACCTGTAAGAACTCCAGACTTAGCTGTTATATCGGTAATAAGACTGATAAGACTATGGTACGAGGACAAGACATGTTATAGATATGGACATGTTAAGAATACTTAACCCTTTTATTCAAAAAGAAGGGAGGAAATGTCCCAACAACCGAGGCAGACTCAGTAGGTCTTATGAAAGTTACAAACCAATAGTATAAAAAGGCAAAAGAAACAACATGAAACAACTAGACTCTATGTTTGAGTCCACCTGAAGTGGTAGATGATTGCGAGGGATGACAGTCAGATAGAGCTTTTTCATTCTGATATGTCTTCTCTTGATTTTATATGATAATCATAAGAAGGTAGTTGTTGTTGGGCTTCCTTTAGTTAGTCCTATGAGGACATGAGGAAGAGATAAGAAGGATGCGAACTTATATTCAGTCCAATATTCTCTTATATGTTTTTGAAATTTCTCTCTTCATGTAGAAAGGGAAGAGATATAAAAGAAACACCCAGAGAAAATTTGAGATAACTAAGTAGAAAAACTTAAAGAGATGAAACATAATATAAAACAAATGCATACTACCTAATTTCAATTCTTGAATACCATGGCCAGGTATTCATCTATTACATGCAAGGTAAGTATGGAACTCTTAGATTGCTATCTTTTTTATTACTCTAATCAAGTAATCATTTTGAGACAATCTAAAGAGCATAATGAAGTAAAAGATGTGGCATGGATTTTTTTACCACATCCTAATTGATATACGAAGGAATCTGAGTTAATCATAGATCAACTTATAAACAAAAGAAGATGTTTAGTATAATGTATACCTTGGTTTGAGGACCTAGAGGTAACAATGTTCAATGATGAACTAAGGGTTTGAATACCCAAATCTAATAATCATGATGATGATAATGCTAAATCATCCTTATGATTCCTTTGCTGATGAAAAAGAACCTAAGGTGAAACAAGAATTGCATGAAACATGAACAGTTGGAAGCTCATGTAGTGATAATCTCTTTTCTTTGATAAACAACCTAGATAATGATGGTGTGATATGAAGGAATATGTTTCCTTGTGTTCTTTCTTTTCAAGGACATGATAATCAAGGAAGTTTTATGACACTTGATATGCATAGATTAGAAGTAATCTATAACAAGATACTTTGAAAAGTATCAGTTAGTTTGAGATTCTGGTTCCAAGACAAATCTATATGTGATAAGAAAGGTCCTATTATATGTTTAGTTTTGGTAATAACAACATAGGATGGAACTAATTAGGATGTGATGTGTTTTTGGCACATAAAATGGATACCAAGGTAAAGAATCCTAGTATCCAAGAACTTTCAATGATATGAGAAAATGAGAACATGACTCTTGATAAGATGAATAACGTTTGGTTACCTAGAAGGGACAACTTTGAGATTAGTCTAGTTACATACTGCAATATGGATACCATATGTTAGGGGTTTATGCTCTACATAAACATGACATCAGCAAGGATGTATGAGTTGAAGGAACAATTGTAGAATCGTTTTATGAAAAAGCTTATCAAGCTAAAAATAATTCCTTTGAATATCCCTATCTAGATCTGTTGAGGAAGTTTATACATAACATCTAGAGATACCTCAGAGATAAGTTCTTCTTTGACAAGTAGCCTCTCCTTATGATAAGAAAATAAATACCTAACGGGATAGTTGGTATAAGTCACAAGAAAGTTTAGTGTTGTGTCAGCAGATTAGAGTGGCACATCAGATGTATGATTAGAATTGTAGTTCCAAGTGGGTGACAGTATGTGACTATGGTCTTTCCTTGAAGGTGAAATGCTAAACTAAGTGACGAGTATGGAAGACTCCCAAGGTCAAGAATCTTATCACATAAGTTGTAAGTTGAGAGGGTGACAAATTAGTAAGGTTTAACACCTGAGTTAAATAAAGTATGTATAATGTTTCTCTGACTAAGAAAAGTGTTACCTAACACAAAATTGACACTACAATCGTTAATGAAAAGGATAGTTGAATATGTGTCATGTATGATAGGTTCTATGATGAACCTGAATGGAAGGACTTTGTGCTGGTCAAAGTTCTATGGCATCTCGATGACATCAATATATTATGAAATTTGATGATATGATGCACGAATGACAATTGTCTTCCTTCATTAGGGATTTCGAGGAAGAAATCCTTGTTAGGGGTTTATAACTTGTAACATCCCATACCTGATTTAGGGCTAACCTTATTTGTTTAGCCTAAATAAGTTCCTTAGAACTTTAATATAATCCTCTAAAGTTTTTTGTTATCAGTTAACAAACTTATGTTTCAAATTTGGTCATGTTTGAATAATGTTTGAGCAATGTTCTCATATTTTTGACCAAAATGCAATTTACCCAAGATGAGGGGTTATATTGCAATTTATCACATGTTGAATGTTCCCTAAGTGTTTTATCATCATAAGAAAGATAATGGTGATAGGTGGTCGCTTGTGGAAAGCCTAAATTCCAAGTTTGAACTTGTTTGAATAATGCTAGTGACTTGTGTACCAATTTTGGTGTAAGTTGTAATTTACTCAAAATGTAGGGTTGATATGAAAATTACCACCTCTACAGTGCCCCTACTCCCTCCTAGTATCATTTAGATGAAATAGAAATAATGAGGCACCATGTTTGAATCATATTTAAGTATGATGCCCTTGGTGATAAAAAGACCAAGGAAGTGTTGTATGTGAAACCCTAATTTTAGTTTTATCGGGTTGTAGAGTCCATATGGGAGTGCCTATCGGCCAAGGAGCCATAGAGGGGATCCCATATCGGTTTTTGAACTCTTGGCTTTTTCCATGATGAGCTAACCACCTCAAGGAGGTGATCCATGATGAGTTATATGCTCCTTGCAAATAAAGATGAGATATCTTATCAAACAAGATAACTAATGGCCGAAATATCATCTCTAGATTATCCTCAAGTGTTTTGCATGCCAAGATAAATATGAGTGCATGCAAGGACACGTGTCAATCATGCATGGACACATGACACCTAGTAGCTTAAAAAGATGACACCTCATATACACACATTTTCATGAACCTCAAGTATATATACCCTTCCTTTAACCCATAAGTGGAATTTTTCAAAATTGATCACCCCCTTGCTCTTAGATATCATTCATAGAGTCTTGGTATCATGCAAGGATGAAGGATTATCGTGCATAGATCCTTGGTATCTCCCATAGCAAATTTATATCACCCATTGCAAAGTGATATCGGCCAAGTGAGGGATATCAGCCATAAGTGAAGGATATCAGCCACAAGTGGTGAGGTATCATGCATAGGGATGAGGAGCTCAAGTCTTGGACCTTTTAGAAGCTCACCTTCAACCTTGGGAACGTGAAGCTTTGGAGCTTGGAGATTTGAAGTTGCTCTTGAGGTGGGTTATATAACTTGAACTCAATCATGTTATTATTTACCATCAATCTTGCCTTAATTAAATGATTTACTTAAATAGAATTTTATTGCATAATTGATGAACCACGAGCTCTAGTAGTAACCTAGGATTGTTTTCCATGAACTAGAATAGTAAGAACAAGATTCTAGAGGTTGATGATGATGACATCATCATGGTGCAACCTGATATTGGGTTGAAGCACCTCTAACCCGATATGGTGTTGAATGATACACCTCTTACCTGATATGATGTTGAAACCCTAGATCATGATGTTTATACACCTCTAAAGTGATATGGAGATCAAGCATACAGATCATACCGATATGGTGACACACACACACTAAAAGGTAGATATGGTGAGCACACATACACCTTATACCCGATATAGCAACCCAACATGGTAACTTGATATGGTAATTCAATATGGTGACATGAACACAACTACAAGAACATTATGGTGATTAATTTATACCTCATGGAAGAAATAAGTAACACATACACACACCTTATGCACGATATGGGGTTAATCACACACCTTAAAACCGATATGGTGTTGAGTATATATACTCAAGATTGTGTTGTGAAACCCAATACGCAAACCCCTAAGGTTGAGTGATCCAACATGGATGCATGATATGGTGATGAGGATACACCTCTATACCCGATGTGGAAGCATACATACACCTCTATACTCGATATGGAGTAAGCACCTCAATCCAATACACTTGATTAAGTGATACATGTAGTATGTCATGTCAAATGATACTTTAAGACATGAAGGGTTTAATGCATTTTGATAAATATGGGCCAATGTATCTTGAGAGAAGGATTGAGCCAACGTAATGGAGTAGGATGTAATCAATATCCCAGTAAGGAGGAAAGAGAAACTTATACTTGTTTAATACTCATGAACGTAGTATACATTGATACTCGTAATATGCGTGGGGTCCAAATTAGGGTTGTGATTCTTGATGAATGTACTTGAAAACCCTAGTCGTCTTAAGAAGGGAATCCATAACCCTAGTGAAGGATAATGATATGACTTGAAACTACCATTGGTTAATAAAGAGAAACCCTAACCATATTGAAACCATGCTGATAGCATGAGATAATGAGCATAGCTAAGAATGAGCTATGATCTTTCATATAATACCAATTATCTAGGTCTTATGACCTAGAGATATTTGTTGCGTAGTGAGAGGTAACAAGATGTTAATGGGCCTTGTGAGCCATGAAAATATTTGTTGCCTAGTGAGAGGTAACAAGATGTTAATGGGCCTTGTGAGCCATGTGAATATTTGTTGCCTAGTGAGAGGTAACAAGATGTTAATGGGCCTTATGAGCCATGTGAATGGTTGTTGCCTAGTGAGAGGTGACAAGATGTTAATGGGCCTTGTGAGCCATGTGAATAGTGTTGCCTAGTGAGAGGTGACAAGATGTTCAAATGGAAACCCTATAACATAATAATAATAATAAATGGTTATAAAAATGATAATGAAATCTTGGTCATACATGCCTTATGATTATAGCCAAATAAGGGCTATAGTGTTTTGAATATGTTTAAATGAGATATTAGGAATAATTGTATTACATAAAGGATGTGAATAAGTATGATGGCTTGGAAAAGGTATAATACATGCATATAGTTTCACAGAATTGGTATCATCCAATACTTGGATATAATTTCACATGATTGGCATAATCCAATACTTGGAATAGTTTCATAGAATTGGCATAGTCCAATACCTGGAATAGTTTCACGAGATTGGCATAATCCAATACCTAGAATAATTTCATAGGATTGGGATAACCCAATACCTGGATGCAACACTCACATGATTAACATAGTCCAATACCTGGAATAATCTCATAGGATTGGCATAGTCTAATACCTAGAATAATCTCACAGGATTGGCATAGTCCAATATCTGGAATAATTTCATAGGATTGGCATAGTCCAATACCTGGATGCAAACCTCACAAGATTGGCATAGTCCAATACCTGGAATAATTTCATAGGATTGGCAAAGCCCAATACCTGGATAGAATATAATGATTTATATTCACATGACTGGTACAACCCAATACCTGGTTGAACTCTATTAGGATTGGCATAGTCCAATACCTGGATGTGATCTCAGGTTTGGTACAATCCAATACCTGGCTGAACTCTTACAAGATCAATTCTTGGTTAGCAAATTGGCTGAGGCCAACATATAGAAATGAGAATGATTCATGGATATCAAACCATGATAATATTATCACAGGATAAGCTTGAGATGTTGGCATAATATGATGGGTAAATGATACACATGTTGTTCTTATTTCTTGTAAAGTGAATAGATGATTTATTGCGCTATCATAGATAGTTACAATGTTTTAAAAGATGAGAAATGTTCTAATCTTCTTATCCATAGTGATTAACCTTTCTTAGTAATATAAAAGAACCTATGTTCAGTTTAATACTATTTACCTATGATAATAAATTTGTTGGAGAAGAGTTATATCTCCCGCTGGGACAATTGTCTCACCCCGTGGGATCCAAAATTTTTAGGTGGACATGCACGAGGAGGTAGAGTCCGTTCTACAAAGGAAGGACAACAACATTAGGGACAACAGTAACAACTCCAGTTGAGTGTACTGTCTATCGTATCTTGTAGATAGAAGTCCTATGTGTCGTCTATGTACTCTCAGGTCCTTGGATTTAGTACGTAAAGGTTTTATGAACAATCTGAAATTCACAAAGGTAATCTTCAGGTATGAAACTTACATGTTTTATATTTCCTTAATTTATATTTTGGAAATGTTTGTCATTTTCAAAAAGGGGGAGATTGTTGGCTAAATTGGACATTATGATAAATCCCTTTGTTTTGATTATGACAAACATTTCATTTTTGTTTATCTAACGTGCTACTTGAGTGTTGCAGGAATAAGGTGGATGACAAAAGCACTAGGGAATCCATATGCTTAAATGCTTATAAATTTCCTGAAATGTAATCAATTATAAACTTGTACAAATATATAATGTACAAGTACTTAGACTTCATGTAAATCAAGCGTTAGATTTTTCCTAGCCAATCACTACACTTAGATAGATCATCCCCTTCAATAGTGTCACATATGCACACTCACAATACACACTTAGTACTCTAATTGAAACATTGAAACAGGGACAATCTCAGTCGACGACATCCTCGACCGAGACACTCTCGGTCGACAAACTTCTCGACTGAGAAAGACCCAGGTAGCCATTAGACACAGCTAACAAGGTGGTTGGTAGCTGGATATGAACGTTGCAAATACTTGATCCAGAGAGCCTGTCGGTCGACAAAACTTCGACCGAGTAGCTATCTCGGTCGACAATTTCTCGACCGAGATGGACTCTGGCAGCAACTGCAGAATTAATTAACTAGCCGTTGTTAATCCAACTAACTTATACCTAACGGCTAGTTAAGCACTTAGAACCCCCTAGAAAGTGTCTAGAACGTCCTTAAGCACTTGTAGGTCATTCCTATAAATAGGACATGCCTTAGGACACCTAAACGGACTTAATTCCATACTTGAGCAATCTTTGAGCATACACTTGCATTAGCAACCAGTTTTGAGCAATTGAGCAATACTTGCAATTGGATACTCTTCACCTTGCTCTAAATTTGTGTCCTATAGGCTAATATCTCCTATCCACAGCAATCACATTTCCATATATTTTGGTTAGGAGATCTATACGCTTGATATAGACAAATCAAGCCTTGTGCTTCAAAGGATAAGTTGTAATTTCTGTTTTCCTTTCTTGTTCACTTTCATTGTTTGTACTCTCCTTGCTACTCCTAGGTTGGAGGCTGCGGATTGGAGAGGGTTGTGATCTTCTTGGTGAAGAAGGAGACTTTGGACTACTTCAAGAAGGCTGGTGCAACGGGAGGTTACTTCTAAGAGGAAGGCTACTTCAAGGGGGATCTTGGAGTTACTTCAAGAAGGCTACATCGAGTTGGTGCATCTACTTCAAAGTGAAGGTTGTTCAAAGGGGTGTAAGAAAGTATTGTATTTTGTGTAATTCCTTGTGAAGGTAATAAAATTAATACTTTCAAATCCCAGTTGGGTAAGCAACCGGGTAGTGGACTGACTGCCTTAATATTTGCTAAGGTAGGAACCACTCTAAATCCCTTGTCTCCTTCTTACTTTTTCATTTGTGGTTGTTTGAGTTAAATAATTGTTAAAATAACCTTAAAACCCTATTCACCCCCCCTCTAGTGGTTTTTCATTTGGTATCAGAGCAGGCTTCAAGGAGCTCTAATCGAGTCTTGAAGAATGAAGGGTGGTGGTGTTAACAACCGCAAGCAAAGGAAAAGCATGGACCAATCTTCAACAAGTTGCAATTGGTGCTTAGGAACAAGGCACACTACACTTAACTGTCCATGGAGGTCAAAGAAGGAAGATGTGCATAAAGAATGCCTTATTGCTACAATAAGTGAAGGTGAAGAAGAAGAGGTAAGCCTTTTTGATTTATCTAAAGAAGAGCTAGTTGCTAGTCTTGAAGAGACACATAATAAATATATTGAGTGCAAGAAGAAATTAAAGAAATCTAATAAAGCAAATGATGAGTTACATGCTAAGCTTCTTGCTCTCACATATGAAAATGAAGATCTCAAAAAGGTTATTGAAGATCATGATATTAAGCTAAAATCTGTATAAGCAAATTGCAATCTTCTTTCCCTAGAAAAATTAAATTTGCAAACTCAAGTAAATGATCTTCAAAAACAACCTAATTTGTGTACACATCTAGATTATGATATTATTGTGAAAGAAAGAGATTCCTTGCTATCTAATCTAGATCAAGCAAAGTTAGAAATCAATAAGAGAATGGATGAGATTGTTAAGCTGCAACAAAAAGTTAGTAGTTTGAGTAATAATGACACTCTTGATAAAATCTTAAATAATTCTTACCATCAAATTGGAAGGAGAGGACTAGGTTACAAGCCTAAAGGAAAATCTTATCAAAAACCTAGTTGGGGAAGAACACAAGTGCCAAAGAGCCAATCTATGTATGTACCTAAAGGCACAAATACATATGTACCCAAGAACAACCTAGAACAAAATCATAGAAAGAGATATGAGGTTGATTCTATATGTTGTCATTACTATTTGCGCCTTGGACACTATTCTTTTTCATGTCCTTACAAGAAAAAGGATGTCGAGTTAGTATGGGTTCCAAAACCCCCAAACTAAATGGATAAAATTAAGTTGAGATATGACCAAAGACTCTAAGTTGTATATCTCTATGTCTATCTCAACTTAACATAATAGGACACTAAGTTAATCCAAGAAATTAAAATTTCCAAATATACATCTTAAACTACTTGTTTTAGTTTGGATTCTCAAAATGTATATGATTAGTTGAAGATTTAACCTAAATGTTGCTTTGATATTTAATATCTCAACCAAATCAAGCTTTAACTCTCATATTTTTGGTTTTACTTGTAAACAAATTTCTGAAAACAGGTCTGAAACAATACAGAACCTTTCTCGGTCGAGAAACTGTCGACCGAGAGAACTGTCGGTCGAGAAATGGTCGACCGAGCAGGTTTCTGTTGTCAAGTCTGCAATAAATCTATTTGCTATCAATTATGACTGATTTTACATGCAAAACAAGAATATATGATGAAGACCATTCTTGAAACAAAATATTTTTTTGATAAATATTATGAATATGAAAATCCTTAAACATATTGCAAAAGTGACATATGAAGACTGATCTTGAACAGACCCTATTCATTGATTGAAAAAGTTTGTTAGGTATGATCAGTTATATAGCTTATCTTAAAATTAAAAACTTATGAACCTAAATTATTTTGGTTTATCCTCGAAATAGTTTAAAACTGAAAATCATGATTAGTTTAATCAAAAGAAATTACTGTTTTACCATTATCCACATGATTTTCCTAAAGTAATTCTTATAAGAATCATGTGTTTTGATACAAATGATTATGATCACATGCTTCTACTGTTCTATCAAAATCATTGTACCAGGATGATCATTGTGATTCAACACATTATAAATGAATGATGATGCTATGACAAGCCAAACTGTGTCTCTTAGAACAAAAATATTAATGTTTTATCTATTTGTTTGTTCTAAGAAATCAAAAGAAATTTTTTTTTAATCTTGCTTTCAAAATATATGTTTCTAAAGAATCATATGATAAATATGAAAATAAGGGTATAAGAAGAAATGGGATTTGCGTTCTCATAGCAAAGCGTATGAAACATCATTCACAATGAATGTAAAACATGCAAAAATCAAGGTCAAAAACATCACTAGGATGGCCATACTAAGTCTTCATAATAGATATATCTTAATGTGCTTCAAATTGATATTTATTTAAAGCTACCGGCAGAAATTATACTTCACATGTTTAAATTGGAAATCTGCAGAATTTGCCTCTTGGTTGAAATTAAAAATTGACCAAGGGGCGCTATGGTCGTAGTCAAGGTCGACCTAAAATAATCTTGACACAACACTCATTCAGATACTCATTCTCTATAAATTGTGATCAAAATCATGACCACAAAAATTGTCCAAATATTGGTAATAATAATCACAATATTCCTCCTTTAGAAAATATAGATATGCTCTACAAATTCAGTTTATCATTTATATCAAAAATCAGCTTAACAGAAAGTCTCTCGGTCGATGAATTAATCGACCGAAAACATCTCGGTCAGCTATCCCTTCTCGACCGACAGACTTCAAGAAAGAACTACACGGGAAAAACTCAGACACACTTCCGGTCGACAATTGTTCGACCGAGCCAATGTCGGTCGACAAATTGCTCGACCGAGATTTGACCGTTGGAATACGACCGTTGGAATCTGACCATTTGAATATGACCGTTGGGGGTCAACTGTTGGGTAACCGAGAGGCGCGCCTAGGATATGACCGTTGCCGGTCATTGGTCGACAATTTGTCGACTGACCAGGTTACTGAATTGCTATAAAAAGGACCAAAAAAGGGTCATTGTATTACACCTTCACATTTTGTATTACACCTTCACATTCTTACTTCCTTAGCTTCTTTCTAGTGCATTTTTGTGCAACTCTTTATCCTCTCCATCTCCAAGACTTTCTTGCTTCTTCTCCACCTTAAAGCAAAGAAATGTCTTCATCATCTACACGTGGAAAGAAGAAAGTTGCTAGCAGGAAAGGAAGGGCAGCTTCCCCACCATTGACGATCATCAACGACATTCCCTTCATCGACGCAGCTGCCGGTGATCGCTACCTCAGGCTCTCCTCCAAAACTCCTCTTCCACGACGGCTGGTTGACGTCATGGACTTCCACAGCATCGTCGACCTGGAGGATCTCTTTGAGGTGCAAAATTTGAATAAGTTTTTGAACCCATCCTTCCCCTCCTACTCTTCCAAAGTGGTAAATGAATTCTATGCAAACTTAATCTCTCATTCTGAAAATGATAATGACTCCTTCTACTCTATGGTCAATGGGCATAGCTTTCGATTTACTGAGGAGGATATTCTTGACATGCTCAACATAGACTTAGAAGAATACCAAGACACTCTTGACCTTACCAATGGAAATCCACTCAATACACTTTCCCAAGATGACAATACCGTCAGTCTTAGTGAGATTAAATGAACCATTTTTCAGTCTAATACAACTTGTCACGAAGATAGGGGTACCTACTATTCCATTAACCTCAAACCTGCAGCTAGAATTATCAACCTTATTGTTTCCACAAATATACATCCTAGAGCAAACAAGTCTGAAGTCCCTACCTTTCGCATGTATCTAATCTATGCCATTATCAAACGCATTCCCATAAATTTTATCCGCATCATCATTAAGAATATGCTTGAGTTTTCTGGCAATCCCCCTTATGCTGATTTTGTATGCCAAATCACTCAACACTTTCTTAAGAAACAAATTGAGGATCTAGGATACACATGGGAGAGAAAACCACAAAAAATAAGCAAAAACACAGTAGAAAAGATGGGAACTGATTTTGGTCACAAGAGGGCTAGGACGGAAGGTGAGACATCTACTCAAGACATACCACCACCACCTCCTCCTACCAACCTACCCCATGATCCCATCCAAAACACCCTAACCTACATTGCTGGATCACAATATCATCTAAGTAAGCAATTAGATTATAGTCACCATGCCATGACCTACTTAAACCAAAGGATGCAAGTCCTCTCTCCAAATCAACCAGATGAATATCCTTATTCTTTAAATCCTGGCATGATCAAGCCATATAACCCTTCCTACAACTACTACCAAACTCCACCTCCACCATCTCCTGATCTCACACACACTCAGTTTTCTCACCTGCAACTGCAAGACATTGCTGCTCATTTCCGCTTTGATCATGTTCCCACCTTCTTGGAAGCATATGCTTTAACCAAGATAGGTGCTTTGGAGTGGCAAACTTTATTCCAGTATTATGGAGCTGAGTCATTTCTTGGAAAGGACCCAGATATCGATGTAATACTTAGGTCTTTTTAGTGAAATCGTGAGTGTCCTTTGTAACAATTGTCATGAAATGATTATCTTTCCATGATTGTAATAACTTTGTTCGTTTTGCAATAAAATTGGTTATCTTTGCATGATTATAATGGATACCTTTCAAAGCATTAAGATGTTGTTCCATCTATGGCATCACCTGAACATCGTATATAAGAGCACACAAAGTAAAGGGAGTAATATATATGCAATGAATCTTTGCAAATACATGAAATTTATGGCTAAATTGACCATCTATTGGAGTGCATTAATTCCTTATTTATAATTGGGATATCTATTTAAGGGGGAGCAATGCATAAGGATTCTTAATGAAATTTTCATTTACTCTAAAAGCTTAAAAGGATTCTCATATCACTTTCACGGCTTCACAATCTTTGCAAGACACACACCAATATGTATCTTGGATATCTTTTTGAAATGACAAAGGGGGAGAAATAAACATAAAATAAGTAATTGTTAAACCTTAGTAATTGTTACATGAAATGAGTTTCATAAACTCTTGGCTTTACATTGAAAGTTTCTATATTCCCTAAAGAATTGGATTTCATGTTCTATCATTCATGGGGAATAATAAGCACACATTTTATAAACAAGAGAAGAAATTCAAAAAGGTAATCTTCAGGTATGAAACTTACATGTTTTATATTTCCTTAATTTATATTTTGGAAATGTTTGTCATTTTCAAAAAGGGGGAGATTGTTGGCTAAATTGGACATTATGATAAATCCCTTTGTTTTGATTATGACAAACATTTCATTTTTGTTTATCTAACGTGCTACTTGAGTGTTGCAGGAATAAGGTGGATGACAAAAGCACTAGGGAATCCATATGCTTAAATGCTTATAAATTTCATGAAATGTAATCAATTGTAAACTTGTACAAATATATAATGTACAAGTACTTAGACTTCATGTAAATCAAGAATTAGATTTTTCCTAGCCAATCACTACACTTAGATAGATCATCCCCTTCAATAGTGTCACATATGCACACTCACAATACACACTTAGTACTCTAATTGAAACATTGAAACATGGACAATCTCGGTCGACGACATCCTCGACCGAGACACTCTCGGTCGACAAACTTCTCGACCGAGAAAGACCCAGGTAGCCGTTAGACACAGCTAACAAGGTGGTTGGTAGCTGGATATGAACGTTGCAAATACTTGATCCAGAGAGCCTGTCGGTCGACAAAACTTCGACCGAGTAGGTATCTCGGTCGACAATTTCTCGACCGAGATGGACTCTGACAGCAACTGCAGAATTAATTAACTAGCCGTTGTTAATCCAACTAACTTATACCTAACAGCTAGTTAAGCACTTGGAACCCCCTAGAAAGTGTCTAGAATGTCCTTAAGCACTTGTAGGTCATTCCTATAAATATGACATGCCTTAGGACACCTAAACAGACTTGATTCCATACTTGAGCAATCTTTGAGCATACACTTGCATTAGCAACCTGTTTTGAGCAATTGAGCAATACTTGCAATTGGCTACTCTTCACCTTGCTCTAAATTTGTGTCCTATAGGCTAATATCTCCTATCCACAGCAATCACATTTCCATATATTTTGGTTAGGAGATCTATACGCTTGATATAGACAAATCAAGCCTTGTGCTTCAAAGGATAAGTTGTAATTTCTGTTTTCCTTTCTTGTTCACTTTCATTGTTTGTACTCTCCTTGCTACTCCTAGGTTGGAGGTTGCGGATTGGAGAGGGCTGTGATCTTCTTGGTGAAGAAGGAGACTTTGGACTACTTCAAGAAGGCTGGTGCAACGGGAGGTTACTTCTAAGAGGAAGGCTACTTCAAGGGGGAGCTTGGAGTTACTTCAAGAAGGCTACCTCGAGTTGGTGCATCTACTTCAAAGTGAAGGTTGTTCAAAGGGGTGTAAGAAAGTATTGTATTTTGTGTAATTCCTTGTGAAGGTAATAAAATTAATACTTTCAAATCCCGGTTGGGTAAGCAACCGGGTAGTGGACTGACTGCCTTAGTATTTGCTAAGGTAGGAACCACTCTAAATCCCTTGTCTCCTTCTTACTTTTTCATTTTTGGTTGTTTGAGTTAAATAATTGTTAAAATAACCTTAAAACCCTATTCACCCCCCCTCTAGTGCTTTTTCATGTACATTGTGAACCCTGATGTATATAAAGTTTTGGTTCTTTCATTATGAGTTTTCCAGTAAATGGATATCTTTGCAAAATGGTTTTAAATTTTTAGTGATTTTTGTTAAATCCGCTTCTTATGGTTATTCCACATAATTAGTAATGATTTGGCTGTCAGTTTGGTGGTAGTCGTTATAAGTAAACCTTCCACCTCCTCATTATAACCTGCCCTCACTTGTTTAACACAGCACAACCAGTTGCCATCTCCATCCTGCTACTACCCTGATATGTCATTGCCAGCCTGCTCCTACATGACTAGATAGCCTACCTCTGGTATCCACAACTCCATGAAACCATTGTCTCCAAAAACCCTTCGATGATCTGTAGGTAGCGATGCACCCAATTCCACCACCTTTCATCCCCCATGCCTCAAACCATCACTTCAAAACCACCTCTGTCCTGCAACCGATTGCTTCCCTCATAGTGTGGTCATACAATAGGCCTGGATCAAGCCTACTTTACCCTAACAGTTGGACAGAAGTTTGATTGTGGTATCCTAGACAATTTAAGTAGATCGACACCTTGGGAACCCTTCACCTCGCCACCGACTACCTTCGGCCTCATCTCATCAGCCCATGACAATGTTTCTTCTCCAGATGACCTACTAGAGCTGCACCGCTCCATGGTGGCACAAAAAACACATTTCAACTATAGGAAAAAAGTTCCACGGTCAGCAACTCTGCTTCTACAAGGTAAAGTTCCACGGTCAGCAACTCTGCTTCTACAAGGTATCTCATCACACCTGACCCCTCTGTACATTGGTGTTTCTTTAACTTCCTCTATCAACCATATGGTAGCATTACGCTATTAGACACCAAGAATCAGAAACAAGATCAATGACTAAAATCAACGATCACACCCATAGATCTGGACTCACCTATAATCACTAATGCATATCGTGACAGTGATTGTGTTTAAATACATCATTTATTCACCTAATTTAATACATATATATATATATATATATATATATATATACGACTCTAAAGTAGACATGAAATAGAATAATGCAAGGACTATTTGTAATGCATAAGATCCACTATTTTGGACAATAAAAAAAATAATCATAGTTATTAAATCAAATACTACAATAACATTGATACATTTAAATCGATCATGGACCACCCCTATTAATTTAACACTTTTTACCTAAATTCATGTATGTCTCATGTTATATATTAAATATAGAAGTTAGAATGTATGTCTAAGAAATAGAGAGAATATCAAACAAGAATAGATGTATCAACTAAGACATCATTGACCCCTATTTTTGACTCATGTAATAAGAGTATTCAACTAATTAAGTAAGAAAATGAAGAACTGGAGATATTAAGAAGCAAATCTTGGGAATTGAATTCAATGCACAAAATCCCTATTTCTAACTATGCTACTATTTTAAACCACAAATGTATGGAAACAAAGCCCTAGTAAATGCTTTGCAAACATGTATTGTTATTCATTAGGAAAAAATGCACATGACCTATACTAGTGTATTACATAATATATAAATTTGTAAATTTTATACATATTAAGAACATTATAAATGATTATTATAGCATATAAATACAAAGATATGACTACACTAATGATAACAAACATAATGGTGCAAAGATGGACATTATAACGACTAAAGGTGAATTGTTAAATATTATCCTCAGTAAGGGGTAAAATGGTAATGTCACCTAATTTGAACTTAAGAAGTGATTTCCAAGCAAATGATCATACAGTGACAAAATATCTTGTCTTTCTAGATTTGGCATGATCCCAATCAAATATTGAGTGGTGAAAGATATTGGAATCATATGTTGGATGAAATGTACTAAATTTTCTATTTACTTAGTGAGTTATTTTGTTTCCCTCTTAAATTCCATATATCTTGTTTGGTGGTGAGCCATAAACTATTTTATAAAACTTTCCTTCCTTTGAAGGTCACCACCTAAATTCGTTATTGTTGGATTTTGTTTGATATTAAGATAGCACTGGAATTGAATTCATGGAGTTTTGACTCCTTGGACTTTTGTCCTTTTAGGCTTTGGCCCTTTTAGAGCTTTGGCTCCTAGAGGTTGGGTACGTCCCACCACCCTATGCATAGGTTGTAATGGATTAGTGGTCCCCCAGTATACTGGTTGAAATAACAGACTACCACATCGTTCTCTCATAGATGATTGAACACATGGTATTGTAGTCATTGATAAAGAAATGATATAACAATGCTCAATCTTGATATTTAAAGTTGATTATTTGAAATTCTTGATATTTACTACCTTGAACTTGGATAATTTTGCAAAGTTGTTAGCCTTGTGTAATTTCTATTTTGAATATTGAATAATGAAACATTGATACTTGGTATTCTCATTTTTTTGAACTATGTCCACCAAATAGTCCCCTCCTAGAATTAATCTCATACCCAAATAATATTTTTTGCACCTACGTTTAATAGTTTAGTATTTGGATTTAGTACCATCCTAGCAAACCTTTATTTTTTCCTTTGTGGGGTCCATGTGTGGTTTTGTTCTCTCTTGGAATTCATGGACAAGCTATATGAAGATGGACTAGAAGAGACATGCAAGAGTTGTCCTCTGTTGAAGAATAGATAACATCATTCTTAAATCTTTGTAATCAAATTTTTGTGCTTCCATGACTCTAATGTAAACACATGATTGTAATAATTTTTTTTTTATATTTTTGATATTATTTTGTAAATATCTGACCGTAAAGATAGGGTCTTTACACAAGGTTTTCATGGATGCATGTGCTTGGATCAAGGATCTTTGGGCTGATCTCAAGATGTTGATCGTTTGCCTTGCTTCCTTTGAGTAAGTTTCTTGTTCTTTTACTCATTTTCTTGTTGTTATTCACTCCCATTCCCTCCCATGGCGAAGTTCTTTTTGTATCTCATAAGTTCTTGTTGTTTTATTAGTAGAACCTTGTTCATGCAGGTTGAGCACTCTCATTTTCTCCTTCCTTGCTCTAGTTTCACCTTTCTCGTGGAGGAAGAGCATGTTTTTGGGCATTTTGGTGGACTGAGTTGGAGATTTGTTGCTGATTTTAGAGTTATTCATCTTCTATCTTTAGTTTATTTCTCTAACAAGGCGAGTTATACAACTTTAAATAATTTATTGCCTACTATGGTCTTGCATGTCCTTGAATATTTCTCCAGAAACTTGTAATCCAGTTAAAAATGGGCATTTTGGTATAGCAAAATGATGATCCATGAACATTAACTATAGTTCATACTTTATCTACATTATTCTTTTGAACTGATCACTAAGTAATGACCTACAATTTGTAATCTAGATGAACAAGGCTCTAAAATATGTACATACTTGTTGTTATTGCACCCACATTTTAAATCCCATTGTATAGAGGTTATATTGTGATGGTTATCATGCTTTTTCCTAGTGTTATAATGATATAAAGATGTTTGGGGTGAAATCCTCATCTTGATGATAAACAATCTGAGCTATAACATTGAATGTTGAAGATACTCTAAAACGTTGTGTGATCTCTGGATGGAGTGTCATAAATAACTTCCATGATTTTATATCTTAAGAGGTTGTGGAGATATCAAGTGATTTCATAATAACTTCTTAGGTGTTGTATGTAACTTGATTGATGCAGTACAAAAGAACCTAACTGTCTTAATTAACCAAGTGAAACTTTATTCATGTAGTGCCCTGAGCTGGTAGAACTATTCTAGTGTCAAGATTACTGGATAGTGAAAGACTAATCTGGAAGGAACCTTAAGCCATATACTATTAAATATATGTGGGTGCAGGGAGGGTATATCCCTATCATCCCAATCCCAAGGTATTAGACAGTAGTCGAGGGTGTGTCTCAGATGTGAAAAGTAATTGAGAGTGACTGTGGCCGTAACTCAAATTTGAGGGTCTTATACCCTAGTTTATAGTGTTGTGACCTATGTAAACAGTGTCAAATAGGATGTTTTAGTAGTTGATCTGAGGAGCAACTATAGTTGTTAGTCATTCTCATTGAGGGTAAGGGATCTTAGGATTTCAATAATCCTAGATCTTATAGGGAGCTGATTTTGAGTTAGTAGTGGTCAGCTAGTAGTTTTAGTGTTAAGACTCAAACTACCTAGGACATACAAATGTAACCTAGTCGTGTAGCATAATGGTTAAGGTTATTCAATCCATCACATTGGATGATAACCCTTTCCATGTTTTCTTTAAATTATATATGGATTATAATGTAGTAGGAGAAATCAACTGTACAAATGCCTCTATCTACATCTACTTATGATGCAAGATATTCAATTTTACAACTCCATAATATTACATATTTTTTATCACTTATAGGAATATATTAGGTAATAAATAGATGTCTTTGGAGTTATATCTCTCATTGGTACATGGGTCTCACCTTGTTGGTCACTACATATTTTTAGGTGTTCGATAGCAACACAATCACAAAGTGACGAGGAGGCATAGTTCAGAGACTTGTAGTGATAGAAGGTTGGTGGAGTTCTTATAGAGTCCCAGTGTCACCCCTATACTCTCAAGTCTATGTGGGGAGTTTTGTATATCGTGTATACCAACTAAAGTTTTTAGTTGTATGCTCCATGTATGTAAATGATGCAAATATGTGGACAACATATTTTTTGTATAGGTTTTGGCCGAGGCCAATGAACATATGCAAAGAGACCTGGTATGTATAATACAATGCAGTTGGACCCTAGTGTAGATGTTTCTTATGGAATGTTGGAATTTTGTTCAATTTTAATTCTGCACCTTTTTGGTAATGTGATTAATAAATGTTTGATCGGTGTTTTGGTCTTGAGTAATCTTATTTAGCATGGTGGGTTGCCACATCTGGTGGTATCAGAGCTCTAGGTTCACTGAGGTTGTATGAACATACAAGTTAGGTTGTTATGTCTATTCTTACATAATCCAACATATATTACCATGATTTATGGTTATATAGATATGTATGGAGAATATTAAGAATGCAAAGAGTAGCTTTGTGGTTCCTGGAGGTGGCAGTAGGATATGGGTACCGGATAGAGGAGTACCTAAGATGGGGATAGCGCAACATGTCTCAACTCCATTTGACCCTTTGACCATAGCTGATCTGACCTTTGAATGTGTTTTTGGACAACTTATGGTGACGATCACATATCTGGTGGATAGGGTGCCTACACCTCAAACAAGGGAACCAACTACCAAAGCTGAATTTCAAGGTCCTAGAAAGACCTTCGAGAGGTTGAAGCATGTGGGAGCCATAAAGTATGTGGGTACAACGGACCGAAAGATGCTGACATGTGGTTGACGATGTTGGAGAAGGGGTTCATGATTTTAAACTTCTTTGAGGAGGACAAGGTGAAGCACACAATCTACCTTCTGAAGGGTAATGCTGGCCATTGGTGGGCCATTGAGGAGGAGAAGAGACTATTGGGAAATTGAGGTGACATATAAGGAAAAAGAAACAAATATTTAAAAACATGATTCCACTTAGAAACAAGATCACGTCAACAATAATGTATCTAGGAATGAAAGTAGCAAGAATTATACTCAGTCCTGGAGAAATTCCAGTGATAGCTCTTGATGCAGCACCATGCTTCTTCTCCAAGTAGTAGTGAGCTTCTTCTTCAGGCAACAATATGCCCCCTTCTTCAGCAGCACTCAAAGAGTCGTCTGTAATGACTTCCTGGTCTGGACACCATGGACAATGGTTGACTAATATCTCCTAGAGGCAAATTCCTCCCACCTCTAGATAAGTCCAGGCAGACCACCTAGAACTCCACACTGCACTACTAGAGCAAACGGAAAGGATTTGTCCCTTTCAAACGTCAAATTATTATAGTTGATGTGCTCTCGTACAATTTTTTCGCCCTTCTCTTTATTGGGTAGGACTTTCTCAAACTCTCTTTTGTTACCACAATCAGAGAGGAAAAAATTGTCAAAGTAACTATTGTGTCTCAGAAGCCTTCAATACCCCTTTATTTATAGGAGAGGTCAGGGTTCCCAATTCGTACGGGATTTAAAAGGGTTGGATTAAAAAAAATTTGGAACCCACGCATAGAGAATCGGTCGGTTCACATGCCCAACCCGTTAGTTCATGCACAAACCGGTTGGTTCTTGTAGCGTACCGATCAGTTTGTGCATTTTTCGATTCTGAATCACATTGGTATTCAATGCACGATTAATGCAAAACATGACATCATCATCAATCCTTGATCCAATCAAAGAGAACATTGAGATAGATGGTTCATCCCATGTATCGATCGGTTGAGACCTATGAACTAGTCGGATCACTACGTGAACCGGTCGTTTCACACCATAGTTCAACCATTGATCAACCATATGTTGATTCGAATTGACTTGACACTCCAACTGATTGGTTCAACACTTGAACCAGTCAGTTCAGAGTCCAGTTAGTAAATTTTGAACCTCAATTGTTTAAAAACTTTTAATAATCAATGTAAACATCATTCATGAATAAACTCCTTTAATCCAAGTGTATCCTATGTGTGTGACCTTATAGGTCTAGAATTACATTGGAAGTTAATGTCCATAACTATCATATGGCATCATAAGCAATGAGCGGTGTCTAGAAGCACATAATTGTGACCTAAGTAATTCAGAAAGTTGGAGAACAACTTCAACCCAAACTCCTTGACAGTGTTACCATGATTGTATAGTTCATTTATCTCTGATATCCATATTGAACTCGCGACATGGAATTGTCATCCTCTCAATGTTAAATCTATGTTCCTTGAACTACAATAGACTCTCTGAGATGCATGTGAGTTCACATATGACATATCGAATCACAAGAGTAAGGTTGTACATTTCTCAGTCTCACTTATCAAGAGGCCTTGGAATCAATCTCCTGTAGAAGGGAAAAATCCCATCTTCATCACTCACACTCAATACCCATGTGTCACAATGCACCCAAGAACTACCTTTATGGAAACCCTTATTCAAAATCATAGTGGATGATGCAAAGTACATGAACAATATGTAATGAATGTAATGAATTTAGGTCTAAGAACCACAATCACAACTATCACTATGAGAGTTGATTTTGACTACCATTCCATGGTCTCCATGTATCATTCTCATTGTGGGTCTGTCTGATACACTATTCTCTAACATGTACCTATGTTCTTGAATTGATATCAAATATGATGACTAATGAGATGATGTCATCAGTCAACACACACTCTAGTCATGTGTATTATTGTTGTCTATTTTTTTCCACAGTAATATCTGACTAGGGACACAACAAGAATTATGTACTCCTAAAATTCATATGATCTCACTTGTTCAAGTCACGTACCTGAAGTCATACGTCACTGAGTAACATCATTATTTAAACATCTACTATATATGTGTTATCATCTCATGAGTGAGACAAACATAATACACAAAATTACCTTTATTAATATCAAATTACGTATCTAATGCCCCATTGCAATCATCATATGATTATCTCTCTGGGCATACATGCCAACAGACTACCACTTCCACTTAGAGACAATCACCCTTGAATCTTATTCCAAGTGATCTTAACATGTCCATCATGTTTCTACTATGCAAGAGATTTTATAGCAGGTTAGGAATGTTTGCTTCAAGTCAGTATATTGCAAGTTTCACATCTCCGTGATGTATGACTACTTGTACAAGATAGAAGTGTCATAGTATGCTATCTGAGATTCCCAGTCTAACTAGTAGCTCCATTATTGTCACAGTATTTATACCGTGTCAGCAATGGTTTGGAAGCACCAACAAGTTCATTTACATGAACGTCTTGATCCATACAATATCCTTAGTTGTTATCATAACACCAAGATACTCGACTTCCATTATAGATTGAAACAACTATCTCTTCTCGAAACCCTTTCCATCTTACAGATTTTGTTTCAAGGTCAAACACTATTTATATTGCGATCATTTATTTTTAATTTTGGAATCTTACATCATTGTAACCATTTACATCCAACTCTTCCTTATTTCCAAAATCAAGGAATTAATCCTTTTAGTGCTTCTCAAGTACTTAAGGATGTTCTTATGGCTTTTTGGTGACCTTCACTAGCATCTGATAGATACTCTCTCTCTCGAAATGTCCAATACATATGAGATTTCTAGATAAGTTTATATATCCTCTCATCATTTCCAATACATATGAGATAACAGGTAGAGTACATACATGATAGTTCCTATTGTGAATGCATGTGGCATCTATTCATGTGTTCATGTTCTTCATAGGAACTGGGACATTAGGCTCTCAAGAGACTAACTCCATGGAACATTGAGAAGTTCTCTCTCATTGAGTCACATGCATTTTGAACCCCTTCAACATCTTGCCAATGTATGTGCTCTTATTAGGTTGAGAAGCTTTCCAGTTCTATCTCTATATATCTCAATTCTTATCACTTAGGATGCTTCACCTAAGCCCATCATAGAGAAAGTACTTTCTTTACCAAGTTTTAATTTTTGTAGGATAAGGACATTATTTCCAATCATTATGTGGAATATAAATATGCTCCCTCTAAATATTTTGTAATCATAGATTTTGTATTCATTCTAACTCAA
This sequence comes from Alisma plantago-aquatica, assembly GCA_963693085.1. Classification (NCBI taxonomy): domain Eukaryota; kingdom Viridiplantae; phylum Streptophyta; class Magnoliopsida; order Alismatales; family Alismataceae; genus Alisma; species Alisma plantago-aquatica. Next base: position 995,530,830 of record OY856412.1, read on the forward strand.
GTCAAACTATTTGACTATCTTGTCAAATAGAAGATATCCAGCTCTGTGATGCTTGCTTCAATCCAATTATTGACCTTTGTATCTTACACAATTTATTTGCAACATTGGAGTTATAAAACCTTTAGGCTGTGTCACGTACACATCCTCATAATTATTATAGTTAAGGAATGAGGTTTTAATATCCATATGACAATCATACTAATTTGCAATTGCAAGCATGATCCTGATGGATTTAACCATTGAATTGGTGAAGGACTTCATCATGCTCAACACCTTGGACATGTTTGAAACCATTTGAAACCAATATACCCTTCCATGTTGGTCATATTTCCTAAAGACCCAATTGCACCCTATGGGCTTTACCACTTTAGGTGGATCCACTAAGGTCATACCTTGTTGGTGTACATGGAGTCCATCTTGGATCTCATGGCATCAAGCCATGCTTCAAAGTCTGGTCCCTAAATATTTTTGTAAGTAGTGGGGCCTGATAGGGGATCCACTCCCTACTAAAATATAAGGCATCCTCCCTTACAACCAAATGAAACATAATTTTTTCACAAAGGGTGTGGTAACTAGTCCATTTGACATGTATGTCTAATAACACCAAAAGTAGCAGTGAAATATATAGTATATAACCATTACAAAGCTTTTTATCATCACTATCCTTCACCGCGTAGGGTGAGATAAAAGAAAAACTAAATAAACATAGGAATAGTTGAGGACCACGTAACCACTTCAAGAAAGTCTCCCACAAGGTTTCAGTTAAACTTGATGAGGTCCAGACCAACTTGGTTGTCTTCTCCTTGACCTATACCTGGGGTTGGAAGTGTACCCCAGTAAAATTAGAAAGGTAGATACATCAAAAAATTCTGGTTTGTGCATACTAAATTAAGTATTGAGCAACGTTAAGAAATAAAGGACGTAAAAAGCATGGCTTCCATAGATAAAGGAAAGGACTACCCAATTTGGCATAAAAGAATATGAATTCCATAAACTGGTAACAAAGAGAATACTTGCCATTAAATCAGCATAAAAGTGGTACCACACAAGCACATATAAATATTTTTTGTCACAAAACCCATAATAAAATTAACTTGCTTGCATGTGAGATAAACATAGCACTAGAACAATATAGATAACAATGGAAGCCAAGGCTCACAACCTGATAGAGAATGATGTGCTGCCAAACTCCTTAATATATATGAAAGTGGGCACAAAACCCGGGTATGGGGCACACAACATCCATCCCAAAAATAATACATGAACAAACAACCCAAAAACCAATATAATTGCACTACTCTAGGGCTACAGAGTCACATAACATGCAATAAATGTGGAGGAAAGTATAAAATTTAGTCTTTTATGGAACCAATAAAGTTTCCATCACAAAAATGGACAATAAATATCAACTATAATAGTGGGCAAAGTTAGGGTTTCAACAAGAATCAAAGTACATGTTAGAGTTCAAATGAATGTACGACAAAATAGGATGATCATTATACCATAATCAATTAGAATGTTTCACATGGAATAAATTCTCATAAGAGACATATTTTGGGGCTATCAAAAGAATGATAATTTCTCAATATAGAATAATTGGGGATGCAAACAAACATTAACTTGATTTCTAAGTCATAGATCAAATCCTAATCTTCCAAACCTAAAGTCCACTCAAACCTACATGTAATATTTGATCCATCAATTAGGATTTATGTTCAAATATATTTATGTATTGTGAAAACCCTAGAAATCCAAAATCATCAGTAAAACTCTTGGTTGGCACATGTTAAAGACCTAACATTGATTTTAGGCTTTCTTAATGATACTTGACTCAAAAGAACATCATTATTAATCATGATATTATATTTAGTCTTTAATGGTAACAAAACCCTTAAACTTAAATCTTTGGTAAAAACCTAAATTGACACATGCTATTATCTCAAGGAGAAAATCCAAGATTACTGACCATGGATCTGATCCAAGATCTAATTTTTATCTATTAAGATCTTTATTCAATCATTGTTAACTGAATATGGATTGTAAAACCCTAAAGTCATATTTTTAAAACTTTGAAATCAGCCTATGAAAACTGGACCAAAAGATACATAAAATTCCAAAGGTTCAAAAACATATTTTTTTTATAATTTTGGAGCTTCCAATAAAAAAATATGAAATTTACAAGAATTACATTATTTACTGGTTTATTTATGAAATTAAATTGGAAAAGTCTACTTTGCCCTTGTATTAGAAATTGAGACTATAGTTTGTGACATGGCATCATTTTTCATGGATCATATGATCAATTTTGTAGTTATTATTAAAAACACGAGATTAAATTACATAACTGCTCTTTGCGAGAAAAATAAAAGAACAGACGATTGAGGGGAAATGTCTGGAAATCACATAAGGGAATCAACCCCTTTCTGTTGTGCACCATGGTCGCACAACTCCACACATAAAAGAATACTGTGAAATTGGGGAAAACAAAAGTTCTCAAAATTCGACGGTCCTGACTAGATAGAAATAAAGAAGGGGTATGAAAAATCTTACTGCGTGGCCGAATTGAATGTTGGTGATAACGAGTGCCGAGGAGAGGAACTACAAATATAGAGTAAAGGTCTCAATCAGTGGCAGTCAAAATAGTAGGATGACATGAAATTGGAAGAGGGGAATGCTTGAACACGAGGTGGCAAACCTTGGGGTTGAGTTGGGTTTATATAAGATGGGGTTCTATGGTTTCTTCATGTTGGTTGTGACAACATGTGTCTCAAGCTTTTGAGAGTATCAAATCTTTACTGGTATGACACTAATTAGGTATAGATTTGGGAGGAACTGAATAATGAATCCATTGCAAAAAGAACCACAAGAAACGATAAACTAAGTTAGGGAGTTATCCTAATTTCACCAATCACCACATAACGGTCGACTTTCCTACTCTTAAGCTAGGAGACAAACAAGTGACCACATGATCAACATCCAATGGCTATCATACATGCACACATCACATAAATCTAGTGATAGCGTGACATTGCATTAAAAGAAAAAAAACCTATCCTAATCGGTAATCAAATAAAGTGAGATTAAATTAACTATGTCCTTTCTTTCCCAATTAAATTGAGGGTGCAAACCAATTCCAAATAAAGTGAAAGTTTTCAACTAGGCTAATTAAGACGTGTTGAATTTGATTTTATGATTAGTTTTCAGTTTGGAGATTTTAAGTATTTTATTTAATTCTTTTAAAGTAAATCATACTTCCTCTTTCTTATCACTTGAGAGACATCTAGAAACCATACATTAATGTGAAACTTCACCCACAAGAAAACTTAAACTTGTGAAACACAAATTTCAATTAATTTCCTCTTTTGGAATTACTTAACACATTATTTAACATTTGGATTTTAATTACACTTTTCTCTCCTAAAACATTAGAACATTAATGATTATTAAAATTAGTTGAAAATTCATACCTATGCTTATTTTAGTATGTAGATTTCAAATTTGGGATTTAATTGCACTGTTGGAGACTTTAGTTAATTTATTTAATACTTTTGTCTTAAATCCTATTTTCTTTTTTGAAAAGAATTAAGATAATTATTATTATACAAATAATGTGAAACTTGGTTCCCAAGGCAATATGCACCAAAGGAACATGTTTTAACTATTTTATTTTTATTTTGTGATTTCTTTTTATGAGTTATGGCACCATTAGGAATTTTGAAATATTATCATTTTATCATTACTTAACTAAGTCCTACTAATGTCACATTGTTACAAAAAGACTTATATACCATTATTATGCACCAACATCTACATTTTACTCATTTCACACATTATGTCCATAAATTCCTTATTTATTATGAGACATTATTAATATTTATGAACATGAATTCACCACTTTTTACTCCAAACCATATTATTTATCTACATCTGTCCATTATGTTATTAAAGAAAATATATGTTATATATTTCATGATGTTTCCACATAATTAAATTATTATGTAAAGGTTTTCTAAATTTTAGTTTGTGTTTGGTTACAAACTTAACTAGCTTTCTAAAAAGGGGATAGAGTAGGATTTAAGTTTTGGTTCATTACAAGCTTCTAGGTAGGTTGTTGACTCATTATCTATGATCAACTTACCGCCTTCTTTAGTTATAGGATATCATAATATTTCAAGCTCAAGGTACGTCTACTAGAATTATGAGGTTTTGTGTTACATAAGGAACTTGAGATTCCACAACAATTTGTAGTTCTCCTTATTCCTACTGTATCTCTTTAGTTTCAATGTTTTTTGTTTGTCTCGAACATTTTGAGTTCTACTTTTACTACCATTTATTCCTTTGGAACTAAGTTACTCTTAAGGAATACAACCATCTAGATCAACAAACAAATTTCTTGTTAGATTGGGATAAGAGTAGTATTTTAGAAAAAAAAACATTTATGTGAGTTGTGGACTAAGCTTTTCAAGAAATTATTTTCTTATATAAGCTTTCATCCCTAATCACTATAAAAGGCATATCAGGACACCTCCCATGCCATATCTCATATGGTGTCTTTTAAACCATTTTAGATGGTACATAGTTTTAGTGTAAAGCATTTGCCAAAAGGAATTTGGAAGATTAGCTAGATCTATTGATAATCACACCATGACTTAACAAGGTGTGACTCCTTCTTTTTGACACATCATTATGTTTTAGGTGGAGTTCATTGTGACACACTATCATGGTCTCTAGAAGGTTCTCAAACTCTTGGTTTAAAATATTTCAACATCGATCACATCAAAGTATGTTAATACTTTCACTAAATTAGTTACATACTTCATTCATGATCTCCTTGAATACTTCAAGAGATTCATACTTGTATTTCATTAAATACAAACACCTATATCTACTGATAGCATCAATGAATATAATGAGGTACCAATAACTACCTTTAGCATTTATTTCTAAACGGTCTATATACATTTGTATGTAGGAGACCTAATAGAACAATCGCTCTCCCACTACATCTAGTGAAGATGCTTTGATCGTTTTTCCCAATAAATAAAAATTGCATGTCTCTATTTGTTCAATAACCAAAAGAGTTTAAATAACCATTGTATGGATTCTAGAGATGCATTTCTCATTTATCTGCTCTAGATGACAATGCTATAGGCACTCATTGTCTGAGTCATCAAGTCATTCAATGTAACACCCCTGACCTATGTTGTTTGTGGTGATCTTGTATCATGAACTAGTGGTGCTTGGAGGTGTCTTGCAACCGTGGGTGGTTCCCTACATGTGTTGTGGTCACGACATGAGGGTTGGGTTTCCTAGGTGGTTGATATCCAACCTAGAGTGTATCACCATCTCTTGCATGTGGTCCTTATGTGGTTGCATGTTAGTTTCTTGAGTGGACAAGTGTCTCTTTGGAGACCTATCTTGTTTACACCTCATCATTTGCCCTACATCCGACTACCTTTGCTATGTAAACCCTCTTCTATCCATGCAAGTAATCTTTTGCGGCCATATTCTTCCTCCCTACCCTTGTGCTTGTTCTTGGAGCTTGGTGGAGCTAGAAGAAGTTGTTCCTGGTGCCTTGGAGGTGGTTCAACCTGTGCATGTGGTTCTTGTAGTGATCCTTCATCATCATCAATCTTGGTGAGTGTTTATATTTCCTCTTTTATTGTTTCTTTGGATCTTCTACCCCATCTTCTTCCCTTTTTCTCAGCCTTAGACCATGTTTTGACATGGTGGTCGTTCTTGAGAGTAAGCTCCTCATCACAAGGGTAATAGGGCATGTTTTGATAAGGCAAGACCCAAGTGAGAGGGAGTTTATTCTCTCTTTTCCCCCTTCTTTCTTTTGGTTCGGCTTTGAACTTCTTGCCCTCTTACTTGAGATATCCTTTGACATTTGTGTTTCCTCTTTCTTGAAGTGATCTTATGGTTGAAAGTGGAGCTTTTGGTGGAGCTTGATCTTCCTTTGTGATCGTGTGCTAGGAGCTTGCCTTCTTTGGTGTGATCTTCCTTAAGGTGGGTTATATAACTCTTAACCTTTTCTATTAATGCACCTTTCTTACATGCATGTTTCTTGTTTCTCTCCCTAAAGTGTTCCCTTAACATGCTAGTAGATGATGACAGAATTTATCTCCTGGATGATGTTGAGATCATGTTTTTCTTGGATGTAAACTGAAACCCTAATTCCTTTGTATCTTATTTTGGTGTTTGTGGTGCATGGTGGTTTTACTTCTTTTCTAGACCTTGGCTTGAGTTTCATGCATGATGATCAAGTGTTTTTGCATTCTATGAAGTTTTAGTGGTGATGATCTTGGTTTCCCTCCCTTATTGAGGTTCCTTCTCATGGTGGTTTCTTGAAGCTTGTTTTAGGGTTTGATGACCATTTTGGCTTGAGGTTTTCCTCTATGGAGATGATGGGTTTCCCTGGTATAGTCACTTGATTTCATTCATGGGTTTATCTCTATTTTGACCTTGGTTTGATCTTGGTTCTTGGTCTTGGTGGTGGCTTGACCCTTGGTGGTCACCATGCCTTGTTTTGTTTTGGGTCACGACGACTGACCTTATGGAGGTCTAGAACACCTTTCTCCTTGATGATCGTGACACTTACTTCCTTGAGGGTCAAAAAACACCTTGGCTTGGTCTTGAGTGATGCCTTATCGTAGGACGAGATGATCTTTGTTCTTGCGTTGTGACATGGTTTTCTATGGGTGGTCAAAAGCCTAACCCTAGTGGTCGAGACACCTGGGTCTATTGAAGGTTGTGACCTGGATGCTTGTGGATCGAGACATGGTACATGTTTTTGTGGGTTGTCATTGTGATATGAAGGAGGTTGGCCGTGACATGAGCATGGTGGTGGTCACGACATACATGAGTGGTGGATGGTTGAGTCACATGCTTGAACTATGTAGGATCCACATGTAGTGTTATGTGGATAGCTGCTTGCTTAAACATAATCATGCTTCTTTACTCTAAGTATTCAAAGAATGTGGGACATTATATGTCTAGGGTTTAGTACTTGTGCATACTAACAAAACCCTAATCACCTAAAGCATGGAACCTTAACCTTGATGTTGAATTATGTGTTTGCTTTCTCTCTCACAAGATGTTCTTCATGTAGAATGTTTTCTCTTTCTTGTTTATAAACCCCTAGCCTTATAGGTGTTATGTATACCACAACTCGTTTATGTTATGGTGGTTATTATATGACACATGGTGGTGCTTATGCACACTAGTGAGACAATAACATGATGACGAACATGCATGGTTTAATGTGATAGGTCCTATGACCTGGTGATGGCTTGATGCCTATTGAGAGGTGATATCCTCAAGTGATGTGATTAAGGGATTTATATCCCATGGTGATATGTGACTTTGGTGATAGCCTTGTGAATAGAATACCAATGATTATCATATGGTAATTGTGTGACAACTTCACACCTTATACGTTTTACATCTTCTGAAGTTGCAACACACCCTTATTCTTGTAGAGTTTGTTTTAGTTTTATATGTTATAACAAGATTGATGCTTAAAGTCACCCAATTGAATAAATAATAAAGTGAAACCTAATCATGTAGTTTGCCTTGTTCCATATATCCATTCCAGTGTCAACTTTATGTGCTAGATTGGTGAAACAAGTTTAACTCAGATCACATATTCTTGAATATGGGGGTGCAAGTTGAGTAATTCCTTATATCCTTAACTATAGGTTGTGTGAGGCATCCATGCATGAGTTGATCTCCCTGTGATATGGATAGCCATGTGTGAGCCAATCCTTCTTTTAAGAATGGCCATGTGTGAGCATGTTCTTCTAGCGTCGTTACTTGTGCCAAGGTGGGTTAGGTGTTTATATGTATGGATGGTCACATGTGAGACGATCCTTGTGCTTACTACATGTCACCTTTTTTCTACTTAATGGGATGTTATCTTGTGATGACCAGGAGGTGTTGGAGAGGTCGTAGATTGCAACTCTTCCATAGACCTTATATGGCACTGATTTTGACTTAGCATTGATCAGTTGGATTTGGGCGGTACAACTCAAATCCTTGAGACATAATAAAATATGTAATACAATTATGTAGTGTATATGCTTAGGGTGACATACTTCTCACATTTTTTGAGCCTTCGATCTATCTTTTTACCAATTTCTTGAATTATAATACGGTAAGAGAAGTCAAATGTTATACATGTTCATCGTATTCCTTTTTAGAATATAACTTTATCTACTACTCTGTGGTGGCTATCTAGTCTTGTTTAATATGCTTTACCTATTATATACATATCATTTAAATAAATCTAGTCAACTTGCTAGTATGTTGTTATACCTACTTAGCTTACCTATGCTTTAGTAGTATTGGTGGAAAGTTATATCTCTCACTGGGACGTTTGTTCTCACCAGTGGGTTTCCACATCTTTTAGGTGACCATGCACAAAGGAGTAGAGGTTGTGCAGCTAAGGATGAGCAACTACAAGAGAAGTAGCTATCAAGGTTTGATGTGCTTCTAGTCTTTTGGTGTTATAGTCCTAGAGTCGGCCCTGTACACTCAGGTCCTTGGGTGCTTTTCTTGTGAGGTGTTTTGGGGCTAGGTGATTGATATGAGGTTTTGTCTTATGCGCCATGCTTATATAATTATGACGGTTGTACTTATATATATATGTGGAACTAGTATCTTGTGTAACAGGTTGATGACAAGAATGTTGATCTGAAGTGATGTAAGCACCACATAACATATTATATGTTGCATGTAGCAGGCTTTGTGGACCCATACGTAATAAGTTTTTATCTTATGGTGCTTTATGAAATTGGTTTTTATTTCTAGTGTTTTCTAGTAATTCACTTTCTCAATGTTGTTTTCGGTTTTGGGTTTGAGTAATCTCATTCGTGGCACGTCATAGCATCACTGTTTGGTTGGTATTAGTGCTTTAGGTTCAATGAGTCTATAGGGACCTAGGACTAGTGTTTGTGTCTATTCTAGTGTCCTCCAATCTATCTTATTGTGACTTCTACTTATGTAGAAGAAGAAGAGTTGAAAATATGGCTGGAGAACACAAAGAACATGCTACAGAGAGCAGTGTTGTTGCACCCAGTGGTGGTGCGAGGGCTCTGGTAAGAGAAGATTGGGTGCCTTATGCATCAAAGTTTAACTCGGTTCTGATAGAGAACCCTACATTCCAATCTCTGTTTGGGCAGTCTATGGAGATGATGATGCACATGGTAGATAGAATGCCTACCCCTCAACCTTAGGTAGTTGTCCCTAGAGCTGAATCTCCAGGGGATGGGAAGACCTTTGAGAGGCTGAGCCGTATTGGTTCCATTGAGTATGCTAGTACAGCTGATCCAGCAGATGCTAATCTATGATAGACAGAGTTGGAAAAGTCTTTCAAGATCCTTAATATCCCCAAAGTCGATAAGGTGGAGCACGAAGTGTAGCTTCTAGAGGGGAGTGTTGGCCATTGGTGGGCCATTGAATAGGAGATATGATTTGGTGTTGATATTTGTTGGGAGGAGTTCAGACGAGAGTTTGTTATTAGGTACTTTTTGTATACCTATCTGGATGAGAAGATCAATCATTTTGTATGGATCTGATAGGGATCCATGTCGATCAACAAGTATGAAGAAAAATTCATGGAGCTGTTGAAGAATTGTCCTTACATGGCGTCAATGGATGCAAAGAGGATTAAATGATTTGAGATGGGTTTGAATGGTGAGATGACAGCGGTGCGGACAATGCTTGAGAACCATGAGAAATTTGTGATGTTTGTGGAAACCATCAAGAGGATTGAGTGGTCTGTGGTTGAGAAGCAGAAGAAGAGTGCCAAAAAGAGGTCACCGCAGTACCAACAACAATCATCAGGAGCCTTCACAAAGACTAGGTTTTTTGTACCGCCAACATAGTAGAGGCCTAGTACACAGACCCAATGGTCACCTAGTAAGGGTAGAGGGCACAATCTTCCACTAGAAAGAGCTTAGAGTGTAGCATCAGCTTCGGTGACTGGGCCATCTAGGTCATGGTATGAGATTAAGACTTGCTACAAGTGCGTTCAGGTTGGGCATATGAAGTTGTTTTGCCCTATGAAAGATGAGGAAGTGACCTAGAAACCAAGGCAGAGCCAATAGGGCTTGTAAAGACAATAATTCAGTGGTAGTGGAAGGGGACGTGAACAAGCATCTCAGGATGGTTCTTCAGGATCGGCTATTTGAGGAAGAGGATGACAATAGGTGACAACTAGATTCTACAATGTCAGTCTGAAGGAGTAGTCAACCCCCGAGTACTGACATGTCAGATGGAGTTATTTCATTCTGATATTTCTTCTTCTTTCTTTAAATCTATTTTGGTTGATTCAGGTGTGACACACTCTTTTGTCACTCAAGAAGTGATTGATGCTTGTTCTTTGCTAGTTAGTCATAGATGGGATAGTCTTCATTTAAAAACCTCATTAGTTGGTTCTGTAGAGTTGTGGGAGGTGTGTCCTTTATTTCTCAACACATAGAAATCAAGTAGATCTCTTACCACTTGATATGCATGGATTCGATGTGATCCTTGGAATGAAGACCTTGGAGAATTATCATGTTGCCTTGAACTGTAGTTCCAAGGTGGCGATGTTCGTAGACAGTGGTGTGTCATGGATCTTCCAAGGTAATAGGAAGATTCTTCCTACCTGTTTGGTGTCAAAAATGGTAGCTGAGAAGTTGATGAGATAGGGTTGTAATGCATTCTTAGTGCATGTGGTGGATACCAAGGTGAGGAGTCTAAGTATTTAGGAGGTTACACTTGCCATAAAGTTTGAGGATGTGCTCCCAGATGAATTCCTAGGTGTTCCCCCTATCAATGATGTTGATTTTGAGATCAATCTAGTTCTAGGCACATAACCGGTAGCGCAGACACCGCACAGGATGGCACCAGCTGAGATGGTAGAGTTAAAGAAATAGTTGCAAGAGCTTCATGAAAAGGGCTTCATCAGACCAATTACATCGCCGTAGGGTGCTTCTGTGTTGTTTGTGAAGAAGAATGACAAATCCATGAGGTTGTGTATTGACTATAGATAGTTGAATAAGGTGAGGATACATAATAAGTATCCCTTACTGAGGATTGATAACTTGTTTGATCAGTTATAAGGTGTTGCAGTCTACTTATCCTTAATCATGAGCATGGTGGTGGTCACGACATACATGAGTGGTGGATGGTTGAGTCACATGCTTGAACTATGTAGGAGCCACATGTAGTTCAATGTGGATAGCTACTTTCTTATCCTTAATCATGCTTCTTAACTCTAAGTATTCCAAGAATGTGGGAGATGCTATATCTAGGATTTAGTACTTGTTTGTACCTGCAAAACCCTAATCGACTAAAGATTGGAACCCTAACTCAAATGCTGAATTATGTGATTTTTTTCTCTTACACGAGATGTTATTCATGTAGAATGTTTTCTCTTTCTTGTTTATAGACCCCTAACCTTGAAAGTTTTATGTATACCATGGCTCATGTATGTTGTGGTGATGATTATATGATATAGGTTGGTGCTTATGCCCACTAATGAGAGAATGACATGATGATGAACATGCAAGGTTCAATGTGATTGGTCCTATAACTTGGTGATGGCTTGATGCCTATTGAGAGGTAATATCTTCAAGTGATGTGATTAAGGTATATATATTCCATGGTGATATGTGACTTTGGTGATAGCCTTGTGAATAGCAGAGCAATGAGTATCATATGGTGATTGTGTGACAAGTTCACACCTTATACATTTTATATCTTCTGAAGTTGCAACACACCCTTATTCTTGTATAGTTTGTTTTAGCTTTATATGTTGTAACTTGATTGATGCTAAAAGTCACCCAATTTGCTAACTAATCAAGTGAAACCTATTCATGTAGTTTTCCTTGTGACATAGATCCATTCTAGTGTTGGATTTATTTATTGGATTGGTGAAATGAGTTTAACTAAGAGCACATATTCTTGAATATGTGGGGTGCAAATCAAGTATTTCCTTGTATCTTTAACTACAGGTTGTGTGAGGCAGCCATGCATGAGCTGATCTGTCGGTGATATGGATGTCCATGCATGAGCCAATCCTTCTTTTAAGAATGGTCATGCCTGAGCATGTTCAAGGTGGGCTAGTTGTTTATATATATGTACATACATGTGTGAGTTGATCCTTGTGCTGACTACATGTCACCTTTTTGTAGGTGACTGGTATGTCTCTACGGTGTTCTCTTGTACTGACCAAGAGGTGTTAGAGTGGTCGTGGATTCCAGCTCTTCCATGGACCTTATATGTCACTGATTTCAACTTAGGCTTCTATTGGTTTAATGTATGTCATAAGTTCTGTGGAACTCTAGTTTAGGTTCTGGAACTTGAGTTTCATTCACTTCAATGTGACTGGTTTATTGTAAGTGTAAATGTGGAAATCATTAGAAATATTATTAAATTTGACTATGTGATATAAATAAATAAGGATAGCAAAGACATAAAAAATAATTATATCTGTGAAAAATTGTAATATTCTTAAATCATAATAACCTCAATAAGTGGTCATGGTGCCTATTTTTTTCCATAAAAATATTTTATTATGGTACAATTACAATCATAATAAAAATATAATGATCAAATTACACACAATATTTATATTTCACTTTGTATGTACAAAGTATTGTAATAGTTTTTGCATTTCATGTGCTTATATATATAAATTTTGCTTCATCATTAAATGTTAAACACAATGTAGAATATTAATTTTTACATTATGTAGGGAATTTTTATTACATTATTCGTGTATGGTTATAGTTAATTATCATTTTCTACACTGTATAAACATGAAGAATAAAAATATATTAGGTAAATCACATTGTTTTTTCATGGTGTGGTGTGTGTTTTTCATGGCATTTATTTTATTTTGTAAATTGCACTGATCATGGTGGTTATAGTGTAAAACATTTTACATATCAAGATTCAAATGTATGATATTTTTTCATATTATGTTATGATTTCAGCAACAAAAATATCCACACCGCTAATATTTCTAATCACAAATATTTTGTGTGTGTCACTTATGACAAATGAAGAATAGAATTCTATGATAAATGTTGTTAGTTGTTTCAAAACTCATTTTCCACTCTTTTTAAGAGGGAACTCATGAATGTATTTTGTAATTAATTTTTTTAACTCGCAGGAAGTCACGGAACTCAAGTTCCAACACTTACTTTAAACCAATCAAGAAAAACTAATTAAGGAACTTCAGTTCATAAGTTTTTCAAATCAGTTATGACAAACCAATCGGATCCTTAACAGTCATCAGTTGGATTTATTCCTCTGGACATAATAAAAGATGTAATACAATTGTGTAGTGTATATTCTTAGGGTAACATATGTCTCACATTGGTTGAGTCTTTGTCCTATCTTTTTAATGATTTCTTGAATTATAATACGGTAAAAGAAGTCAACTATTATACATGTTCTTCATATTCTTTTTTAGAATATAACTTGATCTATTGCTCTATTGTGGCGTCCTAGTCTTGTTTAATCTGTTGTACCTATTATATACATATCATTTAACTGAATCTACTCAACTTTATAGTATGTATTATACCTGCTTAGCTTACATGTGCTTTATTAGCATTGGCGGAGAGTTATATCTCCCGTTGGGACATTTGGTCTCACCCCATGGGTTTCCACATCTTTTAGGTGACCGTACATGAACACTTATGACCTCAAGGAACCCTATCAGATCTCTTGTCAAGGAGTCTACCTCATTAATCGATATTCTATGATATGAAGAGAAGAACAAGATGAAAGCAAGCAGATAATCAACTACAAGCATATCAATTAGCAACAAAATGAAAAGTTATATACATTGCCTTGGAATGTTAGATGAAAAGACATGAATGCATGGGTAGCGGGGCTAGTCCTCGCACCCCAGCAAAAAGGAACTACTCACTCATGATGTGAGAAACAAGAAGAATAAGAAAGAGAGAGGATTTTTCCATGAGCATGATGTAGAATGTGGTCGCAGCTCAGTGAAGATGATGTCGTCATTTCGGAGAAGATCTGGACGAAGAACGAGGGATGCCAAGACAGACCGGTCAGTCTTTCTCACTCCTTCTTTCTTCTCTTCTCGGTCTCCTTGAGTTGCAGTAGGAACGGCAGGTGAAGTGATAGTGGTAGGATCAGACCAGCGTATAGGCAGCCTGTCGGCGTCCCAGAACTGATGCTCAAATGGGGACCCTACTGGTCCTATTTATAGGCTCAGATCTGGTCCTCACATTTTTGATGTGAGTTCTCCATTCGGTTTTGTATAAGTGACCATACAGTCTTGCATATGACCAAACGGTTTTGATAAGTAACTTTTCTAAACGATCTCACAAACCTTTTGCAAACGGTTTTGCAATGCACTTTATCATACGTTTTGTTAATGCTTTCTCCAAATAGTTTTCTAGTGCTTGCTCCATATGGTTTGGCATTGCACTTTTTCAAATGGTTTCATTACATGCTTTTTCAAATGGTCTCATACAAATGCTTTTTCAACCAGTCTCGTGAAAGTCCAGCCTCCAAACGGTCTCGATAAGTGACCAAACGGTCATTGCTTCAGGTCCCAAACGTTCATCACTTGATCATTCTTCACGGTCTCACAGACTGTTTGCTGATGAAACGGTCTTGGATGGTCGCTCTATTGGTCTCGTGCAATCGGTCTTGAAGACTGACGCTCAAATGGTCTCCCTCTACCGGTCTTCTGCCCTATCAGTTTCGACGGCCACCAACATCAAACGGTCTCATGACTTCTTCCAAATGGTCCAGCACTGCCCACTCTATCAGTTTCACAAAACGGTTGTAGGATATTGTGGAGTGGAGGAGATGGCGGTGTCAGTGGCGCTAGGCGGCGGTGGGGCAGTTGCAAGTGTTGCGGACGATGGCACTATGAGGGAGATTGTAGGTAGCGTTTAGGGTTTGCTGGAGGTAAGGGAAGGAAGCGGAAGAGGTCAGAGGATGCCGAGGCTGGAAAGGGTACTGTGGAGATGGCCTAGGGTTTGTAGGTGGAAACTAAGGAAGAAGATAGAGGTGTTGGTAGAAGATCGGGTTCTCTCGGTTTACTGTAGGGATCAACGGAGGTGCATCGGGAAGACTCTGTGGAGGTTCAAATGGTTTTGAGAGTCAGATCGCTGCCAAACGGTCTCGAGCAGGTGCTTCTCACACGGTCTTGAGGGACCGCTAGAAGGAGAATGATAGGGGAGACCGTTTGCCCAAATGAATGGGGGGCGTTGATCCAAGATCCGATGGTGTGGAGAGATAGAAGCCCAAACGGTCTTGAATGATAGTGATCCAAACGGTTTTGAGGTGAGTTTGTCCATACGGTCTTGAGACCGTATGGTCCAGATCATATGGCCAAGACCGTATGGTCAAGACCAAAGATGAGTGAGGGTAGATCAAGGGCAGATAAAGGTGGGTCCCACTCATTTGGGTTTGATGTGGATGATGGTTGATTGAGATGAAGATCGAATGGTGGTGATTCTTGGGGTTGCAAGGAGGTGGGTTCCAGCAGATTGTTCAACCTCATCAAGGCCTGCATAAAATCAACATAAACTCAATTAAAAATCTTGATAATTGAACCAATTAGGAAATTTTGCACATTTTGATATTTAGTAACTGAAATTAGATGTATTGAAACAAAAAGAGCCCAAGAAGCTGACTAAAAATCATGATGAATATGCATTCATCAAAGGAGTAGAGATCGTGCAGTTGAGGATGAATAGCAGCATGAGTAGTATCTAACAAGGTTGGATGTGCTAGTAGTCTTTTGGTGTTAGAGTCCTAGAGTCATCCCTTTACACATAGGTCCTTGGGTGCTTTTCTTTTAAGGTTTTTCGGGGCTAGGTGGTCAATACGAGGTTTTGGCTTATTCGACATGGTTGTATAATTATGATATATGTACTTGTATATATATGTGGAACCAATATCTTATGTAACATGTTGATGACAAGAATGTTGATCTGCAGTGATGTAAGCACCACACGACATGATATGTGTTGCATGTGGAAGGCTTTGTGGACCCATATGTAATAATTTTTTGTCTTATGGTGATCTATGAAAATTGTTTTTATTTCTTGTATTTTCTGGTAATTCACATTCTCAATGTTGTTTCTGCTTTTGGTTTTGAGTAATCTCATTTGTGGCGCGTCGAGGCATCACATTCAATATATGTGTCATACACAATTTTCTTTACAACTATTAGGTATTGATTGTGAGACATAGAGCATTGACACATAAGATCCCATCTTTTAAAATGAAACATCAATTATTGTCCATACAAGATACATGATGTTTTCATCAATGCCAGTACATAATAGCAATTCGCCTATTCTATTACATGTTCATGAATGACAACTTTCAACTGTAGTGGCAAAAACTCTTGATCTGCATAGTTTCTAGCTTACTTCTTCTCAGGTTCGGAAGTAGACATCTCTATCTCATATTTCTTCATGAAATCCTCTATAAAGAGGATAGTTCCTTTCCAATATCTAGACATGTGATAAAGACGACAATTTCTTTCCTTAATTATTTAAGTGAAAAGGACAAATTCCTCTTACACTTACCCTTTTCCTTATCTTGAGTGTTGAAGACTTGTGTAGAACGTCTTCTCAAGATGAAACATATAGAAAGGGAAACCTCAAGTTACATTTGAGGGGAAATAGGAAGAAGAGCACTGATTTACATTAAGAAAGGAGGAGAGAGGCTCAATATGCAAATTGAGATAAAAACAAGAATAAATAACCATGCACACACAATTATAAGGTTATTGGCCATAACCATGCTAAATATCCGCCATCAAAACTGATTTTAATGTGACACATGAAAATTGCATATATATCATATTATATACATTAGTTTTGTAGAGTCGTATGTGGAATTTAATCAGATATACACTTTATCCAATTTAATATCTGCATCGTATGCAATAAAATAAATTTAATCATATCGATTTAAATCCAATCACATCATAAATTGAAGTGGCTCTGATAGATAAGGCAGTGGAAATACAAATTTTAAAACCTGATTCCCTTTAACAACAAGATCATGTCAATAGTAATTTATCTAGGAAGGAAAGTAAGAAGAGTTATACCTGATCCTGGAGCAAATCTAGTGACAACTTTTGATGCATTACCATGCTTCTTCTCCAAGCAGCAGTGAGCTTCTTCTTCGAGCTGAAACATGTTCCTTCTTCAGCAACACTTGAACCGTCGCTAGCTATGGCCTCCTAGTTTGGACATCACAGGCGGAAGTTGACCGAGTTCTCCTAAAGGCAGAATCCTCCTACCTCTAGAGAAGCCCATGCAGACTGCCAAGAACTCCATGTACGCTACCAGAGCCAACGAGAAGGAGTTTTCCCTATTGATCATCAACCTACTAGAATTGATATGCTTTCCCACAATTGTCTCTCCCTTTCTATACCTCATTTTTGTTAGGTAGGACCTGCTCGGGCTCTCTATTGGTTACCATAACCAAGAGGACAACAATTTCAAAGCAACTATTATTTTTTAGAAGACCCCAATACCCCTCTATTTATAGGAGAGGCCAGGGTTAGGGTTCCCAATCTGCACAGGAGTCAAAAGGGACAAATTCACAAATTTCTGGAACATGCGCATGATGAATCGATTGAAAGGATCGAATTCACAAATTTTTGGAACCTGCATACGATGAATTGATCGGTTCACATGCCCAATCAGTTGGTTTGTGCAATGAACCGGTCAGTTTGTATAGTTTCCTATTCTAAATCACATTGGTATTCAATGCATGATTAATACAAAACAAGATGTCAACATCAATCCTTGATTTGATTGGATTGACCATTGAACCTGGCGATTCATCCCATTAGTCAGTCTGTTGGGACTTGTGAACCGGTCAGTCCACTATGTGAACCAGTTGTTTCACACCTTGGTTCAGCCATTGATCATCCGATGTTAATTCCAATTGACCTGATACTCCAACCGACCAATTCAACACTTAAATCGGTCAATCTAGAGTGCAGTGAGTCAATTTGAATCCCAATTGTTTAATTGAATACCTAAATAGTTCTAGTAATCAATGTAGACATCATTCATGAATAAACTCCCTTAACCCAAGTGTATCATATGTGTGTAACCTTATAGGTCTAGAATTACATTGGCATTGAATGTCCATAACCAACTTATGGCATCACAAGTAATGTGCGGTATCTAACAACACATCATTTCTGCCCAAGTAATTTGTAAAGTTGGAGAACAACTTCAACCTACAATCTGTGATCAATGTTAATGCAATCATATAGTTCCTTTATCTATGATTTCTTGATTGAACTCGAGGCATGGAATCGTCACCCTCTCTACATTCAACCTATGTTCCTTGAACTAGAGTAGACTATTTGAGATGCATGTGAGTTTACATATCACATATGAAATCACATGAGTACGACCATACATTTCTCATTCTCACTAATCAAGAGGCACTGGATATCAATCTCTTGTAGGAGTGATAAATCCCATTTACATCACTCGCACTCAATCCCCATGTGTCACAATGCACTTGAGCACCAACCTTATGAAATCACATGAGTACGACCATACATTTCTCATTCTCACTAATCAAGAGGCACTGGATATCAATCTCCTGTAGGAGTGATAAATCCCATTTACATCACTCGCACTCAATCCCCATGTGTCACAATGCACTTGAGGACCAACCTTATGGAAACCCTTAATTAGAATCATAGTGGATGATGTCAAATTACATGAACAACATGTGATGAATGTAGTGATTTTGGGTCTATGAGCCACAATCACCACTATAACTATGAGAGTTGATTCTGACTACCATTCCATGGTATTCATGGATCACTCTCTTGGTGGGTTTTTCCGATACACTATTATTTAACATGTACCTATGTGCATAACTTGATATCACATATAATGACTAAAGATTATGTCATCATTCAACACACACTCTAGTCTTATGTATTACTATTTTCTATTTTGCTTCCATAGTAATATTCGACTAGGGACACACCAAGAATGTATGTACTCTTAACATTCGTATGATCTCATTGTTCAAGTCACACACTTGAAGACATACATCATCGTGTAAAATCATTCTTTTGACATCTAGTATGTATGTGTCATCATCTCATGAGAGAGACAAACATAATAGATGTAATTACCTTTATTATTATCAAATCAGGTATCTAATGCCCCACTACAAACATCACATGATTGGCTCTTTGGGCATACCTACCAACAAAGACATGGACAGATGATTGGTCGAGAGTAGTTCTAGTGGGAGTTTGTCAGCTGTCACTTCCCAGATCCATATCTAGAGGAGAAGATGGCTCAAGTCGAGTGGTTGTACTAGGGATCATGGTATGTTAATGGCTACAAGGCAAAGTTCACGGATCTGTTGACATTCTTTACTCATATGGAAACCAAAGAGAAGGAGAGAATCAAGAGGTTTGAGAAAGGTCTAAATTTTGAGTTGGCACAATGTTAGCCTTGGAGTCTCAAGAATAGTTTTTAACATTTGTAGCATCTTTGAGGAGGATAGAGAGGATGGCCTTTTAATAGTGAGAGGCTAGTTCTAGAAAGAGGTCTGCTCAGTCCCAAGGTTCACCACCTATAGTTTCATGAAGCCAAGGTTTTCTTCATTGTAGTACCAACAATCACATCCTAGGGTGATATTTTTGAGCCAAGGAAACATGTACAATCACAGTGATTTCCTAATAAAGGGAGAGGACATATTTTTCTGCCAGTTGGGGAAAACAATTTTGGGTCGATGTCTGTGACACGATCGTCTAGGTTGTCGTATGATATAAGGATGTGTTACAAGTGTGGTCAGGTAGGGAATGTGATATGGTCTTGCCCTATAAAGGATTAGGAGGACGTGCAGTAGTCGAGGCAGAGCCAACAAGGCTCACAATAGCAACACTTTCGCAGTGATGGTAGTGGAGGTAGTGGACAAACATCACAAAAAGTCTAGTAGGGGTCGAGGACAACAACCAACGATAGCTAGTTCCATTCTATGAGCCAAATAGAAGAAGTTTTCAACCCAAGGGCCATAATAGGTTTGATGGAACTTTTACAACCAACGATAGCTAGGTTCCATTCTATGAGCCAACCAGAAGAAGTTGTCAACCCACGAGCCATAACAGGTCAGATGGAACTTTATCATTCTAACTTATCTACATCTACATATGTATCTGCTTTAGTTGATCCCAGTGTGACACACTCATTTATCACTAGAGAGGTAATAAATAGTTGTAACTTGCTTGTTAGTTTTAGATATTATAGTCTTCTACTAGAAACCCCTGTAGTTGGTTCCACTATGTTGTAGGAGGTTTATCCATCTTGTGTTCTTTCTTTCTCAGGACACAACATTTAAATATATCTCATGACACTTGAAATGCATGGACTCAATGTAATCCTAGGGATGGATACCTTGGACAACAACAAGATAGTTTTGTACTATGGTTCTAAAATTGTGATGTTCTATGATGGAGATGTCTCTTGTACTTTGCAAGGATATAGGAAGATTCTTCCTACTTGTTTGGTGTCAGATTTGGAAGTGAACAAGTTGTTGGGATAAGCATGTGAAGCTTTCCTAGCTCATGTGGTGGATACCAAGGTAAGGGGCATCCAAGAAGTACCAATAGTGAGAGAATTTGAGGATGTTTTCCCTGATGAGTTCCCAAGTGTTCCACCCCATAGAGATGTTGACTTTGAAATCAATTTAGCTCTTGGCATGCAATCCATAGCACAAGCACCCTACATGATGGATCCAATTGAGATGAAAGAGTTGAAGAAGTTGTTGTAGGTGTTGTTGGAGAAGGATTTTATACGACCAAGCACTTCCCTTTGGGGTGCTCTAGTCTTTTTTTTTTGAAGAAGGATAGTTCTATGAGGCTTTACATAGACTATTGATAGTTGAATAAGGTTGCAGTGAAGAACAACTACCCAATTCCAACAATAGATGATCTGTTTGACCAGTTGAGGGGTGTTATAGTGTTTCCCTAGATATATTGAAGTCCAAGATATCACCAATTAAGGATCAAGGAAGATGGCATACCTAAGACTGCTTTTAGGATTAAGTATGGTCATTATGAATTCGTGGTTATGTCATCTGCACTAACCAATGCACCATCGATGTTCATGAGCATGATGAACAAAGTGTTTAAACCGTATCTTGACTAGTTTGTGGTGGTGTTCATAGATGACATCTGGATATACTCCAGGGACAGTTGACATCATGAGTAGCATCCTCACCAGGCGTTGGATTTGTTGAGGCAACATATGATTTTTTCCAAGTTTAGTAAGTGTGAGTTTTGGTTGACCGAGGTGTCCTTTCTTGGATATGTCATCTCTGATAAGGGAGTTTGTGTATACCCTAATAAGGTGGATTCAGTTTTGGGGTGGGAGCAACCCAAAACACTGACTAGGTTCAAATCTTCCTAGGTTTAGATGGTTACTACAAGAGTTTCATCAAGAGATTTAGTGCAAAAACTTTTCCTTTGACTAGACTGACTAGGAAAGGTGTTCCTTTGGTTTGGGATAAGAAATATTAATGTTATCTTTAGTTTTTGAAGGATAAGTTGACTCGTTTCTCTAGTGTTGGTATTTCCAAAACTAGGAAAGGCTACATCACTTTCTATGATGCCTTGAAGAATCGGTTGGGAAGTGTGTTGATGTAGGACAAGAATGTGATTTCTTTCTCTACACAAAAACATAAGAAACACATGCAGAACTACCCAACTCATTACCTGGACTTAATGATTTGAAGGTATTACCTTTATGGCGAGAAGTGCCAAATTTTCATAGATCACAGGAACCTACAATACATCTTTTCAAAGAAGGAGATGAACATGAGGTAAAGGAGATGGATGGAAATGACGAAGTACAATAACTGTATGATAGAGTATCAACCTAGAAAGGAGAATGTAGTGGTTGATGCTTTGAACAGAAAGTCATTTTCATCATCATCTATTGATAAAGCGTAGTTTAACTCGATTGTGTGTTACAAGTGAGACATGCTAGTGTTGATCATCATATGAATGTACAACTGGGGGTTTCCTTGTTGGCATGTTTGGTGGCACAATTATAGGTGAATCTGATGTTGATGTAGTAGATGAGGGATACACAGAGGGACAATGCAATGATACATGACACTAGATCAGAGTTTGGAAGTGGAAAGCATGACGCGTTTCACAAGACAGATGACATGATAGTGTGTTTTCACAACATAGTAGTAGTTCCTGACGTAGGTGGTTTGAGGGAGATGGTGCTTGAGGAAGCTCATTGCTCAACGTATGTGATGCATCTTGGTAGTACCAAGATGTATCATAACCTCAAGGACTTTTACTGATGGGCTGGTATGAAGTGTGATGTGGTAGAGTTTGTGTCTAGGTGTCTGGTGTGTCAGCAACTCAAAGTGGAACATTAGAAGAATGCAAGGATGCTACAACCCTTGCTAATTCTAGTGGAAAGGATCACATAATGATGGACTTTGTGGTTGGTCTTCCAAGGAGAACCAAAGGTCATGATTTCATTGGGGTGACTGTTGATCGGTTGACAAAGTCAGCTCACTTCTTGCCACTCAAAACTACCTACACAACAAAGAAGT
Organism: Alisma plantago-aquatica; assembly: GCA_963693085.1. Classification (NCBI taxonomy): domain Eukaryota; kingdom Viridiplantae; phylum Streptophyta; class Magnoliopsida; order Alismatales; family Alismataceae; genus Alisma; species Alisma plantago-aquatica. Next base: position 995,553,456 of record OY856412.1, read on the forward strand.
TGGAAAAGATCTATGTGGATGAGATAGTTTGTCTGCATGGAATCCCACTTACCATAGTATTTGATAGAGGTCCTCAATTTATAAGAAGGTCTTGGGAGCATCTACATAAAACATTGGGTATACTATTGAGGTTGAGTTCAAATTTCCACCTTTAGATGGATGGCCAGCTAGAAAGGATGGTACAAACATTAGAAGCTCTATTGAGGTCATGTGTGCTTTAATTTCTAGGAAGTTGGGATATTCACTTGATCCCCATTGAGTTTTCCTACAACAATAGTTACCAAAGGAGTATAGACATGGCATAGTATGAGGACTTGCATGGGAGACAATGCATGTCATCTCTTTATTGGTATGAAGCAGGTGAGTATTAGTTGTTGGGTCTTGAGCTTGTTCAACAAACTATTGAGAAGATCAAACTAATCCAACAATGACTGAAGGTTGCTTAAGATGGGCAGAAGTCATATGTTGATAACCATTGTAGACATTATAGTTCTAAGTTGGAGACCACATTTACCTTAAGGTTTTCCCTTGGAAGGGTGTGTTGAGGTTTGGTAAGAAGGGTAAGTTAGCTCCTAGGTTTATGGGACCATATCCTATCATCACACAAGTTCGGATGGTGGCATAGAAGTCAGAATTGCTACCACAGTTGCACAAGTTGCATGACGTGTTCCACATCTAGATGTTAACAAAGTGCCATCCTAACATAGTAGACGTTGCAACCCATGGAGGTGGAGTTGTATTAGGATGTCTCCTATGTTGAGGGCCATGTTATGATCCTAGTTAGGCATGTCCAGAAGCTTAGGAAGAAGGATATAGCCTAAGTCAAGGTGTTGTGGAATCATTGTGGTGTAGAGGAAGCCATGTGGGAGTTAGAAGAAGATATGCTTAGGAAGTACAAATCTATGTTAGCTTGGTTGGGAATAAAATCCTTGCTAGGGGTTTATTTGTAAGGCCCTTAACCTTGCTTAATCTTTAAACATAATTTGTTGACATAATTGTATTAATTAGATGCTTAAATCTTGAAAGTTAACCTTTTTTGTGATGTCACACCAAATCACGAGACTATGTTTAAAATTTAATCAAAATCAGATCTTGTTTGTTTAAGTTATCAATTTATGCAACTTACAAACCATTATGTAAATTACCCTTTTATAGTAGTATGAACAAGGATGTGACACTTGTTGAAGTTTCTTCATGATGTTCATAAGGATTTTATAATCTTACTTCTCTTTTGGAAGCTTTTGGACCTTGTTTTAACTAAGTTATTGTGACACCCCGCCATCACACAGACAGCGAGATGACACGCAAAAATGTGCAGAACCACAAATTACCGAAAACACGGGTTAATTAAACCCAATTGTGAAAAGCATGCATAAGAGAACTTTTGCATCCAGACCCTATAGAGAAACATGTTATAAAAATATTACAAGCTTTGATATATGTCCACAGCTTATCGGAACCAGCTATACTATCAGCACCAGAGTTCATCACTTGTTTATACATACATAACAGGCCATGTATGGCCAGCAAAAGGATATACAAAACTACAACAGCTAGACATCGTGAAACGTCATGAAACACCTCCAAGGACCTGAGAGTACATGGATGACTTTAGGACTCTACTACAAAACCACCAAAATAGTAGCATGTCCATCTCTTGCCTTCTACTGCTCTTCATGTTGCTCAGCTGCAACCTCATGACCATCACCATGTCTAGAATGATCACCTAAAAAGATTGTAAACCAGCAGGGTGAGACACACAGTCCCAGCGAGAAACATAACTCCCCGCCAAAACTATAAAACCTCAGAAGATTAAAGAAATAAAAGCATATAACTGATAAAGCATATAACAAGAGTAGTGTATTGAGCAAGACCATTATTCCCATCATTCTTACCAAGATATTCATGAGGCATATATCCAAATTTCCATTATGGAACATGATTGACAAGATCAGCTTTATGAGAACTTATCACAAGATATCAAGATCGTACAAGTAACAAAAGAGATAACTGGATCATTTATATAAGCAAGGCCTCAACCAATGTTCCAAGTTTTTCTCTAAGCGGTATATGTTATTCGGCTGGGTTACGTCTTATTATGCCCTGAGGAAGTGAGCTATCCTTGCTGAAATCCAACCTTTGGCTGTGAAGCCCAACTCCGATGCCATACAAGGTCAATGGGAGAGTCGGACTCCATGACCTCTCTTCCTCATGGTCAGTACACGAGAACCAAATCAATACCGTAGTCTTATGCTTATATGGCCTCAGCCTCAGGGTCAGCTCCGCAAGCTACCCATGTCTCTAGCTCACCTTGACACAGGTGCTAGAATATACCTATGAGCCACGAGCCTGATCACCGTGCTCTTGAGCCATGAATGCATTCATGCTCTATGTCGATGAGTCATGGGCCTGTTCACCATGCTCTATATATCCTGAGTCTGCAACCGTAGTTGCACTCAAATCCTCCTATTTTAGGCTAGGGGAAACCTCACATATTCAACAATATGCGCTCTGGGTAATCCCGTAGGATAAACTTGTTTCACCATCACCAAATTCTGACGATGATGGATCTATGGCCAGGGCAACTACATGATATGTTCCACTGCAATTAATTAGTATATTTTAAGTGGATTGTAGAGGCAACCAAATTATAAAGCATAACAACATTGAATTACATTGTCACTATCATCATCACATTGTCTGGGGATCTCAGTCCCCTATCATAGAAAGCCACTGCCTCTCAAGGAATCATCATTGTCTTACATCATCACCTAGGATAACAATCCCTGATCTCATCATCAGAGGTTAACACCTCAACTAGGCACTCAACCTTTATTAGGTACTCAAACCTATCAAATCATACTGGTGATACATTCTATCTCATCAACAAGGATTAGTATCATTTAAGGATAGTCAAAGCACATATACCTCATAGCTCTTACCTGGTTATGAATCCAACTAGTATACCTACATGGTTAGCATACATATCAAGAGAGATAACCTAAGCCACCAGAAAATAGATCTTTATGATTATCATGCTAACATGTATGAAACAACATCCATGGTTATATGAAGTATAAGCTGTTCAAACACATTATTGTTATCAAACCATGAGCTTGCCTTATGCCTTATTCTTGTGAACACAACTATGTATCTCATTATCTTAAGTATCTTTCTTAGAAACCACAGTTCACAACCTATCATCATATCCCATCATTAAACATAGATGTGGGTTCAAGGTAATTAATCCATTGATTAGGTTTCTCCCCAGGTTAACCATAACCTTCACCAAAGGTTCCAACTTCCCTTACTATAGGTGGGGCGGGTAGTGCCAACCCTCACCCAAAGAGTATCAGGCAGGATTATATCCTCACTATCGATTATCGTCTAGGGTTCCAAACCCTAAAGCACTTGTGCCATTATATCGGCCAACAACACTTCATCCTATCGTGCATCAAAGATCAACCGACCCTGAGGGGTGTCGTGCATCTTGAGCTAGAGGTGTGTCGTGCACAAGAGACACCCATATCGACCAAGAGTCCTATCGGCCAGGGACCCTATCGTGTACTAGGGTTAGGGTTCTATCGGCCAACCTTCTCAACAGGAAGCATGTTGACCAGAAGCATGGCACCCAAGACGCCCTATCGTCCAACCAACATACTAAAACGCCCAAGACATCATGTCGTCCAAGGCACCATATCGTCCATGGGCAAAGTGGCCACTAAGGTACCATATCGGGCAACACATCCTTGGGGTGTCATGCAAGCCCAGACTTCTTGCGCGTCACAGGGTCTACTCATCATGCTATTATTAGCCATAAGCAACCACCATCTATGGCAAGGTCTGTATGGGTTAAGGAAAATTGTCACGGGTTAACAACCTAACTCCACTGTACACCTCAGGCGCCAACATAAGGCGTACAATAGAGTTAAAATTGCCTGTCCCTGAGTGGATCAAACACACGAATATATAAATGCACCGAATAAAAAGCTTCCATACATAAACCAAATTGTTCATTACATAGGGGCCCGAAGGCATAGGAGTACTGCAGAAGAAACTTAATACATGAGAAACTAATTACAGAAGAAAAGGAACATAAACTAAGAGTCCCATTTAGCTTTAGCATCCCCATGATAGATCTGATTTTTGTGAGCCGGCATATAGAGTAGCAACATCATCTTCCTTTCATCATGAGCATCATAAGCAGGAAGTACCTATAAAACATATGCAATTGGTACGCGTCAGCACAATATATATGTATATTGTACTGAGTACGCCTCCGCGTCATTTGATTTTACCTCTTTTCATACTTGGCAATAAGGATAAAAGTAAACTTGGCAGTATACGTAATTACAACAATATATCAAAAGTTAAGCAAAAGTTTGTTAATAACAAGGAACATGTATCTTTTAAGCATATTTTCCATCATCTTTCTAATAAATCCGCCACTAATGGCTTTGATGCTTTCAGGCCTTTATGATCTACTACCAAAGAGTTTGAGATCATTTTATATGTGTGATCTACTACCAAAGAGTTTGAGATCATTACACATGTGATCTACTACCAAAGAGTTTGAGATCACTTCCATGCACTAGTCTACCAAGTACTCATATGATGGACACTATATATATTATGTTTGCAGGTGTTTGAAACTATACATATAGAAATTCAAGCAAAATATCAAATCATGCATAGCATCATACAAGACATTCATTTCATTCAATATCTTATGCCAAGGGTTCTACATATTCATATATCTCTAGCATTAAATATAGTAGGCCAAAAAGAGGTAATGGCGTACCTTCTACTCAGAAGTGGGGAGTCCAGAGATGCTCCTCACTGGTACCTTTGATTTCCTGAAATTATTGGAGATTTGGTATTTATTAGATATATTGTTTGAATTACACATATTCTAAAGAGTATATAAAAAGGCCCTTTATAGATTTGGAGTCATGAGATTAGAGTATGGGTCTTAGAGTATGGAGTTGAGTCCAAGATTATTATTGTCACATCAGAGTAGGATCATAAAGCCATAATCATGGTCTGGAGATCATATTAATTAATTATGCACATATTGGTAGGTCAAAATATGAAAAAGAGTGATAAATTGGTTTTGTTGATAATTGAGCAATAATAAAAGGATCTAATCATTTCATGATGATATAGATGCAAAAAGATGATGATCACAGGTTTTTGGTAATTTAAACAGATCCGAGTATTTTCTAATTAATTAATCAAGATATGAACATATTTAAACATGAGAATTTACTCGAGTCATATTTAGGGTCAACAGATGTCAAAATCGTGATCCTCATATTTTTCTGATCAAAATGGAGTATTTATTCGTATTTTTCTGACACTCCTACTATTTTTAACGAATTTCCCAAGGTTAGGTCATAAACTGAATTTCGAGTTGATAAAAGAAAAAGAAAAGCGTGGACCGTTGGATGTTCAGATCCAACGGTCGAGATCTCGCGCATATGCGTTTAAGATGGCTGAGGTGGGTCAAAGGTTGCTTACTTGGCGAACGGTGGTTCGTCCACTTGGATCTGAGTCAGCTTGACGTGGACTCGCGTGATTGGTCCAACTAAGCCAAGCGGGTCCTCCTCCTTCTTGCTCCACTCACGAACAGCAGGTAGGGGAGGTGGACTCCGGCGAGCTCGAGTGGAGGCTGTGCTTGTCCTTGCATGAGAAGGGGGTCGGGTTCACCTTCGGAAGGCGGATCCGAACCCGGGCGGCTAGCTTGCAGGTCGCAGCTCCTCGCGAGATGCTGGGTCGACCAAGAATCCGGCGAGTTGTAGAGCTCGCGGCGGAGGGTGAAGGTAGCGGGAGGAGCAGACGATGAAGCTTCAAGGTGAGGGGCCGCTAAGGTGGGTGGAGGTGCCTCGGAGCTTAGGGAGTACCCAATTGGGGACGAGCAGGCCGGTAGGAGCCTCGTCCAGCAGCTCGACGGCGGCGGATAGACTGGAAGGGGGAAAGCTTGAGGGTGGAGCGATGTCGGCTTGCTTCGGGCGAATTGGAGGTAAGGGTGAACTAAAGAGGTGTCGGCGGAGCTACGAGGGGGTTTAAGTAGGCACAAGGTTGGTTGAGGAGTGTATGCCCAATTGGGCTCAGCCGCGGTTGGAGACGGGGACTCGCTGGTGAGGTCGTGCGAGGGGTTGAGGTCACGTTCGGGGGTCGTGTGAGAGGTCAGAGAGTTCGTGGAAGTGAGGGGAGTCCATTCCCTCGGTCAGTTTCACGCTAAGTGGATTAGAACGAGGGGGAGTTGTCGGTGTAGTGGGCTCGTGGTTGTGGCCACGACATCCCGGGTCAGGCGGAGGTTAGGGACGACTCCATAGCCGTCAGATCCATCTTGGACGCTGTTGGATGGTCAGGATGACCTCATGTGATCGATCCGCGAATTGCTGACCTAGGCTCCGCGTGACAGGGCAAAAATACCCTTAAAACGATCAAAACTTTGGTTTACATAATGATGTGATTTAAAAGGGAAAGAAAACTTTGAGAAATCTTTGAAAAAGCATAGAGAGGGCTAGGAATGTCCAATTGACATGAAATTTGGACCATAGCTCCAAGACAGCATACCCCACATTGTGGTAAAATTTGGGGTCGAGATTCCTATCATTGAGTGATCTATTAATCTTTAGGTGAATCAAGGTTTTAAGATATACTGAAGATTAAAGGAACAAAGCATACAAGAATTAGAAAACTCACTTTATCACATCCTACTAACCTTAAAAGAAATTTTGTCCTCAAAAATTAAACTGGATGAAAGAGGTGAGGAAAACGTTGCTCCATATCTGCTCGTAGCTCCCAGGTAGCGTCTTCTGCACCGTGATGGTTCCATTGTACCTTCACCATCGGAATCTTCTTGTTCCTGAGCTCCTTTACCCTAGAGTCGAGAATCTTTATAGGTTGTTCTGGATAAGAGAGATTCTCCCGTAACTCAAGAGGCTCATGATTCAGCACATGACTATCATCCTTCACATACTGTTTCAAGTTGGATACATGAAAGACATTATGCATCATGCTGTACTGTGGAGGAAGAGCAAGTCGATAAGCACATTCGCCAATGCGCTCCAGAACTTCAAAAGGACCCACATATCTCGAACTAAGCTTCCCCTTGTTCTTGGCTATGGCACGGATAGGTCTGATCTTCAAGAATACATAGTCGCCATCATTAAACTGTCTGTCCGATCTGTGTGCATCTGCATATGACTTCTGACGATCCTGGGCCCGTTTCAACCTCTGCTTGATCAAAGACACCTTATCAGCATATAATTGTAATTCCTCGGACTTTAGCATCTTCCTTTCCCCAAATTCATCCCAATGGAGAGGGGATCTACATGGCCTACCATAGAGAGCTTCATAGGGTGGCATATCAATACTAGATTGATAGCTATTATTGTAAGCGAACTCTGCTAATGGGAGGTAGTAATCCCAAGATCCTCACCAATCTAAGACACATGCTATGAGAAGATCTTCTATGATTTGGATAGTACGTTCTGACTGGCCATCAGTTTGGGGATGATATGTTGTGCTGAAGTTCAACTGTGTGCCCAGCTCATTCTGCACCTGCTTCCATAAATGTGATGTGAACTTTGGATCTCGATCTGAAACTATCGAAACTGGTACTCCATGCAGTCGTACAATCTCCTTTATATACAACTCAGCAAGCTCAGGAACCTTGTTCGTAGTCCGCATAGGTAAGAAATGTGCAGACTTGGTCAACCGGTCTACTATGACCCAAACCGCATCATGACCCCTCCTGGTCCTGGGTAGTCCCACCACGAAATCCATGGTGATATTTTCCCATTTCCATTCAGGAATTGGTAAGGGTTGCAATAGACCACCGGGTCGTTGATGCTCGGCCTTAATCTGCTGGCAAGTGAGACACTTAGAGATAAACTCAGCAATATCATTCTTCATACCCCTCCACCAAAAGTGTCTCTGTAGGTCCTTATACATCTTAGTAGATCTAGGATGTATGGAATACTTAGACCCATGTGCCTCTTGCAGGATACACTTCTTAATCTCTGACTCTTTAGGTACCCACATCCTATGCTTGTACCTTAGTCCACCGTCCATACCAACAGATAGATGTGTATGGGGCTTTGCCACAAGAGCTGTCATATCCTCCAAACTAGGGCTGTTCTTTTGAGATATCAGGAGTTCAGAAAGAAAACTAGGAATAATATTGATATTTGCCAAAATAATAGAGCTAGATTCTGCTTGAGATGACCCAGAAGATGAAGGTTCCAGATGCATTGATGCACAAATCGACTTCTTACGACTAAGGGCATCAGCTACTACATTGGCTTTGCCTGGATGATATGCAATAGTGAAATCATAATCTTTAAGATACTCCAACCATCTCCTCTGTCGAAGATTGAGATCTTTCTGAGTCAAGAGGTATTTGAGACTTTTGTGGTCTGTGAATATATCAAAAGTAGCACCATACAGGTAATGTCTCCAGATTTTGAGAGCAAAGACAATGGCAGCTAATTCCAAATCGTGAGTTGGATAATTGACCTCATTAGATTTCAACTGTCTAGAGGCATATGCAACAACTTTACCGTCTTGCATGAGGACACAACCCAGACCCATTTTAGAAGCATCAGAATAAATTACAAAGCCATCATTCCCAGAAGGTAGGGTCAAAACAGGAGCAGAAGTCAAGAGAGATTTCAATTCTTGGAAACTAGCTTCACACTCAGAAGTCCAAACGAATTTGGCATCTTTTCTGGTAAGTTTAGTCATGGGTAGGGCTATTTTACTAAAATTAAGGATGAAACGACGGTAATAGCCAGCTAGGCCAAGAAAACTACGAATTTCAGAAGCATTGGTAGGGGCTTTCCAATCAAGGACAGCTAGAACTTTGGCAGGGTCAACAGAAATTTTCCCACCCGAAATGACATGGCCAAGAAACATGACTTGGTCAATCCAAAACTCACATTTAGACAATTTAGCATACAATTTCTGGGCTCTCAAAACATCAAGGACTTTCTGGAGATGTTCACGATGTTGATCAATAGAATTTGAATATATAAGAATGTCATCAATGAAAACCACCACAAAGCTGTCAAGGAATGGCTGGAAGACAGTGTTCATCAGATTCATAAACACTCCAGGAGCATTAGTCAAGCCAAATGGCATCACCATGAATTCATAATGTCCATATCGAGTTCTGAAAGCTGTCTTGGAATATCACAATCTTTTACTCGTAATAGATGATAACCTGATCTAAGGTCAATCTTGGAGAACACAGTGGCAGTACGAAGCTGGTCAAACAAGTCATCAATTCTTGGAAGGGGATATTTATTTTTAATGGTGGCTTGGTTGATCATGCGGTAATCAATACACATTCGCATTGACCCATCTTTCTTTTTGACAAAAAGAACAGGAGCACCCCAAGGAGAAGTACTAGGACGGATGAAGCCTTTATCAAGAAGTTCCTCTAGTTGTTTCTTGAGCTCTGCAAGCTCGGCAGGTGCCATCCTATAAGGTGCCTTAGAGACTGGTGCGGTGCCCGGTGCTAACTCAATTGAGAACTCAATCTCACGACCTGGAGGCAGCCCTGGAAGCTCCTCAGGAAAAGCGTCCAGGTAATCTCTCACCACATCCAAGCTCTCTATAGGTCTCACCTTAGGATCAGGCATGGATACTACAGCAAGATAGGCTCTACATCCTTTGGCCATCAAAGTTTCGGCTTTAAGAGAAGAAATAATCATATTTCGGTGTCTTTCTTTTCTCCCAGAAATAGTCAAAGGTTTAGAATTGGGTGCACAAAAGATTACTTTCTTGCCTCGGCAATCAAGCATAACAAAGTTGGAAAAGAGCCAATCCATCCCCAAAATTAGATCAAAATCTTCCATGTCAAGAAGGATAAAAGCAGATTGAAATTTATGACCACCAAAAGAAAAAGGCAAGGTTTTGGTTTTCTGAAGAGAAGTATAAATTTTTCCACTGGGAGTTGTCACATCCAAGATATAACCTAGATCATTGATCTCGAACTTGAGCATGGAAGCAAGATTTCTAGATATGAAAGTATGTGTTGATCCTGAATCGAATAGGGCCACAACAGGATGATCTTGGAGACATATCATACCTACATTATGATTTTATATGAGATTATGGTTTCCAAGAATTTATCACAAAGAATTATTAACATTGTTACCTTCAATCAGACGATTATCATTGGCTTTAGCTTCCTCTGCATCAATTGCAAAGACTCGGCCCTGACGATGTTCTGGCTGAGCCTGAGCTATGGGGACAGTTGGTTGAGCAGGTGGAGCTCCAGGCTGAGGTAATGGGGCAGGACGATTCTGAGGTGCCCCCTGGACCAGATTTGGGCAATTGTACCTCATATGCCCTTCATTCTTGCAGTAGTAACACACTGGTTTCTCAAACCTGCATTTTCCGGGGTGTGAACCTCCATAGTTTCTACACCTGACGTGCTCATATGCCTGTCCATGGTGTGATCCACCTCGGCCTCGGCCTGCCCGATTTAGTCCTCCTCAGTGTGATTGACCTCGATGGTGATTTCCTCCTCCTCTGCCCATGCCATGGCTGTTAGGCTTCTTCTTATCATGCTCCTTCGCCTTGCCCTTGGTGATGGATGCATCGGTTAGACCCAGGTATCCCAAGCTCAGTGTTTTGCTCTTCCCTAAGGTTCTTTCTTGGGTGAGGGCATTGTTGATGGCAGCTTCAAAGGTAGGATGGGTGGAGGTGCAAAGGTGAACTTTGATTTCTTGGTTAAGGCCATCTATGAAGTGTTCAATCTTTTCATCTTCATCAAGGTTGCGAGCATGACGCTCTAGGAGTCTAAAGGCCCTAACATAGTCAGCAACAGATAGGTTTCCTTGAGTGAGGTTATTGAACTGTTTCTTCTTCTCCTTCCTAGCTGATATGGGCATGAAGCGGTTGGTAAAGATCCCCTTAAACTCCTCCCAACCTATGGGGGCATCTGGAAGTTCTCGTGTATGGTAATAATTTTCCCACCACAACTTCGCGGACCCCCTAAGTTGGTAGGTAGCAAAGGTGACCTTATCTTCCTCAGGACACTTAAGGGCTATAAAGGCATTTTCAACAAATATGATCCATGCATCGACTTTATCTAGGACTTCACCTAAGTCTTCTCCATGAAAGCTTTCGGGTTTGAGTTTAAGGAAGTCACTAATGGTGGTTTCATGGTTGGTCCTAGAGGATGAGGCACTATTGCTGGTTTCTTTTAGGGCTAGGGCATGCATGCATTCCAACATCACCTTCTTTTGTTCTTCCCAACTGCCTACAACCTTGGTCTTATTAGGGCGTGATTCAGATTCATCACCAGAGCCATCACTAGATCTTGTTCTCTTGGACCTAGTTTTTGGAGGCATCTGCAAGTTCGTATAAAAGGCAGTTTAGAGATTTATTTGAGATAGATCATAAAACAAGTGTTAAAGATTTAGCAATCATGGCATATATTTTTCCAATTTTTCATGTCTTTTAGTTGTTCCCATTTTCCTAATCTACCCACATAATAGAGAGAGTATATCATCGATCATGGTCATGAGAGAGAAAGTAGATGAGAAACCCAGTGTATATTATTCACTGAATAGGATGGTTGGGGGGTAGTCCTTAATTGAGAAAAGATGAGAGGAAGGATTTTTCTAAGGTAAGGGTGCCCACTTTAACAATAATTGCGTTAGCCAGGCAGATAGCTTGCGATGGGAACCCTCGCACCGTGAAAACGGATGGGGAGAGTATTATGTCAGAACCTTCCGCAAGGTACCCTTCTAGACACCTCGGCAATTTACTGTTAAATGTGGGTTACCCTAGGTCTAGGTAAGGTTACTAATTATTTGATACATCTATATTGATTCATGTGCCTGCTCTGATACCATCTGTCATGGGTTAACAACCTAACTCCACTGTACACCTCAGGCGCCAACATAAGGCGTACAATAGAGTTAAAATTGCCCGTCCCTGAGTGGATCAAACACACGAATATATAAATGCACCGAATAAAAAGCTTCCATACATAAACCAAATTGTTCATTACATAGGGGCCCGAAGGCATAGGAATACTGCAGAAGAAACTTAATACATGAGAAACTAATTACAGAAGAAAAGGAACATAAACTAAGAGTCCCATTTAGCTTTAGCATCCCCATGATAGATCTGATTTTTGTGAGCCGGCATATAGAGTAGCAACATCATCTTCCTTTCATCATGAGCATCATAAGCAGGAAGTACCTATAAAACATATGCAATTGGTACGCGTCAGCACAATATATATGTATATTGTACTGAGTACGCCTCCGCGTCATTTGATTTTACCTCTTTTCATACTTGGCAATAAGGATAAAAGTAAACTTGGCAGTATACGTAATTACAACAATATATCAAAAGTTAAGCAAAAGTTTGTTAATAACAAGGAACATGTATCTTTTAAGCATATTTTCCATCATCTTTCTCATAAATCCGCCACTAATGGATTTGATGCTTTCAGGCCTTTATGATCTACTACCAAAGAGTTTGAGATCATTTTATATGTGTGATCTACTACCAAAGAGTTTGAGATCATTACACATGTGATCTACTACCAAAGAGTTTGAGATCACTTCCATGCACTAGTCTACCAAGTACTCATATGATGGACACTATATATATTATGTTTGCAGGTGTTTGAAACTATACATATAGAAATTCAAGCAAAATATCAAATCATGCATAGCATCATACAAGACATTCATTTCATTCAATATCTTATGCCAAGGGTTCTACATATTCATATATCTCTAGCATTAAATATAGTAGGCCAAAAAGAGGTAATGGCGTACCTTCTACTCAGAAGTGGGGAGTCTAGAGATGCTCCTCACTGGTACCTTTGATTTCCTGAAATTATTGGAGATTTGGTATTTATTAGATATATTGTTTGAATTACACATATTCTAAAGAGTATATAAAAAGGCCCTTTATAGATTTGGAGTCATGAGATTAGAGTATGGGTCTTAGAGTATGGAGTTGAGTCCAAGATTATTATTGTCACATCAGAGTAGGATCATAAAGTCAGAATCATGGTCTGGAGATCATATTAATTAATTATGCACATATTGGTAGGTCAAAATATGAAAAAGAGTGATAAATTGGTTTTGTTGATAATTGAGCAATAATAAAAGGATCTAATCATTTCATGATGATATAGATGCAAAAAGATGATGATCACAGGTTTTTGGTAATTTAAACAGATCCGAGTATTTTCTAATTAATTAATCAAGATATGAACATATTTAAACATGAGAATTTACTCGAGTCATATTTAGGGTCAACAGATGTCAAAATCGTGATCCTCGTATTTTTCTGATCAAAATGGAGTATTTATTCGTATTTTTCTGACACTCCTACTATTTTTAACGAATTTCCCAAGGTTAGGTCATAAACTAAATTTCGAGTTGATAAAAGAAAAAGAAAAGCGTGGACCGTTGGATGTTCAGATCCAACGGTCGAGATCTCGCGCATATGCGTTTAAGACGGCTGAGGTGGGTCAAAGGTTGCTTACTTGGCGAACGGTGGTTCGTCCACTTGGATCTGAGTCAGCTTGACGTGGACTCGCGTGATTGGTCCAACTAAGCCAAGCGGGTCCTCCTCCTTCTTGCTCCACTCACGAACAGCAGGTAGGGGAGGTGGACTCCGGTGAGCTCGAGTGGAGGTTGTGCTCGTCCTTGCGCGAGAAGGGGGTCGGGTTCACCTTCGGAAGGCGGATCCGAACCCGGGCGGCTAGCTTGCAGGTCGCAGCTCCTCGCGAGATGCTGGGTCGACCAAGAATCCGGCGAGTTGTAGAGCTCGCGGCGGAGGGTGAAGGTAGCGGGAGGAGCAGACGATGAAGCTTCAAGGTGAGGGGCCGCTAAGGTGGGTGGAGGTGCCTCGGAGCTTAGGGAGTACCCAATTGGGGACGAGCAGGCCGATAGGAGCCTCGTCCAGCAGCTCGACGGCGGCGGATAGACTGGAAGGGGGAAAGCTTGAGGGTGGAGCGATGCCGGCTTGCTTCGGGCGAATTGGAGGTAAGGGTGAACTAAAGAGGTGTCGGCGGAGCTACGAGGGGGTTTAAGTAGGCACGAGGTTGGTTGAGGAGTGTATGCCCAATTGGGCTCAGCCGCGGTTGGAGACGGGGACTCGCTGGTGAGGTCGTGCGAGGGGTTGAGGTCACGTTCGGGGGTCGTGTGAGAGGTCAGAGAGTTCGTGGAAGCGAGGGGAGTCCATTCCCTCGGTCAGTTTCGCGCTAAGTGGATTAGAACGAGGGGGAGTTGTCGGTGTAGTGGGCTCGTGGCTGTGGCCACGACATCCCGGGTCAGGCGGAGGTTAGGGACGACTCCATAGCCGTCAGATCCATCTTGGACGCTGTTGGATGGTCAGGATGACCTCATGTGATCGATCCGCGGATTGCTGACCTAGGCTCCGCGTGACAGGGCAAAAATACCCTTAAAACGATCAAAACTTTGGTTTACATAATGATGTGATTTAAAAGGGAAAGAAAACTTTGAGAAATCTTTGAAAAAGCATAGAGAGGGCTAGGAACGTCCAATTGACATGAAATTTGGACCATAGCTCCAAGACAGCATACCCCACATTGTGGTAAAGTTTGGGGTCGAGATTCCTATCATTGAGTGATCTATTAATCTTTAGGTGAATCAGGGTTTTAAGATATACTGAAGATTAAAGGAACAAAGCATACAAGAATTAGAAAACTCACTTTATCACAAAAATCGCCCAATAACTCTACTATGATGAAAAAGGGTCATGTTGGCAACAAGGTTAACAAAACCTAACTCACCGTAATGACCAGGACAACCCTACAAGAGGGTAACGAGTAGGGGCACAAAGACCATATCAGTTAGGGCATATCGCCGAAGGTCACCACAACATAAGGAGAGCCCTATCAGGCATCAAGACAACCATACACGACACCATCCTATCAACCAGATCAAGACCCAAGACAAAGAGGTGTCAGACAACATCTCATCAAGGGTGTATTGGGCAAGGCACAAAACCTCACCAAAAGGTCATCTTCAAGCTCAAGCTCTTAAGAAACAAACCCTAATTGATCAAGATAGTTGGCTCACCTCTCAACAACCAAGATAGTGGGGTTTTGCACAACCTCCATCAAAAATCGGGCAACATGATGAAACGTCTCCAACTTAGGTCATCACTCATCCAAAGGCTCACCTCTCAAATCCATGGTGAGAGGAGGGTATTGCCCAAGCAACTAGAGAATAGGTTCACCTCTCAACACCCAAGAGAGAGGGGTATTGCCTATATCACTAGGGCTCAAATTCACTTCTCAAAACTAAGGAGAGAAATGGGTATTGCCCCAAAGGAAACCCTAGTC
Source organism: Alisma plantago-aquatica (assembly GCA_963693085.1). Taxonomy (NCBI): domain Eukaryota; kingdom Viridiplantae; phylum Streptophyta; class Magnoliopsida; order Alismatales; family Alismataceae; genus Alisma; species Alisma plantago-aquatica. The sequence continues at coordinate 995,568,823 of OY856412.1, forward strand.
TATGGGTTCAGCCAACTAGGTCCAAAGGTACACAACATCAACCACAACAATAGGATCACTATATCCACAAGATTAAAGGTACATGCTAGAGCAAGAGACATATCTAACAACATGCATGGCCAATCATGATCATATATGAACATGCAACATAAAAGAAGGTAGTATAGTTAGGGTTAGAAATTATGTAACCCTCCTTAAGCAAGCTTTTCAAGCTCCAAGCTTTAAGCTTCTAGCTCCAAAGCACACCACCTTCGGCTACCTCAAGGAAAGGGACAAAGCTCATAACCACCATGGCCGAAGAACAAGCAAGAAGAAGAAAGAGATGCTAAGGAGAGAGACGAGATGCTTACCAAGGAAGCAAGGCTCACCTATAGATCGGCCACCAAGCTATAGGAAGAAGAAGAGAACTCCTTCAAAGGGATCGGCCACCAAGAACAGAGGGAAGGTGTATCATGCACCATGGAAGAGAGGAGGCAACAAAGAACTAAAGGGATCCTAAGCAAGTGAAAGGGGAGATATATATAGAAAAGGATGAAGGGGGGAACAAGGCTAGGTGTCGTCCCTCTTAGGGACACGTGTCCAATGTCTTGCCACCTTGCAAACCACATGCACAAGTCATGCCACCCATCTACAAAGGATAGCCACTTGTCCAAGGTATGGTGACACAACCAAAGCTAGGTCACATGGGTGATACATCCTCTTGGAAGACACACTCTTAGGCGACACAACTCTTGGTGACACAGAGCTTCAAGCTCTTCAAGGCACGATACAAACCCTAAACAAAGCAAGGCAAGGCAAAGAAAGGCTCATCAAGGTCCAAAACATCACAAACAACTAGCCCAACCCATCCTCTCAACTCTAGAGGATGCAAGGAGAGAGAGAAACATCTCTCAAGGTGACAAACTTGCTCATCAACCCTAAAACCTGAGTTATTTGCAAGTAGCACCTCCAACCCTCAACAAGGCACAAACAAACCCTAATCTCCACTTGAGGTGATTAGCAAGCAATTATACACCAGGGTTAGGCAAAGAAAATAGGGGAAACCCAAAACGGAGGACAGGATTGTTACATCCATAAACCTCTACAAAGGGATTTCATCCCCAAAATCCGGATAGAAAAGCGAGGTATGTTTCCATCTCATCTCTTCCTCAAGCTCCCACGTGGCTTTCTCAATGCCACGGTGATGCCAAAGAACCTTTACAAGAACCAGGTCCTTCCTCTTCAACCTCTTTACCCTCCTATCAAGGATTGTCACTGGACCTTCCTCATAGGTCACATCTTCATCAAGCTCAACCAAAACTGGCTGTATCATTGTCCCTATGTCTGGATGACTTTTTATCAACATGCTGACATGGAATATCAGATGTAACTTGTGCAGTTCTGGCGACAGCTCTAACTTGTAAGCTACCTTGCCAACACGTGCTATTACCAGGTATGGCCCCATATACCTGGGTTCCAGTTAGCCTTTCCGGCCAAACCTCAGCATGCCTTTCCAAGGTGAGACCTTGAGATACACTTTGCCTCCCACTTGAAACTCTAAAGGTCATCGATGATTGTCTGCATAAGACTTCTGTCTGTCCAGTGCCTCTTTCAACTATTGTTGTATCACTTTGATCTTTTCTATTGTCTGCTGCACTAGCTCAGGACCCAAAAGTTGATACTCACCAGACTCATACCAGCATAAAGGGGATCTACACTTCCTTCCATATGGAGCCTCATAAGGAGCCATGTCAATGCTCCGCTGGTAACTGTTATTGTAAGTGAACTCTATCAGACTGAGATGCATGTCCCAACTGCCTAGGAACTGCACAACACAAGCTCGGAGAAGATCCTCCAAAGTCTGAATAGTCCTTTCAGACTATCCATCCGTCTGTGGATGGAAAGCGGTACTGAACCTCAACTGTGTTCCCAACTCTTTGTGCAACTATTCCCAAAAACAACTTGTGAACTGAGGACCTCTGTCGAAAACTATCGTTGCTGGTACACTGTGTAAATGCACTATCTCATCTACATACACCTGAGAAATCTTCTCAGTTGTATATGTTGTTTTTATAGGTATGAAATGGGCAGACTTCGTCAATCCGTCCACTATCACCCAAATGGAATCATGATTCTTAGTTGTCCTTGGCAGACCAACTACGAAATCCATGGTTATATGATCCCATTTCCACTGTGGTATCGGCATGGGTTGCAACGTGCCTTCTGGCTTCTGATGCTAAGCCTTAACTTGTTGGAATACCGAACACCTAGCCACAAACTCAGCTACATCTTTCTTCAAGCCAGGCCACCAATACAGATCCTTCATATTATGATACATCTTGGTGACTCATGGATGCATAGCATACATCAATGTGTGTGCTTCCTCGAGTACTAGCTTTCTTAGATTATCAACATCGGGGACCACCATCCTACCATGATAGAAAACTAATCCATCCTCAGACTAATGGAACCCATCACGCTTTTTTCTACTGAGCTCTGACCTGATCAACTACACTATATCACCTACTTGTTGTGCGTCTTTGATCTGCTGTCTCAGTGTAGGCTTGACTTGCATCTGTGCCAACAGTCCTACCAATAAGGAAACTTCCAATTGCACATTCATCTCCCGCAAGGAGACAAACATATCCTGCCTATGGCATACCAAGGAACTCAACTATGCTTCTTCGTGGGGAGAGAAGAAGAGTTTCTACTAAGCGTATCAGCTACCACATTTGCCTTACTAGGATGATACTCAATGGTGCAATCATAATCATTGATTAGCTCCATCCAACGATGATGTCGCATGTTCAGCTCACTCTGGGAAAAGATGTACTTCAAGTTCTTATGATCTGTAAAGATCTGACACACTTCCCCAAAAGATAGTGCCTCTAAATCTTTAACACATGGACCACCGCTGCCAACTCCAAATCATGTGTCAGATAGTTCTCCTCATGTTTCTTAAGCTGTCGCAAAGAAAAGGAAACCACATGATCCTCCTACATCAGCACACATCCTAGGCCCTTCTTGGAAGCATCGTAGAAAACAACATAGCCTCTCCCAGGCTCTGGCAGCACTAGCACTAGAGCACTAGTCAGATTCTCCTTCAAACTTTGGAAAGCTTGCTGACAATGATCATCCCAGACAAAAGATACATCCTTCCTGGTGAACTTTGTCATCGACAACGCGATCACACTGAAGTCCTTTATAAACCTTCAGTAGTATCCTGCTAGACCCAGAAAACTACAAACTTCCGTTGGTGTCTTTGGTTGTTCCCAATCGGCAACTGACTCCACCTTCTTAGGGTCCACTCTGACTCCTTCTACATATATCACATGGCCCAAGAAAGTCACTTCCTTCAACCAGAACTCACACTTATTGAACTTGGCATACAACAGAAGTTGGCAAAGAAGAGTCAATGCTTGTCGAAGATGTTGTTCATGCTCTTGCCTATCCCGACTATCGATCAAGATGTCATCTATGAAGACTACAACAAACTGATCTAGAAACGGATGAAACACCCTATTCATCAAATCCATGAAAGCAGTAGGTGCATTGGTTAGCCCAAATAGCATATCCACAAACTCAAAGTGACCATACCTCATCCTAAACACTGACTTTGGTATGTCATCTTCCTTAATCCTCAACTGATGATATCCAGACCGTAGATCAATCTTCGAGAACACTGTAGCACCACACAACTGATCAAACAGGTCGTCTATCCTCGACAATGGGTACTTGTTCTTAATCGTGACTTTGTTCAGCCGCCAGTAATCTATACACAACCTCATCGATCCATCCTTCTTCTTTACGAACAGGACCGGAGCACCCCACGGAGATGTGCTTGGTGTGATGAAACCTTTGTCCAACAACTCCTGTAACTGCTTATTGAGTTATGACATCTCAGCTGGAGCCATCCGGTACGGTGTCTGAGCCACTAGTTGTGTTCCTGGCACCAGATTGATCTTAAAATCAATCTCTCGAGGTGGGGGAACACCAGGGAACTCATCAGGAAACACATCCGCAAACTCTCGGACAACTGTCACCTCCTCAAGGCTAGGACCTTTCGCCTTGGTATCTACAATCTGAGCTAAGAATGCCTTACAACCTTGCCGCAGCATCTTTTCTGCCACCATAGCTGACACCAAACACATCGGAAGAATCTTCCTATCTCCTTGGAAGATCCATTTCTCTCCACCATCATCAAACATTGCATGCTTGGAACCACAGTCCAACACAACCTTATACTTTTCTAAGGTATCCATCCCAAGGATCACATCGAATCCATGCATATCAAGTGGTATAAGATCCACTTGTATACTGTGTCCCGAGAAAGATAGAACACAAGATTGACACTCCTCTCGAAGCATCTTGGAACCATCGAGAGGGATTTCTAACAACAGGCTATGTTTCTTACAACTAACAGGTAAAGGACAACTATCAAGTAGACTATGCACGATAAAAGAGTGTGTAGCACCCAGGTCAACCAGAACATATATAAAGCAAGAAGAAGACAAATCAGAATGAAATAACTCCATCTGACATGTCACCACTCGTGGGTTGACTATTGCCTCTGGATGACTCATAGCATAGAATCGAGCCATTGCTTGTTGTCTTCCTCGCCCTCTGCTTCCTTGAGTAGATGATCCTGCTTGTGACGCTTGACCGCATCCTCGCCTACTCGACTGTTATCTGTCTGACACTTGTTGACTCTGTCTTGGTTTTTGTGTTACTTCAACGTCTCTCCTTGGGCAATTTGACCTCAAATGCCCAGTTTGTCCACAATGATAACCTGACCTGCCTTCCAACTGTGGTCTAGAAGGCCCTGTCACTGTCAATGAAGTGGTACTGTGTTCTTTGGATGGCGAAAATCCACGCCCTCTTCCCTTACTTGGAGACCACTGAGATGGTGTACGAGAACTCTGCATTACAGAAGGTGTTGAAAACCTTGGCTTCTTGAAGCCACCAGATCTCTGTCCCTGGAACTGAGCAGGCCTTTTCCTGGTCATGGACTCCCTTTTCTCCATGACAGACCGTTCAATCCTATGGACGGACTCCACAAACATGGCAAACTGCTCCCGATTTTCCAAAGCAACAGCAGGTGTCGATAGCTCAGCACTCAAAATTTTTTCAAACCGCCTGATCTGCTCATCATCTATCACTACCATGTGAGGATAAAACCTCAGCAAGTCCATGAACTTGGCTTCATACTCAGTGATGCTCATTGACCCTTGGCATAGATGCTCAAACTAGTTGATCTTCTTATCCAGATACATCTTCAGAAAGTATCTGTTGACGAACTATCGTCAGAAAACCTCCCAACCGATCACCTAACCGGGACGCTTCTCCTCCTCGATGGCCCACCAGTGGCCAGCACTACCCATCAGAAGGTAGACAACGTGCTTTACTTTGTCTACTTTAGCGATTTCGAGGATCCGGAAGGCCTTCTCGAGACATGTCAGCCACAGATCTGCATCTGCCGGATCAGTTGTTCCAGCGTAATCCGAAGCTCCGACTCGGCGAAGCCTCTCAAAGGTCTTCCTAATGCCTGATGATTCACCATGGGGAGCCTGTGCTTTTGAAGGAGGCACTGACACTCTTTCCACCATGTGATTCATCATAGCCATCAAGTGCCCCATAAGCTACTGGTAGGTAGGGTTTTCAAGAATGCCTGGGTCAAGTTGGGGGACCTTAGGCACCCGATCATTCATGTGCCTGCACTCTAGTTCCATCAACTGATGCAGCCTCGCTGCTCTCGGCAACATGTTCTTCATGGTTTTCAGACATCTTTAAGCTTTATCTTCTGTTGAGGGTAGAAGATTATTGTAAGAAAATCTAGAAAACTCACAAGAACAGATGCAACCTAGTCCTAGATCCCTATAGACTTAGTGAACCTAGGGCTCTGATAACAAACTTATTGTGACACCCAGCCATCACACAGACAGCGAGATGACACGCGAAAATGTGTAGAACCACAAATTACCAAAAACATGGGTTAATTAAAACTGATTGTGGAAAGCATACATAAGAGAGCTTTTGCATCCAGACCCTACAGAGAAACATGTTATAAAAATATTACAAGCTTTGATATATGTCCACAGCTTATCGGAACCAGTTGTACTATTAGCACCAGAGTTCATCACCTATTTATACATACATAATAGGCCACATACGGCCAGTAGTAGGATATACAAAATTACAACAACTAGACATCGTGAAACCTCGTCAAACACCTCCGAGGACCTAAGACTACAGGGATGACTTTAGGACTCTACTACAAAACCACCAAAACAACAGCATGTCCATCTCTTGCCTTCTACCTCTCTTCTTGTTGCTCAGCCGCAACCTCATGACGACCACCACGTCTAGAGCGAACACCTAAAAAGGTTGTAAACTAGAAGGGTGAGACACACAATTCCAGCGAGAAACATAACTCCCCGCTGAAACTATAAAACCTCAGAAGATTAAAACAATAAAAGTAGATAACTGATAAAGCATATAACAAGAGCAGTGTACTGAGAAAGACCATTATTCCCATCATTCTTACCAAGATATTCATGAGGCCTATATCTAGATTTCTTTTAAGGAAAATGATTGACAAGATAAGCTTTATGAACACTTATCACAAGATATCAAGATCGTACAAGAAACAAAAGAGATAACTGGATCATTTATATAAGTAAGGCCTCAACCAATATTCTGAGTTTTTCTCTAATTGGTATATGCTATTCGGCTGGGTTACATCTTATTATGCCCTAAGGAAGTGAGTTATCCCTTCTCAAATCCAACCTTTGGCTGTGAAGCCCAAGTCCGGTGCCATACAAGGTTAATGGGAGAGTCGGACTCCATGACCTCTCTTCCTCGTGGTCAGTACACGAGAACCAAAGCAAGACCGTAGTCTTATGCTTATATGGCCTCATCCTTAGGGTCATATCTGCAAGCTACCCATGTTACTAGCTCACCTTGACACAGGTGCTAGAATATACCTTTGAGCCAGGGGCCTGATCACCGGGCTCTTGAGCCATGAACGCATTCATGCTCTATCTCGATGATTCATGGGCCTGTTCACCATGCTCTATATATCCTGAGTCTACTACCATAGTTGGACTCAAATACTCCTATTTTAGGCTAGGGGAAACCTCACATATTCAACAATATACGCTCCAGGTAATCCCGTAGGATAAATTTGTTTCACCATCACCAAATTCTGAAGATGATGGTTCTATGGCCAGGGCAACTACATGATATGTTCCACTGTAATTAATTAGTATATATTAAGTGGATTGTTGAGGCAACCAAGTTATAAAGCATAACAGCATTGAATTACATTGTCACTATCATCATCACATTGTCCGAGGATCTCAGTCCCCTATCACAGAAAGCCACTGCCTCTCAAGGCATCATCATCATCATCTTACATCATCACCTGGGATAACAATCCCTGTTCTCATCATCAGAGGTTAACACCTCAACTAGGCACTCAGCCTTTATTAGGTCCTCAGACCTATCACATCATACTGGTGATGCATGCTATCTCATCAACAAGGATTAGTATCATTTAAGGATAGTCAAAACACATATACCTCATAGCTCTCACCTGGCTATGAATCCAACTAGTATACCTGCATGATTAGCATACATATCAAGAGAGATAACCTAAGCCACCAGAAAATAGATCTTTACGATTATCATGCTAACATGTATGAAACAACATCCATGGTTATATGAAGTATAAGTTGTATCAAACACATTATTGTTATCAAACCATGAGCATGCCTTATGCCTTATTCTTGTGAACATAACTACGTATCTTATTATCTTAAGTTTCTTTCTTAGAAACCACAGTTCACAACCTATCAACATATCCCATCATTCAACATAGATGTGGGCTCAAGGTAATTAATCCATTGATTAGGTTTTTCCCCGGGTTAACCATAACCTTCACCAAAGGTTCCAACTTCCATTACTATAGGTGGGGCGGGTAGCGCCAACCCTCACCCAAAGAGTATCAGGCAGGATCATATCCTCACTATCGATTATCGGCTAGGGTTCCAAACCCTAAAGCACTTGTGCCATCATATCGGCCAACAACACTTCATCCTATAGTACATCAGAGATCAACCGGCCCTGAGGGGTGTCGTGCATCTTGAGCTAGAGGTGTGTCATGCACAAGACACACCCATATCGACCAAGAGTCCTGTCGGCCAGGGACCCTATCATGCACTAGGGTTAGGGTTCTATCGGCCAAACTTCTCAACATGAAGCATATTGACCAGAAGCATGGTGCCCAAGACGCCCTATCATCCAACCAGCATACTAAAACGCCCAAGACATCATGTCATCCAAGGCACCCTATCGCCCATGGGAAAAGTGGCCACTAAGGCACCATGTCGGGCAGCACATCCTTGGGGTGTCGTGCAAGCCCAGACTTCTTGCCTGTCGCAGGGTCTACTCATCATGCTATTATTGGCCATAAGCAACCACCATCTATGACAAGGTCTGTATGGGTTAAGGCATATCGCCCAACAACTCTACTATGATGAAAAAGGGTCATGTTGGCAACAAGGCTAATAGAACCTAACTCACTATAACGACCAGGACAACCCTAGAAGAGGGTAACGAGCAGGGGCACAAAGACCATATCGGTTAGGGCATATCACCCAAGGTCACCACAACATAAGGAGAGCCCTATCAGGCATCAAGCCAATCATACACGACACCATCCTATCAACTAGATCAAGACCCAAGACAAAGAGGTGTAGGGCAACATCACATCAATGGTGTATCGGGCAAGGCACAAAACGTCACCAAAAGGTCATCTTCAAGCTCAAGCTCTTAAGCAACAAACCCTAATTGATCAAGATAGTTGGCTCACCTCTCAACAACCAAGAGAGGGGTTTTTCACAACCTCCATCACAAATCGGGCAACATGATGAAACATCTTTAACTTAGGTCATTACTCATCGAAAGGCTCACCTCTCAAATCCATGGTGAGAGGAGGGTATTGCCCAAGCAACTAGAGTATAGGCTCACCTCTCAACACCAAAAGAGAGAGGGGTATTGCCTATATCACTAGGGCTCAAACTCACTTCTCAAAACCAAGGATAGAAAGGGGTATTGCCCCAAAGGAAACCCTAGTCTATGGGTTCAGCCAACTAGGTCCATAGGTACACAACATCAACCGTAAAAACAAGATCACTATATCCACAAGATTAAAGGTACATGCTAGAGCAAGAGACATATCCAACAACATGCATGGTCGATCATGATCATATATGAACATGCAACATAAAAGAAGGTAGTATAGTTAGGGTTAGAAATTATGTAACCCGCCTTAAGCAAGCTCCTCAAGCTCCAAGGATCCAAGCTTTAAGCTTCTAGCTCCAAAGCACACCACCTTAGGCTACCTCAAGGAAAGGGACAAAGCTCATAACCACCATGTCCGAAGAGCAAGCAAGAAGAAGAAAGAGATGCTAAGGAGAGAGAGAAGATGCTTACTAAGGAAGCAAGGCTCACCTATAGATCGACCACCAAGCTAGTTGAAGAAGAAGAGAACTCCTTCAAAGGGATCGGCCACCAAGCACCAAGGGAAGGTGTATCGTGCACCAAGGAAGAGAGGAGGCAACAAAGAACTAAAGGGATCCTAAGCAAGTGAAAGGGGGGATATATATAGAAAAGGATGAAGGGGGAAAAAAGGCAAGGTGTCATCCCTCTTAGGAACACATGTCCAACGTCTTGCCACCTTGCAAACCACATGCACAAGCCATGCCACCCATCTACAAAGGATAGCCACTTGTCCAAGGTATGGTGACACAACCAAATCTAGGTCACATGGGTGATACACCCTCTTGGATGACACACTCCTGGGGGACACAGCCCTGGGTGACACAGCTCTGTGTGACACAGAGCTTCAATCTCTCCAAGGCATGATACTAACCCTAAACAAAGCAAGGCAAGGCAAAGCAAGGCCCATCAAGGCCCAAAACATCACAAGTAACAAGCCCAACCCATCCTCTCAACTCTAGAGGATGCAAGGAGAGAGAGAGAAACATCTCTCAAGGTGACAAACTTTCTCATCAACCCTAAAACTTGGGTTATTTGCAAGTAGCACCTCCAACCCTCAATAAGGCACAAACAAACCCTAATCTCCTCTTGAGGTGATTAGCAAGCAACTAAACACTAGGGTTAGGCAAAGCAAATAGGGGAAACCCAAAACAGAGCTCAGGGTCCTTATAGTTACAAAGTTTTGATAAGTTGGTAGTGAATTCTTTCATCGATCAATTATTTTGTTTACCTTATGCCCGATAGGTCTCTCGATGGTCGATGGACTATTTGGTGAGTGATGAGATTTTGATGCCTAATAGAATTCTAGGCCAAGGGCCTTGGAGTCTTGATTGACATAATCCATGATGTGATGAAAGACAGAGTTTGGATCGATGAATTTTTGGCCATGAATGAGTTGTGTTCCATGATGTTCGGTGGTTGATGGATTTTCTAGTGACAAAGAGGTTTTGGTGGTTGACGATTTTACTAACCAATTAGGTTCCAGTGTTTGATGAAAACTTGGTCAATGAGCATTCTGACTGAAGGGTTTTCTGGGTCAGCCCCGCATATAGACCCACTCTTATTCATCTCTATCACTTTCATTGGCAGAGCTTCAATGTAGCCCAATGAGTTTTTCTGGAGAGCAGTGATAAAATAAAGCTCATTGAGGATGGTGAACTTAGGGTTTTCATGGATGCATGTTGCCTAGAACAAGGTCTTTGGGCTAATGTCAAGTTGTTGATCATATGTCTCTCTTCCTTTGAGTATGTTTCTTGTTCTTTTACTCATTTCCTTGGTGTTGTTTGCTCCCTTTCCCTGCTACAATCGAGTTCTTTTGGTATCTCATGAGTTCTTGATGTTTTCTTAGTAGAACCCCGAGCATGTGGGTTGAGCACTCTTGTTTTCTTCTTCCTTGCTCTATTTTCACCCTACTCGTAGAGGAAGAGGACGTTTTTGGGTGTTTTGGTGGGTTGAGTTGGAGCGTTTGTTTCTGATTTTAGAGTTCTTCTTCTTCTATCTTCAGTTTCTTTCTCTAACCAAGCAAGTTATATAACATTAAAGCATTTATTGCCTACTATGTGCTGGCATGTCCTTGAATATTGCTCTAAAAACTCATAATCAAGATAAAAATGGGCATTTTTAGTGTTGTTTAACAACAAAACCATGATCAATGAACGTTAAATTTAGTTCAATGTTGATGAACATTATTGTTTTTTGAACTTTGGACTGATCACTGAGTAAAAATGCCCTAAAATTCAAGATCTAGATTAAAAAGGCTCTTAAAGATGTACATACATGATGTTATTATACCCACATTTTAAATCTCATTGTATAGAGGTTAGCTTGTGATGGTTATCATGCTTTTATCTATTGTTATGATGATGTAACTATGTTTGAAGTGAAATCCTAATCTTGGTGATAGAGAATTCAGGCTATAACGTTGAATGTTGAAGATACTCTAAAAAGTTGTGTGATCTATGGATGGGGCATTATCCATAAATTCCATGCATTTTATATCTTCTGAAGTAGTGGCGATATCTAGTGATATCATAATATCTTCTTAGGTTTTGTATCTAACTGGATTGATGCAATAAAAAAGCACCTAACTAGCTTAATTAACCAAGTGAAATTTTAATCATGTAGTGCCCTGAGTTCGTAGAACTATTCTAGTGTCAGAATTACTAGATAGTAAAATGAGTAATCGAAAAGGAATTTGGAGTCCTATACTATTGAATATATGTGGGTTCAGGTAGGGTATATCCCTATCATCCTAATCCCAAGGTATTAAAGAGCGGCCAGGTCTTTTTTCAAATGTGAAAAATAATTGAGAGTGACTATGATTGTAACTCATAGTTGAGGGTTGTATAACCTAGTTTCTAATGTCGTGACCTACGTACCCAAGGCGGACTAGGCTGTTATAGTAATTGAGTTGATGAGCCATATGGTTGTTACTCATACTGGATGAGGGGAAGAAATCTTAGGATTTTTGTTATCCTAGAGCTTACAGAGATCTTGTTATGACCCACTTCGAGTTTAACTAGTAAGTACAGTGATTAGTGCATCACCATGTTGATTAAGTTAAGATAAGTGTTCATGATGTGATTAGTGTTTTGATCAGGTTAATACAAGCTAGTTAGTATGTTTTCATGCTTTGAGGCTATAATGAATCTTGTGCTTGAAAGTTTGTAAAAGGAATTGATTGAATCAGACCTCCGAGGCAATATTTATGACATTTTCAAATTTCTTGAACCAATACTGCAATTTACCCATAAGTGGGTCGACTACCCCCTTCCCTTATCCCCTTCCTCACGATCGGTGCAAAGCACCACTTGACCAGTGCACAACAGCACTACTGATCAATCAACAGAGGGAGAGGAGTGAGGCTATTTAGGGCTCGATGGAACCGATCCAGCGGTCGTCTTGCTCCCTTTCTTCTTTTCCCCCTCTTCCTCACCCCAACCAGCGACCGACCAGATAGGGAAGCGCCAACTAGAAGCATTGTCGGCCAATTGTGCGGCACATGACCAGGGGCCATTCTCACAAGAAGCACCACAAAATGACACCATCAACTCCAGACGTGAGGCCAAGGCTCAGATCTGCAGCCTCCCACGTGCGATCAACACCCAGCCAAGTTTCCCTTTTCTTCTACCTCCTCCTGTGCGTGTGGAACCTGTTGTGTGAAGCAGGTCTGAAACTAGGGTAGCGCCAAAGGTTGAAGACGATCCCGCGGACGCCTAGAAGCAGGATTTGGGCGTATTTCAGTTGAATTTTGGCCACACTAGTACATAATCGTCCTTTAGTGTCAGTTATTTAAGGCCATTAGTGTCAGTTTCTAAGAGACACCTATGTGGGTGCCGCTAAAAGCCCAACCTTTACGCATCGGTTCTCAAACCGACACCACAACACTTCGTGCGCCACCGAAAATGCGCTGAAAATGCAGCAGCAGGGGGTATAGGTGTCGGTTATCCTCTTCAAAACTGACACTGAATCGGTATAGGCGTCAGTTATCCTCTTAGAAACCGACACTGAATCACCCGCTTACACGGCTATATCGTCGGTTTTATACAAATATCCGACACGTATTGCCATGTCTGTGCTGGCCAGCACGGCCATGGTGTCTGGCGTCATTAGGGAAACCGACGTCGGTACTAGTATTGAAATCGACACTGTAACCGTATGTCGTCGGTTTTATACAAATAACAGACGCCTATGATTTGATTTTTTTTCCTATCAGTCTGTAGACCTGCTGTGGCTGGTTGCAGGATGAGAAACCTACAGTTCAGTTATGAAATGTAGGTTTTACGACATCCATTGATATCAGCCAACAACAGGCCACAAACCTGCAAAATTAACACGATGGACAAATTATTATATATGTGATTCACACTCATGTATAAGAAAATTTAATTCATATTAGTTTTTCATCACACACATGTAGAAACCAGTAGCAACCTGCAGTTCCATTTATTTCATCTCTTTTCACATTCAGACACATGTAGAAACATTCATGTATTGATGATTTTCACACACATATGACAATTCATAAAAATTCATTCACATTCACACAAAATTAATTATGAGAACAAAGTTATTCTTTATTCATCATCATCATTGTCATCAAAATCATATTGAAAAATTCCCACTCTTTGCAGGGCTTTTGCCCAATCTTCTCTTACAACATCTAATTCATCTCTCATATGGGGAGCATGTACATCGAAATGCTTTGCACCTGTGTTGAAGTCCTCGGTTTTAAAGACCTACAAAGAGAATGAAGTACATACATAATTATAATAATATATAATAAGATTCATATATTTCATATTATCTAACGAGACTATGTATAATGCCTTTTGTATGTTATCGATTTCCAATACGGCATGTTTGATGATTAGGTCCATAAATCGCATCACATAGTAGCCACATGCCCAGCCATTGTCTTGTGTAGCACACTATAAATTGAAACATACAAAATATTCAAAAATACAAATAAGCACAGTTCACATAAATAATATATACATTGGAGTCAAAAAATTACTTTCACATTCTCCCAAGTGAGTGTCAGTTTTTTTTTTCTGGGGACCTTTCCTCCAACTTTTTTGTACTCTTGTAAAGCCCTATATATGTTAATGTAACACATTAAATTGCATAATTAAATAGTAATGCAGTAACATATGTTAATAGATATAAAAACATAAAATATTTCTCACGAGAATAATGGCCTTTTAATTGTATGTCCATATAATACATCCAACTCACTCCCCGTAGGATCTAGATAATAGATGGTGAATGTCTTGGGGATAATAACTAATAACTCCCAATGCTTAGCACTACAGGTAAGAAAGTAGAAAATTAATAACTCAATATCCGCAAAAAAAATGTAATTTGCTTAAGTCCAAATTACAAGCAAAGTAAACTTACTCGACATTGAATGGAGCTATTATCACCGTCTTATTCTTTTTACCAAAATATTCAAAAGCATCACAACAGTATGAAGTAACTGAAGAAGGGTCTGTAACAACAAGACTAATCAAAGATGGAACTAAAAATCCCACATGGGAAAAACCAAAATCTGTACATGTCTTGTATAAGTGGCTGCAAAACATGTATTACGTATGCATTAATATATAAGAAACCAGATTGCCGTATATAAAACAAGGTATATGGATGTATAAACCAGATTGTCGTATGCATTAATCTCACCATATCCACAGCTCTATCATAGATGTGTTCAACCATTCTTACTTAAACAACTCCAAAATATCTTGTATAAATATGTTGTTTCCGAATGTTTGACCTGCATTAATACGTATCCAGAACTTCTATTACGTATGCATTAATACGTATGCTAAACTTGTATAAATAGAATGTTATCGTATGATTTACCTGTAGCATTCTCCCGGAATAGTAACATTTATAGGGCAATTTGTATTATGTTTGCCGATCCATACTGCCACACTCCTACAATTAGGACATATCGAGGTGTGTAGGTCCCCTGGAAGCCAACTTGGTAGTCGAGGAGGTGGAGGCCGAGATGTAGCGGGTCTCGTCTTTTTGACCTGTATATATAATTTCCATATCAATTGACTCATATATATATATACACACTAACAAAGTAAAGTAATGAAAATTTATCATACAATATCAGTATAGAGGACATCCGCTTCGAGCCACAGTATCACTCCACCTACTGCCTCACCAAGTGTTTTAGCATCTGGGTGTGCATGAGGCAGTGCAAGATTCGTCCAGCCAGTGAGTATACGTATGGGGCTCACACGTACCATGCCATATGGTACTGGACTTGTAACATCCCTGACCTGGGTTATGAGTCAACCCTAGGTGTTTTGCCTAAATATGTAATTAAATCTTTGTGATTAACTCTGAGCATGTAATTAAGTTTCTCAGAAACGTATATTTCAGTATTTGCTCCTTTTTATTTAAAGTTATAGCATTGTTTTGATATACAGGGACCTATGTGCAATTTACCCAGTTGAAAGGGTTAGCTTGCAATTTGCACATGATGAGATGTTCCTCTGATGTTGAGACATCATGAGAATCTCTTTGGCAAAGTTTGAGGGATTTCCCAAGCTAGAGCACCAAGGTGCAGCTGTGGAAGCAATCCCAGGGCTTGAAACCCTAATCTGGGGTAAAATGCAATTTACCCAAATGATGGGATGCAATTTGTAAAGAATGTCATCTAAAGTATCTTTTAGACTCTTGCCATTATTTAGAGAAGAAATGATGAGGAATTCACCTCAATTGAGTTATCAAGTTAAGAAATAGGCTTTGTGATTGAATAATCAGGGTATATGTGCAATATCCCTTTAAGTATGAACTTTATTATTAGATTGTTCTTCCTTGCCTTCTTTTCTATACCTTAAGAGAAGGTTTGTCCTTAGAATAAAGAGGAAGTGACGATCAAGTAAAGAAGGAGGGACCTAGTTGGAATTATGGACAACTTATGAACTAATGTTGAAAATCCTACCCCATGTATATAAGCTCTCCTTCCCTTAGTTGCAAGGGAACTCACCCTTCGTTCCCTTACTGTTTCATTTCACCAAAGACGACCAAGGACTGCCTTGGAGCTAAGGAGGACGACCAAGGGGTGCAAGGTAGGTCTAAACCCCTCTTCTTGCCTAATTCCATGGTTAGAACTCAAATTCAAGGTCATCTTCATGGCTAACTCTTGAAACCCTACCTTTCTAGCCGTCTCTTTTCATCCTTCCTTGGAGTTTTCACCTTGGACAACCTGTGGGAACTCAAGGACGCCATTAGAGCTTGGAGCTTGAAATCTTGGAGCTCAAGAAGCAAGCTTTAGGCGGGTTTTATAACTCTAAACCCATGCTTTACTATGTGCATCTTTGTATGCGTTTTAATGATAGTTCTTAGTATTTCCCTACTTTTCCCTGCTATTTTGCAAGAAAACCCGTGGGATATCTGTACTGTTCTTGAGCTAGAAGATGATGGCGTGATTTCCAAGGAAAACCCACCGCTTTTCTTTTCCTTAAACGGTCCTAACAGTTTGCTCTCTCGGACTCAAGACCGCGAGGTGAGCAAACGGTCTCGAGACCGCGACAGGGAAAACGGTCTCAAGACCGTTTGGCCCCGTTGACCGAGCATGGACCGTATACGAAACCTGTTCCTAATTATATAGGATAATTACCCTCAAAATTTGGGAGACTAACTCCAAAGGAATCGGTAGATATGACCTTTTTAAGTCACAACTTTAAATGAATTAATTGCTGATTTTCAAACGGTCTGGAATTGCCTTTTTGGGCAAACGGTCTCAAGACCGTGTAAGGTCGTTGACTAAGCGTTGACCGTATGAGATTACTGTTCAAAATTATGTTAATTAACAACTCACCAAGTTTGATGGTCTAATTCCAAACGGGCTAGGAGTTGAAGGGTGAATACTAGGGCTAACCCTAGATAAAATCAGTACTGAAATTATGGTGACCTAATTAGGGTTTTTAGGGTTGATTGACCTAAACGGTCTCAAGACCGTTTGGGGGTCACCAAACGGTCTCAAGACCGTGAGGGCAATCAACCAAGACCGTTTGGAGGTCTGGGGTCAAGATTTGTTGACCAATTGAAGGTACAATTACACCAAATTACATTGCAATTAAATATTGACATGATCATCAACTCAATGGGTCAGACATTGATGAATTTGCACTAGAATCCAAAATTTTGGATGGGCAAACGGTCTCAAGACCGTTTGGAACTCATCCAAACGGTCTCAAGACCGAGAGGACAATCACCCAAGACCGTTTGAAGGTCTAGGGTTGAGTATTTTGACCAATTGAGGACCCAATTGCAAATAAGTTATTAATTTAATCAAAATTCTGTTTTGTGACTCAATCATGGATCAACCCCTATCAAATCACCTTAGATTTTGATGAAATCTTGGGCAAACGGTCTCAAGACCATGTGGGGTCCACCCACATGACCTCAAGACCGTTTGGGCTAAGTTTGGGCCCAATTGGAGCTCAATGGAAAGGTTCAACCTTGTGTTGAGTCACATTGTTGAGTGTTGATGGGTGAACATTGATAGACCCTAATTGAATCAATTTCAACCATAATTGGTTAACCATTATGGGTCAATTGAATGACCAAGTGATCAAGCATAATCTTAATTGACTAAATCCATAAGTGGTCAACATAGCTTTGACCATTTGAGGGCTTCAACATGGGTTGACATTATCGGTTGCATCTTTGAGCCTTGTTGAAGGACCAAGCGGCTGAGACCATGAGAGCCTCGCGGTCTCAAGACCGTGAGAGGGCTCGCGGTCTCAAGACCGTGAGGGGGCTCACGGTCTCAAGACCGAGAGGAGGCTCACGGTCTCAAGACCACGAAGGGCCTCGCGGTCCTGAGGTCAAACTAGCTAAACGGTCAACACCTCTTCGCGGACTCAACTCAAATTAGTCTTCGCGGTCTCGACTTTAATTTGAACCAATGGGAGGCTTCGCGGTCTTGGACCCCTGAAGAGGCTCGCGGTCTTGAAGCCTAAGGGGGATCGTGGTCTTGGGGTTAGAAAGAGGCTCGCAGTCTTGGAGGGTCAAAGTGGGCAAACGGTCAACACTTTCAACCAATCTCAACCCAATTGATGATTAATGATTGAAATCAATCAATGTGATTCAAGGTTGACCTCATTCAATCATTTGAAGATGTAAATGGTTCAATGTTGCTCAAATCAAACCCTAATGATAATCTAGGATAGTAAGGGGTTATTTGACTAAGGTTTTTGACCATGATGATGATCAATGGGGTGAATTACCAAAATACCCCTGAAGGGTCAATTGAGTTATACCTTGCTCAATTCAAACCCTAATTACTTGAGAATAAAGTTTTTAGTCATAATGACTCTATCCAACTTGATCTAGTGTAATGTTACCATCAACCATTAGTATGATGAAAGAGAGAGTACTCTAGAGAGAGAAAGTAACTCTAATCACATAATGATGATGTTTTTGGCTATGTTAGCCTATGATGCCTCAATCCAACCTGTTTTAGAGTAATGTTGACATCACTTAACATTATGATGAGAGAGAAAGTACTTCTAGAGAGAGAAAGTACTTCTAGAAAGAGAAAGTACCCTTTTTAAGTGGAAACTCGAGTAAAGTATCTCCAATGCACATGAGTGAGTATAATTAGGGTATGATCCACCTGTGTGAGGTCATAGAAACCCTAATTATGATAAATGATGAACCTTTAACCAATCTAAGAGCATCAATGAAGATGTTACTCATACATGATGATGTTATGAGTTTAGTTCACCTTGATGTGAATAGTAAACCCTAATTCAAGGGTGATGACATGTAATGTGAATAGTAAACCCTAATTCAAGGGTAATGGCATGCTTTTGAGTATTAAACTCTATTTGATTTGAATTAGAGATTTAACTCTTATGACAAGAGTAGGAAGTACATTCCTTATTATTGTATTACCTTTATCAGATGTATTAACCATGCAGGTTCCGATATGAAGGTAATCATATCCAGGTATGGATGTTGATGTTATATTCATCAAAGGCATGTTGTTAGCCTTATGAATAAGTAAAGTAATCTGATGCCTTGCCAGTGGCATCCTATGCTGATACTGAGCTATGAGAGCCATAAATACCATCAAGGTCATGCCTTAGAGATGACTTGTGATGAGGATAATGAGAAATGATGATTGATATGAGTTAGGCCTGTTACATTTAGTATTCTTCTTTTATAGCTGTTATGCTACTGTTATTGTTTGAAGAACAATGTATGCTGTTAAAGAATACTGAATGTACCTAACTAATCAAGTATAATGTAGAGCCCTGATCATAGATCCATCATTGTCAGAAATTAAGTGATGGAGAAACAGGTTTTCCTTAGGAAACTCCTGGAGCACATACTTTTGAGTATGTGGGGTACATGGATGTGTAGAACCTTACATCCTAGTGTAGGAAAGTGATGTAGATGTGGAATCCATCCATCCTTCACTATAGTTCCATACCGTATCAGTGGTAGGTAAACATGAAACCTCCTGATGACGAAGAAAGCACAGATATCCGTATCAGTGGTAGGTAAATATGAAACCTCCTGATGACGAAGAGAGTACAGAATGCCACTGTGACTCTAGAATAGCGAAGGACCAGTTTACCCTGGTAAGCTATAGTAGTAGAGACACGAGATGTCCTACAAGTGATCCTCTTACTGACTGAGGAAGGTGAAGGTCATGAGAATCCGGCTCTCTTAATGACCTATGTATGATACGGATGCGGCTTCTCAGCGATCAGTTGGAGTATGAGTGGTAAACCTCATCTCCACAGGGCATAATGTTGTTTGTAAAACATAATCAACCATGTAGTATAACTTGTTAGAGATGACTCCAAGTTAGTTGATTGATGTTACATTGCAATAATGTTGATATTATCCATATCTCCTAATTTGTAGAGATCTTGTTATATCTGCAACTGTTATAGAATGCTTTGAAGGCTTTACTGTTTAAAATAATCTTTGATGTTATAATAAAGCTTCTGGCGAAGAGTTATAACTCTCGCTGGGACAATTATGTATAATTGTCTCACCCCGTAGACTTCAACGTTTTAGGTGGACGTCGGAGACGAAGGAACCAGCCTACAGGTGATCAGTCTCAGCAGCAGCAGCACCAGGGGCAGCAGTAATCTCAGGTGGAGATTTGTCCTGCCATGTGGTGTAGTTAGAGTCAGTCCTATGTGTCCTCTGTACTCTCAGGTCTTGGAGTCTTTTTGTATAAGTGATCTTGAGATTTTGTATCTTGATGTATATAATTACTCAAGAAGTAATTATCCTGAGATGTAAACAGTTACCTCTCTTTATGAAAGGAGTTTTTTATGGATACAAGTTCTTATCTCGAAAAGTTTTAATTTCCCGTGATTTTTGTCTTCCGCTGATTACCGATTCTCTTCCGCTATGTTTTAATCGTATTTATGTCATGGTTTGGAGATCAGAGCCCACAAGTAGTGGTATCAGAGCTCCAGGTTCAGTTGAGTCTACAGAGGCATAGGACTTAGGATGTTGAGTCTACCTTTAGTACTCCTTCCTCATCTAATAGAATCTTCTGCTCCTCAGGAGAAGAAGATACATAAGAATGTCAGAACATCGCGATGAGCACGTGGCAGAGAGTAGTGCTAGTGCACCTCGAGGCGGTGCAAGAGTTCCAAGAATAGAACAACCTGCACCTGAGTCGCCAAGAGAGCCACCCCAGTTCGACCCAGCTGACATGAGTGATCCAGCTGTACAGACGATGTTCGGGCAGTTCATGACTGCCATGACACATATAACCGATAGGATGCCCATTCCTGCACCTAGGGCACCTGTCCATCCTGAAGTACAAGGTATTGGTAAGACATTCGAACGACTTCGTCGTGTCGGAGCTACCGAGTACTTCGGAACTGCCGACCCTGCAGATGCTGACTTATGGTTGACAGAGTTGGAGAAGGCTTTCAGGATTCTTATGATTCCGGAAGCTGAGAAGGTTAGACATGCTGTCTATCTTCTCAAAGGCAGTGCTGGTCACTGGTGGAACATGGAAGAGCAGAAGAGACCTGGAGTAGAGTTCTCATGGGAAGAGTTTCGTCGGGAATTTATCAATAGATATTTTCCAAAGACCTTCCTAGATGAGAAGATCTCTCAGTTTGAGAAACTAAGGTAGGGTATGATGAATATTAGTGAGTATGAAGCTAAGTTCATGGAGTTGTTGCGGTTCTGTCCGCACATGGCTGCTACGGATGAGGAAAGAATCAGAAGATTTGAGAAGGGTCTGAATTCTGATATGTCAACCCCTGTGTCTGCCTTAGAAAACAGAGAGAGATTCTCTACCTTCGTTGAGTCAGTCCGAAGGATAGAGAGATCTGTGGTTGAGAAAAGACAAACCCATAAAAGATATCCACAGTTCCAGGGTTCTTCATCTAGGGATTCCAAGAAACCTAGATTCTCTGCACCTAACCCTCCACCACCCAGATCAAGTTTTCAAACTCAATGGACACCAAGCAGAGGTAGAGGGCGGAGTCAACCGCTTCAAAGGACGCACAGTTCTGCATCAGTGTCAGTTACTGGACCACCCAGACCACAGCAACAGGAGAAGAGTTGCTACAATTGTGGTAAGGTGGGACACTTGATGAAGGATTGTCGTTCTAGGCCTGTCAGTATAACACAACAACCCCTGAGACAGAATCAACAGGGATCTCAGAATAGACAACATCAAGGAGCAGCTCGAGGACGTGGACAAGCGTCTCAAGCTGGATCATCAGCACCACCTCAACACCAGGCGACTGCGAGGTTCTATGCTATGAACCCACCTGAGGCAGTGGTCAATCCACGGGTAGTGGCAGGTCAAATGAAACTTTTATATTCTGATATGTCTATATCCTGTGTTGTATCCGTTCTGATTGATCTGGGTGCTACGCACTCTTTCATCACTCATGAAGTGATTCGTAACTGTAATGTGACTGTTAGTCATAGAGCAGATGGTTTGTTGTTAGAGACTCCGTTGAGTGGGTCTGTTGTTTTGCAGGAGGTATGTTCTCCCTGCATCCTTTTCTTTTCTGACCATCGCATTCAAGTGGATCTTATACCACTTGATATGCAGGGATTTGATATAATCCTTGGGATGGATACCTTAGAAAGGTATAGAGTTGTCTTGGATTGTGAGTCCAAGTTAGCTGTGTTTGCTGATGAAAGCAACACATGGATCTTTCAAGGTGAAAGAAAGATTCTGCCCACCTGTCTTGTATCAGCTATGGTTGCTAATAAGCTGTTGAGGCAAGGATGTTATGCATTCTTAGCCCATGTGGTAGATGTTACCAAGGAAAGGACCAATCCTGCTGAAGTTCCCATAGTCAGGGAATTCGAGGATGTGTTTCCTGAAGAACTTCCTGGTATACCACCACCTCGGGAGATTGATTTTGAAATCAATCTGATCCCAGATACGAAACCCATAGCTCAAACCCCGTATAGGATGGCACCTGCCGAGATGGCAGAACTCAAGAAACAGCTTCAAGAGTTACTTGAGAGAGGTTTTATCCGACCGAGTACTTCACCTTGGGGTGCTCCGGTCTTGTTTGTTACAAAAAAAAATGGGTCAATGCGGTTATGTGTCGACTACAGACAACTCAATAAAGTGACAATAAAGAATAAGTATCCTCTGCCGAGGATTGATGATCTCTTTGACCAGTTGCGTGGTGCAACAGTCTTTTCAAAGATAGACTTGAGGTCTGGATATCACCAACTCCGCATTAAGGATAGTGACATATCCAAGTCTGCCTTTACGACAAGATATGGTCACTATGAGTTCAAGGTGATGTCATTTGGACTAACTAATGCACCAGCTGCATTTATGGAACTCATGAATAGAGTTTTTCGACCTTTCCTTGATCAGTGTGTTGTCGTCTTCATAGATGACATTCTGATCTATAGTAAGGATGCTCAGCAGCATGAGCAGCATCTTCGCCAAGCTTTGACCTTGCTAAGAGAACATAAGCTGTACGCTAAGTTTAGCAAGTGTGAGTTCTGGCTGCCGGAGGTATCTTTTCTTGGACATGTAATATCCGCCTCGGGAATTCGTGTTGACCATACAAAGGTAGAATCTGTTCTACAATGGGAACAACCGAAAACACCGACGGAGATTCGAAGTTTCTTGGGGTTAGCTGGCTATTATCGAAGGTTCATAAAGAACTTTAGTTCCATAGCTTTACCCTTGACCAAGTTAACCCGGAAAGATGTTCCTTTTTCTTGGAGTGATAAGTGTCAACAATCTTTCCAGTTGCTGAAGGAGAGGTTGACAAGTGCACCTGTATTAGTGCTACCTGAACAAGGAAAAGGATATGTAGTTTTCTGTGATGCTTCCAAAAATGGACTAGGATGTGTGTTGATGCAGGATAAACAAGTGATTTCTTTTGCTTCCCGACAGCTTAAGAAACACGAGGAGAATTATCCGACACACGATCTAGAGTTAGCTGCTGTGGTTCATGCCTTGAAGATCTGGAGGCATTATCTCTACGGAGAAACATTCCAGATTTTCACAGACCACAAAAACCTTAAATATATCTTCTCTCAGCATGAGCTCAACATGAGGCAACGTCGCTGGATGGAGTTAATCAAGGACTACGACTGTACAATTGATTACCATCCAGGTAAGGCCAATGTTGTTGCAGATGCCTTGAGTAGGAAATCAGCAACATCAACCATGAATAGAGCACAACTAAACTCTTTAGTATGCTCTAGAAGAGATATGCTTATCTCTTTAAGGCAAGACAATGTACAGTTGAAGGTGTCATTGCTAGCCGGTTTGTTAGCTGAGATGCATATTAAACCTACCCTAAGAGAGCAGATTAAAGAAGCACAGCTAGATGATGCTGCAGTTCAACATATAGGATCTGAGTATGGAAATGAGAAGCAAGATGGGTTTCATGACTCAAAAGATCAAGTAGCTTGTTATAATGGAAGAATGATAGTGCCGGATGTGGACAACTTAAGGAAGTTAGTCCTGGAAGAAGCCCATTCTTCCATGTATGCTATGCATCCAGGGAGTACCAAGATGTATCGGAATTTGAAGGATCTGTATTGGTGGCCTGGGATGAAGAAGGACGTTGCAGAGTTTGTTCTGAGGTGTCCTGTGTGTCAGCAAGTTAAAGCTGAACACCAGAAGCCTGCAGGGACAATGCAACCTTTACCCATATCACAGTGGAAGTGGGACCATGTGACCATGGACTTTGTTGTTGGCCTACCCAGGACAAGCAAAGGACATGATTCCATTTGGGTAATTGTTGATAGGTTGACTAAGACAACACATTTCTTACCTGTCAAAACAACCTATTCTGCTGAAAGGTTATCAGAGTTGTATGTTCAAGAGATAGTGTGTTTGCACGGAGTTCCTGTCACAATAGTTTCAGACAGAGGTCCTCAGTTTACAAGTCGTTTTTGGGAACAGTTGCACAGTGCCTTAGGCACTAAGCTGAGGTTTAGTACGGCCTTTCATCCACAGACTGATGGACAGTCGGAAAGGACCATACAAACCTTAGAAGACCTGTTGCGAGCATGTGTTCTCCAGTTCACCGGAAGTTGGGATCTACACCTAAGCTTGATAGAGTTTGCCTATAACAATAGCTACCAGCATAGTATTGATATGGCACCTTATGAAGCCTTATATGGTAGACGTTGTAGATCACCCGTGTGTTGGTTTGAGACTGGTGAGCACTAGTTGTTAGGTCCTGACCTGGTGCAGCAAACCACGGAAAAGATTAAAGTTATACAACATAAGATTAAGACTGCTCAGGATAGGCAGAAATCTTATGCTGACAAACATCGTAGACCCTTAGAGTTCCAGGTTGGAGACAGAGTGTATCTTAAGGTCTCACCTTGGAAAGGGGTCCTTCGTTTTGGAAGGAAGGGGAAGTTAGCTCCTAGATATATGGGGCCTTATCCAATCATTGAACGGATTGGAAAGGTAGCATATAAACTAGAGCTTCCCCCAGAATTACAGAGGTTACATCCTGTGTTTCACATTTCTATGTTGAAGAAATGTCACCCAGACACCGAGTCAGTTCTACAACCTATGGAAGTAGAATTGAATGATGACATATCCTATGAGGAGGGACCAGTGTCAATCCTTGATAAATGAATTAAAAAGTTAAAGAAGAAAGATATAAGTCTTGTGAAAGTCCTCTGGAACCATCGTGGTATTGAAGAAGCCACTTGGGAATTAGAGGATGAGATGAGAAGGAAGTATCCTGCCCTTTTCTCTTAGTATGTTTTATCGATTTCGGGGACGAAATCCTTGTAAGGGGTGGATAATTTGTAACATCCCTGACCTGGGTTATGAGTCAACCCTAGGTGTTTTGCCTAAATATGTAATTAAATCTTTGTGATTAACTCTGAGCATGTAATTAAGTTTCTCAGAAACGTATATTTCAGTATTTTCTCCTTTTTATTTAAAGTTATAGCATTGTTTTGATATACAGGGACCTATGTGCAATTTACCCAGTTGAAAGGGTTAGCTTGCAATTTGCACATGATGAGATGTTCCTCTGATGTTGAGACATCATGAGAATCTCTTTGGCAAAGTTTGAGGGATTTCCCAAGCTAGAGCACCAAGGTGCAGCTGTGGAAGCAATCCCAGGGCTTGAAACCCTAATCTGGGGTAAAATGCAATTTACCCAAATGATGGGATGCAATTTGTAAAGAATGTCATCTAAAGTATCTTTTAGACTCTTGCCATTATTTAGAGAAGAAATGATGAGGAATTCACCTCAATTGAGTTATCAAGTTAAGAAATAGGCTTTGTGATTGAATAATCAGGGTATATGTGCAATATCCCTTTAAGTATGAACTTTATTATTAGATTGTTCTTCCTTGCCTTCTTTTCTATACCTTAAGAGAAGGTTTGTCCTTAGAATAAAGAGGAAGGGACGATCAAGTAAAGAAGGAGGGACCTAGTTGGAATTATGGACAACTTATGAACTAATGTTGAAAATCCTACCCCATGTATATAAGCTCTCCTTCCCTTAGTTGCAAGGGAACTCACCCTTCATTCCCTTACTGTTTCATTTCACCAAAGACGACAAAGGACTGCCTTGGAGCTAAGGAGGACGACCAAGGGGTGCAAGGTAGGTCTAAACCCCTCTTCTTGCCTAATTCCATGGTTAGAACTCAAATTCAAGGTCATCTTCATGGCTAACTCTTGAAACCCTACCTTTCTAGCCGTCTCTTTTCATCCTTCCTTGGAGTTTTCACCTTGGCCAACCTGTGGGAACTCAAGGACGCCATTAGAGCTTGGAGCTTGAAAGCTTGGAGCTCAAGAAGCAAGCTTTAGGCGGGTTTTATAACTCTAAACCCATGCTTTACTATGTGCATCTTTGTATGCGTTTTAATGATAGTTCTTAGTATTTCCCTACTTTTCCCTGCTATTTTGCAAGAAAACCCGTGGGATATCTGTACTGTTCTTGAGCTAGAAGATGATGGCGTGATTTCCAAGGAAAACCCACCGCTTTGCTTTTCCTTAAACGGTCCTAACAGTTTGCTCTCTCGGACTCAAGACCGCGAGGTGAGCAAACGGTCTCGAGATCGTGACAGGGCAAACGGTCTCAAGACCGTTTGGCCCCATTGACCGAGCGTGGACCGTATACGAAACCTGTTCCTAATTATATAGGCTAATTACCCTCAAAATTTGGGAGACTAACTTTAAAGGAATCGGGAGATATGACCTTTTTAAGTCACAACTTTAAATGAATTAATTGCTGATTTTCAAACGGTCTGGAATTGCCTTTTTGGGCAAACGGTCTCAAGACCGTGTAAGGTCGTTGACTAAGCGTTGACCGTATGAGATTACTGTTCAAAATTATGTTAATTAACAACTCACCAAGTTTGATGGTCTAATTCCAAACGGGCTAGGAGTTGAAGGGTGAATACTAGGGCTAACCCTAGATAATATCAGTACTGAAATTATGGTGACCTAATTAGGGTTTTTAGGGTTGATTGACCTAAACGGTCTCAAGACCGTTTGGGGGTCACCAAACGGTCTCAAGACCGTGAGGGCAATCAACCAAGACCGTTTGGAGGTCTGGGGTCAAGATTTGTTGACCAATTGAAGGTACAATTACACCAAATTACATTGCAATTAAATATTGACATGATCATCAACTCAATGGGTCAGACCTTGATGAATTTGCACTAGAATCCAAAATTTTGGATGGGCAAACGGTCTCAAGACCGTTTGGAACTCATCCAAACGGTCTCAAGACCGAGAGGACAATCACCCAAGACCGTTTGAAGGTCTAGGGTTGAGTATTTTGACCAATTGAGGACCCAATTGCAAATAAGTTATTAATTTAATCAAAATTCTGTTTTGTGACTCAATCATGGATCAACCCCTATCAAATCACCTTAGATTTTGATGAAATCTTGGGCAAACGGTCTCAAGACCATGTTAGGTCCACCCACATGACCTCAAGACCGTTTGGGCTAAGTTTGGGCCCAATTGGAGCTCAATTGAAAGGTTCAACCTTGTGTTGAGTCACATTGTTGAGTGTTGATGGGTGAACATTGATAGACCCTAATTGAATCAATTTCAACCATAATTGGTTAACCATTATGGGTCAATTGAATGACCAAGTGATCAAGCATAATCTTAATTGACTAAATCCATAAGTGGTCAACATAGCTTTGACCATTTGAGGGCTTCAACATGGGTTGACATTATCGGTTGCATCTTTGAGCCTTGTTGAAGGACCAAGCGGCTGAGACCATGAGAGCCTCGCGGTCTCAAGACCGTGAGAGGGCTCGCGGTCTCAAGACCGTGAGGGGGCTCACGGTCTCAAGACCGAGAGGAGGCTCACGGTCTCAAGACCACGAAGGGCCTCGCGGTCCTGAGGTCAAACTAGCTAAACGGTCAACACCTCTTCGCGGACTCAACTCAAATTAGTCTTCGCGGTCTCGACTTTAATTTGAACCAATGGGAGGCTTCGCGGTCTTGGACCCCTGAAGAGGCTCGCGGTCTTGAAGCCTAAGGTGGATCGCGGTCTTGGGGTTAGAAAGAGGCTCGCGGTCTTGGAGGGTCAAAGTGGGCAAACGGTCAACACTTTCAACCAATCTCAACCCAATTGATGATTAATGATTGAAATCAATCAATGTGATTCAAGGTTGACCTCATTCAATCATTTGAAGATGTAAATGGTTCAATGTTGCCCAAATCAAACCCTAATGATAATCTAGGATAGTAAGGGGTTATTTGACTAAGGTTTTTGACCATGATGATGATCAATGGGGTGAATTACCAAAATACCCCTGAAGGGTCAATTGAGTTATACCTTGCTCAATTCAAACCCTAATTACATGAGAATAAAGTTTTTAGTCATAATGACTCTATCCAACTTGATCTAGTGTAATGTTACCATCAACCATTAGTATGATGAAAGAGAGAGTACTCTAGAGAGAGAAAGTAACCTAGAGAGAGAAAGTAACTCTAATCACATAATGATGATGTTTTTGGCTATGTTAGCCTATGATGCCTCAATCCAACCTGTTTTAGAGTAATGTTGACATCACTTAACATTATGATGAGAGAGAAAGTACTTCTAGAGAGAGAAAGTACTTCTAGAAAGAGAAAGTACCCTTTTTAAGTGGAAACTCGAGTAAAGTATCTCCAATGCACATGAGTGAGTATAATTAGGGTATGATCCACCTGTGTGAGGTCATAGAAACCCTAATTATGATAAATGATGAACCTTTAACCAATCTAAGAGCATCAATGAAGATGTTACTCATACATGATGATGTTATGAGTTTAGTTCACCTTGATGTGAATAGTAAACCCTAATTCAAGGGTGATGACATGTAATGTGAATAGTAAACCCTAATTCAAGGGTAATGGCATGCTTTTGAGTATTAAACTCTATTTGATTTGAATTAGAGATTTAACTCTTATGACAAGAGTAGGAAGTACATTCCTTATTATTGTATTACCTTTATCAGATGTATTAACCATGCAGGTTCCGATATGAAGGTAATCATATCCAGGTATGGATGTTGATGTTATATTCATCAAAGGCATGTTGTTAGCCTTATGAATAAGTAAAGTAATATGATGCCTTGCCAGTGGCATCCTATGCTGATACTGAGCTATGAGAGCCATAAATACCATCAAGGTCATGCCTTAGAGATGACTTGTGATGAGGATAATGAGAAATGATGATTGATATGAGTTAGGCCTGTTACATTTAGTATTCTTCTTTTATAGCTGTTATGCTACTGTTATTGTTTGAAGATCAATGTATGCTGTTAAAGAATACTGAATGTACCTAACTAATCAAGTATAATGTAGAGCCCTGATCATAGATCCATCATTGTCAGAAATTAAGTGATGGAGAAACAGGTTTTCCTTAGGAAACTCCTGGAGCACATACTTTTGAGTATGTGGGGTACATGGATGTGTAGAACCTTACATCCTAGTGTAGGAAAGTGATGTAGATGTGGAATCCATCCATCCTTCACTATAGTTCCATACCGTATCAGTGGTAGGTAAACATGAAACCTCCTGATGACGAAGAAAGCACAGATATCCGTATCAGTGGTAGGTAAATATGAAACCTCCTGATGACGAAGAGAGTACAGAACGCCACTGTGACTCTAGAATAGCGAAGGACCAGTTTACCCTGGTAAGCTATAGTAGTAGAGACACGAGATGCCCTACAAGTGATCCTCTTACTGACTGAGGAAGGTGAAGGTCATGAGAATCCGGCTCTCTTAATGACCTATGTATGATACTGATGCGGCTTCTCAGCGATCAGTTGGAGTATGAGTGGTAAACCTCATCTCCACAGGGCATAATGTTGTTTGTAAAACATAATCAACCATGTAGTATAACTTGTTAGAGATGACTCCAAGTTAGTTGATTGGTGTTACATTGCAATAATGTTGATATTCTCCATATCTCCTAATTTGTAGAGATCTTGTTATATCTGCAACTGTTATAGAATGCTTTGAAGGCTTTACTGTTTAAAATAATCTTTGATGTTATAATAAAGCTTCTGGCGAAGAGTTATAACTCTCGCTGGGACAATTATGTATAATTGTCTCACCCCGTAGACTTCAACTTTTTAGGTGGACGTCGGAGACGAAGGAACCAGCCTACAGGTGATCAGTCTCAGCAGCAGCAGCACCAGGGGCAGCAGTAATCTCAGGTGGAGATTTGTCCTGCCATGTGGTGTAGTTAGAGTCAGTCCTATGTGTCCTCTGTACTCTCAGGTCTTGGAGTCTTTTTGTATAAGTGATCTTGAGATTTTGTATCTTGATGTATATAATTACTCAAGAAGTAATTATCCTGAGATGTAAACAGTTACCTCTCTTTATGAAAGGAGTTTTTTATGGATACAAGTTCTTATCTCGAAAAGTTTTAATTTCCCGTGATTTTTGTCTTCCGCTGATTATCGATTCGCTTCCGCTACGTTTTAATCGTATTTATGTCATGGTTTGGAGATCAGAGCCCACAGGACTCCCATGAAACATGCACCCTTTAAGGGGTGGGTAAGCCGATGCATCTGCAATGATATATCCTTCACTTTATAGTCAGCATGGCTTCAACCCCTACAAATTTACGTAAAGAATGTTATATGCATATATACACAAACATATCATCTTGAACAGACTAGCTATTATATATGCCATAAAAATACTTACAGAGGTTGTGCTAGGTGGGTCTATAGGATTACTCCCAACCTCTGCAGTACGAGGAGTAGGAGAAGAGAGGTTCGCCACAGGTACTGTCTGAGTGGCAGTCTGAGACGCCTGCCACTTGTGAAATGCTTCCTGGAGTCTTTTTTCAATTAAGGAATCTACCTATACATGGATAAAAGAAATGCTAATTTCTGATTATTGAATTCCCTTTTGCAATAACATTCTAAAATAAGAATAAGTTACCTCATCTTGTGAAAGTCCCACTTTTGGGACAGGTTTACGCTGGGATGGCCCAAAGAACACTTTGATGCCCACACCAGCGCATGCACCCCTTACACGTCCAGGATGCTCTGGGTTACCCAGAGCAACTGTCAGTTCATCCCTTGTGCCCTGAGGAATGAACTTGCCTTCCTTCCTCTGCTCGTGCAGCTCCCACTAAGCACCATCAACAAAAATTCATAAGTAAACATAACAATAATCAATATCGATAGATTGCTCTAAGAGTTTGATTTTTACCATTTTTGCAGCCGCCTCAGCGGTTGTGGGCTTCGATATCTCTCCCTTCTTGTTTTGCCTCCCAGCTATCCACATAACATGATAAGGCAGAGGTGTGGGAGCAGCAGTAGAGGACTCTACAGTCTCCTGAGTAGCAGTAGGCTGAGTAGACTTAGCCTGTACTCTTTGGCGAATGCCTACATATCCTCTTGGACCCATTGTGTGGTCGTTCACACTCAGTGCATGCCTTTCTCATTGAGCATCGCTCTTAGCCTAGTTAGTTAGCACATTGATTTGGTTAGTAACACTAAAGGTTAATCTTGAATAGGTGAATACATAAAAATGTATATTAATTAAATTGGGAGTGGCGGCACTTAATACCTTGAATTCATCTATTTTTCTTTGGGTAAAAAACTCCTCCCATTCTCTGGGGTCCAAGTAGTTCCATTGTTGTGTGGCTTCCTTCTTCCTATATTTATTTTTTAAAAAGAATACAAACAAAAATTATTAGTGTAAAGTTAGCGAAATACTGATCAATGTCTAGAATTGGAATCTATTAAGAACCTATTCTCAGCATCGCGTATGTAATCTCGGGTGAGATTGGTCCTATAGTTCCTTAGGACCCTCCCACAATGTTGCATCACACATTTACGATGCAGCTTTTCATCCTGATCAAATATGCTATGCAAATTAAAAGAATTGCTATTAAGTAGTATCCTAAAAATTAGTAATCTACACAAATAGAATTACAAATAATAATAACTCAGACATAGTTCCTTCCATATGTGGTCTTTATTCTCCTTAGGAACTCTATGCCATGATTCTAGGATAAGACTGCAATGGCTGCGAGTAAGAACCCCAAGATATGAAACAAATGAGTTGCAGTTCACTCCATATGGATTTCCTGCCTGATCGAAATCCACAGCCAATTTGGATCCATTGCCCCTTTGTTGTATTAACTTGTTCATCATTGTGAAGCCCCTCACTTTCTCAATTTTCTTTTATTGCTCATCAAGTGCTGTAATTTCTTCAGGGGGTACATCACCAACCTAAATTTTGATAAAAAAACACACTTACATAATACAATTATAAATGAACATATAGATAGAAACCTCAGGGATATATTCTTAAAACTTACATTGTCAGGCGGTGCAAGCACGTCCTCACCCTCACGGCGATCATCAGCACGGTCCTGGTCATCCATCTGAAAGTTCACCTTCAAATTATAAATTTCACATTGTAAAGTAACACTAATTTTAAAGTTCACATTGTAAAGTACATATTCACAGGGGTGCAACGATTGTGAATGGACATCCCATGTGTTGTCATTCTTATATATAATAAATGTGTACCACCTATCCCATTCTTGAACACCTAATCTCACTAGTAAGTGTATAATGTGTATTGGGTTTTCAAGAAAATTTCGGCAGCATTTCCCCGCTGTTCTCTAAGTACATATGTACTTAGAGAACAAACGGGGAAATGCTGCCGAAATTTTCTTGAAAATCCAATACACATTATACACTTACATCCTAAGTGAGATTAGGTGTTCAAGAACAGTCCCAAACTGGGGACTATCCAAGATTTACTCCTAATGAGTAAATCTTGGACGGGTTTCTAGGCCAACAAATTCATGTGTTGTCATTCTTATATATAATAAATGTGTATAAACTACAGGCAACATGGTTAATCCTAATCTATAGAGAATTATTAAATAATAAATCAAGAAATTAATAGTTTCAAACATGCAATCTCTAGTAGACAAACTAACCTTAAAAAAATTACCCTAATGACAAAAAGTCTAGGAATCTTTACTAGACATTATATATATAGCCCTAATCATCATATTTAACATACTACATTATTATTAACATCCAGATCAGATTAAGATCATACTATGTTATAACTATTGGTTTAATAACCCTATTTCCGCATGTACATACATGATTATCAACTTTGAAACCCTATAATTCATTGAAATCATTCTAATTCAATTTAAGATGTTGGGATCGTATAATTATATACAGACATCAGAATAAATAAAAGAATCATAATTAACATGATTAACAACATGCTCATCAAACTAGGGTTTTCTTGAATATCATCTAATATTCATGTACTAACTATACCTTTGTAACAAGAAGAATAATAGAGCTTTAAGTATATTTTATTAACAATCTACGCATTTTTCTGATCAAAACCATATACAACATGGTAATATTAATTTGAATCAGAGACAGGTTTGCAAACTGGAGAGCCACAATAAGATTGGGTGTCTAATAAACAAGAAGGCAGTGCACCTCAAATAATGTTGTTCAAATAAATAAATCGCATAGCAACTCTACACCACAATAACAATTGAAGAAAAATTGCACACAGTCACAGCCATAGGATTAATGGGCGTGCTTGTGATACAGGAAAAGCAAGAATAAGGGGGAAGGTTAGGGGAAAACCTGATAATGGGCGTGCCTATGAGAAGAGGGAAGCGTCTAATTGCAGGCAGTGGGCGGAGGGTCAGTCATCGAGCTGAAGGGCTCCGGGCAGAGAGCTTGTCACCGGCATCAGGCAGAAGGTCGTCGGGCGGAGAGTTGTGGTCGGGCGGAGAGATGTGGTCACCAGCAGCGGCTGGCGGAGAGATGTGGTCGGGCAGAGAGATGTGGTCACCAGCAGCGGCTGGCGGAAGCAGAGGTGGCGGAGGCAGAAGAGGTGCAGCGGTAGATCAACAGCGGTGAGTGGCGGCAGTGTCGGCGACCAAAGCACGACCAGCAAACGGCGGCGGAGGTGGAGGTAGAGCAGTAGCAGAATCGTCAGAGCAGAGGAATCGTCGGAGCAAACCCTCACAGCGGAAATGAATGAAATAGAAGGGGAAGAGTCTGCCTCGTGCTGTTAAGTTAACAATAGGTGTCGGTTGTTAAAAACAACCGACAATAAAAACTATATGTGTCAGTTTGCAACAAAACACCGACACTAAAGGGAGGTGAAAATTTTCACAGTTATGCGCGTGAAAACACAATGGCGTCAGTTATTGTCATACAACCGACGATAGAAAGTGAGCAAATTTTTGTCTCGCAGAAAAACTTTAGTCGTCGGTTTCTGTTTTAAAAACCGACGATGTATGTTAATTTTTGGAGGTAATTTTTTTCGCTAGAAATTTAAGTTTTGGCGGTTACTTTTAGGCATCGGTTTCTTATTAAGGAACTGACACTGAAGAAAAGCGATACCCGTGTCTAGTCTTCCTTCACAGATTGATGTCAGCTTATTTTCTACACCGACACTGTATAGTTTAGGTGTCGGTGTATTATTACAACTGACACCATTAAAAGTGACGTTGTAAGCCATTTCTGTAGTAGTGCCACCTCGATCCTCTGTGAGTAGAATCTCACTCACTAAGTAAGTATTAACTCCAAGAAACAAATGATTTCAGTTAGATCCGTGTTTTCCATGCAGTCTTGGCGTTGCCTGACTTCTTATTGCATGTTTCTCTTCTTCATGTTTTTGCATGATCCTAGCTTATTAACTAATTTGTATGATTTGGATTATTTGAATTTACACGGTTGATCAAATCCTAAATTTGTTCTGTGTATAGGTTGAAGACAGTGGTACAATTTACTTTTTGTATGACCCAAATATAAAATAGTTGTACGTTTTGGGTATAAACCCAGGTTGTACGACCCTAGTAATTAACTAGTTGCACATTTTCAAAGAAAATATGATGACCTGAAATGTTTAATGGAAACCTATTTGCACGTTCCCTGTTATAGTTAATGTATGTGGTTTAGTATTAACATGGATTGGCATGTTTCCCAAGGAAATTATTAGAAATTCTCAGTTATAATTAATAAATCTTGCCATGATAAGTAATTAACTCTTAATTAAGTTATGTGATGCACAACTCAAGATTAGGGTCGATGTGCACGTTTTCTAAGAAAGTAAAAATAATTTACAGGTGCTAATGATGATTACTCACATGTCAAGTAATTAATTCTTATCAATGTATTAAGAAGTTCAATTGCATGAGTCTAGTGTATAAGTGCCAAGTGGACATGTATTCTATTTATTTAAGAATTTTATTGTGCCTACATGTATAGTATGTTGATTACTCAATATATTACAGTGTTTTGAATATACTGCTCTTCCAAGTTTAGAATGATATACATGTCATATTATAAACTTTAGATAAATAGATGTGGTACCATAGGAATGCCAGAGTCAAGTACAAGTAAGAGAAATATACAATATAGTAATAGCTTTCCAAGAATAATAAAACAATAGACTTCGGGGCCCTGAACACCATAGATTCCCTATGAGAG
Organism: Alisma plantago-aquatica; assembly: GCA_963693085.1. NCBI lineage: Eukaryota > Viridiplantae > Streptophyta > Magnoliopsida > Alismatales > Alismataceae > Alisma > Alisma plantago-aquatica. The sequence continues at coordinate 995,604,330 of OY856412.1, forward strand.
GTATGTGCCATAGGGATGAAATGACCTAACCCTAGAAGTGTCCAGTATATGGGGGGTTGGAATGTACTAACAGGTGGTACGGGGGACGAAGCCCTAGTGGAAGTCTCCTTAAAAATATAGTATGTAGTGTCCAACATCAACCAGAGATTCGGGTGGCACTAGAGTACAGAAAAGCCAATAGGTGGCTTGACACTCTTCCTCTGTGCTCAGGTTAGAGGAGAAGTCCAGTTTTTATGGCCCATAGGTGTGCTGAGGCTAGAGAGCCCTTTTCCTATTGTAGACCAAAGATGTTATCATGCTTAGCATCCCAGGTGTGTCAATTAAGTCTTGTACGGTAAGATCGTAGTTCACTACAAGTCTTCATATGTAGAGTACACTACATATGATCAGGGCAAAAGTTAAAATATGATAATATAAGTTTAAAGAATTTTTTATAACCAAGAAAAGTTAAGAAAGATTCGATTTCAGTTTCACAATAGTTGTTCTTTAAATATAATATTAGCATTCCCTGTTATTTAACTGTATTGTTCTAGATCTGCTTAGTATAGTAATTTATGTATTTTATTTCAGTTTAATAAACATAAAATGAGTTATCTGTGATGGTTGGGTGAAATTCTATTCACTGAGCTAGTAGCTCACCAACCTACTAAAAATGTTTTTCAGGTCAACATCAGCATGAGGAATCTAAAGGATCTTATCACCCAGGCTCTTAGAAGATAGTTCATAGTTAGAATAGAGGTCTCTTAGTCCTTTCCCCTCAGTCCTTGGGGCATGTGGTGTGGTAGAGAGAGAATGTAATGTAATATGTAGTTTAGTTTTAAGTTATATGTTGTGCTTTATATTCTGCATGAAAAATGTAATGTGTTGTGTAAATCTGCTTTACCTATCTAGTAAAGTAAATAGTACTTGCTTCCGCACTTTAGTAAGATTTCAATTTATTCCAAGTTATAAGATTTTCCTTTAGGTTAATTTTAAGTGATTAAGAAAAGAAAAAGTTAAGGGTGGTTTACCAAGGTTGACTCTCCGGTATTCGGGGTCATTACAGAATGGCACGGGGATCGGGGTGTCACAGCGATTGATATCCGTACCTAGGTTGAGTACGTAGTTACTCTAAGTCAAGGTCAAGGGACGATAAGATACCAATAGGATTAGGACTTAGGTGTTTTCCTTCTAACTATAATTTTCTAACAAGAAGTGTTCTGTTATACTATTGTAGATGGCAGGAAGAGGACGTGGTCATGAGGACCAAACTGAGAGCCACATTGGACATGATCCTCAGGTGATGGGTCTAGGTGGTGGAGATGATGTGGATGAGGCACCAAGAATGTACAAGATGTTTCTTGAGACCAGGGAAAAGTATAAGATGGAGAGGCGAGCTTCTATCTCAAGCAGTAAGGATATGATGAGATCTTATGAGCTAGTTAAGAAGCTTGGAGGTACCGAATTTGTTGGAACTACAGACCCTGTAGTGGCAGATGAATGACTGAGACTGTTGGAGAAAGAGTTTCTTTTGATGGAGCTATATGAGGAAAGACAAATCAATCACGCAGTTTATTTGCTTAAAGGTGATGCAGAGCTCTGGTGGCGTGGAGTGGAAAATAAAAGGAGGAATACGGTATTGACTTGGAAGGATTTCATTGATGAATTGCATCTTAAGTACTACCCACCTACCTTTTTGAATGAGAAAATAAGACAGCTGCAGAACATCAAACAAGGGAATATGTCAATGGGAGAGTACGAGGCATATTTCACCAGGTTGGTAAATTTCTGCCTGCAGCTCGTCCCAAATGACATGGAAAAGTGTAGAAGATTCCAGGATGGATTGAGGCCCAAAATCCGGCATAGTATATCTATAGTTGGCCGAAGGGAAAGAGAGAACCTTGGAGAGTTTCTTGAGGCAGCAAGACATATAGAGAAGCCTGTGAATGCTGATAAGCACTATGAGAGTAGAAAGAGATCCAGAGATTTCGAAAGAGGACAAGCTAGTAGTGGACACTGAGGAGGTGGTGGTGGTTTCTTCTCAAAGATTGGATGTGGATTTGGATGTTTCAATAAACAAGGATATGAAGATGTGATATCTTCTCAGAGTAGGGGAAGATCCAGTCCAGGGAGATGGAATAGTGTGTCAAGAGGAAGGTCTTATGGATCATTGGCCTCAGTGACACGTCCGCCAAAGAGAGAGATACCGATGTGCGATATTTGTGGAAAGCCACACTCTGGTCAGTGTTGGGGTGCAGATTTTTAGGGTTGTCACATCTACGAACAGGTGGGACACTTCAAAAGGCAATGTCTCCAGTTTCAGCAAGTGGCAACACAGGGTTCCCAATCACAATACCAAAATGCTTCGAGATAGGCTCCAACTGGAGGAGTGAGTTCTTCAGTAGCTTCAGGTTCCCGAGGAGGAGTAGCACCCAGTGGAAGGGAAGGACAACGAGTACATCGTGGGAGAGGAAGAGCTTCAAGATGCTTCTTCTCTCTGACACATCAAGAAGGTATTGTTTCTTCTCGAGTAGTTATAGGAGAAATGCTTCTCTTTAATAGCATTTCAGTTACAGTTTTAATAGATCCAGGTACTACTCACTCATTTATACAGAGTTCTTTATCTTGTGAGATTAACCTGTTAACCCAGGAGATACCATTTGAGTTGATGTTGAGGGTTCTTTTAGGTGAACCGATAGTGTTGACAGAGTTTTGTCCCAGATATTTATTGACCTTTGGTGGTTACACCATCGCGGTTAATCTTATACCCCTAGATGTTAACTCTATTCAAGTTATCTTAGGTATGGATTTCCTAGAGACGTATCGAGTTTAGCTCGACTGTTGGAAGAAAGAGGTTGTCTTTCAACAGGATGGATTTTCTTGTGTCTTTTCTGGGGATAGGAAAGTTTTTCCTACGTGTATCATATTAGCCGTTGTAACTAATAATATGTTGCATAAAGGTTGTGAGGTGTTCTTGGCACATGTAGTAGATACCAGAGTAGAAAAAAGCAAAGTCATCCTATAGGATGTGCCAGTGGTCTGTGAGTTCCCAGATGTTTTCCCAGATGAGTTTCCAGGTCTACCTCCTGAAGGAGAGATAGACTTTGAGATCCACGTGTTGCCAGGTAGTCACCCTGTAGCACTGCCAGCCTACAGAATGAAGGAACTAAAGATCCAATTACAGGAGTTACTGGATAAGGGTTTCATTTGACCTAGTTCTTTGCCATGGGGAGCTCCAGTCTTGTTTGTGAAAAAGAAAGATGGTACTATGAGGTTGTGTATAGATTATAGACAGTTGAATAAGATCACCATCAAGAATAAGTATAGGGTTTCCAAGGATAGATGATCTATTTGATCAATTGTGTGGAGCGACAATCTTTTCTAAGATAGACTTGAGATCTGGATATCATCAGTTGAGGATAAAGGATTCAGATATTCCTAAGTTGGCTTTCATAACAAGATACGGGCATTATGAGTTTTTGGTCATGTCATTTGGACTAACTAATGCCCCAACAACTTTCATGGATATGATGAACTGGATTTCCAATCCGTTCTTGGATCAGTTCATAGTGGTTTTCATAGATGACATTCTGATTTATTCCAGAGATGATGAACAACATCTGAGGATAGCTTTACAGTTGTTGATACAACACCAGTTATATGCTAAGTTCAGTAAGTGTGAGTTCTGGTTAGCTGAGGTGTCTTTTCTTGGACATGTCATTGTAGGAGATGGAGTAAGTGTTGACCCTAAAAAAGTCGAGTCTGTTCTACAGTGGAAGCAACCTAAAACTCCTACTGAGATCAGAAGCTTCTTAAAATTGGCAGGTGACTACAGGAGGTTCATCCGGAACTTTAGTGTTGTAGTGTCACCTCTGACATGCTTAACGAGAAAGGATGCACCGTTTGTTTGGTCAGACAACTATGAGAAGAGTTTTTAGATCTTGAAGAAGAGGTTGACTACAGCACCAGTGTTGATCCTACTCGAGGCAGATAAAGGCTACATAGTGTTTTTTTATGCTTCAAGGAGAGGTTTAGGTTGTGTGTTGATGCACGAAGGCAAAGTAGTAGCTTATGCATCTAGACAACTTAAGAAGAATGAGGAGAATTACCCGACACATGATCTAGAGTTAACTACAATATTTCATGCTCTTAAGACATGGTGCCATTATCTTTATGGTGAGGCGTTCCAAGTGTTTACAGATCATAAGAGCTTGAAATATATCTTCACCCAGAAGGATCTAAATCTAAGACAACAGAGATGGTTAGAATTGATCAAGGATTATGAAGTAACGATAGATTATCATCCTGGAAAAGCGAATGTGGTAGCAGATGCCCTGAGCAGGAAGTCAAGTTCAACAGCTATGGCATGTTTCAGGAGAGACCTGCTAGTAGAGATGTGGAAGTTGAACTTAGACTTAGGAGTGACAGAACAGAGAGGTTGGATTGCACATATGCAAGTCAAGACTACCTTTTATGAACAGATCAAGGAACTAGAGTAGAGTGACAATGAGTTATAGCAGATCATGCAGGACATGACAGGGGAAAAAGACCAAAGTTCAGGTTTTTAGATGATGGTTTGTTGTATCAGCATGATTGGTTGTGTGTACCTAGAGATAGTGATTTAAAAGAATAGATTCTTGAGGAAGTGCATGCATCGATGTACGCTATGCATCCAGGAAACACTAAGATGTACATGAATCTTAATGAGTTGTACTAGTGGTTAGGTATGAAGAAAGATGTAGTTGAGTAAGTGGCTAGGTGTAGTGTGTGCCAGTAGGTTAAGGCTGAGCATCAAAAACCTGCAGGTACTTTGCAATCTCTTCCTATACCAGAGTGGAAGTGGGAACATATCAGAATGGATTTTGTGGTAGGATTGCCCAGGACATCCAGAGGTTGTGACTCGATATGGGTAATTGTGGATAGACTAACTAAGTCTGCTCACTTTCTTCCTGTTAAGTCAACCTTTGATGTCCCGAAGTTGGCTAAGATATATGTGGATGAGATAGTCAGGTTGCATGGTATCCCAGTTTCAATAATATCATATAGAGATCCTAAGTTCACATCCAGGTTTTGGAGTCCATTACATCATGCTTTAGGCACAAAGTTGAGATTTAGTAAAAATTTCCACCTATAGATGGATGGTCAGTCAGAGAGGACCATTCAGACTCTTAAGTACATGCTGAGAGCATGTGTCCTACATTTCAGAGGAAGTTGGGAAGAACACTTGAGCCTTATAGAGTTTGCATACAACAATAGTCACCATTCCAGTCTTGGTATAGCCCCATATCAAGCTCTGTATGGAAGAAAGTGTAGATCACCTATATCTTGGTACGAGGTGGGTGAAAAAGAGATTCTTAGACCAGAGATAGTGGATTTGACTATAGAAAAATTTACAGTTTTCAAAGAACAACTGAAAGTTGCATAGGATAGGCAGAAGAGTTACGCTGAGAAGAGGCGTAGACCTCTTGAGTTTGAGGTTGGTGATGAAGTGTATCTAAAAGTTTCACCATGGAAAGGAGTGTTGAGGTTTGGCAAGAGAGGCAAACTGACTCCTAGGTTTATGGGCCCATATCCTATCATTGAGAGGATTGGGCTTGTAGCCTACATGTTGGATTTGCCATCTGAGTTAGCTAATTTACATGATGTGTTTCATGTATCGATGTTGAAGAAGTGTTACACTAGTACAGAGAAGATAGTGGACCCAGAACTTGCACATCTTAGAAAAGATGTGTCCTATGTTGAAGGACCAGTACAAATAATTGATCAGAGGATCAAGAAGCTCAAGAACTGAGAGATACCGTTAGTGAAAGTTTTGTGGAGGAACCACAACCTAGAGGAAGCCACGTGGGAGCTTGAGTCAGAGATGTGTAACAAGTTTCCTTATCTCTTTTAGGAACTTTGGGATGAAATTCTTATAAGGGAGGGAGATTGTTATGACCCACTCTGAGTTTAACTAGTAAGTATAGTGATTAGTGCATCACCATGTTGATTAAGTTAAGATAAGTGTTCATGATGCGATTAGTGTTTTGATCAGGTTAATACAAGCTAGTTAGTATGTTTTCATTCTTTGGGGTTGTAATGGATCTCGTTCTTGAAAGTTTGCAAAAGGAATTGCTTGAATCGGACCTCTGAGGAAATAGTTATGACATTTTCAAGTTTCTTGAACCAATACTACAATTTACCCATAAGTGGGTTGACTATTGTAACACCTGGGCCCACTGCCCTAGGCTCTAGTAGAGTTTCAGGAATGACGACTGGCCCCACAGACCACCACTAGCCTTAACTGCGTGCTTTTTCCTCACTCACACGCAAGTCGGGGTCAACTTCCCGACTAGTCACCCATCCTAGTACTACTCCAAGCTGAGCACGCTTAACTATGGAGTTCTTTAGTGATGGGCTCCCAAAAAAGGAGGTGCACCTTGGTGATATAGGTAGTCCAACCATTCCTTTTAAGATCATGTTATCTGAGGTCTGAAATCCTGGGATGTTACAATCTCCCCCACTTAGACTCTTGACGTCCTCGTCAAGGCTCAACTATATGGCCTCATAATCTGACCCAATTTCAGTGCAGACCCACAATGGCCCATTGACACCCAGCTCCCGATCATGGAATACCAGCACAAGGGTGGCTATGTCAACCACGGACATCCCTTTCCTACATGCCTGGACCGCACGGCTCAAGACTGGCATGACACATGTCCATGCAGGCCCCACCTACTGGAGGGGTTATGGCTCTGATACCATTTGTAACACCCTGGCCCACTTCCCTAGGCTCTAGTAGAGTTTTAGGAATGACGACTGGCCCCACAGAACACACTAGCCTTAACTGCGTGCTTTTTCCTCACTCACACGCAAGCCGGGGTCAACTTCCCGACTGGTCACCCATCCTAGTACTACTCCAAGTTGAGCATGCTTAACTATGGAGTTCTTTAGTGATGGGCTCCCAGAAAAGGAGGTGCACCTTGGTGATATAGGTAGCCCAACCATTCCTTTTAAGATCTTGTTATTCGAGGCCTCAAATCCTTAGATGTTACAAATACCCCCTTACCTTATCCCCTTCCTCACGATCGGTGCAAAGCACCGCTTGAGTGGCACACAACAGCGTTGCTGATCGACCAACAGAGGGAGAGGAGTTGGCTATTTAGGGCTCGATGGAACCGATCCAGCGATCGTCTTGCTTCCTTCCTTCTTTTCCTCCTCTTCCTCACCCCAACCAGCGACTGACCTGATAGGGAAGCACCGGATAGCAGCAACGCCTGCCAGCTGTGCGGCGCACGGCTAGGGGCCATTTTGGCGCAATAAGCACCACGAAACGACACCATCGACTCTGGCCGCGAGGCCAAGGCTTGGATCTGCAGCCTCCCAACCACGATCAGCACCCAGCCGAGTTCCCCTTTCCTTCTTCCTACTCCTATGTGCGTGGAACCTACTATGTGAAGTAGGTCTAAAGCCAGGGAAGTGCCAAAGGTTGAAGACGACCCCACAGACACCTGGAAGCGGGCTTTGGGCAGATATCAGTTGAATTTCTGCCACCTCGATCCTCTGTGAGTAGAATCTCACTCACTAAGAAAGTATTAACTCCAAGAAACAAATGATTTTATTTAGATATGTGTTTGTCATGTAGTCTTGGCATTGCCTGACTTCTTATTCCATGTTTCTCTTCTTCACGATTTTGCACGATCCTAGCTTATTAACTGATCTGTACGATTTGGATTATTGGAATTTACACAGTTGATCAAATCCTAAATTTGTTCTGTTTATAGGTTGAAGACAGTGGTATGATTTACTTTTTGTATGACCGAGATATACAATAGTTGTACGGTTTGGGTATAAACCCAGGCTATACGACCCTAGTAATTAACTAGTTGCACGTTTTCAAAGAAAAGACGATGACCTGTAGTGTTTAATGGAAACCTTTTTGCATGCTCCCTATTATAGTTAATGTATGTGGTTTAGTATTAACACAGATTGGCACATTTCCCAAGGACATCATTAGAAATTCTCAATTATAATTAATAAATCTTTCCATGATAAGTAATTACCTCTTAATTATGTTATGTGATGCACAACTCAAGATTACGGTCGATGTGCATGTTTTCCAACAAAGTACAAATAATTTATAGGTGCTAATGACGATTACTCATATGTCAAGTAATTAACTCTTATCTGTGTATTAAGATGTTCAATTGCATAAGTCTAGTGTATAAGTGCCAAGTGGACACGTATTCTGTTTATTTAAGAATTTAGTCTGCCTACATGTATAGTATGTTGATTACTCTGTATATTACAGTGTTTTGAATATACTACTCTGCCAAGTTTAGAATGATATACATGTCGTATTATAAACTTTAGATAAATAGATGTGGTACCATAGGAATACCATAGTCAAGTACAAGTAAGAGAAAGATACAATATAGTAAGAGCTCTCCAATAATAATAAAATAATAGACTTAGGGGCCCTGAACACCGTAGATTCCCTATGAGAGGTCTGCGTCGTAGGGATGAAATGACCTAACCATGGCAGTGTCCAGTATACAGGGGTCGAAACGTACTAACAGGTGGTACGGGGGACAGATCCCTAGTGGAAGTCTCCATAAAAATATAGTATGTAGTATCCAACATCAACCAGAGATTCTGGTGGCACTAGAGTACAAAAAAGTCAATAGGTGGTTTGATACTCCGCCTGTGTGCTCAGGTTAGAGGATGAGTCTAGTTTTTACGGCCCACGGGTGTGCCGAGCCAGAGAGCCATTTTCCTATTACGGACCAAAGATGTTATCAGGCTTAGCATCCCGGGTGTGTCAGCTAAGTCTTGTACGGTAAGATCGTAGTTCGCTACGAGTCTTCATATGTAGAGTACACTGCATATGATCAGGGCATAAGTTAAAATATGATAATATAATTTTAAAGAATTTCTTATAAGCAAGAAGAGTAATGAAAGATTTGAGTTTAGTTTTGAAGCAGTTGTTCTTTAAATATAATATTGGCATTCTCTGTTATTTAACTATATTGTTCTAGATCTACTCAATATAATAATTTCTATATTTTATTTTAGTTTAATAAACATAAAATGAGTTATCTGCGATGTTTGGGTGAAATTCTATTCACTGAGCCAGTAGCTCACCAACCTACTAAAAATGTTTTTCAGGTCAACGTCAGTACGAGGAAGCTGAAGAATCTTATCACCCAGGCTCCTAGAAGGTAGTTCATAGTTAGAATAGAGGTCTCTTAGTCCTTTCCCCTTGGTCCTTGGGTCATGTTGTGTGGTAGAGAGAGAATGTAATGTAATATGTAGTTTAGTTTTAAGTTGTCTGTTGTGCATTATATTCCGCATGAAAAATGTAATATGTTGTGTAAATCTGCTTTACCTATCTAGTAAAGTAAATAGTAGTTGCTTCCACAGTTTAGTAAGATTTAATTTATTCCAAGTTATAAGATTTTCCTTTAGGTTAATTTTAAGTGATTAAGAAAAGAAAAAGTTAAGGGTGGTTTACCAAGGTTGACTCTCCAGTCTTTGGGGTCATTACAGAATAGCACGGGGATCAGGGCATCACAGATCTGATTTTGGCTTAGTAGTGGTCAGCTAGTATTTTGAATGGTATGACTCAAACTACCCAGGGATTAGTAAAAATGTTACAGAACAGTGTAGCATAATTGTTAAGTTTATTCAAAAAAATCACATTATATGATGACCCTTACCCTATTTTCTTTAAATTATAGATGAACTATAATATAGTAAGAGAAATCAACTGTACAAATGCTTTTAGATGCATCTGTTTATGATGCAAGACATTCAATTTTGAAACTTTGTAAGATTATATGCTTTTAACTACTTCTAGTCATCTCTCTGGTAAGCAATATATTTCTTTGGAGTTATATCTCTCACTAGGACATGGGTCTGGCCATGTGGGTCTCCGCATCTTTTTAGGTGCGGCAATAGTGGCAGTGATAGAGTGACGAGGAGGCGTAGTTTGGAGACTTGTAGTGGTAGAAAGTTGGTGGGGTTGTTATACAATCCTAGAGTCTCCTTTATGCTATCAGGTCTGGGTGGGGAGTTTTTTGTATCGTGTATATCAACTCAAGTTTGTGGTTGTATGTTCCAAGTATGCAAATGATGTAATTATGTGGACAATATCTTCTATATACAGGTTTTGGTTGAGGCCATGGAACTTATCCTAAGATACCTAGTATGGAGAGTATAATGCAGTTGGACCCTTGTGCATATGTTTCTTATGGAATGTTAGAATTGTACTCGGTTTTAATTCTGCACCTTTTTGGTAATGTGATTAATAAGTGTTTGATTGGTGTTTTGGCTTTGAGTAATCTTGTTTATAGTGGTAGATTGCCAGACACATGTGTGATGTAGTTCTCTCTCAACAACTAATGTTAACCTCTCTCATCTTCTAGCATTCATCTCTTTCAAGCAAAAAGTCAAGAATTCTTAAGTGTGGCATTGAGTTCTCTCAGGCCTGCCAAGCAACCAAAAACACAAATTTTCTAGCCATATCAAGCAAATCATTCTATAATAATTTATTTCCTCTCCACCCCATTTTACTAGAGGAATTTTTCTTTCTCATTGTCAACCCCAACCACTTTTGTGGTCTCTTCATGGTTGTTGTTTTAGAAATAAATAGAGGACATGAGAAGAGGGGGATGAGAAAAAGAAATGATATGCAAATGTTAGAACTTAAAAGTGTAAAGAGGAAGAAGAGCATTGTCTAGATATGGATTTTGTTTACTTAATGTGGTGTAGGATATAGGTCAATGTCCATCCTCATAATTTAGATTATGAGTTTGCAAGCATGAATCCATGATTTAGAATTCATTTTCTCACATTGTCATCGTCTAAAGAAGACGATTCTTCAAATCAATTGGATGTCATCAACTATATACATTAGGGAATATATTTCTTCATTGGGCATATTTTGGTTATTCTACACTGGAAACATTTCTTCTAGCATTGGAGTATATTGGAATATTTGCACATTATCATCATCTAAAGAAGACGATTATTCAAATCAATTGGATGTCATCAACTCTATACATTAGGGAGTATATTTCTTCATTGGGCATATTTTGGTCATTCTACACTGGAAACATTTCTTCTAGCATTGGAGTATATTGGAATATTTACACATTTAATTATGTGTTAGTCTGATATACCTATCTTTTATAGGAGATTATCCGAACAATTGATCAGTATTGCTTCCTCATTTCTCTTCCATACCCTATCAAGCATGTTGACCATCTGGTATGATATTGATAATATGGATCTTGTAATGAACTCACTTTCACTACTACAAAAAATGGTTTTTACAACAGTTCATTTTTCCATTTTACAACGGGTGTCAACTGTTGTATTAGATTGTGTGGTCTTATGGGGGGGTTCTTTATACAATAGGTGTTTCACATGTTGTAATATATGTATTTTATACAACAATTAATACATGTTGTAGTTCATTGAACACACCTGTTGTAATAGGGGTGTTGTATATAATATGTTGAGACAAAACGAAAATACATCTAGACACAAGGTTTAAAACTTGAGACCACTTGAAAGTAAGGCACATCTCAAGCTGCTAAACCAGTTTCATTTTATGCAACACATATATTCTTTGTTGTACATATACAACAAATGGCGTGCAAACCTATTGTGGGATTGTGGTCTATTACAATGGGTAACTATTACAATATGTGAAAGCTTGTTGTGTAATTATAGTATACTACAATGGGTTATAGTATGTTGTGTAATGATGGCCTATTACAACGGCTTAACACATATGACTATTAGAACGGGTAGAGCATGTTGTGTAATTATGATCTTTTACAATGGGTTAGAGTATGTTGTGTAATGATGGTCTATTACAACAGGTTAACATAGATGACTATTACAATGGGTTAGAGCATGTTGTGTAATTATGATCTTTTACAATGGTTTAGAGTATGTTGTGTAATGATGATCTATTACAACGGTTTAGAGTATGTTGTGTAATGATGATCTATTATAACAAGTTAGCATACGTGACTATTACAAGGGGTTAGAGCATGTTGTGTAATTATGGTCTTTTACAACGGGTTTGAGTATGTTGTGATATTATAGTCTATTACAATAATTGAGCACCTTTTGTAATATCACATATACTACAACGAGTTTGGCCCATTGTATATAACTTGTGTTGTATAAAATATATAATTCACAACACACAAATAGACTTGTTGTAAAAGATATACTAACTACAACACAACCAACAGAACTGTTGTGTTTTTCCCATTGTAAAAAGCATTTTTTGTATTAGTGTTTTTAGCATCCCTAAATTAAGGAAAGACCCAAAACGTTGAGAGCCATCACCTAAAACTCCCAAGGATCTATTTTTTTTACCAAATAACAAATAATAGCTAATAATTTCCATTAATTCAAATATTTTTATGAGATTATAAGGTGTTACATCAAATTTTAACATCAAATTTTACATATGAGAAGAAGTATATATATAATCCTCCTTTACTTAGCTTAAATGCCTTCAAGTAATTTCATCTGGTTTATCATATCTTAACATCTTCATGTCTACCATGTACCTAAAATGACTTGAAACAAAAGCATTGATCATTATATCGAAATATATTGTGTACATGGGGTGCATGCAATAGTGTACAAGTACATAACAATATGTATCCAAACAATTACTTGGAATTAGAACTAGCATTTTCTTTGTATATTCGAACCTAGGGCTATCTTGTGGGTGTGACCACTATCCCTCTTGGGCTCATGTGCATCAACCCTAGATGCATGTCATCCTAGGGTTTATAATATGATATCTTTATTTATGTGATACTCATAGTGGCATTATAATTGAACAAAATGTAAATAGACGCTTAACAACTTATTTCAACAATCCTCGAGAAATCCTCAGAAAACATTTAAAAACTATATTGCGTCATAGGTGTGGCCACACACCTTTTATAGAACCATGTCAATTTTGCTATAATACTTTAAGCATATTATCCATTCAAGCAAGAAAACCAAGCAATCAACATTTAATCTGCATGTATATAAATCCTAAAGTGTCACCATTACATAAATTAGATTAAACCTACTCAATGCTAAGCTATAGTATAGAGTTGTCTCATATTTAGGATAAGGAATAAGGGATCAAACCCTATTTTCATAGCATATTATCATCGGTGTCATGCTTCAAAACACTAATTACTATATCCAACATATCCTTTCATGTTGATCACTTAGATTCGATTGGTTTCATTAGCAACATAACAAGTTAGGATCTTTAGCCATAATTCTTTATATGCATGATTATTCACATTAGAAACCCAAAGTATTCATTATTATCATCATATTCATCTTACATTCCCATCATGTTTGACAAGGTCAGATAATAATATAAAAGAAAGGCTTTTGATTTTTTCAACATTTTTTTTGGTCGGTAAAAAGTCATGTTGCTATTAATTGAAACCAAACTTTAGGTACAGAGAACTGCGCCCCTACAAAACTGGGATGATAAACATCCGAAACAAACCTAGAGAGTCCAGAAATGGACCTCCTGAAAGATCAAGAAAAAAGAGAAAACACAGACAACCAGCAACCAACTGACACCAGCCGACAACTGAAGAGGTCATCAACCATGCCACCAACACTTATCACTAGCATTATGCACACCTTCAAAGAGTGACGTCTTTGGCTTCTGGAGGCTGAGTCAAGAGTTGCAGAAGAACATCAGCAGTGCTAGTTTCTATGGCTCAGTTGCTTCTCAATCAAACCTAAAATATACATCACAAGGCAGTGAAAGTCACACAAGAATCCATCAAAACGCTGCACTGCACACTGGGATCCTGTGATTAGTCCACCTACTAGGCCTTCACTGGAAATAATGAGCACCCACAAGTTTGTGAAGATCAGATAGATCTGTAACCCCAATCCTCCAGTCAGCAGCAAAATGGGTCTTTGAATCCAAGAGGACCAAACACCAGACCCATGAAAATCTGTAGAAATTGTTTGCACAGTAACAAACAAAAACACCCAAAGGTTTCCCCTGCACGCAGCAACAGAACAGAGGACTGAGAAGAGGGGAAGAAGTGAAAACCACCACCCCCCAACCCAACCCCACATGAGGCTGTTGTCTCATGATTCGTGTGTCCAAGAAGAGGCTAGCAATTACTGCAGCAAAGCCAGCCCCTCCCCCTTGAAACCAACCCCAACCAAGACACCTGTGAACCACGGAGGATCCAAAACAAACACCTAGAGGGTGTTTGTGCTCGCATCCACAAAGGAGCCACACCAGGCCAACCAGCAAAGGAAGCCATGGTAACCAGTCCATCGCCTGCAGAAATGACCAGTGAAGCTCGACCTTCATTGGAGAGTGGGAAGCACCGCCGATCAAGCCAGCTATGGACCCATCCGCCACCGAAGGCACCAAGCAGGAAACAGGGCGGCGTCGCAAACCCTGGGAGGCCACCAACCGCCAAGCCGGGCATGGGGTAGAAAAGCCATCACAGCAGGGAGGACACCGCCAACCAGGGACACCGCCGGCCGGACAGGAGGTGCCCAAACCCACCATCAAGCTCGACCACCGCAAGGATCACCAGAGCAAATCGGGACGAAGTCGGAGCCAATGAAGCACAAGTTGGAATCAGGAGCTAGCTCGGGGTAAGGAGAGACAGGGGTAAGAGAGGGAAGTCGGGATCCTTCTCTACACCTGCGACGACCGCCGCTCACGAAACCAGACCAGCAGGAGGCGGCACCTCTCCTTCCGTTACTCATGATTGAGAAAGGGTCGACATAGTCGATGCAGCTGACCTCAACTTGCGCCCTAGCTTTAGTGCAGCGCAGCACGCCACTGCCTCAACCTCATCGTGAGCAGCCAGAAACGGGTCTCCTCCATCTGCCAGCAGATTTGGCCAGGGGGAGGAAGACACCGGAGCAGCGCCCCCTCCCCCCAGCGGGGAAACCCTATCGAGGGTTAGAGAGAAGGCAGAGCTCGTTCCTAGAGAGAGAGAGCAGTCATTTTTCAACATTTAATACACTCATCTAGGTTTTTTATGTACCAATCACTTACTAAATGTATATATAAGGTACTTTTGAAATATAAAGCATAATTATGTCTGAACATATTTTATTTTTATTCCTCTCATTTTCTCAATCAAAATGGTATATAGTTTTGTTGCCATCGAACTTATCAATAATTTACTAGAGTTTTCACAAGATACATATCTATTGCCCAGTTAGGATGTGCCACATCATCAAAAAATAACATTATACTTACTTGTAATTGAGACAGCTTAAACCCAGGGGAAAACATTCATGTACTTCTCCTTTAACTTTCACTAGTAGGGGTCAACCTGGTCATTGCACTCTAACCCATCCCCTTCCTCGCGACTGGAGGATTCTGACGCCTGGTGCATGTGCTACTATGGTGGTTCTTCTACCTACCACCTTCGTATGGTCGACCTAGGGTCCAGTTGCTTCTATCAAGTCTCTATAGACCCAATGACCTACTTATTTATGTTGGAGGCTGCCAAAATAGATGATATGAAGCTCTGCATCATCCTAGCATCATATCCAACTAGAGACACAACCCCCGATTAGAACCACCTCCTCGCCTCGTATGAAGGTTGAAGGGGTGTCAAGGTGCCACTGTGAAGATGAAACACCACCCTAGCATTAAAGTACCCCCTATCTAAGTCCCATGGTCCTTATCTTTCTATACAAGATGCCCCAACCCGACCTGCTAGGGCAACAGCGGTGCAAAATGCTAGTTACCCCAGAGAGATATTAAGGTGAGCAGGGTATCTTTGGCGCACTTGCAAAGGCCAACCCTTTCCCATCCTAGACGCCCTCTTTCCCTTCTCTCATCTTCTTACATAGATACTTAATGGATGCCATGAAAAGATGAAAGTCTATGATGAATCTTGAACTGAGTAAAGATTGTGTTTGTCAACTAAGGTTCCGATCAACTTCCTTATTTTGGTTTAGAAACATTTATTGTAACCAAGGTATCCAGTAACGCCTTTCCTTGTACCTATAGGCATCTCCTTTCCAAAGATATCTCCTTTATTTAATACCTCAACCCATCTAGGAAGGAAAATATATATTCCTCCTACTAATCTTTTCTCTCTCATGGTTAATACAAATCATCTAGGAAAAATTAGGAAAATCTGAAATATGTTGCCAAAGTGATGACACATATATCCAATGTTATCCTCCAAGTATTCCTTTAATTATATTGCCATCTTTTCTTGATTATCACAAAAAGGCTATAAAGGAACGTATATAAATACATGGAACTTTCTTGGCCAATTTTCTAATGAATTCTAGATTATTCTTATACCTCCCTCTTTGATATAATCCTCAAAATTATTCTTATTTGAAGGAAACTCCATAGTACCTTTCCCAATTGATTAATAGTGACTGGGATTTATTGGGATGTCTTTCCCATACAAAACTTTCTCCTTTTAAACATAATATAAAGTAGTACCATTATCTCATGGTATATCCCTTTTCTCCCAATTTCTAGAATTCTATTCTTTTCTTTATTATTTTCAAGTATATCAAAAGTTAGATCAAAATAATACTAATTTATGTCTCAACTAATGTTTTGCCAAACTGGCTAGATAATTACTCTTTTAATTATCCAAAACATCGCACATCTTATTTTCTTTTGAAAACTTGCCTATTATCCCATATTTTATTTTCTAACAATCCTTAAAACCATTGTGATTTATTTATTCATAAAATCTCTTATTCCTTTGTCTTGTGCCCCAAAAACATATTTGCAATGCAAATAGTCTCACAGGTAACATTATCATTCTATAAATAATGTCATTGGACCATTTACTTATCTATTCATGGATTAAATTTATTTCAACATTACCAAAATTGAGGATGGAACATTCACCCCTCCTTAAAAGAAAATTTTGTCCCTAAAATTCATACTTAGTAAGTTTAAGGTGAAATATATCTCATCCTAGTTTCACAACATAGGGTTAGAAACCCTACTTATATTATCTTTATGCACTTTTATTGATATGCCAAATTCCTCAAATTATCACTTAGATTGGTACCTGAATTCAATTCAAAGGATATACACATCCTTAGTAATTACATGATATCATCTCTAGGCGATTACATTTCATCTATGATTTCAAATCCACTTGGTGACTACCTTTTTACCTAGGTTTTCAACCTATTGATCATTTATTTCCTCATAAGAGTGAGGTAACACCTCAAACCCAAGATTATGTTATTAAAATGTACTTAAGATATTCATTCTCATATGTCAATTCCTAAGCATAACATGTGTCTACCCCAGTCTCTCTCACTCTTAATAAGATGAAATAAGAATTTGATTGCAACCTAAAAAGCAAAGTTCATCCCACTCCAAGAGCAGAGATGGTGTAAAAAATTATCTTAAATTTGATATTTTAGGTTAAATTATCCTTAACTACAATTCAACCATGAATACCTTTTCAATTCCACAATATTCGTGTATTTCATGAAATCAAGTGTGTTTCTCACTCTTGAGTGGAATTTCCTTTAAGACTTCATCATTACATGATTTCTTGTATCTTTTATATTTACACCTCATGTCTCATCAGCCTTAGCCTTTTCCTTAAGGTCACTAAGGGTACATGTACTTTTAATCTCATCCTTATGCATTTAGGGAGTGCCTCTCAGATTTACCCCTTGGGCCTCATAAAACTCATGAATGTGGGCAGTCTACTTATTCATGGGCCTTGGGAAAACAACTTCATTACCTTATGACCCTATGGTCTTATGCATTCAGGGAACAATCACCTCCTAATCTCATCAGTCTTATGTACCTTGAATCTTCCTTACTTGACCTTAGGATTGACTCTGGGCTCTACCCTACGTAGGGTTTATTGAGATATCACATCTTAGCACAATATTTTCTTATGTAGTTTTTAAACCTAAATTTCCTAAATATCTTGGGATACACATTTTTCACTTTATGCCTCTACAATGCGCTCATGGTCACCTTTCTTTCCTGGGCTTGGTCTGTCATAGTGGTCTTCCTTTCCTGGCTTATACTATTAGTGACCTTCCTTTCCTAGCTTGGTTACTAGTCATTGCAATGAATTCCTCTCATATTGGCCTTCCTTTCCTGGCATGGCCAATCTGTGACCTTCCTATCCCATTTTGATCATCGATAATTGCAATGACTTTGTCTTATATCAGCCTTCCTTTCTCACTTTGGCCTATTGGTGATCTTCCTATCTCGTATTGATCACCAGTCATGGTAATGGCTCTCTCTTATATCAACCTTCCATTACCAGACTATCCTATTGTTGATCTTCCTATCTTGACTTGACCTCCAGTCATTACATGACTTTCCTTTTTACCTCAACCTCCCTATCCTGACTTGGTCACATATTTTCAGCCACTTACTTAGAGACTTTTGTTGTGTCCCTCAAAGATGGCGTACAAGGGTTTAAATAATGTATTTGAATTCATATTTTGTATACTTAATCCTTCACACTTTAGGTAATGTTCAAGGTTACCTCAGTTCCTTCAATTGATTGGTCAACTCACCCTTCTAGGGAAGGTCCTAAATTAGGTGTCTTCTTGACTCAAAGGAGGAGGTTAGGCTCTCTATAATAAACATGACCCCACCAATTTAGGGTTTTTCCTCCCCCATAGGTCCTTTTCCCACTCTTAGGTTGACCCAACCCAGTTAGGGACACCAATCCAAAAAATAAAAATTTCATATTTTCATTTTTATGCAACCTAGTTATTCATTTATATATAACTTCTCAACCCTTATTTGCTCAATCTCTAGGATTCCCTCTCATGGGGTTTTATCCCTATAGTGGAATTAGGCCACCTTCCCTATTACGACCCCCACTTCCCGATAACCCCCAATTAAAGGAGACCAAGAGGTCGAAGCCGCACCCATAACTTCTGGATCAAAGGTTCGGCAATTAACCAAGAATAATTATCAAATTTTAACAGACTAAACGGGAAAACTGTAAGAAAATAAACTTTTGCATACCTTTTTGAAAACTTGGATCTCTAAACTTCTATCCACTTATGGATTCTATTCTAACTAATCCTCCTTGTATATTATTTCATGCATTTCACAATATGATGATTTACTGTTTGTCCTTTTGGCTTGTACCTAAAACGCCAACAAACAAAATGTCAGTCAGCCGAAGCTGGTATGTGGGGGAAACAATAATCATGTAAATATTTTAACAATGTAATCATTCAATTAATCATTTAACAACCAAGATTACATTTTAGATATAACTTCGTGATCCAAGAGTACCCTATCCTCGGTGTTGTCCCCATTCAACCCCTCATGATCCACCTATTAAGTGAAACAATTTCTAGGGTTGAGTCACATGGAACTACTCATAGGTAGACCACTCCTTAACTCAGGGTATGCTAAAGAGTCTCATGGCACTACACGTAGGTAGCCCAGTTTCTAACTCACGGTAACCTAGACCTTACTCTAGGATTACCCCTTTTTTAGCCTTTTCAAAGCAACAGAGGTGGACTCGGATCTAGCCAGTTATATATGCACATTTATAGTGATAATCATAGTCACTTTATAGTTGCATGAAATAAATAGACATCCAACAGTTATATTTCAAGCAACCGGTAAAACGTTCGGGAATCACCGTGAAACTAGAGCGGTTATTCATAAGCGTAACCACATACATGACTTGATGATTTCACAAGCATTAAGAAATTCCAACCAAGAAAGAAATCCAAACAAGCAATTCAACATAATTCCTTTTTGGCCAATGGCAAGCCGCCACTTCGTCAATCTCATGCAACGTTTTCTGATTAGGAATTATAACGGAAAGTCAATTTTGCCCCTGATAAGTTAAGTGGGTCTTCAGCCCGCTGAGGGGCAGGGTCGTCCAGCAAACAGTTGATCGTCTTCCTCCTTGGATCAGTCGTGACGCGGCTGCCCTAGCTGCCCATGGCATGGCTCCACCTCCTGATTTGAACCCGTTGGCCACCACGGCTCCTACCCCCTCTCCCGTCGTGCCCTCGCAGGTGGGGATTCCTTCAAAATGTGGCTAGTCGGTCGGGATCGGGCCCAGCAGGTCTGCCGCCTTGGCTGACCTGCAGCTAACCTACGGCCAACCTGCGACATCATGCAGGTGCAGGGAGCCAACGTGATGGTCGTCCAGCCTCTCTGACAATGTAGAAGCATCACACTCTCCTCGCACGATCCTCACTGCTCCAGGGATCGATCTACACCCTCTATTAGGGTTTTATTAAAGGAGAAGAAGAAGAGAAGGAGAGAGTCATGTGGGATTTCTTTTTATTTCTCTTTTATCTTACTTATTGGTATTCCTTTTACCATTAGGAATCCTTGGGATACAAAATTCCACCAAGGATAACCCAATTATACCTTTTTCCACTTATTTCCAACATTTTAACATTATTTTCAATTTCTTTCTTACTAAAGAAATACTTAATTAATCTTTTCTTTTCTTATTGCTTTATTTTTGCAACTTTGGACTCGTTGGAACCCAAGGAACCCAAGAGGCACGAAATCCATCCTTGGATTATATCTCTTTTCCTTCTAGAGGCTTCTACCTCTTTCTTTTATCAGATATTCAATTATTCATTTACTAATTAAATTTCCTTGTTATTTGGGCCCAATAGCCAATAAAGCCCACCACACAAATATCGAGGCTATTGTAAACAAAATCCAATTATTACAAATACATTATATCATTATTTGTTTAAATATCTTTAATATGAGAAATTACATTTCTCACCAAATAATCCCAAAAATTGGGGTTGTAACATCCTTCCCCTCTTATAGGAATTTTGTCCTCAAAATTCTATCAAGCAAACAAACAATTCTAGATAAAAATTTTCCATGTCCATCATTGGCCCCTATGTGGCTTTACCGTACTCATGGCACTTCCAAAGAACCTTTATCATCACACATTCTTTTCTCTGAGTACTTTCATCCTGGCATCTATAAACTGCACAGGTGACTCAAGCCATTCCAGCCTCCCTTGGGCTCACTAGGTTCATTGTTCAGCACATGGTCTAGGTATCTCACATAGTGCCCTAAATTGGACACATGGAACTCATCACACATTACTTTATCCTGAGGGGTAAGGTCAAACTTAACCTTCTCCACCAAACCATGTCAAAAGAATCCATGCATTGGGGACTCAGCTCTCTTAGCTATAACTTAGAGGGGTTGGATTTTCATGTCACATATCCTCCCACAGTGAACTGTATGTCAGTCTACTTTGCATCTGCTCATGACTCATGTCATCCATGGGCTCCTTTCAGCCATTGCAAGATCAAAGCAACTCCATCTGCACACACTTTGGTCCATTTCTAACCATCATGTGGTTCTATCACCAACATCACCTTACTGAAGTGGTGACCAACACAACCTCCCTTACAGAGCTTCTTTAAATCCCGGTACTGGCTATGGTGGTCATCATCACATCTTTCATTAGACAAGAACTGTCTCTAGATATCACCCTGAGCGAGCACACATGCTCTCATCAGACCCTCTAGTCTGGATCATACTAACCATTAGTTAGGGGTGATAAAATGTACTAACATTGAGTTCTTCATGTACCTACTTCCACCTTTTGGAAGGGAACCTTTAGGTCAAACTCAAGAACCTTTGAACTCACTTCATGGTGTAGTTGAACCTTTTCTCCCATGGGTAGTTCAACCAGATCTGTCCCTTAACAGAACTCTTTCTTTCTCATGTCATCTAGGTAAGGCGATCTACCATAACCCATATTGCATCTCGACCTTCCTTGATCCAGGGAAGACTTACAACATCCATAGTGAGGAACTCCCTTTATCTTTCAGGTACTCTTTATCCTTTATATCAATGCACTGGGTTACTGGTGTTCGTCATTCACCTTCAGCTTGCATGGCCACATACCACATGCAGCCTCATCTTAAGCATCCAAAGTGCTATTGTCATTTACTATCTTGGTAGAACCATGGTGTATGGCGACCTTCAATCATGATTTCCTGTATGTCATGATTCCTCAAGATCGATTCTCTGAAACCCTAAACCATTCTCATCAGGGTTTTATCACCTTTTTTTTCAAAGAAGTGCATCTAAGGTTCTACCACCATCCTTTCATTGTATCAAGGACTAGATTGGCTAACCAAACAACCATTAACTGATCTCGTTACATCAGAGTGTTACCCAAATGTATCTTCTTTTCCAAACTTAGGGTTAGTCTAACAACTTCTTCTAGCCAAACTAGGCAGATATATCTCAACCAGAGCATCCATTACCACTTCACCTTCTTATGTATTAGGTAATGGTGATGACATACACCTCCATGTTCTTCACTTATTATCTCATCTCAGCTCTAAGTCTATCTTTTTTTAGAACACTTTTGAGCTCATCTTCTTGGTGATCAACTCAACCTTGTATGACTCATATTTCATGATAAAAACATCCTCATAAGGTGACTACCTCATTTCTCTTTAACTTTTACAAACCATCCATGTATCATTCACTTTACCAGGGCATGCTGTCCTCTCTATCCTCATGCCTCGTAGCAACGTTCCAACTCACATCATCTTTTATCCTTGGTGTATGGCATGCGTACTGTCCTATCTCTCACTCCCATAACAAGAAGAAATAAGCATTTGGCGGCCATCCAAATACAGAGTTCTTCCTGTTCCAAGAGTAGAGATGGTACATCCCACCTTGCCAGTACACCTTCAAATCCAAATAGAAACATTCCATTTATGCCTCTATATTACAATCATCTTGCTATCAAAGTCTCCTCCATGGAAAACTGGTCTCGAACCTACTTGGGTCACCACACAATCCTCGGTCATCTCCTCTAGGTCTATAGGGTGCCGGCACTTTTGGGGTCATCCCTCTTCCCTTATGCATTCAGAGAGTGCCCTACTCATCTGCCCTTTGGGTCCCATGAGTTCATGAAAGGTGATCAATCTCCTAACCCATGGCCCTCAAACAATGATAGTTGTTACCTCCCGACCCTATGGTCATGTGCAACTAGGGAATTAGACAACTCCTACTTCCATCGGTCTTATCCCTACCTGACCCTAGGATAGACTTAGGATTCTCTTATAGTACATGCTCAACTTAGAACCATACCCAAGCCTTCATCATCATCTCTCTCTGCATTGATGGGCTGACTTTCATCCTTTCATAGGGATCGTGGCAATCCTGCCCACCTTGGTCAAGCCCCATATTGGTTACCTCCATGGTAACACATCCATATGCACTTAGAGATGGTTATGGGTTTAGAGGTTCATTTTCATACCATGTACTTTACACATAGCTTCTTAAGATCCTATGAGACCTCTTTAGGTTTCCTCATAACCACAAGACTGGTATACACTCTACCAAAGGGTCCCCCTCCCAAGGAGGAAAACTTCACCTCGATAACAAAGGTCACAAACGTCCTTATGTCTAGGGTTTACATCCACATGAGCATGCTTAACCCTATCAAGCTATTAAGGCACAAGAAGATCACCTACTAAACCATGCCAGGCCATACTTGTTCTCATTCCTCAACACTGGATCAAGATCATACCTTCCTTTATCATCAACCTAGTTGTGAGGGGTTCATCAAACATACCTTAAACTTAAGGGGCTTCCCTTTTCCTCTATACATGAGGAGTACCATGCTCGAAACTATAGCAAATTAATTCTCGTCATGAGAATTAGGTATACCACTTCCCCTCTTAGGCCTAGGAACCCTAGGTTCACTTTTAGGTGTCCAACTGCATGCTCTATCTCTTAACCATGAATCAAGCTTGCAAAAGGCATGACCTGCACTTCATGTCATCCTTCAACTCGAGCAACACTTAGAGTTGGATCCTCCTCAAGGACAAACAATAAGGTACAAGGCCTCATAACCTATTACAAATCCTCTTCAGGGTATACAGAACATCTTCTTCCTTTCTCAGAAGGTAAACACTCATACCATAGGCACATAGGTGCCAGAAGCCTCATCCTCTCTCTAGGGTTTGGTCCCTCCCATGGAAACCAAGACGTCATCAATCGCTAGGGATCAAGCATGTGGTGACGACTATCATCCACTGAGGTTGCATCATCCTCAACTCCTGACTTCTCCTCATATCTCGGAGTCTAGGATTCCATCCTTCTTGCTGGGTTTCCTACTCTCTCTTTAGAGCTAACCCTACAACCATCCTCACCATTAGATGTCCTCTCTTCATGACAGATCAACCTCGAAAGCATGCCCCTACCTGGATGAAACATATGTTCAACTTATGTTTGCTCAAGGTTATCCATAGCCCTTATGTTTATCACATAAGCTATCCCTTAAACTCTCCTGGCCAGGGTTTCCACCTATTACTCGCACTACTGACACATTTTGGGTGCCTATTATGCCCATATAAGCTCATGGGATTTCCATAGGTTCTTCTCTAACCTCATTAATGAACGAGTTAGCCTTCACTCTAACATGCACGACCCTTCCCAGGGTTGGGTTTCCAAAGGTGCTAGGTTGCCCATCGATCATATGACATCCCAAAGGCATGTCCTTTCAAACACCCGGTCTATCGTGATATCTATTCACCACTTCATATCTCTCTAACCAACACCTAGGGTTAGGGTTATCATCATTCTCAGAGGATGTGCCAGGTCTCTACTTGCCATGGAGATCTCTATCTCCAAGACTAACTTTCTTTCCTTATCCTCCTGACAAGAAGGTCTAGCCTTAGGTCTCTCCTGCGGGCATGAAAACTTATGTCACATGACCTAAGCATGTACCTATCCTTTAGTTTGCGCTTAATCTATTAAGCTTATGTCCATGACATATTATTTACATGCTTTTCATTACTTTGGTGGAGGATTCCTTAGACCCTATCTACCTTACCCGTAACTCAAGAGGGTGAGGAAAAGAGATAAAACCCTAATCCTTAAGGTCCTTAATAGAATTTGTGATGAGAAGGGATGAATAAGATGGGAAAGTCCTAAAGGTATCTTATTTTGAATCATACCCTAAGACTTTGTCCAGGCAGTCACACGGATCTGGGAGTCCTCATATTCCGACTAGCGGTGCAGAGGAAAATATTGCTAGCCCCCGGTCGTGATCCTTTTCTAGACACCTCTGTCTTTCGGATAATCCTCTAATAACTCCCTTGGGTTCTATGGAGTTTGTAAGATTTAATAATTATTAATGGTTAAGTGAGGAACCTATGCTCTGATACCAAATGTTATGACCCCCACTTTCCGATAACCCCCAATTAAGGGAGACCGAGAGGTCGAAGCCACACCCATAACTTCTGGATCAAAGGTTCGGCAATTAACCAAGAATAATTATCAAATTTTAACAGACTAAACGGGAAAACTGTAAGAAAATAAACTTTTGCATACCTTTTTGAAAACTTGGATCTCTAAAATTCTATCCACTTATGGATTCTATTCTAACTAATCCTCCTTGTATATTATTTCATGCATTTCACAATATTACGATTTAGTGTTTGTCCTTTTGGCTTGTACCTAAAATGCCGACAAACAAAATGTCGGTCAGCCGAAGCTGGTATGTGGGGGAAACAATAATAATTTAAATATGTTAACAATGTAATCATTCAATTAATCATTTAACAACCAAGATTACATTATATATATAACTCCCCGATCCAAGAGTACCCTATCCTCGGTGTTGTCCCCATTAAACCCCTCATGATCCACCTATCAAGTGAACCAATTTCTAGGGTTGAGTCACATGGAACTAATTATAGGTAGACCACTCCTTAACTCAGGGTATGCTAAAGAGTCTCATGGCACTACATGTAGGTAGCCCAGTTTCTAACTCACGGTAACCTAGACCTTACTCTAGGATTACCCCTTTTTTTAGCCTTTTCAAAGCAACAAAGGTGGACCCGGATCTATCCAGTTATATATGCACATTTATAGTGATAATCATAGTCACTTTATAGTTGCATGAAATAAATAGACACCCAACAGTTATATTTCAAGCAACCAGTAAAACATTCGGGAATCACCGCAAAACTAGAGCGGTCATTCATAAGCGTAACCACATACCTGACTTGATGATTTCACAAGCATTAAGCAATTCCAACCCAGAAAGAAATTCAAGCAAGCAATTCAACATAATTCCTTTTTGGCCAATGGCAAACCTCCACGTCGTCAATCTCATGCAATGTTGTCTGATTAGGAATTATAACGGAAAGTTGATTTTGCCCCTGATAAGTTAAGTGGGTCTTCAGCCCGCGGAGGGGTAGGACCATCCAGCGAACAGTTGATCGTCTTCCTCCTTGGATCAGTCACGACGCGGCTGCCCTAGCTTCCCATGGCATGGCTCCACCTCCTGATTTGAACCCGTTGGCCACCACGGCTCCTACCCCCTCTCCCGTCGTACCCTCGCGCAGGCGGGGATGCCTTCAAAATGTGGCCAGTCGGCCGGGATCGGGCCCAGCAGGTCTGCCGCCTTGGCTGACCTGCAGCTAACCTATGGCCAACCTGCGGCGTCGTGCAGGTGTAAGGAGCCAACGCGACGGTCATCCAGCCTCTCTGACAATGTAGAAGTGTGATGCGCGTCATTGTACACGCAACAATCACTAGGAAAAGTCCTAGAGTTTAACCTTCTAACCCGGTTGTCAACTTGTTGTGAACAACAAGTCAACTTAGTATAGATAGGTATCGATCCAAGGGACGGCGGAAAGGAAAAGTCGAAATCCAAATCCGATTGCAAGTACAAAAATTAAATTCCGATTTGAGAGAGTTGTTAATACTAAGAACAAAAATAAAAGTGCTGAAATAAAATTTAACTAAGCAAAGAAATAAAGATCTGGGGTCTGGAAGATCACCACCAAAACCACGTTCCTATTCAACTAATCAAATTCTAAACTCCAAGGATCAAATCAGGACCTTGTGTTTACATGTCCTTACAGACAAACTCACAAGGGTCAGACTTCCCGTGAACCCGTTGGTCCCGGCGTTCACGGATCATTGCCCAACCGTCCAACATACCATTATCCACGGTCATATCAAAAAGCATGTGAATTCAAACCGGCGTTCAAACCCAAGGATCAGGTGGTCGCGTCACCAAGGATTATAACAAGAATAAGATTAAAAAGACGAAAAGATGATAATCGCAATTAAGGGACTATTGTTTCATTCTTACAGAGATCCACGGTTATATCACTCCATAAGAATATATCAGATCATCCAAATAACCACACATAAACAGAGAGAAGACATTTGTTCGATGGAGGAATATAATTGATTAAATTGAATAGAACCGGGCTAAGGGGCTATTTCCATTCCCCAGAGAGATTTACTCAGACATAACAAGACCAGAAGAATTGCAAACTAAAATGAGATCCAACATTATACAAGATGTCGTCTACAACTAAAAAATGGATGAAATAGAATGAAGAATGGAATGCTTTTACAAGTGGAAAGTCTCTCCTTTTATAGGAGGATGAGGGGGTAGGCTGCCCTCAAAAAAGAGGGAAAAAAGAGAGGGAACATGCTTTTTGAATTTTCTGGATCTGGTCAAATCGAAAGTTGATTGTCTTTAATTATCTTGACCATGTAACTCCCTTTAATGCAGATTCTCGCAGCAGCGACTTCGAACGTATTTCTCTCCCGTTAAAAGCACAGAAACGGTCCAAATAATAGGACTTTATTTTAGGAAATTAAATTCCCTTTCCAATGAATACCTGTACACTCAATTTGGAGTTTGAATGTAAGAGTTATGTCACTTTTGGTGGAGGGTATATACGAATTTCTGGACTGCTGCAAATTGTGTGATTTTCCTACAAAACCCAAGAAAATAGAATTAAAACTCCAATTAAAGAGAAAAATATAAAATAACAAAACTAATTATGAAATTAAGAGAATAAATGACAAAACAATCCTAAACAAATATAAAAAATATACAAATAAAAGGGATAAATATACATTTATCAAAATACCCCGGACTTGAATCTTTGTTTGTCCTCAAACAAATAAAATCACAAATTATTCCAATTTATACTAACAACATGTCTATCCTCACCCTTGTAACATCACTTTATTTCTTACCTTCAAATTTGGCCAAGCAACCCAATCTCCTAAAACCACAAAATACAAAATTCTATATTCTCTATTAAAAACAAATATCATATCAAGTTTCTAAATCAAGATTTTGTCGAAAAACATGCTTCATCTTACTTCTGCTTTGACACTCTTATTTTTATTATTATATTTTTTTATGTGAGTTGTTGCACAAGAACAAGATGAAATTTGGGGGTGTGGAAAAAAAGGAAGGAAGTGATGAAATTTTTTTTTATCCCTCCTCTATTCGACTTGGGATTTAAATTTGTGGAGTTGTGGCTACATTGGTCACAATTTTTTTTCATGTGCACTTTTGGCATCTTTTGATGGTATGCCCCTTTGTGGGGTATGGAATTTTTTATATGGGAAGCATGCCACCCCAGACTTGATTTTTGTCTGGTGGTGATTCTTTGCTTCTCTTTTTTAGAAAGAAAATAAGGGGGAAACAAAAGGTGTCCTTGTGCTTATAACTTCACACATATTTTTTGAAAGTGTCATTACATCAGAAAGAACATTCATGTCAATCACATTATACAAGATTTATATCAAGTTAATCAACAGTTTAAAAATAGAGAAAATTTGTGTTTGGTTTTGATTGATTCCATACGGCTTGCCAAATTTTCCAGGGAGTGATGTTATTTTGGGATCCTAGGTGACATGGTGGTTTCAGACATGGCAATTTGTAATAATTTTTGCAAAACATTTACTAAATTCAAAGGGGTACAATGATAAACATCTATTCATATTGGCCGACTAGATAAAGGCCATTTTACAACAAAAGAAATAAAAACATGACCGGCTAGATAATGGCCATGCACAAAGCAACTATATGCAAAAAAAAAGGAAAAATAATGCAGAAAAAAAAGATAAGGGGGTGGAATAGAAACATACCACCCACCTCCACCCCGGACTTAGATTTTTGCTCGTCCCGAGCAAAACTCAAACCCGAGATGGAGGGAAGAAATTTGTTGGGTTCACCAGGAGGTCCTGGTAGCTCAAAAAATGTCCATCTGAAGGGAATGTCGATGAGGGCTGGGACCTTTATCTGAGGAGCCTCATAGTGTACCCTATGATAGGGTAATTGTAGAAGCTCAGTGGGGTGCTCGTATTTTCTTTCACCTCGCATTCCCTCCAATAGGATCCAAAGATCTTCCATCAATAGAAGGGGAAGTGTTGAAGATGGATGTGGATTTGGGGAGTTTGGTGGGTACCCAACCAGTAAAGTCACTAGAGCAGGATAGAGTGGAGGATTTGGCGTAGGTTTTCCACCATCATAACGACCTGCATATGAGAGAATTGATGCAAAATATTTCAAATTATTTACAAAATTGTTTTGCTTCTCCTCAAAAATAATGTCATCAACATTGGGTTTGGTAAGTTTCATTGTTGATATAACATATGACTCTAATTCTTTTGTACAAGGGGTCCCCAAGGATTCAAGAGGGATGAGGACGACTTCCTTACAAACAATAGAAGGGGGTGAGTGGGCTTCTTCCAACGGTGGTATCTCCCCTTCTAGATCAGCCATGTGTGGGATGGAAATTGGCTGTGATGGCTTGGGAAGAATCATAAAGGGAATTAGATGTTGATTATTCAAAATAGACTCAAAAGAAGGATATTGGTCTATGGTATCATTCATATTTATGTTGTGGATTGGAGGAGTTGTTGGATCTTCATAATGACTCTCCTTCTTTGACATTTCATATTCAAGTAAAAGAGTCTCTAAAGGAAAGATAGGGATACCAACGTCCTCATCACACACAAAATATGGCTCCATGGTTTGTTCTATTTCTTCAGGATCTGACATATATGACACAAAATAAGGATCATCATCGTCATCGTCAGGAAGAACCATCTTGGGTTGCTCAAGCTCTATAGGGGGAGTTTGTGATTGATCCTCTAGAAAGGTAGCTAACATGCCTTGACTGGATTCAAGTTTTGCTTGTGCTTCTGCTACCATCTTTTCTAGGGCCTTAAGTCTCTCTTCCGGATCAAGATCAATTTGCATTTCACCATAGGATTTATACACCCCAAAATTTTGGTCACCCTCACCACACTCCCCATATTGTCCTTGTCCATAGTACTCCTCATATTGTTTTGGGTGGCATTGCTCCTCATAATAATCTCCAGAAGATGGTGGATTGTAATTTCCATTGCGTCCATCTTGGTAGGAAGATTCAATATTATAAGGTGTCACCAAATCATGAAGAAACATATTTGAACAATCTATATTTTGAGTTTGGGCTTCTAGCAGGGTAGTTAAGAAGGCTTGGCTGGCTTTTAGTTTTTTTTCTACTTCTAATGATATCTTCTCTAGGGCCCTAAGTCTCTCTTCTTGTTGAGGATTACATTGGGTTTCATAAACATGTTCATAACCCCCAAGGTTTTGTTGGTTACACCCCACAAAATTTTGTTGATCATATCCCCCATTAGAATATGGATATCAAGGTTCCCCATAATGGTTCTCAGAAAAATGTGGATTCACATTATACCCACCATGATGAAAGGGCTCGCAATTAAAAGGGGTGCTATTATAAACATGAGTTAGAGTTGGACAAGCAAGAGATGCATGGTGGTAGAGACCACAATAATAACATTGTGGGGGATATTGGGATGCCCACTCCATTTGAAAAAAAAAAAATTCCTGAAAGATATGTGAATCAATGAATGAGAGAAGAAAGATTGTAAGATAAAAGGTTAGTCAAAAATTACAAAGAGAGCTAAAAATTATAAATCTAAAAAAAATTATGAAATAAACTAAAATTACTAAAAAAAAATAACTAGAAAGCAGTACTGCTCGAATGGAAACTCAGCAGAAAGAGGAGATAAACTTCCGGAATTTTGCTCGGAAGGTAAAAAGAAATTACAAAAATCTAAAAGAAATTATAAAAAAGACTAAAGTTATGAAAGTTAGAGAATATGAACAAGGAATATACAAGATATACAGGCAACCAGATCTGAAAAACAACTGTGCCGTCCCCGGCAACGGCGCCAAATTGATGCGCGTCGTTGTACACGCAACAATCACTAGGAAAAGTCCTAGAGTTTAACCTTCTAACTCGGTTGTCAACTTGTTGTGAACAACAAGTCAACTTAGTATAGATAGGTATCGATCCAAGGGACGGCGGAAAGGAAAAGTCGAAATCCAAATCCGATTGCAAGTACAAAAATTAAATTCCGATTTGAGAGAGTTGTTAATACTAAGAACAAAAATAAAAGTGCTGAAATAAAATTTAACTAAGCAAAGAAATAAAGATCTGGGGTCTGGAAGATCACCACCAAAACCACGTTCCTATTCAACTAATCAAATTCTAAACTCCAAGGATCAAATCAGGACCTTGTGTTTACATGTCCTTACAGACAAACTCACAAGGGTCAGACTTCCCGTGAACCCGTTGGTCCCGGCGTTCACGGATCATTGCCCAACCGTCCAACATACCATTATCCACGGTCATATCAAAAAGCATGTGAATTCAAACCGGCGTTCAAACCCAAGGATCAGGTGGTCGCGTCACCAAGGATTATAACAAGAATAAGATTAAAAAGACGAAAAGATGATAATCGCAATTAAGGGACTATTGTTTCATTCTTACAGAGATCCACGGTTATATCACTCCATAAGAATATATCAGATCATCCAAATAACCACACATAAACAGAGAGAAGACATTTGTTCGATGGAGGAATATAATTGATTAAATTGAATAGAATCGGGCTAAGGGGCTATTTCCATTCCCCAGAGAGATTTACTCAGACATAACAAGACCAGAAGAATTGCAAACTAAAATGAGATCCAACATTATACAAGATGTCGTCTACAACTAAAAAATGGATGAAATAGAATGAAGAATGGAATGCTTTTACAAGTGGAAAGTCTCTCCTTTTATAGGAGGATGAGGGGGTAGGCTGCCCTCAAAAAAGAGGGGAAAAAGAGAGGGAACATGCTTTTTGAATTTTCTGGATCTGGTCAAATCGAAAGTTGATTGTCTTTAATTATCTTGACCATGTAACTCCCTTTAATGCAGATTCTCGCAGCAGCGACTTCGAACGTATTTCTCTCCCGTTAAAAGCACAGAAACGGTCCAAATAATAGGACTTTATTTTAGGAAATTAAATTCCCTTTCCAATGAATACCTGTACACTCAATTTGGAGTTTGAATGTAAGAGTTATGTCACTTTTGGTGGAGGGTATATACGAATTTCTGGACTGCTGCAAATTGTGTGATTTTCCTACAAAACCCAAGAAAATAGAATTAAAACTCCAATTAAAGAGAAAAATATAAAATAACAAAACTAATTATGAAATTAAGAGAATAAATGACAAAACAATCCTAAACAAATATAAAAAATATACAAATAAAAGGGATAAATATACATTTATCAAAGCGTCACACTCTCCTCGCACGATCCTCACTACTCCAGGGATCGATCTACACACTCTATTAGGGTTTTATCAAAGAAGATGAAGAAGAGAAGGAGAGAGTCATGTGGGATTTCTTTTTATTTCTCTTTTATATTCCTTATTGGTATTCCTTTTACCATTAGGAATCCTTGGGATACAAAATTCCACCAAGGATAACCCAATTATACCTTTTTCCACTTATTTCCAACATTTTAACATTATTTTCAATTTCTTTCTTACTAAAGAAATACTTAATTAATCTTTTCTTTTCTTATTGCTTTCTTTTTGAAACTTTGGACTCCTTGAAACCCAAGTAACCCAAGAGGCATGAATCCATCCTTGGATTATATCGCTTTGCCTTCTAGAGATTTTTACCTCTTTCTTTTATCAGATATTCAATTATTCATTTACTAATTAAATTTCCTTGTTATTTGGGCCCAATAGCCAATAAAGCCCACCACACAAATATCGAGGCTATTGTAAACAAAATCCATTTATTCCGAATACATTATATCATTATTTGTTTAAATATCTTTAATATGAGAAATTACATTTCTCACCAAATAATCCCAAAAATTGGGGTTGTAACATTCCCAGTCATGGGATTGGTGCCAAATCAACCTTCTAAGCTCATGGGATTGAGCCTTTATTGACCTTCCCTATATGGGGCTTGGTCATCCACGTTGCGGACTCAGGACACCTACCCAATCTAGGGCTTGGTGCCATGTCAGTCTTCCCACTCATGGGCTTGATTCTTCTTGACCATACCCTTAAGGGCTTGATCTCTTGCAACATTCCCATCAAGGGGCTTGATGTTTAGTGACCTTCCCCTCAAGGGTATTGATCATAGTCATCTTAAAGACTTTCTTTCCATGTTCAAAATTCTAGAGATAGCATGGGGGTTTGAGCATGTCACATTATATGATTATTTACTCTTAGGTTGATTATGTTTGTTAACACCATTTACATGAATGCCTTGCTCCACATACACGTACACATAGGACATTGGGTCATCTAAACTCATTTTCTATTTTTCATATTCCTTTTCATCTTAAGCAAGGTTCATATGGGTAGAGTTTTCTATCTCATTCACAATAATTCCCATTTACTAGGTTTAGGGTTTTGGGTTAGGGTTACAGACTACACCCTGCCTCTTAGGGTTTAATGGGTCAAACCCACTAGGGTTTTACCAAATCAACCATAGCCCATCTAGGGTTTACCCTTGCAAGGAAAAATACATAAAACTTTTTTTCTTTTCTTTATCATTATTTCCACATTACATGTACATTATTACTTCCACATTACATGTATAATTTATTGGCTAAGGATGTCTTAATCATAATTATTCTCAAAAACCCTAACTTGAGATGAGCTAGGAAATATCTTTTAGGGTTTATTAAGAAAGAGGATGAGAAATGGACGAAATAAGAGATGAGAAGCCTTAGAGGAAAGATTACTTCAGGCAAACCTAGGTTCTTGCACGGAAGGTATCACTATGGCTATGGGAGTCCTCATAAACCAACTTATTGCTGCGGAGGAAAATATTTTCATCCCCCAAAACCATGACCCCTTATAGTCACCATTACCATCAGGTCATGCCTTAATAAGATGCCTTATATTTCTACAAATTACTTGAAACTATAAATTATTAAATATTATTTGAAAAATATGGGGTTGTGATACCAAATGCAACGACCTCACTTTTCAACATTCCCCAACTAAGAAAATACCCAAAAAGTTGAGAGCCATAACCTAAAACTCCCAAGGATCCATATTTTTACTGGATCCATAATAGCAAATAATTTTCATTAATAAAATATTGTTTACTGGATGCCCGTCTAAGGAGTTACATGATTTTTATCATCAAAACTGTACATATGAGAAGAAATACCTATCTAATGATCATTTACTTAAATTTCATGCCTTCATGTAATTTCACATGGTTTATCATATCTTGATATCTTCATATCTAGACTGCACCTAAAATGATGTTAAACAAAAGAATGGATCTGTATATAAAAATATATTGTGTATGTGGGGGGCATGCACAAGTGTGCAAGTACATAACAACATATATTCAACCAATTACTTGCAAATAATAAATGGCATTTTCTTTGCATATTCTAACCCTAATCTCGTAAGCTATATTAGGTGTGACCACTGTCCCTCCAGGGTTCATGTGCATCACCCCTTGATGCATGTCATCCTAGGGTTCAAAATATTATATCTTTATTTATGTGATACTCATAGTGGCAATATAATTGAATAATATGTAAATAATCACTCAATAGTTTATGTCAAAAATCCTCAAGAAATCTTTGGAAAATACTGACAAACTATATTGTGGGTAGTCATAGTCATAACCAAGTACCTTTTGTAGAACCACACCGACCTTGAAATCACACACTAATAATATTACCCAATCAATCAAGAAAACCAATCAATCAACACTTTATCTCCATGTAAATAGATCCTAAATGTTACCATCACATTAATTTGATTACACCCTACTCGGTCCTAACCTAGGGTTTAGATTTATCTCATATTTAGGATATGGAGTAAGGTCTCAAACTCTATTTCCATAGAATATTATCATTAGAGTCATGCTTCAAAACCCTAAATACTATATCCAACATATCTTGTCATGGTTATCACTTAGATTTGACTGGTTTCATTAACAACATAGTAAGTTGGGATCTTTAACCCTAATTCCTCATATGCATGATTATTCATATTAGAAACACTAAGTGTTCATTGTTAGCATCATAATCATCTTTGATTGCCATAATGTTCAACAAGGTCAAATAATAATCTAAAACAAAGGTTTTTATGTTTTTAACATTTAATACACCCATCTAGGTTTTTATATACCAAACACATACTAAACATGTATCCAAGGTACACTTGGAATATAAAGCATAATTAAGTCTCAATCAGATTTCTTTGGTATTTCTCTCATTTTTTCGATCAAAATGGTATATAGTTTTGCTATCATCAGAGTTATCAAAAATTTACTAGAGTTTTCCTAAGATAAATATCTATTGACCAATTAGGACGTGCCACACTATCAAAAATAACATTATCCTTACTTGTAATCGAGCCAACTGAAACCTTAGGAAAAGAATTTCATGCCCTTCACATTGAACTTGCATGGAGGGATCATCCTGGTAATTTCACTCTGACCCATCCTCGTCCTCATGAAGGGAGGGTTATCTCGTGTGGTGCATGATCTATTGTGGTGGTTCTTCCACCTACCACCTTTATATGGTCGACGTAGGGTTCAATTGCTTCCATCAAGTCTGTATAGACTCAAGGACCTCCTTAGATTACCCACAGGCCACCAAAGTAGATGAGATGAAGATCTGCTTCATACTAGCATCATACCCGGCTAGAGACATAACCCCAGACTGGAACTGCCTCCTCACTTAACAGGGAAGGTTGGAGGGTGTTAGGGTGCCCCACAAAGATGAAACACCACCCTAGCATTCAAGTACCACCAAGCTATAGCCTGCGGTTTCTCTTTTGTTGTGCAAGATGCCCCGACCCAACCTTCTAGGGTAACAAGAACACAAACTATTGGTTACCCCCAAGGAGAAACATAGGTGAGCAGGGTATCCATGGTGTGCTTGCAAAGTCCAACCCTTTCCCATCCTCGATTCCCTATTTCCCTTCTCTCATCTTCTTCTAGAGATTATCAATAGATGCCTAGTTGTAAAAAAGATGAGGCCTACCCTAATATAGTCATCCCATTACAACGAGATAGACCACAAAAAGATTAAACTCTACGATGAATCTAGTACCGAGTAAAGATTGGTTTTGTCAATCGAATGTCTTTTTCCTATTCTCCCTTCTATGGGTGGGTTTAAAGGAAATGTACCCACCAACTTCCTTATTT
This sequence comes from Alisma plantago-aquatica, assembly GCA_963693085.1. Taxonomy (NCBI): domain Eukaryota; kingdom Viridiplantae; phylum Streptophyta; class Magnoliopsida; order Alismatales; family Alismataceae; genus Alisma; species Alisma plantago-aquatica. The sequence continues at coordinate 995,640,669 of OY856412.1, forward strand.
TGTGTTAGAAAAGTTTATTGTAACCAAGGAATCCCTTTAATGTCTTTTCTTATACCTAAATGCATCATCTTTCCAAATATATCTCCTTTATTGAATACTTCAACCCATATAGAAAGGAAAATATATATTACTCCTACTATTCTTTTCTCTCTCATGGTTATTACAAAGCTCTCAGGGATAAGTAGGAAAATCTTCAATAGGTTGCCAATGTAATGACACATATATCCAATATTGTCCTCCAAGTATTCCTTTAATTAGATTACCATCTTTACTTGATTGGCACAAAAAAGGCCATAAAGGGAAGTATGCAAATACATGGAACTTTATTGGCTAATTTGCTCACAAGATCATGATTATTCTTCTACCTCTCTCTGATATATTTATCAAAATTATTCTTATTTCAAGGATATTCCCTAAAATCTTTCCCAATTTATATTTAGTGATTGGTATTTTTTGGGATGTCTTTCCCATACAAAACTTGCTCCTTTTTAAACATTATTTAAAACAATACCATTACCTCATGTTGTATCGCTTTTCTCCCAATTTTTGTAATTATCTTCCTTTCTTCATTATTTTCATGTATACCAGACGTTAGATCAAAATAACACTAACTGATGTCTCAAAACATTTGTTGCTAAACTAGCTAGATAATTGCTCTTTTAATCATCTAAAGCATCACACATCTTATTTTCTTTTGAAAACTTTCATATTATCCCATTTTTTTTCTAACAATCCATAAATGAAATTCTATTTATGGATAAAATGTCGTATTCCTTTGTCTTGTGCCCTTAGGACATATTTTCAATGAAAATAGCCTCACAAGTAACATTATAATTCTATCAATAATATCATTGGACTAGTATCTATTCATGGATTATATTTGTATAATTCAATTTTACTAAAATCGAGGATGTAACAAATCCTATCAAGGATATCACATGGTGGTATACTTTAAGAAACTATTTGAAGGATGGTAAACACTAAGTTAGTTACTTAGATGATCTTTGCATTTTCCTTAAGCATACTCCCAAGATATAAGCTCCAACATAGTGAAAATTTTAGATTTCACATTTTCATGATATTTAGCAATCCTAAAGGAAGCTTCAAATCAATGATGCCAAAGTCCATGTCATTCTAAGTCAGGGGCTATCATGTTTTAGTCATTACTTTTTCTATGTCTTGCTTTTATATGCCATCCAAGTTTGTGTTATAAGTAAAAGTCATGTCATGTCATGTCATGTGATATATGGTCTGGAGTGAATAATCTCATTTTTTTAAGGCAGTCAATAATCTCATTTAGAATCTAGTAAGGTCTACAAGTTTTTGGAGTCATGCCCACCTTCTCCTATATAGGATAGAGGGGTTCTCTTGTATCTCACACATTGTCAATATACTATGAAGTGTATCATCCATATCATCTCCCTTATATAGTGACCATATTATAAAATATTGATAAATAATTATGTCAATATAATAATTTGGTAAAAATAGTAATAAATTAGTACAATATTGAAATAATATAGTACTAACTGGATGTATTAAATTTTTATACCATCCTTACTTAAGACTCGATAATGTCCCTTGTTGTACTTAACAAAATATTTTTATATAGTAATACCAAGTTATCGTGAATTTATTGTACACGGAAATGTTGATAAATATGTATCTCAATATCTGAATTTGGTACAATACCACCAACATATTAAAATATTAATATAGTGCAATATTAACTGGTTGTGAACTTATATTCTTACAATACTAATATATATAGGACTTCATTGTACTAGACAAAATTAATTTTGGTCCAATGGGCGAAAAGTTTCCTTACATGATTGAACTTGTAAATGTTGTCTTTTAAAATTAGTTAGACCAATATTAGAATTTGATGTAATACCAAAAAGTAGTATTGTATTGATTCTTGAATTTAAATGGGAAACATATTTATGCATGAGATACCAGTATTAGAAATGAAAAAAATGAATAAAAAGTGTAAATATATTTGTTCATGCGGCTTGCATGGAAAAAAATATTTACCTACATGAAAAAAGTCCAGTTTGCATGAGTTCTTGGGACAAAGTGTATGTGTGCATTAGTTGTGGCTGGGACAGAGCGTTCATGTATTAATTTTAACTAGGACAAAGTCTTCATAATGATACCCATGACTAGTGGACAAATCGACACAATACGTAAGTTGTAAAGAAATGTTGAAATAAAAAATAATTGAAATGGAAATCAAACAAAGCAAAAGTATCAAACTCTATCTTTAATAAATAAATATGGAAAAATATTTGTAATGCATTGTTTCCATCTTAGTCATATAATTAGGATTTACTTGGATGATTGCATGCTTAGCGACAATATCCATTATTCAACCTTGATCCATTATGATAGTGTAATTATAATGTTTTAAACCAAATGAGAAATTCTAACATGATTTTATTTTAAATAATTATAGTTTGAGAAGTGTAACCTAGTTGGCTCAAATTAGGATTTTGATAGCATAGGGTGTAGTAAATAATTTGTTATTATTTTTACATGTAAATTTGATTTCCTCAAATTCTTGATATAATTTGTATAATTCAAATGTTAGTGTTTTTGAACAATTTTATAATTTTTGAGTGTTATTTGAATATATTGATCATCTAAGATTCCACCTAGAACAAACTTGACTGACTATACATTCAAATTGAAATATAACAATATGGTGTTTGATTTTTAATATTTTTATTGGATAATCTAAATTGGTCCCAAATTTTTACTATATATTAAAATCTCTATTTTAGATAACATCTTAATTTTTTCATAAATTTTGGAGTATGTTTGAATGATTCAATTGGCTAAGATATTTTTCTCTAATAATCGCGATCGACGACGAAGTTTACCCAAATAAAAAATGCCATGAAGGGCTTGTTTGCAATTGTTACAAGCATGTAAACTGAACTATATCATCAAGATAATACCCAAACAACTCCCATAATCCATTATCCCTATTTGAGACACAAAATTATTATGAGATAGGGAGAATTAGAGTTTGATAGGAGAAAAAGGTGGAATTGATGGCTAGGGTTTTATCTTCTAAGATGTGCTGAAAGCAATTAAATTTACCTTCTTAAAACAAGTTTTTATGGTAAATCTTTTCTTTCAGGTCTAGATTTTGCCCCCCCCCCTAGATTTTAATAAAGATATTGAAAATAACCATCTTTTCACTTTTCTTTCTCTCCCATCCTCTTTATCTAGGGTTTCTGTGTTGGAGGGAGGAAGATAAGGAGTCGATGGCTAGAACTTTGATCGTTTTCTGGAAATTCAGACTATAAGCAACCTTTTTAATGTGCTTGGCAGCTGAGATGAGAACTTGTCTACCTCTTAATCATGGTAATCATGTTGAAAGCCTAATTCTATCTAGCTAAGATAATCAAGATCCTTGCTTGTATTTGTATGCGATAAGGTGACCAATTGGGAAGATTCTTGATAAATGATTCATACCAATTTAGATTCTTTTCCATTAATTTGTGTTTGTCTACTTCTTGATATATTGGTTCAATATCTAACAAAAATCTTATGGATAGGGAACTATGTTTTTTTACACAAATATTGTCTAAAATTGCACTAATGAATGTTATGCTTGGAAATTTTGTTGACAAGTATACAATCATGTATGAACTTAATAAGAATGACTTCTCAACTATATTTTTGGATCTATGTTAGAATTACATTCGACGTGAACTTAAGGATCAATATGAGGGTTTTTAATTGAGGTATTCCATGTCTAGGGTAGTTTTGTTGAATTCACTGAAATGAGCCAATGAATCGATGCATACTTGTAATTGATTGAAAAAATGTGTGAAAATGCAAAATTAGGGTTCCATGTATTGATATATCAATAATAATTCTCTATACAAGATGATGAGGTTAGTGTGAATAGTAATTTTCTTATGATGTATTCAATTGAGCCTACTTCTTGAAAACCTTAGAAATTCAATATGAAGACTAGTATGAATGATAAAGCCAGGACTTGTACATAATATTGTAAATTTGATGGAAGGATAAATTGTAAGTAATATTACACAAATTAAAGTCACAAGTTTGATTAATATTATCCAAGTCTAATGCATGTATTATAATATAATTTATGGAATAATGAGTAAACCCTACATGAATGCAAGACTTTTGTTTTGGTCATTATGATGATTGAAGAAGATAACTAGATATTAAGAGGTAAGAATAAGTAGCCACAATCCATGTTACTTCCTAAAATTAAGAGTTTTATAAGGAGTAGGAGGATTGTTTTTATTTACCAAAATGCCATTAGAAGTCAAAGGTAGTAGTACATGAATTTAAATATAATAAAAGAAGTGGACAAGAATGAACAAAATGGCAATGAGAATTTATGGACAAAATTATTGAACGAGTATGAGTAATTCTTTCATCCATTTCCTTTAGGTGGGTTAAATTAAATTAAATATAATATCTATAATCATACTATCAAGAATTTCATTGAGAAATAAACTTATGTATTAAATAATTTAGAATGATTGATTCCATGAATAATAGTGGACATGATATCTTAGAGGTTATGTCTAATGATTATGAAATGAAGTAAAACTGAAAAAAAATTATAGTTGGATCTAAGAAACTAATTGTAACCCTAATATGATGAGCTATGTGTTATTAATGAATAATAATATGAAATAAGGGATTACAGATGTACATACGAATATTCTAACTAAATTACATGATGAAGTTTAAGGATGCAAATTGATTCATAAGTATGAAATTTTTGTTTTAATTGTCTGTAGAACCCTTGTGTTCTAAAAATTGTTTAATATGTTGGATTTCAAATGAGATTACTTACATGTTGGTTAGTAACTCTAACAAAAAGAAGGTAAATAGTAGAAGAGGAGTATTTAGTTTTATATGAATGTTTATGCGTTTTTATTTATTAATATCTTCATAAATTAGATGGAATAAGTATATATTGCATGATAGACCTATTTTGAGCATGATGAATGGCACAAGCTATCTATACATTATAGTATTGTTAGTTCTAATGTCTCAAGAAATATTTGATGCAAATTCTAATATACAATGAACTGATAAGAAATATGTTGAGATTTAATTAACATAATTGATAATATTTGAGAAACCATGTTTGACCTACATGCTGGATAATGAGATCACATCTCAAGATGATAAAGAAATGATGATGACAGTGGAAATGGAAAGAAACATATATGTTGTGAATTATATATATGTTGTGATTCTTGTTTCAATTATAGTCTTCCTTCTCATGGCACTTGGCCATTTTCCTGCTACACACTCTGGCAAGTGAGATGGTTGTGTCCAAGCTTCCTGAACTAAGTAGAAATGTGGTTCATAAAAAAGATTTATTGTCTTTCTTGTTAACCTAATCTGCTTAGTATCATTCTAGTTATTAGAGAATACACACACTTGATAAATGATGATTTGAATTCTTTTGGAGATGAGTAAAAAGGAAATATAACAATTGAAATAATGGCACATCTAGTTAGGTTCCCTAAATATCATGAGTTTCCCTTAAGGTCCATATTGGGGAAATGAAATAGATCTCCTTATAGTAATGAAATATTCATGTGTAGGATTTCCAGAGTGTGGAACGAGACCTTAAAGGTTAGGCTACCAAGATTTACGAGTGAGTCATATGGTGTAACTCTGATGCTAAATCCTTTGATGTTAAAGTCTATGTTCATGAGGAATAGACTTTAACAGAATGAAAAATATGAAATATGAAAGGTATGATGATAGGTGATATGTTGTTATGTTGGTTCCTATCTCGTGTGTCTAAGATGACGATGCAAGCCTCTTTAGAAAGAACTATGATGGACCATGATCTATTGTTGATATCTTAGGTTGGTTGCTTAAACCCTATAAATGTGATAATGATTCATTGACACGATAATTAGGCATGGCAACTTGTACTTGATGAGGTACAAGCCAAGTGATTTTAGGGTAAATGAAAAGATGAAAAACCATGTAGAATTGAGTTGAACATTTTTTACATGTCTTTTACTATTAGTCGATTGACTTGTTGTTGTTGAATATGTTTCTTGTTGTGGAACTTAATCATTCTTATATAAACATAATATGTTTCCATTTTATTTTTTTATACACAAGTACATTTATGACCTGTAATATCACTTTTCCTAATGTCAGTTACATGGAAAAAATGACACTATATACCAATCAATGTCAGTTTCCCTGGACAAATGTCACCATTGATCAAGTCCTTCTGATTAAGAAAATATATGAGTAATGATTTTTCTTAAACTTACTTTTTAAAGAAAATGACGCTAAAATAACCGGTGAAATACAATTTTTCAGAGACAAATATTTTCCTCCAAAAATTTTAAGATGCACGTTGGTTGTGAATTAACCAATGACAAACACCTTCATATGAAATAAGTCTTGCCTCCAAAATACTTATAGAGTTGGTTTGTATGACAAAAGACGACATTGATTATCAATAAAAATTGCAAAAAATTGCACAATCGGTGTCAATTTTTTGTCAAGAAATTGATGTCGTAGGATTCTGGGTACGTTCCCACGAAAAAAGTTTTCCCCTCAAATTACGCTCTAGTGTCGGTTCTTGGTGAGAAAACCGACGACTCAGGACCAACTGAGACTGATTTTTTTTAATTATTTCCCCCCATTCTCTATTTCATTGCTCCCCTGACACCTAGCTCTAGGGATTCCATCACCATCGTCATCGCCTCTCTACTGGTTGTGCTCATGCTGACGTTGCCATTGTCACTGCTCTTCTAGTTCTGCTCTGCTGGAGCTGTCAGCTGCTCTGCCGCCAAACAACTGTTGGTCCTCTACTGTCTGCTATCTATTGCTCCTTTAGAGTTTTCTACTTCTTCGCCTCCGCTCCTTTTCTCAAGCTGTTGTACTCGCTTCCTCTAGAGGTATACACCATTTCCATTGTAGCTAGCCATCGTTGTCTCCAGTGGCGTCATTGCCTCTTTTCTCGTGCATTCTCTTTGTGCCGCTGCTGTTGCTGACCATTGTCACCAGCTGACAAAGATAGGATTCCTATTTCTTGCATCCTAAATGTTGATAAATAAGTAGGTTACATTAATGATGTACTAAAATCTAGGGTTTCAATGTGAATCTTGTTTTAGTGTGACTTTGTGATACATATGGGATGATGAAATTGAGTTATGCTCTCTATTAAGTTGCATAACTAGTATGAAATTGAGTGGCCAATTATCTTCTATTATCTCTAATAGTGTGTACCTTATTGATTGTTATTTATATACAAGGTTGAATGATTAACAGTTGTGTTATTAATAACCTAAATCTTATTAGAACCATGTTGTCTAATGAAAAAAAATGAATACTTAATGAAAGAAGATAATCTAAGTTGGTGAATTAGTAGGAGAAATATTATGATCCTTATGGGGAAAGGAAAAGTGAATATCTAAAATATGTAAAGAATGATAGGGTGAATATATAAAGTGTGAGATATCAATTCTCAATAAGCACAGAAAACATGAATGTTAATTTTTATATGTACATGAAAAAGGATAGATGTTATGTGATGCAATGATGATACAATGTACCTGACTTATGGGTTTATGGGTTTGTATTTACATGGAATTGATATGAATCATAAACCTAAATTTTGGCCAAGAAACATCTTGGATAGTCCCCGATATGAGACTGTTGTTAAACACTTAATCTCACTTAGGAAGTAAGTGTATAATTGATTAATGTATATTTATCCCTTTTATTTACATATTTTTTATATTTGTTTAGGATTTTTTTGTTATTTATTCTCTTAGTTTCATAATTAATTGTGTTATTTTAGATTTTTCTCTATAATTGGAGTTTTAATTATATTTTCTTGGGTTTTGTAGGAAAATTATACAATTTGCAGCAGTCCTGAAATTCATATATACCCTCCACCAAAAGTGACATAACTCTTGCATTCAAACTCCAAATTGTGTGTACAAGTATTCATTGAAAAGGGAATTTAATTTCCTAAAATAAAATCCTATTATTTGGACCACTTTTGTACTTTTCACGGGAGATAAATATGTTCGAAATCGCTACTGCGAAAATCTACATTAAAGAGAGTTACATGGTCAAAATAATTAAAGACAATCAACTTTCGATTTGACCAAATCTAGAAAATTCAAAAATTGATCTTCCTCTCTTTTTTCCCTCTTTTTTGAGGGCATCCTACCCCCTCCCCCTCTATAAAAGGAGGGACTCTTCACTTGTAAAAACATTCCATTCTTCATTTCATTTCATCCAATTTTTAGTTATAGACCACATCTTGTATAATGTTGGATCTCATTTTAGTTTGCATTTCTTATGGTCTTGTTATGTCTGAGTAAATCTCTCTGGGGTATGGGAGTAGCCCCTTAGCCCGATTCTATTCAATATAATCAGTTATATTTCTCCATCGAACAAATATCTTCTCTTTGTTTATGTATGGTTATTTGGATGGTCTGATATATTCTTATGGAGTGATATGACCGTGGATCTCTGTAAAAACGAAACAATAGTCTCTTAATTGTGATTATCATCTTTTCATCTTTTTAATCTTATTCTTGTTATAATCCTTAGTGATGCGACCCCCTGAGCCTTGGGTTTGAATGCCAGTTTGAATTCACATGCTTTTTGATATTACCGTGGATAATGGCATATTGGACGGTTGGGAAATGATCCGTGAATTCCGGGACCAACGGGTTTACGGGAAGTCCAACCCTTGTGATTTTTTCCATAAGGATATATAAACACAAGGTCCTGATTTGATCCTTGGAGTTTAGAATTTGATTAGTTGAATAGGAACGTGGTTTTGGTGGTGATCTTCCGAACCCCATATCTTTATTTCTTGATTAGTTAAATTTTATTTCAGAACTTTTACTTTTGTTCTTAGTATTAACAACTCTCTCAAATCGGAATTTAATTCTTGTACTTCCAATCGGATTTGGATTTCAACTTTTTTTTTCGCCGTCCCTTGGATCGATACCTATCTATACTAAGTTGACTTGTTGTTCGCAACAAGTTGACAACTGGGTTAGAAAGTTAAACTCTAGGACTTTTCCTAGTGATTGTTGCGTGTACAATGACGCGCATCAATTTAGCGCCATTGCCGGAGATGACACAGTTCTTTTTCAGATCCGGTTGCCTGTATATCTTATATAATCCTCGTTCATATTCTCTAACTTTCATAACTTTAGTATTTTTATAATTTATTTTTGCCTTCCGAGCACAATTCTGGATGTGTATCTCCTCTTTCTGCTGAGTTTCCATTTCAGAAGTACTGCTTTCTAGTTACTTTTTTTGTAATTTTAGTTTATTTCATAATTTTTTAGATTTATAATTTTTAGTTCTCTTTGTAATTTTTGACTAACCTCTTATCTTGTAATCTTTCTTCTCTCATTCGTTGATTGACATATCTTTTAGGAACTTTTCTTTTTAAATAGAGTGGGCATCCCAATATCCCCCATAATGTTATTACTGTAGTCTTTACCACCATGCATCTCTTGCCTACCCGACTCTACCCCATGCTTATGATAGCACCCCTTCTAATTGTGAGCCCTTTCATCCTGGTGGGTACAATGTGAATCCACATTTTTTTGAGAACCATTATGGAGAACCTTGCTATCCATATTCTAATGGGAGATATGATCAACAAAATTTTGTGGGGTGTAACCAACAAAATCTTGGGGGTTATAAACATGTTTATGAAACCCAATGTAATCCTCAATAAGAAGAGAGACTTAGGGCCCTAGAGAAGACAGTAGTAGAAGGAGAAACAAAACTAAAAACCAGCCAAGCCTTCTTAATATCCCTGCTAGAAGCCCAAACCTAAAATATAGATTGTTCAAATATGTTTCCTCATAAATTGGTGACACCTTATAATATTAAATATTCCTACCAAGATGGATGCAATGGAAATTGCAATCCATCATCTTTTGGAGATTATTATGAGGAGCAATGCCACCCAAAACATTATGAGGGGTACTATGGCCAAGGACACTATGGGGAGTGTGGCGAGGATGGCCAAAATTTTGGGGTGTATAAATCCTATGGTGAAACACAATTTAACCTTGAACTGGAAGAGAGACTTAAGGCCCTAGAAAATATGGCAGCAGAAGGACAAGCAAAACTTGAATCCAGTCAAGCCATGTTAGCTAGCTTACTAGAGGATCAATCACAAACTCCCCCTATAGAGCTTGAGCAACCCAAGATGGTTCTTCTTGATGATGACGACAATGATGATCCTTATTTTTTTATCATATATGTCGAATCCTGAAGAAATAACACAAACTATAGAGCCATATTTTGTGTGTGATGAAGACGTTGGTATCCCTATCTTTCCTTTAGAGACTCTATTACTTGAATATAAAATGTCAAAGTAGGAGAGTCATTATGAAGATCAAACAACTCCTCCCATCCTCAACATAAATCTGAATGATACCATATACCAATACCCTTCTTTTGAGTCTATTTTGGATAATGAACATCTAACCCCCTTTATGATTCTTCCCAAGCCATCACAACCACTTTCCATCCCACACATGGCTGATCTAGAAGGGGAGATACCACCATTGGAAGAAGCCCACACACCCCCTTTTGTTGTTTACAAGGAAGACATCATCATCCCTTCTAAATACTTGGGGAACCCTTGTACAAAAAAATTAGAGACATATGTTATATCAATAATGAAACTTACCAAACGCAATGTTGATGGCATTAATTTTAAGGATAAACAAAACACTTTTATAAATGATTCTAAATTTTTTGTATTAGCATCAATTCTCCCATATGAAGGTCATCATGATGGTGGAAAACCTGAACCAGATCCTCCACCCAACTCAGTTCATCATGCTCCACTGGCATTACTAGTTGGGTACCCGCCAACCTCCCCCAATCCACATCCATCTTCAACACTTCCCTTACTATCGAAGGAAGATGTATGGATATTATTGGAGGGAATGCAAGGTGAAAGAAAATATGAACACCCCACTGAGCTTCCAAAATTACCCTATCATAGGGTACACTATGAAGCTCCTCAGATAAAGGTCCCAGCCCTCATACACATCCCCTTTAGCTGGACATTTTTTGAGCTACCTGGGCCACCTGGAAATCCTCACTCTTCTCTTCCCTCCATCTCGGGTTTCAATTTTTCTCGGGATGAGCAAAAATATGAGTCTGTGGTGGAGGTCGGTGGTATGTTTCTATTCCACCACCTTATCTTTTTTATTCTTGCATTATTTCTACCTTTTTTTGCATATAGTTGCTTTGTTCATGGCCATTATCTAGTCGGCCATGTTTTTATTTCTTTTGTTGCAAAATGACCTTTATCTAGTCGGCCAATATGAATATATGTTTATCATTATACCCCTTTGAATTTAGTAAATCTTTTGCAAAAATTGTTACAAATTGTCATGTCTGAAACCACCATGTCACCTAGGATCCCAAAATAGCATCACTCTTTAGAAAAGTTGGCAAGCCGTATGGAATCAATCAAAACCAAACACAAATTTTCTCTATTTTTAAACTGATTGATTAACTTGATATAAATCTTGTATAATTTGATTGACATGAATGTTCTTTCTGATGTAATGACACTTTAAAAAAAAAGGAGAAAATAAATGTGTGAAGTTATAAGCACAAGGACACCTTTTGTTTCCCCCTTATTTTCTTTCTAAAAAAAGAGAAGCAAAGAATCACCACTGGAAAAAAATCAAGTCCGGGGTGGCATGCTTCCCATATAAAAAATTCCATACCCCACAAAAGGGCATACCATCAAAAGATGCCAAAAGTGCACATGAAAAAAATTGTGACCAATGTAGCCACAACTCCACAAATTTAAATCCCAAGTCAAATAGAGGAGGGATAAAAAAATTCATCACTTCCTTCTTTGTTTTCACACCCCCTAATTTCATCTTGTTCTTGTCCAACAACTTTCATAAAAAAATACAACAATAAAAATGTGAGTGTCAAAGAAAAAGTAAGATGAAGCATATTTTTCAACAAAATCTTGATTTAGAAATAAGATATGATATTTGTTTTTAATAATGAATGTAGAATTTTGTGTTTTGTAGTTTTAGGAGATTGGGTTTCTTGGCCAAATTTGGAGGTAAGGAATAAAGTGATGTTATAAGGGTGAGGATAGACATGTAGTTAGTATAAATTGGAATAATTTGTAATTTTATTTGTATTAGCATCAATTCTCCCATATGAAGGTCATCATGATGGTGGGAAACCCGAACCAGATCATCCACCCAACTTAGTTCATCATGCTCCACTGGCATTACTGGTTGGGTACCCGCCAACCTCCCCCAATCCACATCCATCTTCAACACTTCCCTTACTATCGAAGGAAGATGTATGGATATTATTGGAGGGAATGCAAGGTGAAAGAAAATATGAACACCCCAATGAGCTTCCAAAATTACCCTATCATAGGGTACACTATGAAGCTCCTCAGATAAAGGTCCCAGCCCTCATACACATCCCCTTTAGCTGGACATTTTTTGAGCTACCTGGGCCACCTGGAAATCCTCACTCTTCTCTTCCCTCCATCTCGGGTTTCAATTTTTCTCGGGATGAGAAAAAATCTGTGTCCGGGGTGGAGGTCGGTGGTATGTTTCTATTCCACCACCTTATCTTTTTTATTCTTGCATTATTTCTACCTTTTTTTGCATATAGTTGCTTTGTTCATGGCCATTATCTAGTCGGCCATGTTTTTATTTCTTTTGTTGCAAAATGACCTTTATCTAGTCGGCCAATATGAATATATGTTTATCATTATACCCCTTTGAATTTAGTAAATCTTTTGCAAAAATTGTTACAAATTGCCATGTCTGAAACCACCATGTCACCTAGGATCCCAAAATAGCATCACTCTTTAGCAAAGTTGGCAAGCCGTATGGAATCAATCAAAACCAAACACAAATTTTCTCTATTTTTAAACTGATTGATTAACTTGATATAAATCTTGTATAATGTGATTGACATGAATGTTCTTTCTGATGTAATGATACTTTAAAAAAAGGAGAAAATAAATGTGTGAAGTTATAAGCACAAGGACACCTTTTGTTTCCCCCTTATTTTCTTTCTAAAAAAAGAGAAGCAAAGAATCACCACCAGACAAAAATCAAGTCTGGGGTGGCATGCTTCCCATATAAAAAATTCCATACCCCACAAAGGGGCATACCATCAAAAGATGCCAAAAGTGCACATGAAAAAATTGTGACCAATGTAGCCACAACTCCACAAATTTAAATCCCAAGTCGAATAGAGGAGGGATAAAAAAAATTCATCACTTCCTTCTTTGTTTTCACACCCCCTAATTTCATCTTGTTCTTGTCCAACAACTTTCATAAAAAAAATACCATAATAAAAATGTGAGTGTCAAAGAAAAAGTAAGATGAAGCATATTTTTCAACAAAATATTGATTTAGAAATAAGATATGATATTTGTTTTTAATAGGGAATGTAGAATTTTGTTTTTGTGGTTTTAGGAGATTGAGTTTCTTGGCCAAATTTGGAGGTAAGGAATAAAGTGATGTTACAAGGGTGAGGATAGACATGTAGTTAGTATAAATTAGAATAATTTGTAATTTTATTTGTTTGAGGACAAACAAAGATTCAAGTCCAGGGTATTTTGATAAATGTATATTTATCCCTTTTATTTATATATTTTTGATATTTGTTTAGGATTTTGTTATTATTTATTCTCTTAGTTTCATAATTAATTGTGTTATTTTATATTTTTCTCTATAATTGGAGTTTTAATTATATTTTCTTGGGTTTTGTAGGAAAATTATACAATTTGCAGCAGTCTTGAAATTCATATATACCCTCCACCAAAAGTGACATAACTCTTGCATTCAAACTCCAAATTGCATGTACAAGTATTCATTGGAAAGGGAATTTAATTTCCTAAAAGAAAATCCTATTATTTGGACCGATTTTTTGCTTTTCACAGGAGATTGATATGTTCGAAATCTCTGCTGTGAGAATTTGCATTAAAGAGAGTTACATGGTCAAGATAATTAAAGACAATCAACTTTCGATTTGACCAGATCTAGAAAATTTAAAAATTGATCTCCTTCTCTTTTTTCCCTCTCTTTTGAGGGCAGCCTACCCCCTCCCCCTCCTATAAAAGGAGGGACTGTTCACTTGTAAAAGTATTCCATTATTCATTCCATTTCATCCAATTTTTAGTTATAGACCACATCTTGTATAATGTTGGATCTCATTTTAGTTTGCATTTCTTCTAGTCTTGTTATGTCTGAGTAAATCTCTCTGGGGCATGGGAGTAGCCCCTTAGCCCCGTTCTATTCAATATAATCAGTTATATTCCTCCATTGAACAAATGTCTTGTCTATGTTTATGTGTGGTTATTTGGATGGTCTGATATATTCTTATGGAGTGATATGACCGTGGATCTCTGTAAGAATGAAACTGTGACGACCCCAATTTCTATATACTTTCCATAATGACATAAACAGATATGCGTGCACTCATATCTTATAAATGTCAAAAGGGAAAATACAAGAAATTAGTGAAGTCAACTAAAACCAGAGATATGCCAAGATCTAGTTCACAAACAACAATTAATAGCCACAATCATCACCATTCATTGAGGATAAATAAAGTCATACATAACTTATTCGAATGGAGAGAAGAGATACAAATAGTTCTAAAGAAATAATAGAGATACATAGGATATTATCATCCTCAAAGCACTGGAAAGGGAAAAACTACATCTATCATGAAATAGATAAGAAGAACAGAAATCTATCTAATATATCCTCCTTGCTCATTTATTATGCCTTCAGGTACTTTGATCATCTCTTTTACTCCATTGTTCCACAAGTTCTTTGTACCTAAAAATACGGGAAACAAAACACGAGTCAAAAGAGTACGTGGTAGAAAAAGATAATATAGTATGGTTGCATAAGAAAAGTAACTTGTGAAATCAAAACGAGATAAGCAGAAATCATATTCTTTAAGCGAAGCAATAATCAGGTAAACATTTCTTTTAACATGTCATTTGATGTGATTGTACTACTTCAAGCACATTTTCAACATACATCTAATGTGGGCCATAGAGAAGAAAAAGAGAGGGATACATACATCTAACATGGGACAAATTTCATACATCCATGCTAGGCACATACATCCAGCATTAGGCAGTGCATGTAGCTACAATCCATCTAACCTTTCATCTTATATTTAGAGTTCTTGTCGGCAAAGGAAAATACACTATAGTGTTCATACAAGCCCATTTATAAAGTAGTTTCATCCAAGTACAATACTTTTAACAACCATGGAAAACTAGTCATATACTTATAACCACGTACCTTCTAGCAGATCTGATCCTCACAGGTTCCTAGATCAAGGGTTGAGAGAAGATCCTCCTGAAATATGAGTAACCCTATGTTACAATATGTCTTTATCATTTCTTATAACTTTAGAGTTTAGATCATTAGGGTTTAGATCCTTAGGATTGGGATCATTAGAATCGTCATTAGAGTACTCCTGATCCTTGAGATCAGAGTTGACCAAAGGAGGTTGATTAATCAAGTTCTTAAAGAGATCTTAGAAGATTAGGGTTTGATATGATGTTTTCAACAAATATTGAAATAAGAAAGTCATATGGAAGAGTCTAGTTACGATCCTTGAAGATTTAATCATATTGGATTAAGATTTCGAGATTCAGGGTTATTCTAACTCATGTCAGGATCAAAGATCAAAAGATATCAACATTTGATTAAGATCATCCTAAAGATAATCATATAACATTGATTAAAATGGGTTTAGATTACATTTTCGAACAGGAATGATCAACAGGGTCTGATCATATTTTATATGAATAGGTCTCGTTTTTCTGATCAAAATGATATATAGTTTTGCTATTTTCTGATGATCCTACTATTTTCTATAATTAATTGAAAATCGATCAATCAGGGAATTCTAAAGAAATTAAATAAAATAAAAAGGATTTGCGAGCTCTGGCTCGCGGATCATGCGAGGGATCCGACCAACCGGACCCTCTCACTGACCCGCGAGCAAGTGCTCATCTAAACCGGGGTCGGGCTCACTGAAATGTCAGGAATGCCCCTGACTCCTCCCTGTTGGGATCGTGACCGGGTGAGGGTGAGAAGGGAAAACCACCCATACAAATGTTTCTGCTCGCGTCATGGCTGCAGCAAGGAAATGGGGGAGAGCTAGACCGAATTCTAGGATGAACTGGGCTATGTCGGTCGTTCGGTTGAGTTCGCAGGTTCACTACGGTTGTGGGGAGGTCGAGCTCATCGGCAATGGTGGTCTGGGCATCGGTTTTGGATCGAAAAAGATTGAAACATGTTGATAAGTAAAGTCGAGGTTTACCTGCCCTCGGGTTGAAATGAGGGAGTCAGGAGCTTTGCGGCGATCTACCGGTGTCGTTGCAATCTTCCCGCGGCTCTGAGATGGTACCAACCTCGCCGGCGGTGAAGCTTTGGAGCTCAGCTGCGGCGGCTCGTTGACCCGGGGTTCTAGGCCTTCGCGGCTCCAACCGAGGATGTCGATCGCCTCACCGAGACCCTTAGATGGTGCGGTCAAGTTTGATTGAGCGGACGGGACCGCTGGAGGGAGGGCGAGGTCGAAGTCCGGCGAGCAGGGTGAGCTTGAGGTCGGGGAGTAAGGGGTGATCTCGGTTGAAATTGAGGAGTTCGTGCGACTAAAAGGTAGGTGGCGTAGCTAATGGACTCCTTAAATAGGAGTGGGTGCTAGGAAGGGGAGCCCTAAATCGGCTGCCGCCGCCACTGAGAGGCGCGAGAGCTCAGGAGATCGTTCTCCCAGATCCGGTGGAGAGGGGTGACGTGGTGAGGGTTGTTGAGTTCGGTTTCGGGAGTAGAATCAGTCCTCCAATGATCTCGCGCGATCGTTGTGGAAGCTGAGCGCACGAGGCAGCCGTTGGGGTCGGCACTCTGTTGGGGGTCGAAGCCGAAGGATGCGGAAGGTAGGAGATGGGGTCCTAGACCCTTAGATCCTGAGTGGATCACGGTCCACCCGATCGGATGGCTAGAAACAAGTCCCAGTGAAGGGACCGCGTCAGGGCAAAGAAAAGGGCCGCGTGACAGAATTAAAAGCCTGATTAAAAGGAACTTAGGTCTTAGGTATTAATAGATCACTAGAAATACTTGAAAATTCAATTATGAATAACTCATGATTGGTACATCCAAATTTAATGAGATTTTAGGCATAGCTTTACAATGCTAAGATGTAGCTATGGTGCAAGATTGGAGTCAAAATTCGACTATTGACTATGTCAATTGACTAAATGTCATGATACTTGTATTATTGACTTTATGTATCATTATGGATGGTCTTAAGTGAAATTGGTAATCTATTTAATCAAATTAGTGAAAGAGATGATTGAGGGCATAATTGGAACGATTAAATTTGTAAGAGAGAGAAACGAAATAATATGTATGTAAAAACTCACTCTATCACATTCTTCCCTCCTTTTAAGAATTTTGTCCCCAAAATTCAAGCAGCTTGAAAAAGATATGGATACTTCTTCTCAACCTCGGTCTTTAGCTCCCAGGTGGCATCCGTTTCATCATGGTGGCTCCAGAGAACTTTCACCATTTTGATATGACGATTACTGCGAAGCTCTTTTGTCTTGAAGTCGAGAATTTTGACTGGGGATTCAGCATATGACAGATCATCCTTCAATTCAAGAGGCTCATGATTCAAGATATGACTGGAATCTTTGACATAGGGCTTCAGATTAGATACATAAAACACATTATGCATGGCACTATACTAAGGTGGCAAGGCAAGACGATAGGCACATTCACCAACCCTTTCAAGAATCTCGAAGGGTCCAACATAATGAGGACTGAGCTTTCCCTTATTCTTGGCCAAAGCTCGAATAGGTCGGATCTTCAGGAATACATGATCACCTTCCTTGAATTGTCATTCTCGTCGGTGAGCATCTGCATAAGATTTCTACCTATCCTGTGCTCGCTTCATTCTTTGCTTAATCAGTGCAACTTTGTCTGTATACAGTTGTATCTCCTCGGATTTCATCAAAGTGTGTTCTCCAACATCGTCCCGGTGTAACGGAGATCTGCATGGCCTGCCGTAGAGAGCTTCGTATGGTGGCATCCCAATACTCGCCTGATAGCTATTATTATACGCGAACTCAGCCAATGGCAAGTAATGGTCCCACGAGCCTTCCCAGTCGAGCACACAAGCTCATAGAAGATCTTCCAAAATCTGTACGGTACGCTCTGACTGTCCGTCTGTCAGCGGGTGATAAGCTGTGCTGAAGTTCAACTTGGTGCCCAGCTCCTCTTGGACTTGCTTCCACAGCTTCGATGTAAACTTTGGATCCCTATCCGAGACAATGGATGTTGGAATCCCATGCAGACGTATGATCTCTCGGATGTAGAGGTCAGCCAACTCAGAAACCTTCGCAGTAGTCTTCACAGGAAGAAAATGAGCTGACTTGGTGAGACGATCCACTATGACCCATGCAGCGTCGTACCCCTTCCTGGTCCTGGGCAAACCCACCACGAAATCCATGGTAATGTGCTCCCATTTCCATTCTGGAATCTAAAGGGGTTGTAGTAGACCGCCTGGCCGCTGATGCTCGGCCTTGATCCTCTGACAGGTAATACACCGAGATATGAAATCAGCTATGTTGCGTTTCATGCCTCTCCACCAAAACTGACGTTGCAGATCCTTGTACATCTTGGTCGTGACGGGATGAACCGTGTACATGGACCCATGCACTTCACTCAGAATCGTGGTCTTCATGGCTGACTGCTCAGGAACCCACATATGATGCTTGTATCGAAGTCCACCATGAAGTCCCACAGATAGGTGTGTTTGAGGCTTTGACAAGAGAGAAGAGAGCTCTGGGAGATCAGGACTAGCCTTCTGTGCTTCCAGGAGTTCAGAATGCAGGTTGGATGTGACCGAGATGTTGTTCACATGCACACGATCTGAAAGAAACATCGGCTTCCAACCAACTAGGGTTTCCATATTTCTCCACTCAGGAACAGAAAGAGATGCACAAACTGCTCTTTTCCTACTAAGGGCATCAGCGACTACGTTTGCCTTACCCGGGTGGTAGGCAATAGTGAAATCATAGTCCTTCAAGTACTCGATCCACCGACGTTGGCGCAGATTTAAGTCCTTCTGAGTCAGAATGTACTTCAGGCTTTTGTGATCAGTGAAGATATCAAACGTTGCCCCATACAAGCAGTGTCTCCAGATCTTAAGAGCATGAATTATTGCAGCCAATTCTAGGTCATGCGTAGGATAATTGAGCTCGTTAGGTTTTAGATGACGAGATGCATATGCCACTACTTTGTCGTTTTGCATAAGGACACAACCTAACCCATTCCTTGATGCGTCAGTGAAGATGACAAACCCTTCGTTTCCAGAGGGCAGAACAAGCACAGGAGCCGACGTCAACTTTTGCTTCAACAGCTGGAAATTGGATTCACATGTAGCTGACCAGATGAAGTACTCATCCTTACGAGTGAGCTTTGTCAAAGTAAGTGCCACCTTAGAGAAATTAGGGATGAAACGTCGATAATATCCGGCCAGTCCTAAGAAACTCCATATTTCTGAAGGATTACGAGGAGGTTGCCAATCAAGCAATGCAGAGACTTTGGCGGGATCAATAGAAATAGTGCCTCCAGAGGTGACGTGTCCCAAAAACATGACTTTATCGATCCAGAACTCACATTTAGATAGCTTTCCATAGAACTTCTGGGTTCGTAAAATCTCGAGAACTGTCCTCAAGTGTTCCCGATGTTTCTCCACAGAATCAGAAAAGATCAGAATATCATCAATGAAGACAACCACGAAATCATCAAGATAGGGCTGGAAGACTTTGTTCATCAGATTCATGAAGACACTAGGTGCATTGGTCAACCCGAATGGCATCACTAGAAACTCATAGTTTCCATACCGAGTTCGGAAGGCTGTTTTAGAAATGTCGAAGTCTTTGACCTTCAGTTGATGGTAGCCAGAACGGAGATCAATTTTCGAGAAGACTTTAGCAGTGCGAAGCTGATCGAAGAGGTCATCAATGTGAGGGAGAGGATACTTGTTCTTAATAGTAGCCTGGTTCAACATGCGATAGTCAATACACATTCGCATAGAACCATCTTTCTTTTTCACGAAGAGAACAGGAGCACCCCAAAGGGAGACACTAGGGTGGATAAAACCTTTATCAAGGAGTTCTTGTAATTGTTTCTTCAGCTCCATCAGCTCAGCAGGGGCCATCCTATACGGTGCCCTAGAAATTGGAGTGGTTCCAGGAAGAAGGTCTATAGAGAACTCTATGTCTCTGTCTGGAGGCAGCCCAGGAAGCTCCTCCGGGAATACATCAAGAAAATCACGTACCACCTCCAGTCTTTCTACAGGCCCGTGGGTAGAACTGGTCTCTGAGACAAATGCGAGGAAGACTTTACACCCTCTATTTACTAGCTTCTTAGCTTTGAGAGAAGAAATTATTATATTATTACAGTATCTGCTCCCCTTAGGTATCACCACAGGACGGTTATGAGGACGAGAAAGAAGTAGCAACTTGTCCCTACAATCAATTGTTGCATAATATTCATATAGCCAGTCCATTCCGAGAATAACACCAAAGTCTTCCATAGACAAGAGGATAAATTCGAAAGACAGGTCATGATTTCCGAATTTGAGAGGGAGAACATCAATTTTATGCAAGGTTGTGAAAATTCTGCCACTAGGAGTTGTCACATCCAAAATATACCCCAGATCCCTTATATTTAGATTTAACATGGATGCCAGATTTCGAGAAATGAATGTGTTTATAGATCCAGAATCAAATAGTGCTCTAACAGGATGTCCATTCAAGAATACAATGCCTACATATGATAATTTCGAATTTAAGTAATTGAAGGCATTGAACGAGATATTGAATATATGAAAAAGATTTAAAGTTTACCTTCCACAAGCTGATTTGGATTTGCCCTAGCTTCTTCTACTGTCACTGCGAAAACCCTGGCGTTGCGATGTCCCTGAGGGGGTGGAGCACCGGACGGATTCTTGCCAAGGACTGATGCATTGGGACACTTGGCAAGGAAATGTCCCTCTTTCTTGCAGTTGTAGCAGACGGGCTTGGTGTAGAGACAAGGTCCATCGTGTCCTCGTCCGCAGGTCTTGCACTTGTTGCGATAGTCCATCAGCTTGTTGTTCTTTGGACCTTTCCTTCCTGAACCTCCTCCCTTTCCTGATCCTTTGTTGTGGCCGGGGTGGAACTTCTTGAACTTCTCCTCTTCAGTGGTGGTTAACCCCAGGTACCCCATGCTAGGTGGCTTCTGCAAACCCTGCTCTCTCTCCTGCTTAAGGGCCATATCTAGGACTTCATCCAGGTTTCGAGGATGGGAGGCTATGACTAGGGTTTTTAACTGTGTGGTAAGATGATCCACAAAGTATTCAGTGAGATGCTCTTCAGTATGGATGGGGGCATAGTGCTCCAAAAGCCTGAACTGTCTAGTGTAGTCGGCCACTGACAGCTTGCCTTGCTTGAGCTCCATGTACATCACCTCCTTCCTCTTCCTTTCAGCTATGGGCATGAAACGGTAGGTGAATAGGGTTTTGAAGGCTTCCCAACCCATGGCATCCACCTCTCCTCCCCTATTCCCGCCATAATTCTCCCACCATATCCTAGCCCCTCCCTTAAGCATATGGGCTGCAAAGGTGACCTTCTTCTCTTCAGGGACTCCTAGGGTACGGAATCCGTTTTCCATGGACAGAAGCCAGGCTTCGGCCTTGTCCATCACTTCGGGTTGGTCTTCCCCCCAAAAGGAATCAGGGTTTAACTTGATGAAATCTATCACCGTTACTTCTCTTGCCCTAGGGTTACTGGGTTCTGGGATGGCTCGGTTGACTAGGGTTTCCATGAAGTCAAAAAGAGCCTTCTTTTGTTCTTCCCATCTCTCTTGGCCCGTAGGATCAGGATTTCCGGAGGTTTTAGGGTCCTTCCTTTTGTGAGAGTGAGATTCCTCAGAGGATCTGGAGTTTCTGGTTTTTGGAGGCATCCTGAAATTAATTAAACAAATCAGGGTTTATCTCTCAAAAGTTTCATTATTATCATCATTATCATGATTATCATTTTCATTTTTTTTCTTCTCATTATTAAAGTTCTTAATGTTACAATTTGTGGAGGATATCCTAAGACGGTCCTTATAAGTCAGTCCTTAAGACTTGTCTAAGTAGAGAGACATTTTCTTAGCCTTATAAGGTGAGAAGGAAATTTCAAATTCGAGATGAGAGGGAAATATTCCTGGAGAAAGAGGTAAGAGGGAATTTTCTAGAGATGAGAGGGTCCTAAATAGGATAATCCCAAAAGTAGGGGAACTTTGAGTATCGGCCAGGTAGACTCACACTGCCTTATAGGTAGCCTCGTGATTGCCAAGCAAAGTGGCTCGGAGACTTTAGCCAGACCTTAGGCAGATGCTATCCTAGTCACCTCAACCCCTCGTATCCCAAACTCAAGGACTACCCTAGACTCACAATAGAGTGAATGGGTTCATGTGACTATGTTGTGTGAACGTTGGCTCTGATACCAACTGTGATGACCCCAATTTCTATATACTTTCCATAATGACATAAACAGATATGTGTGCACTCATATCTTATAAATGTCAAAAGGGAAAAATACAAGAAATTAGTGAAGTCAACTAAAACCAGAGATATGTCAAGATCTAGTTCACAAACAACAATTAATAGCCACAATCATCACCATTCATTGAGGATAAATAAAGTCATACATAACTTATTCGAATGGAGAGAAGAGATACAAATAGTTATAAAGAAATAATAGAGATACATAGGATATTATCATCCTCAAAGCACTGGAAAGGGAAAAACTACATCTATCATGAAATAAATAAGAAGAACAGAAATCTATCTAATATATCCTCCTTGCTCATTTATTATGCCTTCAGGTACTTTGATCATCTCTTTTACTCCATTGTTTCACAAGTTCTTTGTACCTAAAAATATGGGAAACAAAACATGAGTCAAAAGAGTACGTGGTAGAAAAAGATAATATAGTATGGTTGCATAAGAAAAGTAACTTTTGAAATCAAAACGAGATAAGTAGAAATCATATTCTTTAAGCGAAGCGATAATCAGGTAAACATTTCTTTTAACATGTCATTTGATGTGATTGTACTACTTCAAGCACCTTTTCAACATACATCTAATGTGGGCCATAGAGAAGAAAAAGAGAGGGATACATACATCTAACATGGGCCAGATTTCATACATCCATTCTAGGCACATACATCCAGCATTAGGCAGTGCATGTAGCTACAATCCATCTAACCTTTCATCTTATATTTAGAGTTCTTGTCAGAAAAGGAAAATACACTATAGTGTTTCATACAAGCCCATTTATAAAGTAGTTGCATCCAAGTACAATACTTTTAACAACCATGGAAAACTAGTCATATACTTATAGCCACGTACCTTCTAGCAGATCTGATCCTCACAGGTTCCTAGATCAAGGGTTGAGAGAAGATCCTCCTGAAATATGAGTAACCCTATGTTACAATATGTCTTTATCATTTCTTATAACTTTAGAGTTTAGATCATTAGGGTTTAGATCCTTAGGATTTAGATCATTGGATTGGGATCATTAGAATCATCATTAGGGTACTCCTGATCCTTGAGATCAGAGTTGACCAAAGGAGGTTGATTAATCAAGTTCTTAAAGAGATCTTAGAAGATTAGGGTTTGATATGATGTTTTCAACAAATATTGAAATAAGAAAGTCATATGGAAGAGTCTAGTTACGATCCTTGAAGATTTAATCATATTGGATTAAGATTTCGAGATTCAGGGTTATTCTAACTCATGTCAGGATCAAAGATCAAAAGATATCAACATTTGATTAAGATCATCCTAAAGATAATCATATAACATTGATTAAAATGGGTTTAGATTACATTTTCGAACAGGAATGATCAACAGGGTCTGATCATATTTTATATGAATAGGTCTCGTTTTTCTGGTCAAAATGATATATAGTTTTGCTATTTTCTGATGATCCTACTATTTTCTATAATTAATTGAAAAGCGACCAATTAGGGAATTCTAAAGAAATTAAATAAAATAAAAAGGATTTGCGAGCTCTGGCTCGCGGATCATGCGAGGGATCCGACCAACCGGACCCTCTCACTGACCCGCGAGCAAGTGCTCGTCTAAACCGGGGTCGGGCTCACTGAAATGTCAGGAATGCCCCTGACTCCTCCCTGTTGGGATCGTGACCGGGTGAGGGTGAGAAGGGAAAACCACCCATACGAATGTTTCTGCTCGCGCCATGGCTGCAGCAAGGAAACGGGGGAGAGATAGACCGAATTCTAGGATGAACTGGGCTATGTCGGTCGTTGGGTTGAGTTCGCAGGTTCACTACGGTTGTGGGGAGGTCGAGCTCATCGGGAATGGTGGTCTGGGCATCGGTTTTGGATCGAAAAAGATTGAAACAGGTTGATAAGTGAAGTCGAGGTTTACCTGCCCTCGGGTTGAAATGAGGGAGTCAGGAGCTTTGCGGCGATCTACTGGTGCCGTTTCAATCTTCCCGCGGCTCTGAGATGGTCCCAACCTCGCCGGAGGTGAAGCTTTGGAGCTCAGCTGCGGCGGCTCATCGACCCGGGGTTCTAGGCCTTCGCGGCTCCAACCGAGGATGTCGATCGCCTCACCGAGACCCTTAGATGGTGCGGTCAAGTTTGATTGAGCGGAGGGGACCGCTGGAGGGAGGGCGAGGTCGAAGTCCGGCGAGCAGGTTGAGCTTGAGGTCGCGGAGTAAGGGGTGATCTCGGTTGAAATTGAGGAGTTCGTGCGACTAAAAGGTAGGTGGCGTAGCTACTGGACTCCTTAAATAGGAGTGGGGGTGCTAGGAAGGGGAGCCCTAAATCGGCTGCCGTCGCCACTGAGAGGCGCGAGAGCTCAGGAGATCGTTCTCCCAGATCCGATGGAGAGGGGTGACGTGGTGAGGGTTGTTGAGTTTGGTTTCGGGAGTAGAATCGGTCCTCCAATGATCTCGCGTGATCGTTGTGGAAACTGAGCGCACGAGGCAGCCGTTGGGGTCAGCACTCTACTGGGGGTCGAAGCCGAAGGATGCGGAAGGTAGGAGACGGGGTCCTGAACCCTTAGATCCTGAGTGGATCACGGTCCACCCGATCGGATGGCTAGAAACAAGTCCCAGTGAAGGGACCGCGTCAAGGCAAAGAAAAGGGCCGCGTGACAGATTTAAAAGCCTGATTAAAAGGAACTTAGGTCTTAGGTATTAATAGATCACTAGAAAGACTTGAAAATTCAATTATGAATAACTCATGATTGGTACATCCAAATTTAATGATATTTTAGGCATAGCTTTACAATGCTAAGATGTAGCTATGGTGCAAGATTGGAGTCAAAATTCGACTATTGACTATGTCAATTGACTAAATGTCATGATACTTGTATTATTGACTTTATGTATCATTATGGATGGTCTTAAGTGAAATTGGTAATCTATTTAATCAAATTAGTGAGAGAGATGATTGAGGGCATAATTGGAACGATTAAATTTGTAAGAGAGAGAAACTAAATAATATGTATGTAAAAACTCACTCTATCACATTCTCCCCTCCTTTTAAGAATTTTGTCCCCAAAATTCAAGCAGCTTGAAAAATATATGGATACTTCTTCTCGACCTCGGTCTTTAGCTCCCAGGTGGCATCTGTTTCATCATGGTGGCTCCAGAGAACTTTCACCATTTCGATATGACGATTACTGCGAAGCTCTTTTGTCTTGAAGTCGAGAATTCTGACTGGGATTCATCATATGACAGATCATCCTTCAATTCAAGAGGCTCATGATTCAAGATATGACTGGAATCTTTGACATAGGGCTTCAGATTAGATACATAAAACACATTATGCATGGCACTATACTGAGGTGGCAAGGCAAGACGATAGGCACATTCACCAACCCTTTCAAGAATCTCGAAGGGTCCAACATAATGAGGATTGACCTTTCCCTTATTCTTGGCCAAAGCTCGAATAGGTCGAATCTTCAGGAATACGTGATCACCTTCCTTGAATTGTCGTTCTCGTCGGTGAGCATCTGCATAAGATTTCTACCTATCCTGTGCTCGCTTCATTCTTTGCTTAATCAGTGCAACTTTTTCTGTATACAGCTGTATCTCCTCGGATTTCATCAAAGTGCATTCTCCAACATCGTCCCAGTGTAACGGAGATCTGCATGTCCTGCCGTAGAGAGCTTCGTATGGTGGCATCCCAATACTCTCCTGATAGCTATTATTATACGCGAACTCAGCCAATGGCAAGTAATGGTCCCACGAGCCTTCCCAGTCGAGCACACAAGCTCATAGAAGATCTTCCAAAATCTGTACGGTACGCTCTGACTGTTCGTCTGTCAGCGGGTGATAAGCTGTGTTGAAGTTCAAATTAGTGCCCAGCTCCTCTTGGACTTGCTTCCACAGCTTCGATGTAAACTTTGGATCCCTATCCGAGACAATGGATGTTGGAATCCCATGCAGACGTACGATCTCTCGGATGTAGAGGTCAGCCAACTCAGAAACCTTCGCAGTAGTCTTCACAGGCAGAAAATGAGCTGACTTGGTGAGACGATCCACTATGACCCATGCAGCGTCGTACCCCTTCCTGGTCCTAGGCAAACCCACCACGAAATCCATGGTAATGTGCTCCCATTTCCATTCTGGAATCTCAAGGGGTTGTAGTAGACCGCTTGGCCGCTGATGCTCGGCCTAGATCCTCTGACAGGTAAGACACCGAGATACGAAATCAGCTATGTTGCGTTTCATGCCTCCCCACCAAAACTGACGTTGCAGATCCTTGTACATCTTGGTCGTGCCGGTATGAACCGTGTACTTGGACCCATGCGCTTCACTCAGAATCGTGGTCTTCACGGCTGACTGCTCAGGAACCCACATATGATGCTTGTATCGAAGTCCACCATCAAGTCTCACAGATAGGTGTGTTTGAGGCTTTGACAAGAGAGAAGAGAGCTCTGGGAGATCAGGACTAACCTTCTGTGCTTCCAGGAGTTCAGAATGCAGGTTGGATGTGACCGAGATGTTGTTGACATGCACACGATCTGACAGAAACATCAGCTTCCAACCAACTAGGGTTTCCATATTTCTCTACTCAGGAACAGAAAGAGATGCACAAACTGCTCTTTTCCTACTAAGGGCATCAACGACTACGTTTGCCTTACCCGGGTGGTAGGCAATAGTGAAATCATAGTCCTTCAAGTACTCAATCCACTGACGCTGGCACAGATTTAAGTCCTTCTGAGTCAGAATGTACTTCAGGCTTTTGTGATCAGTGAAGATATCAAATGTTGCCCCATACAAGTAGTGTCTCCAGATCTTAAGAGCATGAATTATTGCAGCCAATTCCAGGTCATGCGTAGGATAATTGAGCTCGTTAGGTTTTAGCTGACGAGATGCATATGCCACTACTTTGTCGTTTTGCATAAGGACACAACCTAACCCATTCCTTGATGCGTCAGTGAAGATGACAAACCCTTCGTTTCCAGAGGGCAGAACAAGAACAGGATCCGACGTCAACTTTTGCTTCAACAGCTGGAAACTAGATTCACATGTAGCTGACCAGATGAAGTACTCGTCCTTACGAGTGAGCTTTGTCAGAGGAAGTGCCACCGTAGAGAAATTAGGGATGAAACATCGATAATATTTGGCCAATCCTAAGAAACTCCATATTTCTGAAGGATTACGAGGAGGTTGCCAATCAAGCAATGCAGAGACTTTGGCGGGATCAACAGAAATAGTGCCTCCAGAGATGACGTGTCCCAAAAACATGACTTTATCGATCCAGAACTCACATTTAGATATCTTTCCATAGAACTTCTGGGTTCGTAAAATCTCGAGAACTGTCCTCAAGTGTTCCCGATGTTTCTCCACAGAATCAGAAAAGATCAGAATATCATCAATGAAGACAACCACGAAATCATCAAGATAGGGCTGGAAGACTTTGTTCATCAGATTCATGAAGACACCAGGTGCATTGGTCAACCCGAATGGCATCACTAGAAACTCATAGTTTCCATACCGAGTTCGGAAGGCTGTTTTAGTAATGTCAGAGTCTTTGACCTTCAGTTGATGGTAGCCAGAACGGAGATCAATTTTCGAGAAGACTTTAGCAGTGCGAAGCTGATCGAAGAGGTCATCAATGTGAGGGAGAGGATACTTGTTCTTAATAGTAGCCTGGTTCAACATGCGATAGTCAATACACATTCGCATAGAACCATCTTTCTTTTTCACGAAGAGAACAGGAGCACCCCAAAGGGAGACACTAGGGTGGATAAAACCTTTATCAAGGAGTTCTTGTAATTGTTTCTTCATCTCCATCAGCTCAGCAGGGGCCATCCTATACGGTGCCCTAGAAATCGGAGTGGTTCCAGGAAGAAGGTCTATAGAGAACTCTATGTCTCTGTCTGGAGGAAGCCCAGGAAGCTCCTCCGGGAATACATCAAGAAAATTACGTACCACCTCCAGTCTTTCTACAGGCCCGTGGGTAGGACTGGTCTCTGAGACAAATGCGAGGAAGACTTTACACCCTCTATTTACTAGCTTCTTAGCTTTGAGAGAAGAAATTATTATATTATTACAGAATCTGCTCCCCTTAGGTATCACCATAGGACGGTTATGAGGACGAGAAAGAAGTACCAACTTGTCCCTACAGTCAATTGTTGCATAATATTCATATAGCCAGTCCATTCCGAGAATAACACCAAAGTCTTCCATAGACAAGAGGATAAATTCGAAAGGCAGGTCATGATTTCCGAACTTGAGAGGGAGAACATCAATTTTCTGCAAGGTTGTGAGAATTCTGCCACTAGGAGTTGTCACATCCAAAATATACCCCAAATCCCTTATATTTAGATTTAACATGGATGCCAGATTTTGAGAAATGAATGTGTTTATAGATCCAGAATCAAATAGTGCTCTAACAGGATGTCCATTCAAGAATACAATGCCTACATATGATAATTTCGAATTTAAGTAATTGAAGGCATTGAACGAGATATTGAATATATGAAAAAGATTTAAAGTTTACCTTCCAGAAGCTGATTTGGATTTGCCCTAGCTTCTTCTGCTGTCACTGCAAAAACCCTGGCGTTGCGATGTCCCTGAGGGGGTGGAGCACCGGACGGATGCTTGCCAAGGACTTATGCATTGGGACACTTGGAAAGGAAATGTCCCTCTTTCTTGCAGTTGTATCAGATGGGCTTGGTGTAGAGACAAGGTCCATCGTGTCCTCATCCGCAGGTCTTGCACTTGTTGCGATAGTCCATCAGCTTGCTGTTCTTTGGACCTTTCCTTCCTGAACCTCCTCCCTTTCCTGATCCTTTGTTGTGGCCGGGGTGGAACTTCTTGAACTTCTCCTCTTCAGTGGTGGTTAACCCCAGGTACCCCATGCTAGGTGGCTTCTGCAAACCCTGCTCTCTCTCCTGCTTAAGGGCCATATCTAGGGCTTCATCCAGGTTTCGAGGATGGGAGGCTATGACTAGGGTTTTTAACTGTGTGGTAAGACGATCCACAAAGTTCTCAGTGAGACGCTCTTCAGTACGGATGGGGGCATAGCGCTCCAAAAGACTGAACTGTCTAGTGTAGTCGGCCACTGACAGCTTGCCTTGCTTGAGCTCCATGTACATCACCTCCTTCCTCTTCCTTTCAGCTATGGGCATGAAACGGTAGGTGAATAGGGTTTTGAAGGCTTACCAACCCATGGCATCCACCTCTCCTCCCCTATTCCCACCATAATTCTCCCACCATATCCTAGCCCCTCCCTTAAGCATATGGGCTGCAAAGGTGACCTTCTTCTCTTCAGGGACTCCTAGGGTACGGAATCCGTTTTCCATGGACAGAAGCCAGGCTTCGGCCTTGTCCATCACTTCGGGTTGGTCTTCCCCCCAAAAGGAATCAGGGTTTAACTTGATGAAATCTATCACCGTTACTTCTCTTGCCCTAGGGTTACTGGGTTCTGGGATGGCTCGGTTGACTAGGGTTTCCATGAAGTCAAAAAGAGCCTTCTTTTGTTCTTCCCATCTCTCTTGGCCCGTAGGATCAGGATTTCTGGAGGTTTTAGGGTCCTTCCTTTTGTGAGAGTGAGATTCCTCAGAGGATCTGGAGTTTCTGGTTTTTGGAGGCATCCTGAAATTAATTAAACAAATCAGGGTTTATCTCTCAAAAGTTTCATTATTATCATCATTATCATGATTATCATTTTCATTTTTTTTTCTTCTCATTATTAAAGTTCTTAATGTTACAATTTGTGGAGGATATCCTAAGACGGTCCTTATAAGTCAGTCCTTAAGACTTGTCCAAATAGAGAGACATTTTCTTAGCCTTATAAGGTGAGAAGGAAATTTCAAATTCGAGATGAGAGGGAAATATTCCTAGAGAAAGAGGTAAGAGGGAATTTTCTAGAGATGAGAGGGTCCTAAATAGGATAATCCCAAAAGTAGGGGAACTTAGAGTATCGGCCAGGTAGACTCACACTGCCTTATAGGTAGCCTCGTGATTGCCAAGCAAAGTGGATCGAAGACTTTAGCCAGACCTTAGGCAGATGCTATCCTAGTCACCTCAACCCCTCGTATCCCAAACTCAAGGACTACCCTAGACTCACAATAGAGTGAATGGGTTCATGTGACTATGTTGTGTGAACATTGTCTCTGATACCAACTGTGATGACCCCAATTTTTATATACTTTCCATAATGACATAAAAAGATATGTGTGCACTCATATCTTATAAAAGTCAAAAGGAAAAAAATACAAGAAATTAGTGAAGTCAACTAAAACCAAAGATATGCCAAGATCTAGTTCACAAACAACAATTAATAGCCACAATCATCACCATTCATTGAGGATAAATAAAGTCATACATAACTTATTCGAATGGAGAGAAGAGATACATATAGTTATAAAGAAATAATAGAGATACATAGGATATTATCATCCTCAAAGCACTGGAAAGGGAAAAACTACATCTATCATGAAATAGATAAGAAGAACAGAAATCTATCTAATATATCCTCCTTGCTCATTTATTATGCCTTCATGTACTTTGATCATCTCTTTTACTCCATTGTTTCACAAGTTCTTTGTACCTAAAAATATGGGAAACAAAACACGAGTCAAAAGAGTACGTGGTAGAAAAAGATAATATAGTATGGTTGCATAAGAAAAGTAACTTTTGAAATCAAAACGAGATAAGCAGAAATCATATTCTTTAAGCGAAGCGATAATTAGGTAAACATTTCTTTTAACATGTCATTTGATGTGATTGTACTACTTCAAGCACCTTTTCAACATACATCTAATGTGGGCCATAGAGAAGAAAAAGAGAGGGATACATACATCTAACATGGGCCAGATTTCATACATCCATGCTAGGAACATACATCCAGCATTAGGCAGTGCATGTAGCTACAATCCATCTAACCTTTCATCTTATATTTAGAGTTCTTGTCGGAAAAGGAAAATACACTATAGTGTTTCATACAGCCCATTTATAAAGTAGTTGCATCCAAGTACAATACTTTTAACAACCATGGAAAACTAGTCATATACTTATAACCACGTACCTTCTAGCAGATCTGATCCTCACAGGTTCCTAGATCAAGGGTTGAGAGAAGATCCTCCTGAAATATGAGTAACCCTATGTTACAATATGTCTTTATCATTTCTTATAACTTTAGAGTTTAGATCATTAGGGTTTAGAACCTTAGGATTTAGATCATTGGATTGGGATCATTAGAATCATCATTAGGGTACTCCTGATCCTTGAGATCAGAGTTGACCAAAGGAGGTTGATTAATCAAGTTCTTAAAGAGATCTTAGAAGATTAGGGTTTGATATGATGTTTTCAACAAATATTGAAATAAGAAAGTCATATGGAAGAGTCTAGTTACGATCCTTGAAGATTTAATCATATTGGATTAAGATTTCGAGATTCAGGGTTATTCTAACTCATGTCAGGATCAAAGATCAAAAGATATCAACATTTGATTAAAATCATCCTAAAGATAATCATATAACATTGATTAAAATGGGTTTAGATTACATTTTCGAACAGGAATGATCAACAGGGTCTGATCATATTTTATATGAATAGGTCTCATTTTTCTGATCAAAATGATATATAGTTTTGTTATTTTCTGATGATCTTACTATTTTCTATAATTAATTGAAAATCGACCAATTAGGGAATTCTAAAGAAATTAAATAAAATAAAAAAGATTTGTGAGCTCTGGCTCGCGGATCATGCGAGGGATCCGACCAACCGGACCCTCTCACTGACCCGCGAGCAAGTGCTCGTCTAAACCGGGGTCGGGCTCACTGAAATGTCAGGAATGCCCCTGACTCCTCGCTGTTGGGATCGTGACCGGGTGAGGGTGAGAAGGGAAAACCACCCATCCGAATGTTTCTCCTCGCGCCATGGCTGTAGCGAGGAAACGGGGGAGAGCTAGACTGAATTCTAGGATGAACTGGGCTATGTCGGTCGTTGGGTTGAGTTCGCAGGTTCACTACGGTTGCGGGGAGGTTGAGCTCATCGGGAATGGTGGTCTGGGCATCCGTTTTGGATCGAAAAAGATTGAAACAGGTTGATAAGTGAAGTCGAGGTTTACCTGCCCTCGGGTTGAAATGAGGGAGTCAGGAGCTTTGCGGCGATCTACTGGTGCCGTTGCAATCTTCCTGCGGCTCTGAGATGGTCCCAACCTCGCCGGCGGTGAAGCTTTGGAGCTCAGCTGTGGCGGCTCGTCGACCCGGGGTTTTAGGCCTTCGCGGCTCCAACTGAGGATGTCGATTGCCTCGCCGAGACCCTTAGATGGTGCGGTCAAGTTTGATTGAGCGGAGGGGACCGCTGGAGGGAGGGCGAGGTCGAAGTCCGGTGAGCAGGGTGAGCTTGAGGTCGGGGAGTAAGGGGTGATCTCGGTTGAAATTGAGGAGTTCGTGCGACTAAAAGGTAGGTGGCGTAGCTACTGGACTCCTTAAATAGGAGTGGGGGTGCTAGGAAGGGGAGCCCTAAATCGGCTGCCGCCGCCACTGAGAGGCGCGAGAGCTCAGGAGATTGTTCTCCCAGATCCGGTGGAGAGGGGTGACGTGGTGAGGGTTGTTGAGTTCGGTTTCGGGAGTAGAATCGGTCCTCCAATGATCTCGCGTGATCGTTGTGGAAGCTGAGCGCACGAGGCAGCCGTTGGGGTCAGCACTCTGCTAGGGGTCGAAGCCGAAGGATGCGAAAGGTAGGAGACGGGGTCCTGGACCCTTAGATCCTGAGTGGGTCACGGTCCACCCGATCGGATGGCTAGAAACAAGTCCCAGTGAAGGGACCGCGTCAGGGCAAAGAAAAGGGCCGCGTGACAGAATTAAAAGCCTGATTAAAAGGAACTTAGGTCTTAGGTATTAATAGATCACTAGAAAGACTTGAAAATTCAATTATGAATAACTCATGATTGGTACATCCAAATTTAATGATATTTTAGGCATAGCTTTACAATGCTAAGATGTAGCTATGGTGCAAGATTGGAGTCAAAATTCGACTATTGACTATGTCAATTGACTAAATGTCATGATACTTGTATTATTGACTTTATGTATCATTATGGATGGTCTTAAGTGAAATTGGTAATCTATTTAATCAAATTAGTGAGAGAGATGATTGAGGGCATAATTGGAACGATTAAATTTGTAAGAGAGAGAAACTAAATAATATGTATGTAAAAACTCACTATATCACATTCTCCCCTCCTTTTAAGAATTTTGTCCCCAAAATTCAAGCAGCTTGAAAAAGATATGGATACTTCTTCTCGACCTCGGTCTTTAGCTCCCAGGTGGCATCCGTTTCATCATGGTGGCTCCAGAGAACTTTCACCATTTCGATATGATGATTACTGCGAAGCTCTTTTGTCTTGAAGTCGAGAATTCTGACTGGGGATTCAGCATATGACAGATCATCCTTCAATTCAAGAGGCTCATGATTCAAGATATGACTGGAATATTTGACATAGGGCTTCAGATTAGATACATAAAACACATTATGCATGGCACTATACTGAGGTGGCAAGGCAAGACGATAGGCACATTCACCAACCCTTTCAAGAATCTCGAAGGGTCCAACATAATGAGGACTAAGCTTTCCCTTATTCTTGGCCAAAGCTCGAATAGGTCGGATCTTCAGGAATACGTGATCACCTTCCTTGAATTGTCATTCTCGTCGGTGAGCATCTGCATAAGATTTCTGCCTATCCTGTGCTCGCTTCATTCTTTTCTTAATCAGTGCAACTCTTTCTGTATACAGCTGTATCTCCTCAGATTTCATCAAAGTGCGTTCTCCAACATCGTCCCTGTGTAACGGAGATCTGCATGGCCTGCCGTAGAGAGCTTCGTATGGTGGCATCCCAATACTCGCCTGATAGCTATTATTATATGCGAACTCAGCCAATGGCAAGTAATGGTCCCACGAGCCTTCCCAGTCGAGCACACAAGCTCATAGAAGATCTTCCAAAATCTGTACGGTACGCTCTGACTGTCCGTCTGTCAGCGGGTGATAAGCTGTGTTGAAGTTCAACTTGGTGCCCAACTCCTCTTGGACTTGCTTCCACAACTTCGATGTAAACTTTGGATCCCTATCCGAGACAATGGATGTTGGAATCCCATGCAGACGTACGATCTCTCAGATGTAGAGGTCTGCCAACTCAGATTCCTTCGCAGTAGTCTTCACAGGCAGAAAATGAGCTGACTTGGTGAGACGATCCACTATGACCCATGCAGCGTCGTACCCCTTCCTGGTCCTGGGCAAACCCACCACGAAATCCATGGTAATGTGCTCCCATTTCCATTCTAGAATCTCAAGGGGTTGTAGTAGACCGCCTGGCCGCTGATGCTTGGCCTTGATCCTCTGACAGGTAAGACACCGAGATACGAAATCAGCTATGTTGTGTTTCATGCCTCTCCACCAAAACTGACGTTGCAGATCCTTGTACATCTTGGTCGTGTCGGGATGAACCGTGTACTTGGACCCATGTGCTTCACTCAGAATCGTGGTCTTCACGGCTGACTGCTCAGGAACCCACATACGATGCTTGTATCGAAGTCCACCATCAAGTCCCACAGATAGGTGTGTTTGAGGCTTTGACAAGAGAGAAGAGAGCTCTGGGAGATCAGGACTAGCCTTCTGTGCTTCCAGGAGTTTAGAATGCAGGTTGGATGTGATCGAGATGTTGTTGGCATGCACACGATCTGACAGAAACATTGGCATCCAACCAACTAGGGTTTCCATATTTCTCCACTCAGGAATAGAAAGAGATGCACAAACTGCTCTTTTCCTACTAAGGGCATCAGCGACTACGTTTGCCTTACCCGGGTGGTAGGAAATAGTGAAATCATAGTCCTTCAAGTACTCAATCCACCGACGCTGGCGCAGATTTAAGTCCTTCTGAGTCAGAATGTACTTCAGGCTTTTGTGATCAGTGAAGATATCAAACGTTGCCCCATACAAGTAGTGTCTCCAGATCTTAAGAGCATGAATTATTGCAGCCAATTCCAGGTCATGCGTAGGATAATTGAGCTCGTTAGGTTTTAGATGACGAGATGCATATGCCACTACTTTGTCGTTTTGCATAAGGACACAACCTAACCCATTCCTTGATGCGTCAGTGAAGATGACAAACCCTTCGTTTCCAGAGGGCAAAACAAGCACAGGAGCCGACGTCAACTTTTGCTTCAACAGCTGGAAACTGGATTCACATGTAGCTGACCAGATGAAGTACTCGTCCTTACGAGTGAGCTTTGTCAGAGGAAGTGTCACCTTAGAGAAATTAGGGATGAAACGTCGATAATATCCGTCCAGTCCTAAGAAACTCCATATTTCTGAAGGATTACGAGGAGGTTGCCAATCAAGCAATGCAGAGACTTTGGCGGGATCAACAGAAATAGTGCCTCCAGAGATGACGTGTCCCAAAAACATGACTTTATCGATCCAGAACTCACATTTAGATAGCTTGCCATAGAACTTCTGGGTTCGTAAAATCTTGAGAACTGTCCTCAAGTGTTCCCGATGTTTCTCCACAGAATCAGAAAAGATCAGAATATCATCAATGAAGACAACCACGAAATCATCAAGATAGGGCTGGAAGACTTTGTTCATCAGATTCATGAAGACACCAGGTGCATTGGTCAACCCGAATGGCATCACTAGAAACTCATAGTGTCCATACCGAGTTCGGAAGGCTGTTTTAGAAATGTCAGAGTCTTTGACCTTCAGTTGATGGTATCCAGAACGGAGATCAATTTTCGAGAAGACTTTAGCAGTACGAAGCTGATCGAAGAGGTCATCAATGTGAGGGAGAGGATACTTGTTCTTAATAGTAGCCTGGTTCAACATGCGATAGTCAATACACATTCGCATAGAACCATCTTTCTTTTTCACGAAGAGAACAGGAGCACCCCAAAGGGAGACACTAGGGTGGATAAAACCTTTATCAAGGAGTTCTTGTAATTGTTTCTTCAGCTCCATCAGCTCAGCAGGGGCCATCCTATACGGTGCCCTAGAAATCGGAGTGGTTCCAGGAGGAAGGTCTATAGAGAACTCTATGTCTCTGTCTGGAGGCAGCCCAGGAAGCTCCTCCGGGAATACATCAAGAAAATCACGTACCACCTCCAGTCTTTCTACAGGCTCATGGGTAGGACCGGTCTCTGAGACAAATGCGAGGAAGACTTTACACCCTCTATTTACTAGCTTCTTAGCTTTGAGAGAAGAAATTATTATATTATTACAGAATCCGCTCCCCTTAGGTATCACCACAGGACGGTTATGAGGACGAGAAAGAAGTACCAACTTGTCCCTACAGTCAATTGTTGCATAATATTCATATAGCCAGTCCATTCCGAGAATAACACCAAAGTCTTCCATAGACAAGAGGATAAATTCGAAAGGTAGGTCATGATTTCCGAATTTGAGAGGGAGAACATCAATTTTCTGCAAGGTTGTGAGAATTCTGCCACTAGGAGTTGTCACATCCAAAATATACCCTAGATCCCTTATATTTAGATTTAACATGGATGCCAGATTTCGAGAAATGAATGTGTTTATAGATCCAGAATCAAATAGTGCTCTAACAGGATGTCCATTCAAGAATACAATGCCTACATATGATAATTTCGAATTTAAGTAATTGAAGGCGTTGAACGAGATATTGAATATATGAAAAAGATTTAAAGTTTACCTTCCACAAGATGATTTGGATTTTCCCTAGCTTCTTCTGCTGTCACTGCAAAAACCCTGGCGTTGTGATGTCCCTGAGGGGGTGGAGCACCGGACGGATGCTTGCCAAGGACTGATGCATTGGGAAACTTGGCAAGGAAATGTCCCTCTTTCTTGCAGTTGTAGCAGACGGGCTTGGTGTAGAGACAAGGTCCATCATGTCCTCGTCCGCAGGTCTTGTACTTGTTGCGATAGTCCATCAGCTTGTTGTTCTTTGGACCTTTCCTTCCTGAACCTCCTCCCTTTCCTGATCCTTTGTTGTGGCCGGGGTGGAACTTCTTGAACTTCTCCTCTTCAGTGGTGGTTAACCCCAGGTACCCCATGCTAGGTGGCTTCTGCAAACCCTACTCTCTCTCCTGCTTAAGGGCCATATCTAGGGCTTCATCCAGGTTTCGAGGATGGGAGGCTATGACTAGGGTTTTTAACTGTGTGGTAAGACGATCCACAAAGTTCTCAGTGAGACGCTCTTCAGTACGGACGGGGGCATAGCGCTCTAAAATCCTGAACTGTCTAGTGTAGTCGGCCACTGACAGCTTGCCTTGCTTGAGCTCCATGTACATCACCTCCTTCCTCTTCCTTTCAGCTATGGGCATGAAACGGTAGGTGAATAGGGTTTTGAAAGCTTCCCAACCCATGGCATCCACCTCTCCTCCCCTATTCCCGCCATAATTCTCCCACCATATCCTAGCCCCTCCCTTAAACATATGGGCTGCAAAGGTGACCTTCTTCTCTTCAGGGACTCCTAGGGTACGGAATCCGTTTTCCATGGACAGAAGCCAGGCTTCGGCCTTCTCCATCACTTCGGGTTGGTCTTCCCCCCAAAAGGAATCAGGGTTTAACTTGATGAAATCTATCACCGTTACTTCTCTTGCCCTAGGGTTACTGGGTTCTGGGATGGCTCGGTTGACTAGGGTTTCCATGAAGTCAAAAAGAGCCTTCTTTTGTTCTTCCCATCTCTCTTGGCCCGTAGGATCAGGATTTCCGGAGGTTTTAGGGTCCTTCCTTTTGTGAGAGTGAGATTCCTCAGAGGATCTGGAGTTTTTGGTTTTTGGAGGCATCCTGAAATTAATTAAACAAATCAGGGTTTATCTCTCAAAAGTTTCATTATTATCATCATTATCATGATTATCATTTTCATTTTTTTTTTCTCATTATTAAAGTTCTTAATGTTACAATTTGTGGAGGATATCCTAAGACGGTCCTTATAAGTCAGTCATTAAGACTTGTCTAAATAGAGAGATATTTTCTTAGCCTTATAAGGTGAGAAGGAAATTTCAAAGTTGAGATGAGAGGGAAATATTCCTAGAGAAAGAGGTAAGAGGGAATTTTCTAGAGATGAGAGGGTCCTAAATAGGATACTCCCAAAAGTAGGGGAACTTAGAGTATCGGCCAGGTAGACTCACACTGCCTTATAGGTAGCCTCGTGATTGCCAAGCAAAGTGGCTCGGAGACTTTAGCCAGACCTTAGGCATATGCTATCCTAGTCACCTCAACCCCTCATATCCCAAACTCAAGGACTACCCTAGACTCACAATAGAGTGAATGGGTTCATGTGACTATGTTGTGTGAACATTGGCTCTGATACCAACTGTGATGACCCCAATTTCTATATACTTTCCATAATTACATAAACAGATATGTGTGCACTCATATCTTATTAATGTCAAAAGGGAAAAATACAAGAAATTAGTGAAGTCAACTAAAACCAGAGATATGCCAAGATCTAGTTCACAAACAACAATTAATAGCCACAATCATCACCATTCATTGAGGATAAATAAAGTCATACATAACTTATTCGAATGGAGAGAAGAGATACAAATAGTTATAAAGAAATAATAGAGATACATAGGATATTATCATCCTCAAAGCACTAGAAAGGGAAAAACTACATCTATCATGAAATAGATAAGAAGAACAGAAATCTATCTAATATATCCTCCTTGCTCGTTTATTATGCCTTCAGGTACTTTGATCATCTCTTTTACTCCATTGTTTCACAAGTTCTTTGTACCTAAAAATATGGGAAACAAAACACGAGTCAAAAGAGTATGTGGTAGAAAAAGATAATATAGTATGGTTGCATAAGAAAAGTAACTTTTGAAATCAAAATGAGATAAGCGGAAATGATATTCTTTAAGCGAAGCGATAATCAGGTAAACATTTCTTTTAACATGTCATTTGATGTGATTGTACTACTTCAAGCACCTTTTCAACATACATCTAATGTGGGCCATAGAGAAGAAAAAGAGAGGGATACATACATCTAACATGGGCCAGATTTCATACATCCATGCTAGGCACATACATCCAGCATTAGGCAGTGCATGTAGCTACAATCCATCTAACCTTTCATCTTATATTTAGAGTTCTTGTCGGCAAAGGAAAATACACTATAGTGTTTCATACAAGCCCATTTATAAAGTAGCTGCATCCAAGTACAATACTTTTAACAACCATGGAAAACTAGTCATATACTTATAACCACGTACCTTCTAGCAGATCTGATCCTCACAGGTTCCTAGATCAAGGGTTGAGAGAAGATCCTCCTGAAATATGAGTAACCCTATGTTACAATATGTCTTTATCATTTCTTATAACTTTAGAGTTTAGATCATTAGGGTTTAGATCCTTAGGATTTAGATCATTGGATTGGGATCATTAGAATCATCATTAGGGTACTCCTGATCCTTGAGATCAGAGTTGACCAAAGGAGGTTGATTAATCAAGTTCTTAAAGAGATCTTAGAAGATTAGGGTTTGATATGATGTTTTCAACAAATATTGAAATAAGAAAGTCATATGGAAGAGTCTAGTTACGATCCTTGAAGATTTAATCATATTGGATTAATATTTCGAGATTCAGGGTTATTCTAACTCATGTCAGGATCAAAGATCAAAAGATATCAACATTTGATTAAGATCATCCTAAAGATAATCATATAACATTGATTAAAATGGGTTTAGATTACATTTTCGAACAGGAATGCTCAACAGGGTCTGATCATATTTTATATGAATAGGTCTTGTTTTTCTGATCAAAATGATATATATTTTTGCTATTTTCTGATGATCCTACTATTTTCTATAATTAATTGAAAATCGACCAATCAAGGAATTCTAAAGAAATTAAATAAAATAAAAAGGATTTGCGAGCTTTGGCTCGCGGATCATGCGAGGGATCCGACCAACCGGACCCTCTCACTGACCCGTAAGTAAGTGCTCGTCTAAACCGGGGTCGGGCTCACTGAAATGTCAGGAATGCCCCTGACTCCTCCCTGTTGGGATCGTGACCGGGTGAGGGTGAGAAGGGAAAACCACCCATACGAATGTTTCTGCTTGTGCCATGGCTGCAGTGAGGAAACGCGGGAGAGCTAGACCGAATTCTAGGATGAACTGGGCTATGTCGGTCGTTGGGTTGAGTTCGCAGGTTCACTATGGCTGCGGGGAGGTCGAGCTCATTGGGAATGGTGGTCTGGGCATCGGTTTTGGATCGAAAAAGATTGAAACAGGTTGATAAGTGAAGTCGAGGTTTACCTGCCCTCGGGTTGAAATGAGGGAGTCAGGAGCTTTGCGGCGATCTACCGGTGCCGTTGCAGTCTTCTCGCGGCTCCGAGATGGTCCCAACCTCGCCGGCGGTGAAGCTTTGGAGCTCAGCTGCGGCGGCTCGTCGACCCGAGGTTCTAGGCCTTCGCGGCTCCAACCGAGGATGTCGATCGCCTCGTCGAGACCCTTAGATGGTGCGGTCAAGTTTGATTGAGCGGAGGGGACCGCTGGAGGGAGGGCGAGGTCGAAGTCCGGCGAGCAGGGTGAGCTTGAGGTCGGGGAGTAAGGGGTGATCTCGGTTGAAATTGAGGAGTTCGTGCGACTAAAAGGTAGGTGGCGTAGCTACTGGACTCCTTAAATAGGAGTGGGGGTGCTAGGAAGGGGAGCCCTAAATCGGTTGCCACCGCCACTGAGAGGCGCGAGAGCTCGGGAGATCATTCTCCCAGATCTAGTGGAGAGGGGTGACGTGGTGAGGGTTGTTGAGTTCGGTTTCGGGAGTAGAATCGGTCCTCCAATGATCTCGCGCGATCGTTGTGGAAGCTGAGCGCACGAGGCAGCCGTTGGGGTCGACACTCTGCTGGGGGTCGAAGCCGAAGGATGCGGAAGGTAGGAGACGGGGTCCTGGACCCTTAGATCCTGAGTGGATCACGGTCCACCCGATCGGATGGCTAGAAACAATTCCCAGTGAAGGGACCGCGTCAGGGCAAAGAAAAGGGCCGCGTGACAGAATTAAAAGCCTGATTAAAAGGAACTTAGGTCTTAGGTATTAATAGATCACTAGAAAGACTTGAAAATTCAATTATGAATAACTCGTGATTGGTACATCCAAATTTAATGAGATTTTAGGCATAGCTTTACAATGCTAAGATGTAGCTATGGTGAAAGATTGGATTCAAAATTCGACTATTGACTATGTCAATTGACTAAATGTCTTGATACTTGTATTATTGACTTTATGTATCATTATGGATGGTCTTAAATGAAATTGGTAATCTATTTAATCAAATTAGTGAGAGAGATGATTGAGGGCATAATTGGAACGATTACATTGGTAAGAGAGAGAAACTAAATAATATGTATGTAAAAACTCACTCTATCACAGAAACAATAGTCAATTAATTGTGATTATCATTGTTACAACCCCAATTTTTGGGTTCATTTGGTGAGAAATGTAATTTCTCATATTAAAGCTATTTGAACAAATAATGATATAATTTGGTCTGAATAAATGGATTTTTTTTACTATAGCCTTGATGATTGTGTTGTGGGCTTTATTGGATATTGGGCCCAAATAACAAGGAAATTCAATTAATAAATGAATAATTGAGTTTTTGAGAAAAGAATGATGTGGAAACCTCTAGAAGGTAAATCCAAAGAGGGATTTTGTGCCTCTTGAGTTCCTTGGGTTCCAAGGTGTCCAAAGTTACATAGAGAATGCAATAAGAAAAGAAAAGATCAATTAAGTATTTCTTTATTAAGAAAGAAATTGAAAATAATGATAAAATGTGGAAAAACAATGGAAAAGAAGTATAATTGAGTTATCCTTGGTGGAATTTCGTATCCCTAGGAATAATAGAAGGAATATTAATGAGGAAAATAAAAGATAAATAACTAGAAATCCTCAAAAAGAGATATTTTAATGAGAAATAAACAAGATAATGTGAAATAATGAATTTGGATGCATCTAGAAGGATAATGAGTATCCAATAAAAAGGAATTTCGAAATAATAGTGTCTTGGGATCCAAGGAGTCCCAATAAAGAAGAAAGATAGAGAAAATACCAAAATTACAAAATAAGAGGATAATGTGATACATTATTAATGAGTTTTGTGATATTGATAAAAAGGAAGTATTTTCTATTAAAAGGAAAACTTATTTTCGTGGACAATCAATTAAAGGCTAAGAACAAGAAGCTAAAAGAAATAATTTCAAATTCTTTAATAGTCAAGGATCATAGATAATCGAAGAATTAATTAAAGGAGAAATCTTATACTTGTTTAAAAGAATGAAAGTTTCCTTTTGATAAGGAACCTTGTTGTCTTCGTGGACAAGTATCCTTGGGCATTACTCTCCTCCTGTATAAAAGGATAGAGCTCCTGGCTAGGGCCAGAGGAAGTTCCACGTAGAAATTCCTCCCTTCTTCTTCTTCTCCTTCATCTTCTTCATAGCCCTAACTAAGGGTGCTAGTGTGACCCTGGAGCGATGAGGATCCGAGGATGGGAGTAGGGAGGAAGCGTGACGCTCCCACGACCCCAGAAAAGAGTCTGACCACCCACGACGCCGCTCTGACCCCTGCACGACACCGCAAGAAGGTTGTAGGTCAGTCACACATTGCAGGTCTAGCTACGCCACCCCAGCCGAGGTTTGAGGGTGTTGCTGAGCACGGTAGGGGGTGGCGGATGTAGGGGAACCGAAGGTAGAGGTCGACGGGGTCGGGGGAAGGGAGCCGGAGCCGCGACGGACCCTGAACAGGCTGCACTCGGCGTCCATGTCTTGCGTCGGAGGTTGAAGACAACCTGGGTGGCGTTGGACAGTTATATCCCCTGG
Source organism: Alisma plantago-aquatica (assembly GCA_963693085.1). Lineage (NCBI taxonomy): Eukaryota > Viridiplantae > Streptophyta > Magnoliopsida > Alismatales > Alismataceae > Alisma > Alisma plantago-aquatica. The sequence goes on from OY856412.1 coordinate 995,684,136, forward strand.
GGGTATGAAGCGTTGAACTGTTATGCAAGGGCATATGCGTAATTCAATTATGTTTCCAAATTGGCGGGTTGCATGCAATGAGGAACATGTGGCGCTTGCTGAGTGGTACAAACAGGTAATTCTTACAAAATTCATAACTAATCATTGGTAACTCTGATTAGGACAAGTAATATATGAATTTTGATCAGGAGAATAAGAGGAATCCAATAAAAATGATATTAAAAATTGATTCCGTTTCTAATTGCAAAAGTGCTATAAGTTGATGAAAAGTGCATTAAAGTTAGGTTAAAAACCCTATTTGTGATTAAAGGTTGAATCTAGTATGCTTAATGGGTTAATTTAAGTCTTAATAACCTGTTGAATGATAATGTTGGATTCAAACATGATCTAGATGTGAAATTGCATGATTTAGGGTTTTTACCCCATATGAGAATGATTAAGTATTTAGAAACCCTAATTTAGGGTAAAAGAGGATAAGATCATATATAATTGGAAAGATGTGAAAATATGTTATTATATGATGGTTCTAATCTATTTCGAGCATTAACGTCTGTAATTTTGGATAAATACTCTAAATGTAGTGATTAGAGTTTTCTCATGAATAAAAGGTAGAATTAATGGCAAATCTAGTTCATATGTTAATTAGACCATAATGAACTTTGAATTGATGATGAATGTGTATAATGATCTTGTCATGGATTAAAAGGATAAAAATAGTAGTTTTAATGAAAAAGAAGCTTAATGAAATTAATTGATAATTAATATGCCTTTAATATGGAAATAGGGTTATATGTTGTTACGATAACCTTAATGTTGAAGAATAGATGAGATAATTAGGGTTTATAAGTAATGATATAAAAGTAGGGTTTAAGATAATAAAAGACGAAGTGAAACACTAATTTCCAAGGAAATCCTAAAAATTGGAATAGAAATCCTAAGGAATAAGATGATATTGGATAAATATTAATAAAAGGAAATTGGTATATTTATTTCAGGATTGTGTGCATAATTGATTGCTTGATTGGGATTTCTCTGTTTTGGATAATTTTGTCTCAAAATTGCAATCAAAGGTATGTGGTTACGCTTATGATTATCTCAACTAGTTTTCTGAGGATTTTATCGACGTTTCCCTCATGGCTTGAAATAACCGTTGGATGCTTTTATTTCATGCAGCTATAGAGTGACTATGACTATCACTATGAATATACATGTATAACTGGCTAGATCCGGGTCCACCCCTGGGGCTATGCAAAGGCTAAAAAGGATAACCTAGAGCAAGGTCTAGGCTATCATGAGTTAGAAATTGGGCTACACATGTGTAGTGCCATGAGACTCTTAGCATGCCATGAGTTAAGGAGTGGGCTACCTATGGGTAGTGCCATGTGACTCAACCCTAGAAACTGATTCACCTGTTAGGTGGGATCCTGAGGGGTATAATGGGGATAGGATATATATGGATCGCGTAGTTATATTTAAAATGTAATCTTGTTTGTTAAATGGTAATTGACTGTAATACATTATTACGAATAATTGCATGATTATTGTTTCCCCCACATACCAGCTTCGGCTGACCGATATTTTGTTTTTCGGCGTTTTAGGTACAAGCCAAAAGGACAAACAGTAAATCATCATATTGTGAAATACATGAAGTAAAATACAAGGAGTATTAGTTAGAGTAGAATCTATAAGTGGATAGAAGTTTAGAGATCCAAGTTTTCAAAAAGGTATGCAAAAGTTTATTTTCTTACAACTTTTTAGTTTAGTCTGTTAAAATTTAATAATTGTTCTTGGTTAATTGTCGAACCTTTGATCCGGAAATTATGGGTGCGGCTTCTACTTTTCGGTCTCCCTTAATTGGGGGTTACCGGAAGGTGGGGTCATAACAATTATCTTTTCATCTTTTTAATCTTATTCTTGTTATAATCCTTGGTGACGCGACCACCTGAGCCTTGGGTTTGAACGCCAGTTTGAATTCACATGCTTTTTTATATGACCGTAGATAATGGCATGTTGGACGTTTGGGCAATGATCCATGAACGACGGGACCAACTAGTTCACGGGAAGTCCGACCCTTGTGATTTTGTCCGTAAGGATATGTAAACACAAGGTCCTAGTTTGATCCTTGGAGTTTAGAATTTGATTAGTTGAATAGGAACGTGGTTTTGGTGGTGATCTTCCAGACCCCAGATCTTTATTTCTTGATTAGTTAAACTTTATTTCAGCACTTTTACTTTTGTTCTTAGTATTAACAACTCTCTCAAATCGGAATTTAATTCGTGTACTTGCAATCGAATTTGGATTTCGACTTTTCTTTTCCACCGTCCCTTGGATCAATACCTATATATACTAAGTTGACTTGTTGTTCGCAACAAGTTGACAACTGGGTTAGAAAGTTAAACTCTAGGACTTTTCCTAGTGATTATTGTGTGTACAGTGGCACACATCAATAATGTATATTTGATTTTCAAGATGTTTCTTCAGCACTTTTCCATTTATTCTCGAACTAGATATGTTGGTGGACATTTGGCCACCTACATTGGTGTACTTAGACATCTGCGGGGAAATGTTACCAAATTTTTTTGAAAAACGAATACACATTATACACTTACTACTAAGATTAAGTGTTCAATAATGAGATAGGTGGTACACACATTCATTACTGAACCTGAAATCCTAAACCTAAATCTGTAAATGATAAACCCTAATTATAAACCCTTATCCCTAAATCCTAAATGATAAACCCTAATTTGTAACCCCTAAACCCTGATCATGTAAACCCTAAACCGTAATACTTGTTTTCTCTTTGATTATAGAATGGATAGATCATGGATGTCCATTCCAAATCACTGCACTCCTGAGTTTATTACTGACCTTGATTAGTTTGTAAGATTTACAGAGGAACATAGGTTACAACCTGGAGATATGTTCTATTGTCCATATAACTGTTGTGATAACAAGTTAAAAGGCGACACTGTTGACGATATCAAAATTCATGTAATGTGCAATGAGATCGTATAGGGATATAGGGAATGGTATTGGCATGGAGATATTCAGACCATGAGATCAGTATATGTTGATAGTAGTACATGTGTTTAAGAAGAAATTATTCTCGATGATGCAGATGTGAACGAATCGATTCTGGTAGACATGGCTTATGTGGTGCTAGATAGTTGTGGGGTCTACCACACGGATCCACCTTCCTTATTTAGAAACATTGTACATGATGCTGAGAGACCATTATGCATAGGTTGTACTAAGTTTATAAAGTTGAGCATTGTGTTGAGATTGTATACTATGAAGGCTAACATTAGATGGAGCGACATAAGCTTCATGTTGTTGTTGTATCTATTGAAAAAAATTCTTCATGAAGGAAATAAGCTTCCAATCTCAACATACAAATTAAAGAAAATGTTATTCCCAATGGGAATGAATGCTAAGAAGATACATGCATGCCCAAATGACTATGTGTTATTTCAAAAGTACTATGTCGATATGATGTCCAAAATGTGGGGCATCAAGGTATAAAATGACGACTTTAGGGAAGTCCAAAACTGGCACTCCTGCCAAGGCAATGTGGTATCTACCTATAATACCACAGTTTCAAAACATGTTTTCCAATCCCATTGATGCAGAGAATTTAAGGTGGCATGTAGATGTAAAAAAATAATGATGGGATCCTACAACATGCTTCTAATTCAGTACAATGGAAGAAGAATGATTTATTGGACCCTGAATTTTGTGAAAGAAGTTAGGAATCTAAGACTTGGGCCTTTACCGATGGGATGAATCCATATATACCATTGAGAAGCAAACATACCACTTGTCATGTTATATATGATTGTTATATACAATATTCTTAGGATGGAGTGGACTTTTGAAATCCTTAAATGTCCAATGACATAAGTGAAGTCATTCATGGTTGAGCAATTTTGAGAGTTTTACCAAGGTTGGAAGTCAAATGATATTGATATCATGAGAGGATTCCCTATGTTCATGCCTTTTTGAGGTATTTTATTCAGTAATCAAGCAATATAATTTTGATACCAAATTCATGTACAAAGTAGCTTGAGTTGTGAGGAAGCTACGGTTAAAATTTGGTGGCAGTTGGAGTATCCTAGATGGAGTTATTAAGGTTTAATTTTGGGCAATAATGTGCTTTATCATTGGTTGATAGAACAAAGTAGAGTATACACGTTGGTGTCACAAGCCAGTTTGCTGGAGCCAGCTGTGTGGCCCTTTTCTGGCCCTGGATCTCTGATCCCGTGGTCACTGGTGATCTTAAGCTTGAGCCACGGATAGGCTCAAGTGAAGGGTGGAATTGGGCCGTTGGATTAGAAATCAAGGGTCCTTGAGTTGTCCCCTACCTTGCGGTTAGAGCTAGGTAGTGGGGCAGAAGACCCCGTGATCGTGTCAGCCACCACTCACCCAGGTCGTGGGGTGAGAGGGTATTCTAAGAAAATGGTTGATGTCAGATCGTCTTCAGGAGTACCACGACCCCTCACTTGAGGTTGGAGGGTAAAAGGCGAGCGAGAACAGGCATCATCTTCCTCCCCCTTTCTCCATTATCGGTTATAGCAGGTCGAGGAAGGAATACCCCAAGGCTGAGTGATATCAGGGGTAGCCAGATGGGAAACCAGGATCGAGGCCTAGGGAGTTGTTTGCACAAGTTCCGTGCTACCCGATGGCTGCTTCCATGGCCGTCGAAGCCACGGATGGCAGGGGACGAGCTCGGAGCTAGGGGCGGTGCTTCATGCCGTTTCAACACCACCTATAAGTTCTCTTCGGTCTCTAGTAGTTTCCTAGAGCTACTCAAACTGGAAAGGGGGTTGAGAAAGGGTTCAGAGGCAAGATCCCTCTTTGCTCCGCCGTGCCAGAGCCTGGCGGCGGCGGCCTTGCGGAAAAGGGCTTCACAGTCTAACCCTATGTGACGAGTGGACACAGAGGCGAGGAGGAGCTAGCCGAAGCTGATGGAGGCCTTAGAAGATGCATGTGAGCATGCATGAACGGTGAAGCTATACGGCGGCGGCCGTTTACCCAGAAGACGACGGACGCAGAACTAACTTGGAGCGGAGAAGTGAACTTGCCAATCTAGTTCAGATCCGGTCCAGAGAGCAAACCAACTATATGCCAGCAGACCGACCGGCTCAGTAGGCGAGCCAGGAGCTTAGGGCCGCTCCCTAATGGCCAATGATAGGCCCCGACACAATGCAAGTTGCCCGGAACCCGTCCTTTTCCCACTACTATAGCCATGTTCTGGTGAGCTGGCTCATTGCCGCCTTGGTGTGCTTAGGATTTGCTGGACCTGGTTCCGCGAGGAGTACGCTGCTCCTGGCTGGGATAAACGCCACATGTCATTTTGATTTTATCGAGACCAACGATGTCTATGTACATATACACGTGTACAAAGATCACTCAAGGAGCAGCCTACTCCTTATTAAACCGGGAACAGCAAATCCTCTCTCGCCTTGGTGTATTTGCTGTATCTCAATATTTTGTACTTAGGGCCTGTTTGGTAGGGTGCGTCTCGGGGTCAATGAGTTCAAAACCAGTGTTTTCATGATTAATTTTGTTTGGTATGACAAGATGTAGTTAGAGTTCAATGTTTTGTAACATCATCGGACTGCACATCTGGGCACCAACTCCCGGAATATGTACCGCGCCGAAACAGGGCGTGGTCGCGTGCAGTTACGGAGTGCTGGCCCCACCCCATTATTACGGAGAGTGAAGCGTGTGAGACCAGTAGTTGGCAGCCGGTGACGAGCGGCTTTATAACTTGACTGTCCAGCGAATGCTCGTACCACTGTGTACTAGAGTCTAGCGCAAATAGACGGTTGGTAGCCGGTGAAGAGCATGATCACCCAACCAGTACCTGGTGAAGATATCAGTCGACCATACCAGGCCGTAGCAGCCGTGCCATTATTTTTTCTCGTACCAAACACGTCTGAACAAAAACAACGAATATATACTACGTCCTACCAAATACAATTTGTGTAGTGCATAAGACATGATTATGTTTGTTAGTTTTTTCTTTTCATCAAATTACACCCAACAACACCCTACCAAACAGGGCCTTAAATTAAAACAGCTACCGTGTTTGCTTGACATAGTTAGTTTCTCTTCACTCCCACACATTTCTTGGTCGGACCAATCTAACCGGCAATTTCTGACAAATCTTTCTTCATTTTTAGTAGTCTTATTTGTATCTTTGGTATCTCAATAAGAAAAAAGCTGATTGCTTCTAGTCATTGAGTTTTGTCATATAAAAATGTTTGACAGTCTAATTTGTAACTCATTAAATGTATCTAATTATTTTATTTTTAAAAAAACATCCATGTGTGGTGTGTGTTTGTTCTATGTTCTAATGGTTTATCAAAGTAAAATTTAGTATGGATACTTTTAACAACTAACACATCTTTGACGCACATGACACCACGTAAAATTACTCAACTTATACCGCACATGACACCACCCAAATAGGGGATAGAAGAGAACTGACACTCTTGCATTGCAACAGCTAGAAGAATTGCAGCAAACGAAAGCAACAAGTCGGAAGAAATAACTTATTAACAGTCCCATACTATTATCATACGTCACTTTTTAGGTAGATTATCGGCAAGATTTAAATACATGCGCAAGTGCTCGATCGTGCTCAGTTTTTTTTAATGGAAAATGCTCTATCGGCAGTGCTTATCCCGCTGCTGTCCCGGCGTTTGACAGGCGCTACCTGGGTACGGCTAAGCCTGCTGTTGCTGCCTGCCCCTCACATAGTGCCACCACATCGGGAAAGTTCATCCCAACCGATACTCCGCCATCCACGGCAATGACTTGCCCAGTGACGTGGGACGACGCCGGGAAGCACAGGAACGCGGCCATGGACGCTACATCCGACGGTTTGCCCATACGCTCGAGCGGGACGAACGAAGAGATGTAAGACGTCATCTTATCCATCATGTCGGCCTCTTGGGATCCCGCCGGCGGCGGAGGCACTGTCATGATAGGCCCAGGCGCGATGCAGTTGGTCCGGATCCCATCTTTGCCCCACTCGACGGCCAGGTTCTTCGTCAGCTGGTTCATCGCCGCCTTGGTGGCAGCGTAAGCTGCGGTGCCCTTCATCGCGCCCAGAGCGGCGATGGATGACACCAGGACCACGCTGGCGCCGGCGCCGGTTCCTAGACTCCCGACGTCTGCTGCGGCGGATTCCTTGAGGAACGGGTGGACTAGCTGGCACAGGTGCAGCGACGACTCGAAGTTGGTGGACATCATCAGAGACTGGTCATCCAGGGTGTAGCTAAGAATCGACTTGGTCATGTACACGCCAGCGTTGTGCACCTGTATGGATGTAAACGATGAATGTTGGTCCAGGATATATACATCACGACTGCAAGTGCGCGTCCGCGCATACAAAATATACCAGAATATGGAGCTTGCCGCGGAAGTGCGTGGCGGCCTTCTCTACGAGCTCGGCCCTCTGTTCCCTGGAAGAAACGTCGCAGGCCGACCCAGCTACCTGTAGCTTCATTGATGTCCACTCTTGCAGGCAGCTCTCCACGTCCGCCGCCGTCCTCGCGCAGGTGTACACCGAGGCGCCGTGCCTGGCTAGCTCCTCCACGATAGCGTGCCTGCAGGTAGACCAGTCAGTATACTGATCTTCATTCGGATCATGGAATCTATGGCAAGGAGAGGTACTGGCGATACCCGATGCCTTTCGTCCCTCCCGTTACCAGCGCGTTCATCCCTCCCAGAGACCAGCGTGGGGCGTCCATGACAGTGAAGGCTAAATTTTCTATGTATCGGCCAGAAATCTAGCAAGGAGATATGCCCCTGTACTCGATCTCCTATCAGTACTCATTTTTATCGGGTTCGGAGAAACAAGAAATGTCACACAGCAAAAGAAGCGCCGTTCCGTGGGACCTTGACAGCCTGTTTCCGTAACATACTCCGCCAGCCGCCTGCCGCCGGCCGTGGCGTTCAGTTGTTTTTGTCAGGAGCGTTGTGGCAAGGCGCTAGCTGTGTTGTATATTGCGGACTGCTGTACAGAGTAACACAAGTTTAGGCTTGAGGTCTAGACTGCTGCAGCTAAGCTATGGGTACCGAAGGGGAGAATTATGCTTCCAACGGAGCCAACAAGGTACACAGCTTGTTGTTGGATTTGGTTTTTTTGTTCACTAAAAACCTGCTCTCTTCATCGTTCTTACTTGCTATTCTGCTGTTGTCCCCTGCGGCATAACTTAAGAAAATACCATACATTTTTTTAGTTGCCACGGCTATTTGGCACTGATAATCCGCTTCTCCTGTTGGATTTTAAGACCTTCTCCATCTGAAAAACAGCAAATTTTGTGTTTCGACTTTCAACCGATTTAATTTGAGTTATGGAAAATAGTAAGAACACGGAGTTGCTAACAGCTGTATATCTGTGACTGCCATGGTTGAGTGTTACAGAGACCTGCTGCTCAATTCGAAAAACAACAGCTATTCGATTCTTTTTACTCTCTGTCGGCAGAGAGTCAAAAGGCTTGATTAGCTAATTCTTCCTCTCTTTTTTCCGTCCGCCGTTATCATTTACTAACTTTTCGTCCAGCCTTTTGAAATAGTGGCTGGTACTCTGCCGCATCCCAATTTCCATTCATATCCTAAATCTTCCACAAACAAGTCTGGGGCGGTATCCAGTACCCAATCACCATCTTATCGCTAACCAGCTTTTCCAAGATTTTGGTTGGTTGCGGACAGGACACCACTCCCATCTTCTTGGCGTGAATGAGTGCCGACTGGACGGGTGAAGAAAGAGGAGTAGGATTTTGTGGGCCGAAGGGTTCACAAAAGGAGACTTCCCCTTCTTCCCTCACCCCAACTCCTCTCTTCTATCTCTCTATGTTTACAACCATTTTCATTTTAACCCTCTTTCCCCTTCCTTCCTCTCTCGCACCTTCCCCTTCTTGCCCACCACATCCACCGCCTAAGCATTCCACTTGCCCTGCTCACCAGCTCCTCCTCAGTAGTTTGCGACCATTCTTTTTTTGTTTTTTCTTTAAAGAAAAGCAAAACGGGACCGACCATGCCTGTTGATTATTGCTAAGAATGGACCGCTGACTCGCTTAGTGTTTAAAGAAAAGCAAAACGTGCAGGAAGACAAAGGCAAGGGGTTGGGATCAGGATGATCTACGGTTCCACGTTTCTCTCAAAGCAAGGTGGTACATGAGGTACAAAATAAATGCTAATTGAGACGGTCATCGGTGATGCTCTGTGATGTATCACTGACCCTTTTTCTTCTCCATATCCCTATTTGTTTTTAATTGGTTACCATCGATCTTCCTTTTGTTTGAATATTGAATGCTAGATATCAGTAATGCCAAGTTATTATGTTGAGTTTTAAATCAAGCAAAACTCTGCATTCTTAATTTAGAATAGTAATATAGAAATTCTAATTGGTAGTATATAACATCATGCTAGATGTTAGGTGGATTTAAATTTGATTAAGCATTGAGTAAGCCAAAACATAAAAACTTTATAAAAATACATCTAAAAATATATGCAGACTAAATAAATCAGTATGTTCTCCTTCTCACAAGTGACTGCCTAGGTACCTTAATTTGAAAAACCCACTTTTTAGCTGTCTACACAAGCATGGATGGTAGATATAATTAAAAAAAATAGTTTCATGCAAATTTTGTTATAAGGTTTTTACACAATAAGTACTAAAACAGTAGGCTATATTTGGGTACCATATTAAATGTCGATGTACATTAATCCCTGTAGAATATCAAGTTACCAAATGCATAGATTTGATTTACTGCACCACACTAAACTGGAAGTCTAGAAGCATTGAGAGTGTTAGGACTTCTAGTTACGTGCATCCTAAGTATAACACTAAGCATACAACACCCCAACCACAGATAGTTGAGAAACTGAATGCTTTATGATGGTAATTTGTTTCGTGCGCTAGCAACACGACATTTATATACTATGTGGAAGTGCCTATGCGGTTTTTCTTTTTTAATAAAAATGATTAGAGATTAATGATCACCCTTTCTTTACCATTGGACTTGGAAAGAAGAAAAAGGGTTGTTCAAATAAAAGCAACTATAAGCGGAGAACACTCCCTCTATTGAGTCAATCACTATTGATGTCCACTACTAATTGAGCCTTATGGTAGTGCCATTGCTGCCAATCGCCAACCAAATGTTAAACCCATTGGACTTTGACATCGTTGCTTCCCCCTCCCTCTCCTATTGCATCTCCATATGTTGCTATTTGGTATCACTACAAAAATAACACACTGCTCGGTGCTACAAGTAGAAACATGGGGAAGAAAAGTAATCAATGTGTAGTAGAGGGAGGGTAAAGGGAAGAGGAAAGGGGGATGTTGTTAATGGCACCTAGACAAATGACAGAGTGGACAACCAAAACGAATGCGAGATGTTGTGTGGTGAAGTTAGTTGCAACAATGTCATCTAGTTTTAAGTAAAAATTCAACAATAAAGTTTTGGGGGGGGGAGAAAGGGTCGAATGTCATTTTTAGGTTTAATCACCAATGAAAATGTAAGAAAAGAAACATTTGAATAAGAATATAAAGAGAAGATTTTTTGTGATATTTGTAAATGACATCTTGCATTCTATATTATGTTGAATAGAGAGACAAGGAAATTGCATTTACCATCAAGTATGAACATCTTCATTCACCATATGAGTTGCATCTTGGCTCTCAAATAACCCCAAAAGGGAGAGAATTGAACTAATACATCTCAACATTTTTGTCAACAACAATCTTCAAAATGGTAGCATGGGAGAATACAATGCTTGTTTTGCACATCTAGCCACTAAAATTGCAGATGAATTAAGCACATTTAAACTAGTCACCTCCTCTTAGTTTTGGATCTCTAGCAAAAATCTCCCTTAGAAACAAGTAACTTTTGAAGTACTGGGATAGTGAGCTTCCCAAAGTAGTGATAACACTAAATTTTGTGATGTTTTTTACTGTTATTTCATTATCAAAACTGCCATTTTTAACAGTTTTCCTCTCTTTTTATATGTATGTTTGCAATAACAGGCCACGCTATGCTCTTAACTTTATATTTCCATCTTTTGTAGAGTTTTCCTCCATTTTTGACTCATTTATCGTCGATAAAGCCCGTCCCGGCCCATAAACATGTTCTACCTGCATCGGCCTTTTTCCCTAGGAAGCCGGCCGATACGCCCACTGCCCGACAGGGTAGCACAAAACACCGACGTGCGACATGAGGATGTCGCACAAGAAGGAACTAACGGACGATACAGCTTTTACCCGACAGGGAGCCGTGCTCGCCACGATAACTGAAATGTGTCGTGCGATACAGGCCACCCACCGGCAGGCGCCACTCTTCACAATGACCGACAACCCGACATCCGTATGCCGGGCGATACGCATATCGGGCGTGCCTGAAGCCGCAATAATGGAACTAAAGAAGGACACGTGGCGCCTGGAGCACCTTAACTGTAACATCCCTGACCTGGGTTATGAACTAACCCCAGGTGTTTTTCTTAATCATGTGATTAAATGCTTGTGGTTATCTGTTGATAATGTAATTAAATCTTCTGAGGAACATATATTTCCATTTCTGTCCTTTTTAAACAATATTGTAATATTGTTTTGTTAATAGGGACTTATGTGCAAATTACCCAATTAAAAGGGGTTAACTTGCAAATTGCACATGTTAAGATGTTCCTTTGGTGTTGAGACATCATAAGAATGAATATGATGAAGTATGATGGATTCTCCAAGTTTGGGCACCAAGATTCAACTTGTGGAGCAATCCTTGTATTTAAAACTCTAGTTTTGGTGTAAAGTGCAATTTACCCAAAATATGGGGTGCAACTTGTAAAATACACCTTCTAGAGTATCTTTTATGACTCTTGGCATCATTTAGAGTAAGAATGATGAAGAGGGTACTTCAATTGAATAATCAAATAAGAAGGAAAACCCTTATAAATTAAATAATCAAGTTATAGGCCTAATAACCCTTCTATATGTGCAACTTAGTAAGAAGTTGGCTTTCTTCACCTTTATACCTTGGGTTTAAAATGAGTTTTGCTTAAGTATGGAAGGGAGAAACGTGTCTTATAATAAGGGAAGGAACTAGATGAGAAATGGAGAAACAAGTTGTCCTTATGTTGGAATTTCACCCAAAAGTATAGATACACCTTTTCTCACTTAGTAAGGATCGTTTCCTTCACTTCCCTTCTTATCCCCTTGCTTAGACCGACTTAGGACATAGATCTGGAGAATAGGAGAACGGACAAACAATTCTAGGTAAGCTTTGATCATCATCTTGCTCGAATTCATGGAGGAAATCATGTTGCAAGGTTGGTTTGCTAGTTTTTCTTACTTAGTTCTTCTTTCTAGCCATCCTTTCCAACCAATTCTTGAAGAAGAAACCTTGGATGACCTGTGGAGCTCAAGCCACCATTAAAGCTTCGAAGCTTGGAGCTCTAGAGCTGGTTCTAAGGCGGGTTTTATAACTCTAAACCCTTAAACTTTGTTATGCATCTTTCTTTCGTGCAAAAGTAGCTTGTTCTTCTTTCCCCCATCCTTCCTTGCTTTCTTGCAACTAAAACTATGAGAAACAGACCTGGATCTGGAGGTGGAAGAATATGGGCGTGATTACCAATGCTACTTTATCAAACGGTCTTGCCCCCCCCCCCCCTTTTTGGCCAAACGGTTTGCAAAACTCTTTGGGGCAAACGGTTTGCAAAACCGTTTGAAGGGAAAACGGTTTCACAAGGTCGGTTGGAGCAAACGGTATCCAAGACCGTTTGGTTGAGTTGACCAAGGGTTGACCGTTTGGGATTCCTGTTCATAATTATGTTGGTTGATGACCCTACAAATTTGAGGGGTTAACGCCCAAGGAATCATGAGTTGAAGGCTAATCAATTAGGCAAACCTAATTGGATTAAGTGCTGATTTTTCAGCATGATTAATTGAACTTTTTGGGCAAACGGTTTCAAAACTGTTTGAGGGCGTTGACCAAGCGTTGACCGTTTGAGATTCATGTTCATAATTATGTTGGTTAATAACTCACCAAATTTGATAGGTTAATTCCAAAGGAATCATGAGTTGAAGGCTAATCAATTAGGTAAACCCTAATTGGACTAAGTGCTGACTTTCAACTTGATTGATTTGACTTTTTGGGTTTTCTTGCCCAAACGGTTTCAAAACCGTTTGGGGATCACCCAAACGGTCTCAAGACCGTTTGGGGGTCACCCAAGACCGTTTGGAGGTCTAGGGTCAAGTATGTATATGTGTTTGAAGATCCAAAGATGTGGTATGAACCCTAATCGGCTAAGTGCTGATTTTGCAAGTGATTGAGATGATGTTTTGGGTTGATTGGCCCAAACGGTTTCAAAACTGTTTGGGGATCACCCAAATGGTCTCAAGACCGTTTGGGGATCACCCAAGACCGTTTGGAGGTCTGGGGTTAAGTATAGTTGACCAATTGAAGGTCCAAAGGTACACAATTACAAAGCAATCAATTGCTGATTTGATGATCAACTCAATAGCTCAAACCCTAATGATTTTTCACTAGAATCCAAGGGTTGGGTGAGCTAAACGATCTCAAGACCGTTTGGAACTCATCCAAATGGTCTCAAGACCGTTTGGAGGTCACCCAAGACCGTTTAGAGGTCTAGGGGTGAGTATGGTTAAGCAATTGATGATCCAATGATACTAAGTTGGAGTGTAATCAATTGTTGTTTTGGTGATCAATCCAATGATCCAAACCTTAATTGGTTGACATAGATTTTGATGATATGATGGGAAAACGGTCTCAAGACCGTTTGGAGGTCATCCAAACGACCTCAAGACCGTTTGGGGTCAGGTCATGACCCAATTGAGTGATGGTTCAATGGGTTCAACATCAATTAAGCTCATATTGATGCATGTTGAAGGATGATCGATTTCCAACCCTAATCTAATCAATCCAAACCCTAATTGGTGATCAATTGAGGATCAATTGAGGGTCACATCAGTTGAGTATTAACTTAATTGGCTCAATTGATAAGTGGTTAACCATGGCATGAACGATTGAGGGGTTCAACATTGAAAACCCTAACTCAATTGGAAGTGTTGATACACTTTTTGGTCCATACGGTTTTGAGGGTGTTTGGACCAAACGGTCTCAAGACAGTTTGGGACCAAACGGTCTCAAGACCGTTTGGTGGTCATGCGGTTTCAAAACCGTTTGGAGGTTGAAAGTGCAAAATCGTTTGGGATCTTTTAAGGTCAAGAATGCTTAATGCTTTAAAGACTTAGATGGTTCAATGGTTGTTTAACCTAAACCCTAAAGACACCTAAAGTCATTAAGGGGTTAAGTAATTAGTGAACTAAGGTATGTTAGGGTCAATGGTGAAGATTACAAAAGTACCCTTAGTGGGTTAGTGTGATTAGTACCCTCGATCAGGTAAACCCTAATGACCTTAATGGTGATGACTTGACTTATGTCAGTCAAAGTTGAGTTGACTTAACCTAATCAAGAGTGATGTAAACATCATCTATTAGTAAGAGGAGAGAGAAGACTCCTAATATCAATGACAATCAAATAAGATACCTTTAAAATGTATCAATACACACCATTAGGGTATGATCCTTCATAAGGAGATCATGGAAACCCTAATTATGGAGATTATGAATCTTAACTTAATTTGAAAGTGTTAATGGAAGTAATATTCATAAATAATGATGGTAAGACCTCAATTCACTGTGATGTGAATAGTAAACCCTAATTTTAGGGTAAATCATGTAATGTGAATAGTAAACCCTAATTCTAGGGGAATAACATGATGTGAAATAGTAGTCCCTAATGGTGGGATATTAATCATAAACCTAATCTAGGGGAGATGTGATATGAATAGAAACCCTAATTGGAGGTGATGTTATGGGAAACCCTTATTAAGATGAATAGCAAGCTTAACTTATGGCTTATTAATCATGAAAACCTTGAGATGGTTTACTAGATAGTACAATAAGGTGAGGTGTAGCTAAATCAATTAAATAAGATGATTACGTCATAAACATATAGAATAGGGTTAGTGAACCCTGTGAATGATAAATGTGGTAATTTTAATAAATAAGGATTTAAGAGGTAAGATGCCTAGATCCAAACATCCCTATGAATAAGTAATAGATTTTACACCTTACAATAATAATGGGCATCAAACTCTTAGAAATGATGTATACTAAAGCATGATGTAGATAACATCCTGAATATGAAGATACCTAGAATAGTTGATGATGATTTATCCTATATCAACAATGTTTAAACCTATATCATTACAAATAATTGGAAAATTCTGACATATGATATATGCATCATATGAGGAAAGGGCTAATACTTAGAAGTGATGATCATTAATGATACATGATGAGTACAATAACTGAAATCAAACTCTTATAACATCTTTGAATACTCCCAAGGGTAGTGGAGTATTATATTAGGGTTGAAGTGATAATGTGAACAGGTTACCCTAATTAATGAAAGGTAGGGTACTTTAACCCTAAGTTTGGGTCATGATTTTAAGTATGAAACCCTTTGAATGAATTATAATATGAGGAATCCTTATGCTGTATAAGTCAAAGGGGTTTAATAAACCTAATTGAGTTGAATAAACCCTAACCCTAAGAAATCAACCATGGTAATGTAACATGGTCATGGTTTGATGTTGATAGCACGACCATGCTATGGAGCACAACCGTGGTAGCTTCTCTTTGCACGACCGTGCAAGGTGGCACGGTCGTGGTGTTCTATGAATAAATTGAAAAGAATTAGTATTGTGCTGATATTGTTATATATGCATGTCTTCAATTATGCTAATCATGCAGGTTACTAGCAAAAGGTAATCATAGCCAGGAAAGGGTTATGATGTTTTATTCATTAAAAGCATTTTATAAGCTTTATGAATAATGATATACTATGTTTCCTGGTTTAAGAGATAACATATGAGAATGATGGGCTGTAAGAGCTTTGAGTAATATTTACATTGTTACAATTAAGGTCATGATATTAAATGACTTATGATGATTTAAGGGTTTGAACACCCCTGTTCTTGAACCATAATGATGAGATAGTTATGAAATGATAATTGATGTGAAATAAACTTGATACATTTAGTATTCTTCTTCTATAGCAGATGTTTTAATTGTTTATGTTTGAAAACATGCTTGATGCTAAAAGAATGCTAAAATGTACTTAAATAATCAAGTATGATCATATCATGTAGGGCCCTGACCATAGATCCATCATTGCCAGAGACCAAATGATGGTGAAACAGGTTTTCCTAAGGGAACTCCTGGATCATATACTTTTGAGTATATGGGGGTTTATGGATGCGAATATCCTTACGTCCTAATGTAGGAATTGATGTAGGATGTACTATTAACCTATCAATCCTTCATTATATGTTTATACCGGGATGATGTATCACCAATCTCCCGAAGAAATCACCAATACCGCATCGATGAGAGATAAACAAGAGATCTTTCGATGACGAAGAGAGTACAGAATACCACTGTAACTCTATAGCGAAGTTTCCAGAATACCCTGGATAGCTATCATAGCAGAGACACAAGATGTCCTGCAAGTAAATCCTCTTACTGACTGAGGAAGATGAGGTCATAAGAATCCAGCTCTTTTGATGACCTATGTATGGTACCGATGTGATTTTGTAATGGTCGGTTGGAGAATGAGCGGTATACCTCATCTCCGCAGGGCATAATAATGTTTAGAAAACATAATCAGCCGTGTAGCATAACTGCTTAGGTTGAACTACGAGAAACAATGATTGATGTTACATTGTTTATAATGTTCTAGTTAAATAACTAGTATACATGTTCTCCATATTCTTTAATGAGATATGCTTTGATATCCAATTAAGTTATAATTGAAATGTTGCTTTACTTGATATTAAACATGTTGTTAAATGTTAATAATTATACTGCTTATTGTTATTCCTTATTGCAATAACAAAGCTTCTGGCAGAGAGTTATAACTCTTGCTGGGACAATTATTCAATTGTCTCACCCCCGTCGGATTCGACTTTTTAGGGAGACGCCGAGGATGAAGGAATCCATCTAGAGATGAGCAACAACAGCAGCAGAAACACCAGGGGCAGCAGTAAATCTCAGGTGGAGATACTGACTGTCAAGTCTTGTAGATAGTAGGTCCTATGTGTCGTCTTTGTACTCTCAGGTCCTAGGAGTCAGTAGATCTGAGGTTTTTGGCTTAATGCCTAGAGATTTTGTATCTTGTCTATACAGGTAACAGGGCTATGGATGTATGTAATCACTCGAGATGTGAATTCACACTGATGTAATGTCAAACCATGTTGTAAACAATTCATCTTGTTCTCTTATAAAAAGAGTTTTATGGTTTAAAGATCTCTTTCCAAAAAGTTTTAATTTTTTAGTATTTTTTTATTATTCCGCTGCTAATAATTCACTTCCGCATTAGTTAATCATGTTTTCACGAGACGGTCGCCACAATTTAGTGGTATCAGAGCTCTAGGTTCGCTGAGTCTACAGAGAGATAGGACTAAGGTAGTAGAGTCTGTTCTAGTGTCATCCAGTGTATCTGATGGTATCTTCTGCTCACATAGGAGGAGAAGAACTTGAAGATGACTGGATCAGATGAGGAGTTTGCTGCAGAGAGCAACAATGCTACACCAAGAAAAGGTGCAGAGGAGCAGGCAAGAGAGGGACAGTTGCCTGAGATTCCCCTAGCTAATTCAACCATGATAAGGAATCCTTCCTTAGGAATCACGGTTGGGGAATTTAGGGTGACTATGATGTATCTAGTGGATCAAGCACTAGCAATGCAACCTAGATTACCAGCTCCTAATGATGATGTTTTGGATATCAACAGAATATGTGAACCACAACAGCAGGTTGAAACAATGGTAAATGATGAAGTTCTGAACTTAGAACGAGTCAGTGCTCAACCTCAGTCTGATGAATCAGTATACAGTAATATAGGGGTTAGAATACAACCAGAGACCAGGACCTGCTATAGGTGTAGGAAGCCTGGACATATCAGAAATAATTGTCCAAAAGAGAAATATAATGGAAGAATTGAGAAAAGGCCTATCCAAACCCAGGAGCAGAGACCTGGTAGTTATAAAAGGAAGAAGTTTCTGGTGTCACCAACACAACCAGGACCTAGTGCACCAAGGCAATGGTTATCCAGAAAGGGTAAGGAACCCTTTAGACCACACCAGGAACTCAGAACTTGCTATCAATGTGGACAGGTAGGGCATCTGGTAAGAGATTGCCCAACCGGAAATGTTATGGAAAATCAACCTCTGAGGCAGAATTAGCCTGAGACAATGAATAATCCTCGAGTCATGACAAGTTAGATGAAATAAATGTTATTCTTATATGTCTTTTTATGACCTCTTGGACAAAATTGAGAAAGTAATTGATTGAACTTTTCTTGATTAGTCCTATAAGGACTTATAATGTTGTATAAAATAGATGTTTCATGTTACATGCTTACCTCCATAAGAAAGATGAGGTATTAAAGAATTGGTCTGGATAGAAATTCAGTAAGATTAATACTTATACTTGTAATGATAAGAAAAGAGAAGGAATATGGTATATACAAGTGCATATTACCTTATCTCAGTATTTATATACCCTGGCCAGGTATACAATTGTTGATGATAAAGTAAATATGGAAACTCTTAGATTGTTATCTTTTTGATTGCTATGATCAAGCAGTCATTCTGAGACAATCTAATGAGTATCATGAAATAATAAATATGGGAATAAGGGAGGTCAACCCAGACCAGTAAAGTTGTAAGGATAATAATAAAGATGTTTATGGGTGATTACTTATAAAGGTATCCGTTTACCCTGGACTTTGGTTCCAAGGTGAGAATATATGTGATAAGTAATGTCCCATGATGAAAGGAAGAAAAAGATGTAATGTGTTGATAACACATGTGATAGGTACCAAACCAAGAATATAATAATATATCAAATGATTTATATTAATTACCTGGAATGGTTAACTATGAAATCAAATTAAACATGCAAAATAATATGAACATCACTTGTTAGGGGTTTATGTCTTTCATAAACATATCTTTCTCTAAGATATCTATCAAATAAGTCCTTGATTGATAAGTAACTTTTCCCTATGATAAGAGAATGTACAACTAATGAGAGAATTAGTTCAAATAATAAGGAAAGTTAATATGGTGTTATCAGATATGATAACACAATCAAGGTATGAAAGGACTTATATAGTCTCAAATAAATGATAGAGTATAATTGTGATCTTAAGAAATGTTGATCTAACTAAGGAACATGAGAGTATATGTTCCATATGAATCTTTCCATGAAAAGTTTGTGTGGAGTAACTATGTATTGAACAAAACTCTATGATGTTCCATAATAATGAAATGTCACTTGAAGACATAATGGTATAATGCTTAAATAATATCTGCTTTCCCTTTTCTTTCTGGGATTTTGGGGACGAAATCCTTGTTAGGGGTTTATAATTTGTAACATCCCTGACCTGGGTTATGAACTAACCCCGGGTGTTTTTCTTAATCATGTGATAAAATGCTTGTGGTTATCTGTTGATAATGTAATTAAATCTTCCAAGGAACATATATTTCCATTTCTGTCCTTTTTAAACAATATTGTAATGTTGTTTTGTTAATAGGGACTTATGTGCAAATTACCCAATTAAAAGGAGTTAACTTGCAAATTGCACATGGTAAGATGTTCCTTTGGTGTTGATACATCATAAGAATGAATATGATGAAGTATGATGGATTCTCCAAGTTTGGGCACCAAGATGCAACTTGTGGAGCAATCCTTGTATTTAAAACTCTAGTTTTGGTGTAAAGTGAAATTTACCCAAAATATGGAGTGCAACTTGTAAAATAAACCTTCTAGAGTATCTTTTATGACTCTTGGCATCATTTAGAGTAAGAATGATGAAGATGGTACTTCAATTGAATAATAAAATAAGAAGGAAAACCCTTATAAATTAAATAATCAAGTTATAGGCCTAATAACCCTTCTATATGTGCAACTTAGTAAGAAGTTGGTTTTCTTCACCTTTATACCTTGGGTTTAAAATGAGTTTTGCTTAAGTATGGAAGGGAGAAACATGGCTTATAAGAAGGGAAGGACCTAGATGAGAAATGGAGAAACAAGTTGTCCTTATGTTGGAATTTCACCCAAAAGTATATATACACCTTTTCTCACTTAGCAAGGATCGTTTCCTTCACTTCCCTTCTTATCCCCTTGCTTAGACCAACTTAGGACAGAGCTCTGGAGAAGAGGAGAATGTCCAAGCAGTTCTAGGTAAGCTTTGATCATCATCTTGCTTGAATTCATGGAGGAAATCATGTTGCAAGGTTGGTTTGCTAGTTTTTCTTACTTAGTTCTTCTTTCTAGCCATCCTTTACAACCCATTCTTGAAGAAGGAACCTTGGACGACCTGTGTATCTCAAGCCACCATTAAATCTTCAAAGCTTGGAGCTCTAGACCTGGTTCTAAGGCGGGTTTTATAACTCTAAACCCTTAAACTTTGTTATGCATCTTTCTTTCGTGCAAAAGTAGTTTGTTCTTCTTTCCCCCATCCTTCCTTGCTTTCTTGCAACTAAAACCATGAGGAACAGACCTGGATCTGGAGGTAGAAGAATATGGGCATGATTACCAATGCTACTTTATCAAACGGTCTTGCCCCCCCCCTTTTTGGCCAAACGGTTTGCAAAACCGTTTGAAGGGAAAACGGTTTCACAAGGTCGGTTGGAGAAAACGGTCTCCAAGACCATTTGGTTGAGTTGACCAAGGGTTTACCATTTGGGATTCCTGTTCATAATTATGTTGGTTGATGACCCTCCAAATTTGAGGGGTTAACTCCCAAGTAATCATGAGTTGAAGGCTAATCAATTAGGCAAACCTAATTGGATTAAGTGCTGATTTTTCAGCATGATTAATTGAACTTTTTGGGCAAACGGTTTCAAAACCATTTGAGGGCGTTGATCAAGCATTGACCGTTTGCGATTCCTGTTCATAATTATGTTGGTTAATAACTCACCAAATTTGATAGGTTAATTCCAAAGGAATCATGAGTTGAAGGCTAATCAATTAGGTAAACCCTAATTGGACTAAGTGCTGACTTTCAACTTGATTGATTTGACTTTTTGGGTTTTCTTGCCCAAACGGTTTCAAAACCTTTTGGGGATCACCCAAACGGTCTCAAGACCGTTTGGGGGTCACCCAAGACCGTTTGGAGGTCTAGGTTCAAGTATGGATATGTGTTTGAAGATCCAAAGATGTGGTATGAACCCTAATCGGCTAAGTGCTGATTTTGCAAGTGATTGAGATGATGTTTTGGGTTGATTGGCCCAAACGGTTTCAAAACCATTTGGGGATCACCCAAACGGTCTCACGACCGTTTGGGGATCACCCAAGACTGTTTGGAGGTCTGGGGTTAAGTATAGTTGACCAATTGAAGGTCCAAAGGTACACAATTACAAAGCAATCAATTGCTGATTTGATGATAAACTCAATAGCTCAAACCCTAATGATTTTTCACTAGAATCCAAGGGTTGGCTGAGCCAAACGATCTCAAGACCATTTGTAACTCATCCAAATGGTCTCAAGACCGTTTGGAGGTCACCCAAGACCGTTTGGAGGTCTAGGGGTGAGTGTGGTTAAGCAATTGATGATCCAATAATACGAAGTTGGAGTGTAATCAATTGTTGTTTTGGTGATCAATCCAATGATCCAAACCTTAATTGGTTGACTTAGATTTTGATGATATGATGGGAAAATGGTCTCAAGACCGTTTGGAGGTCATCCAAACGACCTCAAGACCGTTTGGGGTCAGGTCATGACCCAATTGAGTGATGGTTCAATGGGTTCAACATCAATTAAGCTCATATTGATGCATGTTGAAGGATGATCGATTTCCAACCCTAATCTAATCAATCCAAACCCTAATTGGTGATCAATTGAGGGTCACATCAGTTGAGTATTAACTTAATTGGCTCAATTGATAAGTGGTTAACCATAGCATGAACGATTGAGGAGTTCAACATTGAAAACCCTAACTCAATTGGAAGTGTTGATACACTTTTTGGTCCATACAGTTTTGAGGGTGTTTGGACCAAATGGTCTCAAGACCGTTTGAGTCCAAACGGTCTCAAGACCGTTTGGGACCAAACGGTCTCAAGACCGTTTGGTGGTCATGCGGTTTCAAAACCGTTTGGAGGTTGAAAGTGCAAAACCGTTTGGGATCTTTTAAGGTCAAGAATGCTTAATGCTTTAAAGACTTAGATGGTTCAATGGTTGTTTAACCTAAACCCTAAAGACACCTAAAGTCATTAAGGGGTTAAGTAATTAGTGAACTAAGGTATGTTAGGGTCAATGGTGAAGATTACAAAAGTACCCTTAGTGGGTTAGTGTGATTAGTACCCTCGATTAGGTAAACCCTAATGACCTTAATGGTGATGACTTGACTTATGTCAGTCAAAGTTGAGTTGACTTAACCTAATCAAGAGTGATGTAAACATCATCTATTAGTAAGAGGAGAGAGAAGACTCCTAATATCAATGACAATCAAATAAGATACCTTTAAAATGTATCAATACACACCATTAGGGTATGATCCTTCATAAGGAGATCATGGAAACCCTAATTATGGAGATTATGAATCTTAACTTAATTTGAAAGTGTTAATGGAAGTAATCTTCATAAATAATGATGGTAAGACCTCAATTCACTGTGATGTGAATAGTAAACCCTAATTTTAGGGTAAATCATGTAATGTGAATAGTAAACCCTAATTCTAGGGGAATAACATGATGTGAAATAGTAGTCCCGAATGGTGGGATATTAATAATAAACCTAATCTAGGGGAGATGTGATATGAATAGAAACCCTAATTGGAGGTGATGTTATGGGAAACCCTTATTAAGATGAATAGCAAGCTTAACTTATGGCTTATTAATCATGAAAACCTTGAGATGGTTTACTAGATAGTACAATAAGGTGAGGTGTAGCTAAATCAATTAAATAAGATGATTACGTCATAAACATATAGAATAGGGTTAGTGAACCCTGTGAATGATAAATGTGGTAATTTCAATAAATAAGGATTTAAGAGGTAAGATGCCTAGATCTTAACATCCCTATGAATAAGTAATAGATTTTACACCTTACAATAATAATGGGCATCAAACTCTTAGAAATGATGTATACTAAAGCATGATGTAGATAACATCCTGAATATGAAGATACCTAGAATAGTTGATGATGATTTATCCTATATCAACAATGTTTAAACCTATATCATTACAAATAATTGGAAAATTCTGATATATGATATATGCATCATATGAGGAAAGGGCTAATACTTAGAAGTGATGATCATTAATGATACATGATGAGTACAATAACCGAAATCAAACTCTTATAACATCTTTGAATACTCCCAAGGGTACTGGAGTATTATATTAGGGTTGAACTGATAATGTGAACAGGAAACCCTAATTAATGAAAGGTAGGGTACTTTAACCCTAAGTTTGGGTCATGATTTTAAGTATGAAACCCTTTGAATGAATTATAATATGAGGAATCCTTATGCCGTATAAGTCAAAGGGGTTTAATAAACCTAATTGAGTTGAATAAACCCTAACCCTAAGAAATCAACCATGGTAATGTAACATGGTCATGATATGATGTTGATAGCACGACCATGCTATGGAGCACAACCGTGGTAGCTTCTCTTTGCACTACCGTGCAAGGTGGCACGGTCGTGGTGTTCTATGAATAAATTGAAAAGAATTGGTATTGTGCTGATATTGTTATATATGCATGTCTTCAATTATGCTAATCATGCAGGTTACTAGAAAAAGGTAATCATAGCCAGGCAAGGGTTATGATGTTTTATTCATTAAAAGCATTTTATAAAATTTATGAATAATGATATACTATGTTGCCTGGCTTAAGAGATAACATATGAGAATGATGGGCTGTAAGAGCCTTGAGTAATATTTACATTGTTACAATTAAGGTCATGATATTAGATGACTTATGATGATTTAAGGGTTTGAACACCCCTGTTCTTGAACTATAATGATGAGATAGTTATGAAATGATAATTGATGTGAAATAAACTTGATACATTTAGTATTCTTCTTCTATAGAAGATGTTTTAATTGTTTATGTTTGAAAACATGCTTGATGCTAAAAGAATGCTAAAATGTACTTAAATAATCAAGTATGATCATATCATGTAGGGCCCTGACCATAGATCCATCATTGTCAGAGACCAAATGATGGTGAAACAGGTTTTCCTAAGGGAACTCCTGGATCATATACTTTTGAGTATATGGGGGTTTATGGACGCAAATATCCTTACGTCCTAATGTAGGAATTGATGTAGGATGTACTATTAACCTATCAATCCTTCATTATATGTTTATACCAGGATGATGTATCACCAATCTCCCGAAGAAATCACCAATACCGCATCGATGACAGATAAACAAGAGATCTTTCGATGACGAAGAGAGTACAGAATACCACTGTAACTCTATAGCGAAGTTTCCAGAATACCCTGGATAGCTATCATAGCAGAGACACAAGATGTCCTGCAAGTAAATCCTATTACTGACTAAGGAAGATGAGGTCATAAGAATCCGACTCTTTTGATGACCTATGTATGGTACCGACGCGATTTCGTAATGGTCGGTTGGAGAATGAGCGGTATACCTCATCTCCGCAAGGCATAATAATGTTTGGAAAACATAATCAGCTGTGTAGCATAACTGCTTAGGTTGAACTACAAGAAACAATGATTGATGTTACATTGTTTATAATAATCTAGTTAAATAACTAGTATACATGTTCTCCATATTCTTTAATGAGATATGCTTTGATATCCAATTAAGTTATAATTGAAATGTTGCTTTACTTGACATTAAACCTGCTGTTAAATGTGAATAATTATACTGCTTATTATTATTCCTTATTGCAATAACAAAGCTTCTGGCAGAGAGTTATAACTCTCGCTGGGACAATTATTCAATTGTCTCACCCCCGTGGGATTCGACTTTTTAGGGAGACGCCGAGGACGAAGGAATCCATCTAGAGATGAGCAACAACAGCAGCAGCAACACCAGGGGCAGCAGTAAATCTCAGGTGGAGATACTGACTGTCAAGTCTTGTAGATAGTAGGTCCTATGTGTCGTCTCTGTACTCTCAGGTCCTAGGAGTCAGTAGATCTGAGGTTTTTGGCTTAATGCCTCGAGATTTTTTATCTTGCCTATACAGGTAACAGGGCTATGGATGTATGTAATCACTCGAGATGTGAATTCACAGAGATGTAATGTCAAACCATGTTGTAAACAATTCATCTTGTTCTCTTATAAAAAGAGTTTTATGGTTTAAAGATATCTTTCCAAAATGTTTTAAATTTTTAGTAATTTTTGATTATTCCGCTACTAATAATTCACTTCCGCATTAGTTAATCATGTTTTCAGGAGACGGTCACCACATTAACTTCTTCCAACCGCTGCCTATAAATAGCAGCTACAGGAAGCTGAAAAGACAGTTCGGAACCCCCGAGAGCTGACTGAGGAAAGAATCTGGGAGCTAGTGTGTCGTGCCTGAGAGGTTGTGCCGAACGATTCTAGGTGAGCACTTACCCATCCCGAGAGGGAGGGAATGGTTCACTCAGGGCCGACCCGGGCACCGCTGCAGGCCGATATCGGCCGACAAAGGATACCCGATAGGAGTGGCCGATACCTGGAAGCAAGACTCTAGCCTGGCACGATACCGAACCCCGATACGCATCGCCAGTCACGGCGTGTCGCCCGAGAGGGTGCCGCCCGACATGATCGTATCGGGCCAGGGTGCCCCACGTGATACATCCACCCGTCGTTAGCGTGTCGCCCGACACAGGTGTATCGGGTAAGGCTCCTACCCGGTATCGGGGTGGAGAGTCGGCTGTTGTATGTCGTCCTTCTAAATCAAGAAGGCGACGTTTATCTTTGTTATTTCAGTCATTTACTTCTTTTACCTATGCAATGTGATCAGACCCTTATTTTTTATGGAAATAGAAGAGTTTTAATTATCTGCTGCTTCATGTTTGGTACCTTTGTTGGATGATTGCTATGTTTAACATCTGAACTCTAGCTTGTACGCTTGGATCACATTTCGATTAGCTACCGAATTGTGTTTTCCCGTCGCAACAGCCTTGAGAGAGGTGTTGTGGCTCTAGTGTTTGGACCGATTCTGGAGTACGAGAGTGCCCGGAATCGGAGTTTCTTTAGTAACCTTTCCACTCTAACTTAAGTCCAGCAACCTCGAGAGGGGTGTTGATGCTTAGTTAGAGGTACCCGCTTCGAGAGGAGGGGTACAGGACGTTTCTGCTGCCGCTTGTTTTACCGTAGTTTTCTCCTTCATACCTTGTTTTAGCGCTAGTATTATCTCTCTATTTACGTTGCACGAAAACCCCTAAAAATTGATAAATGCTAAAAACCTTAATTTTTCCTTGTAGCTCCATTTGGAGATAGATTTCTTTTATTTTATCGGTCTTATCTTGCTGTTCCCTTAGGGAACTCTACCATCTCTTTACCCTTGCCGAAGTGTAACGTGTCGATTCGGTGTTCTCAACACTACCACCATTGTCCTTGTATTCGACCCTATATATCTACTTCGACCCCGTAAACAAAGTTGCGAGGGCCTAGAAGGTTTTGGGTTATAAATGTAAAAGTCCGACTACTTCAAATCCACCTCTAATTTTAGGACGCGTGATTTAGGCCGGTCAACGTTTTGGCGCCGTTGCCGGGGACAAGGAAAAACGGTACTGTTGACGAACCTGAATCCACTAACTACACTCCAGAGCCTCAAGCTTAGAAATGAGCTTGACATCACTCTCTTTTTCCTTTTTTTAATTAATATTATTCTTTGCCTGAAATGAATATCTCGTATTATTAATAATAGGTTTTCTAACTTGATTTTTCATGCTATTTCAGCTACTCTGGAGAAAGGCCTTCTATTCAGCTGAGCATCGATACCATCCAACATGCCACCTCGCATTGAGCCACCCCATTCAGAAGGTGAATGTCAAGGGAGAGCTAGGCCTCATTCGCCTCCACCTGAAGTCAACGACCGCTACGACGACAACGATGAACTTGAAGATCTAGAAATGGAGCAATTCGAGGAAGATCCTCGCCGTGATAGACGTCGCCACCACCAAAAGGCACAGGAGGAATCACAATCATCAAGAGCAGCGCCAAGAAGCCAGCGACAGTGATGATTCTGAAGAAGAAGAAAAGACTCTGAGGGAGCTAGCTTCCACAAAGGCTAACAATTCCCGATGCCCTGTCATCATCCCGCGTTTCAACGTCACCAATTTTGAGCTCAAGCCATCAGTTATCTCAGTGATTCAAAACAAGAGTTTTAGGGGGAGTTCTAAGAATGACAACCCCTATCACCACTTGGACACTTTCAAAAATATCTGCGACACCATTAAGATGCGGGGGGTTCCCCAGGAAGTAATCTACTGCAAGGGCTTCATCTTCTCTTTGGAAGATAAAGCTCTATCATGGTATCTGGGGCTGCCCCACCAAGCCCTGAATGGATGGGGAGCACTGGAAGATGCCTTCGTGAACAAGTTCTATCCAACTGAGAAGACTGTGCGAAACAGACAAAGGATAACTTCCCTCATGCAAAAGCCAAACGAGAACCTCCACGACGCCTGGGAAAGATATCAGGAATATCAGAGGGATTGCCCTCATCACAATTACAAGAAGGGTTTCTTGGTCACCACCTTCTATAACGGTTTAACCCCCGAGGAAAGAGTTTCACTGAATGCAGCTGCAGGAAGTGACCTTCAGGGAAAGAAGCTGAGCAAGTCCGAGAGGATTATCAAAAACATGGCCGAGCTCCAAGCCGGCACTGACTATGATAGATCTGACATGGGACAAACTAAGAAGGCTGGTGAAGGACCTTCTTTTGAATCCAAGGCTCTGGAGACGATTACTTCTCAAATCCAGAGGATAGCAATGGATGTAAAACAACTTAAAGAATCCAGCGGAAAAGGGAGGAAGCAGGTTGAAAAAGTAATGAAGTGTGTAACATGTGGAGAAGGGGGGCATGGGTTAGATAATTGCATCTACACCCGACCAGACGCATCAATTGATACCGAGTCTGAGGCTGAAGAGACTAAGAATGTCTCTTTTGTAAACTTCAAAAGGTCGGACCACCCCGGTTTCAGTTATGGCAACAAGGTTGCAGCTTAAAACTCACATCAGTTGCATACTTCCTCCAAGCCACCTCAAGCCTTCAAGAAGAGGGGAGGACCAAGTCAGTACACTAAAACTACCTCCTTCTAGTCAAACAAAGGAAACTTCCAGGGGCAAGTTAAGTATCAAGGATTAGCCAAAGAGCAGGGGTAGGATAAGGTTTCAAACCAGTCAGACGTGGTCGGACAACTGTTTGATTTTGTAAAAAGGCAGGACACAATTAATAACCAGCTAGCACAGAGTGCGCTATCAAATTCAGGTGTTTTGAACTCATTATAGGTCCAGATGGCGGATATGCAGACGCATCAACGCCAGATTGATCAGCAATTAGCTCAGATTGCCGAATTAATAAAGAATCCCTCGGGCAAAATACCGTCCAACATCGAAACTGCCAAGAAGGCAGGGCTGTGATCGAGAGAGATAGGATAGAGTTGTAAGAGATGGATGATGCTAGAGGATAAAGAGTGAAGAAGCTGGGACCGTCAAGCTGGAGACAAAAACTACAGCGCTTCTCGGGAGGCAACCCGAGCTTTCTTTTCTTTCCTAGAATAGGATGCAATTTACTTTCCTGCAAAATAAACATTACGAACATTTGGACTGTAATAAGGCCCGAGTCAGCACGTGTGCCACGTGCACTGACTCTTTTGTTTTATGGGCCACCGCTCTATTTCATGGACCGGGATGGGTAATACTATCTGAGGCTAGGATCTTAACCTTGGCCAATGATGTTTTACTCATCGACTGCCTTTTCTCCGCTTTGTTTTTAAGTTTTTCACCTTGATTTTGTTCTGAAGCCTTCGTATCAGGCAACAACTCAACCGGCGCGCGGAACACGCTCATTTCGGGCGATGGTATTTTGGGCATCGCGAGGTCCGTGATGGATGACATTCCTAGGCGGCGTGTACCTGTATCGTGCATAAGGAGTAATTACCCTTGTGCTGACGGATGGACTGCCCATCTCGGGAATGACCTATCCCAATGGCCGGCACGCGTTCCAGAAATTACATGTTTTACCCCCGGTCGAGATCGCTATAAATAGTATGGAAAGTTTACTGTGTCGGGCTACTACCTTTACTGTTTTCACCTACCCGTATCGTGTTGTGATTTCCTTCGTCTGCTCCCATGTCGCGTAGCCTCCTTCTTCTCTTGTGTCGCGTGGGAAGTTCAAGAAAATAGCAAAGGTATAGCCTGATAGCCCGATGCCCGACACAAGCCTCCTATCACGCATAACTTATCAGACTAACGACTTTAGCTGGGTTTCCTCGTATCGTCCGATACGTGTGTCGCGCGACACGCCTTTAGCACGCGCTTTCCCGATACGCCATATCGGGCGATAACCGTGTCGCCCATCCTTGTGCCGCATCGCTTGTTTTATTGTCGGGCGACGCGTTGTTTTATCAGGAAGGCCATATCGAGCGCTTTGCTTCTCGCGACCGTATCGCCCAACACACCCATGCTGAGCGACGAGCCTAATGCGCAGTTCTCTCCGTATCATCCTGTTCGGTATCGTCTAAGATATTATTTTGACGGAAGACGCCCATATCTCGTATCGGGCACGAGCATACATCCATTTAAGCTTTGTATCGCCAGATATAGCGGTGGTAGGTAATTTTGTATCGGGCCGAATCTTATCGTGCATTTAGTTTTTCCTTTTAAACGTCGATATCAATTTGTTTGTTCTGCTTACCGAATACCGACGCTTAATTGATTAATAACTTTGTTTAATGATAACAGAAATGGCCCATACAAAGCAGACCGTCGTTCGAGTTGATGAACACGACAGAAGAATCAACGCCGAAGCCACAACTGAAGCGACAATGGTCGGGCAGAATTGCCCGAACCCCGAGACGGCTGGGCCATCAACTGCGGAAAAGAGAATAAGAACCGGAGAAGTGGCGACTCTAGCAATAGCTACAACATCAGTGGAAGAACCCCTGGATCACACGCTAGGAAGGTTCGTGCCGAGAGATGACGAGCATGGATGTCGGTATGCAGAACTGGTGACCAAGCTCTACAAGACAAGCAGATTTTGCCACCAGTCTTCTTTCATTCAGCTGGGTATCTTTGAAAAACTAGAGAGCGTCCTCACCGCGGCAGGACTGAGGAAGATCTGCCTCAGCCGTTCTCCCTCTTACACCAAACTCACAAGGGAGTTCATGTCGTCTCTCCGCCGGGTGAAGAACACTATTGAGGAAAAAGGAGAACATGGTGGAGCAGACAGACTGCAAGCACGGCTGTACAACTCGGAGCACATCATCTCCGAAAAGCTGCTGAACGAGATCTTCTCCTCCAGCGAGAAAGAGAAGAAGCTGATGAATAACGGTGAAAGGATCACCGAAGGAGACGGGTTCAACCCCGTGGAGCTCTGGAAAAGGCTGACCGGCGAATCATCGTTCAAACCGGGAAGCAAAGTGGCGGCGGTGCACTTATGTTTCTGGAGAATTGTGCACAAGCTGGTGGCGTGCTTGCTGTTAAGCAAAAACGAGTCTAGCAATATTTACACTGAAGAACTCCACATCATGTGGCACATGATGGAGGGAAGAGTGATCAACCTGGGATGGTTTTTGCTGAATAGGCTGCACCCAATAAAGGATGCCACCAAGGAATACTATATGGGTGGCATCGTCAACTTGATCGCGGTTGGGCTTGGGTACCCAAAGGAGCCGTGCAGTCTTTCGAGGACGAGGGGCGACAAGATGATCGACCTCAAGTACCTCATGAGGGCCAGCATCATAAAGAAGGAGGGGAGATGCTACTTCTACAAGTTTGCAAGGACAAATACCCTCCTTCCACTCCCTCACTGCGCCACCTATGACGCAGAAAAGCTGGTCTTCACCGTAGCAGAAATAGAAGCTGTGGCGATAGACGCCGCTTATGCCTCCACCACAAGAATTCAAAAGAGGGTTGCTGTGAGAGGAGAACCAATTCCGCTCGACCCAAGGCAGGACAAAGCGTCAACGACCTTCGCCGAGCCAACCGCCAATCCAGATCCACCGATGACAGCAGTTGATAGAGCTGTCATTGCTCCTACCATACCAGCCACAACCACAATAGCACCACTTGTAGCTGAAGAGGAATCAGCGATCGTTGAGGTCGTCGAGGAAACAACCATGGGAGCTGCCGCGGAAGAGACAATCATAGCCCCCAAAATTTTTGTAATGCCTTTAGAGGCAGACGAAGAAGTACAACCGGACACCGAGGAGGGGGTGTTCGCCGAGATCCTAGAGATGGAGCTCGGAGCCGCACAACTAACACTGACACCGCCGCCGGTGTCCCCTATAGCGGTTGCTGAAGAGATCGCCGACAACGTAGAGGTGGAGCAGCATCCACCCACACCACGACCATCTCAACCACAACAAGAAGGCGAGGTAGTGACGACCGCAAGAGTGTCGACGCCTCACCCAGAAGCATCCGCCTCGCGGACGATCGAGATAGGATCTACCTCGTCAGGTAGACCCTCACGCGAGAAAGGTATCACGGGGACTAGAGAGAGATCTACAGGAACCCCTTTGTCGCTTGGAAAAATTTTGGGGCACAAATTCGACTACTTGCGGGAGGTAACAGAAAGCCACTCGACTACAATTACTTCTCTAACCCGCAAGTTTACTTTTTTCCAACAGAGGCTGAATGACCAGGAGAAGGCACTGGTGACTCTAGTTGGACTTCCTGACCAACTAGAAGTATTCAATGCGACGCTTCAACAAACCCTTCAACGCATCGACATGATCAAGGAGAGGCTGAACAGGGGAGACGACCATCCGCGCCGAAGGCAGCCGAGAAGGTCTCCGTCGCCCTCTGGCTCTGGCTCTGGCTCTGGCTCCGGCTCCTCACCTTCGTCGGCAGCATCCTCGAGATCATCGTCCTCTTCCGCCTCCAGTGGGCCCTCTACAAAGCCCGAAAAAGAAACGACGTATAAGTCTGCCACAGGGTCTCCAGCAGGGGAGGAGAGCTCCCGAGGCATTGAAGACTTTGCTCCCTCCGCCTCCCTAAATGAAGTCGAAGACAATGACGAATAGTGTTGAGCATCGGTCCAGAACCGGACCGGACCGGACCGGACCGGACCGGACCGGACTGGACCGGACCGGACCGCGGACCGAATTTGAACAAATATATGGACCGCAGACCGGACCGTTTCGAGGTAGGACCGGACCGGGACCGGACCGTTTTGTGTTAGGACCGGACCGGACCGGACCGTTTGGACCGTAATCAGCCTTTTTTACATGTTTTACAACTTATTTAATTGTAAAAAGTTGATAATCTTAGTCACTTCTAACAATTATATAACTTTAGTATCAAACATTTATACTAGTAGTGATTGTATATGTACTTTATTTGTAATTATTATAAGAATACACCTTCAAATATACATGAATTTTATATAAAAGTCAATCTGCGGTCCGGACCGGACCGGACCAGTTTTGGACCGGACCGGACTGAAGACCGAATTCATCGAAATTCCCGGACCGCGGACCGGACCGAACACAAAATGGACCGGACCGGACCGGACCGAATTGAGCAGTCCGGTCCGGTTTTGTGGTCTGGACCATTATTTGCTCACCCCTAATGAAAAATCTGTCAGCATCGGGGAGGATTCTTCTGATGAATCGGAGGGAGAAGGGGGAGACATCTGCGCTTCCAACCAAAGACACCCCCCCAGAGGAAGAAGCTTGACGGCAAATGCATTCTCTGCGCCGTCGGAGATACATATTTTCGAGATGGAGGACTTCGACAGAAGAGCCATCGGATACCTGACGATCAGGGACCAGAAGCTGCTGAATAAGGTCTTGAGATCACAGGCTGACGAAGAAGAAGTCATCTGGAGTGACGGATATTTCTCAGTGCAACGGGGAATGTTGAGAAGCATATTCCGCTCCCCAGCTGTCGTTGGAAAGAAGCTGTTCAGGGTCCTACTAGGCACCGTGATAAAGAACGCAGGCATTAGGACAGGCCGATAGACGATCTACAACGCCACCCCGGCCTTGGCGAGAAAACTGATGAGGGGTTTGTATGAATCCACACAGGTGGCCAGTATGCTGAAGCACATTGAAGAGCAAAACCCAAACCTAGTGGTGGCCCCCTACAAACATCGAAAGAATTGGTTCCTGTGCGTTGCTGACCTCCGCAGTCACGATGTTCAACTACTAAGCTGCTGCAACAAAGAGGTCCCATGCACAAGCAACACTTTCGTACACCCCGAAGACAAAATTCTGAGGCTACTCCCGCTGCGCCTCCACCGTGTTATGAAGAGTGGAACCCAACGTCACGGCGATGTCTGGAATTTCTTCACACTGAGGGACTTCCCCGTCCAAGAGGAAGAGGGAAGTGGAAACAACGCCTTTATAGTCCTGCGAGCCATGGAGATGACACATGTCTTCAGATACTTAAGACAAAGAGCCAAAACTTCTACCAGCTCAGAAGCATATATGCACTGTTGCTGATCAAGGACAAGTGTTATTTCCTAGACGCGGGCGTACCAAATAGGCTGCTGAACAGTGATTTAGAAGACACATCTTCGCAGCCCAGCAACACTCCTGAGAAAGAAACTGAGATAGAAAAGGACATGTATGGGGCAGGCAAGCAGTTAAAGATCCTACGGGAAGTGCATGGATTTGAAGACCCAACTTTGCCTGAAACATCAGAAGATTTGATCAACAAGTTCGACCTCTTCTCGTGCGCTACACTCATGCAGGAGTAGGTCAATGAAATTCTTCTGAAGTTAGCTGATTCTACCCCGGCAGATGTCATCTACGAGGCAGGCAATGTCATAGTCTCAGTTGATGACTTAAGGGACATGATAAAAGAAGAAGGATGATTCGCTGTATCAGTGGCGGCCGCTTACATCCAAACACTACAGCCAAGGTTCGAACACGCATACATAGCTCATCCAATGCTGTTCAACGACATCTGCCTAGCCGATGAAACAGGAGCAAAGCAATATTTTCTAGAAGAGTTGGAGAGTAGGGTTCCACAGACTATCTTCCTACCCATCCTGCACTACAACCACTGGACGCTCCTAACGGTGTACACTCGTCAATGAGCATGAATCTTTTACAACAGCTCGGACAGCAACAAAGACCATCCGGTGCAGTGTACATCAACAACGTTGACCTCCCTCGAGCGCCTAGTACGAAAATACTACGAGGATGTGGCGGCGCTGATATAACCATTCCTAGACATAGCAACATCCAGATGGCACGAGCTTCAATTCTGCCACCGCAGTCCACAATAGATTTCCTTATCCAATGACTGCGACATCTTCATGCTAGAATGGATATCGAATGAAGTGACGCCTGACCAGCTCCACCACATTGATTACCACAGCAAATGAGGAGAATATGTGTGGGAGATTCTATCTGGCGCAGACGCGCTCACCAGCTAACCCTCACTGGGTTAACATTACCCTACCTTATCTACTTCACAACTCTAGGACAGAGTGTGAAGTAAGATTGGGGGGGTACCATGTACCAGTGAGGGAGGTACAAAAATTCAAAAAAAAATCCAGACTCCACCTTTTT
Organism: Alisma plantago-aquatica; assembly: GCA_963693085.1. NCBI lineage: Eukaryota > Viridiplantae > Streptophyta > Magnoliopsida > Alismatales > Alismataceae > Alisma > Alisma plantago-aquatica. The sequence continues at coordinate 995,718,953 of OY856412.1, forward strand.
ATTCTTTTGTTTTTCTTCTATATCATGTGTACATATACATATGCATGCTAAAATTTCAAAAAAAAATTGTTGCTTATTTTGTCTCCCTACATATGTACAAAGTCACTATATCAGTAAAAACATTATACGACTTCTTGCTAGTTTGTTTTCTATGTGACCAATGAGATGCAAGTTTTGTTATGTCTTTTTGATAATACAGCCTCAAACGACAAAAGACTACGGATTTCCACGCCAAAAATTTCAAAAAAAAATAATCTCGAAACAGATAAGAGACGAGTATGGAGAAGGAAAAAGCTTCCCAAACAGCAAAAATCCCTCTTGTTCTCCCCTAACCAACAAAAACCCCAAGAAGAGAAAGCAGCCTTATGAGAGTGAATAAAAGCATGAGAGTTGTGCCAAATGAAAAGAAAAAATATATATATACACACTTTTTTTCCAAAAGTACCCATCTTTAGGCATGGTAGATCTGGGGCAGTGGTACGTAGGATGTGAAATCACTGCTCTAAAGCCAACTGGCTTGGACTGCAGGGACCACTTGCCCGTTAACAGACCCGTACCTGGATGGACTGATGGGAAATAAGAAAAACCCAAAAAAGACTTAAGCCTACCCAAATACACAACTTTCTTCCCCTTAAAGCTGTTTGGTGTGAAAGCTAACTTCAGAATCATGCACCAAAGTCTCGCCGCAGTTGTAGAGAAAAATTTTGCTGAAATAATAAGGCAGGAGAAATAAAGTCTGTTGTTTGTGACCAGGCCATATTCTCAGAAAGACACCTCAATGCTCGCTCTAACCCATGGTCTGAAAACTACATCGGTCAAGAAGATGCATCACAAAATAAAGTATAAATATTTATTGAGGACAATCAAAATGCTAAGTTTAGGGGAGTTGATAACACCAAATTTTGTGATGTTTTTGACTGTTATTTTGTTATCAAAATTTCCCTTTTTAACTGTTTTCCTCTCTTTTTATATGTACTTTTGCAATAACAGGCCACTTTACACTCTTAACTCAATATTTCCATCTTTTGCAGAGTTTTCCTCCATTTTTGACTCATTTATCGTCGATAAAGCCCGTCCCGGCCCATAAACGTGTTCTACCTGCATCGACCTTTTTCCCCAGGAAGCCGGCCGATACGCCCACTGCCCGACAGGGTAGCACAAAACACCGACACGCGACATGATGATTCCGCACAAGAAGGAACTAACAGGCGATACACCTTTTACCCAATAGGGAGCCATGCTCGCCACGACAACTGAAGCGCGTCGCGCGATACAAGCCACCCACCGGCAGTCGCCACTCGTCACGATGACCGACAACTCGACATCCTTGTGTCGGGCGATACGCATATCGGGCATGCCTGAAGCCGTACTAATGGAACAAAAGAAGGACATGTGGCGCCCATAACACCTTAACTTCTTCCAACCACTGCCTATAAATAGCAGCTACAGGAAGCCGAAAAGACAGTTCAGAACCCCCGAGAGCTGACTGAGGAAAGCATCTGGGAGCTAGTGTGTCGTGCCTGAGAGGTTGTGTCGGGCGATTCTAGGTGAGCACTTCCCCATCCCGAGAGGGAGGGAATGGTTCACTTAGGGCCATCTCGGGCACCACTGCAGGCCGATATCGGCCGACTAAGGATACCTGATAGCAGTGGCCGATACCTGGAAGCAAGACTCTAGCCCGACACGATACCGAACCCCGATATGCATCGCCAGTCACGGCGTGTCGCCCGAGAGGGTGCCGCCCGACATGATCGTATCGGGCCAGGGCGCCCCGCGCGATACATCCGCCCATCGTTAGAGTGTCACCCGAGAGGGTGTGCCGCCCGACACAGGTGTATCGGGTAAGGCTCCTACCCGGTATCGGGGTGGAGAGTCGGCTGCTGTCTGTCATCCTTCTAAATCAAGAAGGCGACGTTTATCTTTGTTATTTCAGTCATTTACTTCTTTTACCTATGCAATGTAATCAGACCCTTATTTGTTTATGGAAATAGAAGAGTTTTAATTATCTACTGCTTCATGTTTGGTAACTTTGTTGGATGATTGCTATGTTTAACATCTGAACTCTAGCTTGTACGCTTGGATCACGTTTCAATTAGTTACCGAATCGTGTTTTACCGTCGCAACAACCTTGAGAGAGGTGTTGTGGCTCTAGTGTTTGGATCGATTCTGGAGTATGAGAGTGCCCAGAATCGGAATCGCTTTAGTAACCTTTCCACTCTAACTTAAGTCCAGCAACCTCGGGAGGGGTGTTGATGCTTAGTTAGAGGTACCCGCTTCTAGAGGAGGGGTACATGACGTTTCTGCTGCCACTTGTTTTACCGTAGTTTTCTCCTTCGTACCTTGTTTTAGCGCTAGTATTATCTCTCTATTTACGTTGCACGAAAACCCCTAAAAACTTATAAATGCTAAAAACCTTAATTTTTCCTCGTAGCTCCATTTGGAGATAGATTTCTTTTGTTTTATCGGTCTTATCTTTTTGTTCCCTTGGGGAACTCTGCCATCTCTTTACCCTTGCCGGAGTGTAACGTGTCGATTCGGTGTTCTCAACACTACCACCCCTGTCCCTGTGTTCGACCCTGTATATCGACTTCGACCCCGTAAACAAAGTTGTGGGGGCCTAGAAGGTTTCGGGTTATAAATGTAAAAGTTCGACTACTTCAAATCCGCCTCCAATTTTAGGACGCGTGATTTAGGCCGGTCAAGTAGCAATAATGGTAGTTGAAATAAACAAACCATAATTAGCAAGTCCTATTAGCAACCATCGTTTCAACAACCACTAGCATCTCTCTAGCATCTTTCTGGTTGAGAGATTGTTGGTAACTTGTATGAAGACATGACACTTGTGATGATGCTTTCCTCAATTGAAGTCTTAGGGAATATATATTCTTGGTACCTTATGGAGAAAGAAATGAAGAGGAGAGGCTCTATTACTATACTTTGATATTGAGATATTGTAGACTATTTATAAGTAGAATGAAGATATTTATAATGAGATTATAGTAATTACATTGATCATAACCAACATTTTAAAAAATGGGATGTTGTAAGCATGTAGGAAACACCTTGTAACTTTAAGCACTTAGCGGGTGATTTTTTTAAAAGCGGGTTAGAATTTCCTATATATTTTTATGCAAGAATACACAAATGTATATAAATAATATATACTTTAGGAACTTTTATACACATGAACACCCTACAAAACCATGCAAAACACCCAAATAGTTTACAACACAACTATAAAACAATAATATATAGCTATAGTATAGTAAACAATAGATTTGTGGCAACTTAAATGTACTCCCAACCTGAGGCATGTATACAATTAAAATCTCCAATTTTCTATGTATATAGCTAAGTAGTAAACAATAGACTTATTATTGATACCTAAATAACTTATATTTACATTTATATATTGTGAATTAGTTTTATATTACAATCATACGTTCGAACAATGCACGCATTATAATGTGCACACAATTAATATATAATAGTCTACAATACTTGGATCATACGATTTACTTAAGTTACAACAATATTAGGATTATCCAAGTCAATATGTGATATTGCATTTAACTATATCATCCAAGTCAGTTAGTTCTTATCGTTTCATTCTAATTAGGTAATAGTTACGGTTGTCAGCAATTGATTCATATTTCATAAACTAGATGTAAATTGGCCAGTAATGTAGTACTTTAGAGCATACTAATTACAAAAGAAGTCATATACAAAAAAGAAATACAGAACTGGGGTGGCCCAAAAAGATGTCTAAAATAAACAACTCTAAGTGGGTGATTTTCTTGACTGCTGTAACCAAGAATCAATATGGCGTGATCTTTATTTATTCAATTAATCAGTGATTGGGGCCTTATTAAGTAGAAGAGGTGCCTGGCAGTAGCTTCTTAAGTGACATGTTTTTCAATTCACCGATCTTAACCAATGCCATAACCATTCAGTTGACTAGGTTAGAGCAACTTGGCCTCAACATACGGAAAGTGGATATGAATAAAATAGAAAATAAACTTTTGGGATATATATGTGTGTCACTTATGATAGTCTTGGTATTGTGCGATTACTATTGAAAAATTAGAACAGTCTTGTGATACAGGTCATACGTTGGACTCTATTGTGTACTTTACTACAATGATTTGTATATGAACATGGAGTTCCAACCTAGTAAGGTGTTCATGTTATGAATAAAGTTGAAATGAGAATGCTAAGGTGGTTATGTGGAAGCTGAGGAAAGATCGAACTAAAAATGATTATACAAGAAATAAAGTAGGAAAGATCTTGCAATAAAGACTTGTTTGCACCGCTTGAAATGTTATTGAGATAGGCAAAGTTAATATAGGAAAAGGTAGACCAAAGTAACTTGAAGGAGAGTTCTAAAATGTTAATTAAAAATTTGAACCATTTCTCGATTTGGGCGTGTCATCCCTGCGCATGGGCCATAGTAAGCACCGCTTGAAATGTTACTGAAATAGGCAAAGTTAATATAGGAAAAGGTAGACCAAAGTAACTTGAAAGGAGAATTCTCAAATGTTAATTTAAAAGTTGAACCATTTCTCGATTTGGGCGTGTCATCCCTGCGCATGGGCCATAGTAATCTTCTATGTATCGTTCCAATTTTACCCGATGTCTCCTAAGAGACGAATTCTGAAATGTTATTAAGTTTGCATCTAAATGAGAATCTGATTTATGACAATGCTGTAAGAAAAAAAATTATCCACACAGCGGCATATCACAACTTCCTGTGACTTTTTGGAAAGAGACAGTTTCAAATGTAACCTTTTCCCTTGATGTACGAATAATTCCTATTTTCGAAATATTTGACAATAATATGAATACTTAGTGTATTTAAGGGTTTATTTTTCTCCCCCACAAATAGTTCACGTTAGTGATTTTTTCCATCACTATGTAATCTTTTTTTAGCTTGAGATCTATGGAAATATAGCTACATCTCACTCTCTTGTGACTGAAATTGTCTCATGTAATGGTGCTTGTAACATTAATCTCTATGTTTGTAATCAAATTGGTGTATTTAGTGCATTGGTAAAATAACATGTTCTTATTTGTGACATCATTTTTAGTAGGTTTGTACTTATTTAGTATTTTAATACTAACGTTAATTAAGAGTATGCTCATAGGCGATTTAGTAAACATTTAAATAAATACAAAAAGATCTATGTATATAAACACACACACACACTTTAGTTTGTATTATATCTGACTTTTCTCCCGAATCTGGATTTTCACGCATAATTCCTAAATTGTAACCTTTGTACTCAGCTGAACGAATCCCGAATTCCATATTTGTGGCTTTGTACTGGACCCTAAAATGATTAGCATTGAGTAGATTATGATGAATACGACGTTGTTTAGGAAAAAGCAAAACTATATCTAGGCATGTGTAATAATCTACATGTAATCTTTATTATGCACCATTACAAGACCTTTTTGTACGGTTGAGTTTCCATAAATTGTGAATTAATAATAAGTTAAAAATTCAATAAATTAACATTGTAACATTTTAAACAATAACTGATACCATGAACAAGGTGTATTCAACATTTTTGAATCAATAATAAGTTGGACATTCTATAAATAACATTATAACATTTTAAACAATAACTGATACCATGAACACGGTGTATTCAACATTTTAAACCACATATTTAGAAGTTATTTCTTCCACTTTAAATTTTCTGATTACTTAAAGAGGCCATTTTGATACCAAAATGTAACTAATATAGGAAATTTCAAATACCTTCTTGAAGTGTAAGCTCCCTGCCCTCTTTGTGAATTAATAATAAGTTTTCTTATTGTTTTTCATATCTTCATTTAAATAAATTTGGTCAAAGGTGAAGCGCAACGGTCAACGGGGAGGATTTTCCCGTTGGACCCAAGCCCCTGTTTGGTTCGTGATCCAATCTGGACTGGGCTTGCCTTTTTGTGCCATGTAGACGCTAATCCCGACTAACCCAGTCATGAACCAGTCTTATTTTGTTTGGCAAAAACTCGACTGGCAGATCCATTTTGGATTCTGTATTCCTTTAATCAAGACCAAGTCAGTGCTGTTAGCAACAGAATTTCAGAATCCCAGTCTAGATTTAGCTTTGTCTTTTGTATTATTTTGTTTTATATACCAGACCGAAAAACACAAATTACGAGGCCAATCCAGTTTAATGAGTGTTTGTAATGGGATTGAGTTGTCAAACAAAACAAGATCGAATCTAGATAAACTAATCTGGATCCATCGACTAACCCGGTCCAAACTTCGTAATCTCAATCTCGAACCAAACAGGGGCCAAAGATTCACGCAAATCAAGGTCTACGCAAAGGAATGTGGTGCAAACCACAATTTTTATCAACCACAAAATCCCACAATAGTCAAACCCTATTAGAAATTGAATTTGAGATATCTTGTTTAGGACCATTGTCTTTTCACCAGCCCGTCACACCCTTGTGGGTAAAATATGTTTTAAAGTCAAAAGTGAATGTCTTGTATGCAAAATAATAAATGTCTCGTATGCAAAAACAACATTGTATTAGGAATAAGAGTTTTTTCTTCCATGTTCTGAGAAATTCCGACCAGCCCCCTACGGCTTGCCATCAACAGAAACACAAAAGAATGATGCCCGATTTACCCTTCTCCCTTTTTCTTCCCACCGTACCATCCTGTTGCTGCTACGTTCAATTTTTCCTTCTTCAAATTTTGGTATATATTGAGACTAATAAATAAAGTGGAAAATAGAAGGATAAGTTGATATAACTATAAACAATAACTACAATACGTGACCTTATACATATAACATAAACAGTAAAACAACAATAACAATATTAAACATAAGAGCAACATACTTTACACGTAATGCATAAACAATACGATAAGATGTATAAGCAAGTAACCTAATACTTACTTTTCGTAGCTTGATATTTACTTTCTGAAATAAGGTGCACCACACGTAAGCCTGTTTGAGTTGTAATTTAAATATTTCCCAATTTCTATCAGATGATTACAATCGGTTTTAGAAGTGCTACTCAAACTCTTCCATATAATTACATAAATGTGCAGTAGGCGTGCAACTATTTATTGGTATGTGTCTATTTAATTACACTAACTGGATACATGTTAAACTCTAGTATAGGAAACATTCTATAATATTTTTATATGACATCCTATAAAAATGTATCATTTCACTTTTAAAATCAATCTTCTAAAAATTATAAGGAGAGAGAACCTGTTGTCATGCACCATCAGAATATATATCAAAATTCACCATATAATAGTAAGATCTGTCCTATAGTAAACGGTCTATGGAACATATGCAGTTTGTTATTTTAGAAACCGTCATGATGCAGTACGAAGTTATATTTCTTGTATAAAAATATGGTTTAAAAGATACCGTAACGTCATATACGAATAAGATATTTTAATCCTATGTGTATTTTGGATTGTTTTGCAATATTGATTAGAATTCATTATTCCAAACAACAATAGTTTTTTTTAAATATATTTACTTATGAAAATTGATAATGAACTATGATTTTTCTATGTTGTGTCATAAAAATTATAGATATTATTTGGTGTCATGTGAAAGATGGGGGGTCCAATCTTATTATAACAACACGTGAATGAGAGCCTTTAGATGTTATAGATCTCCCTTGTAGGTGATCTATGTCGGTTCAAACTCACAACCTGCGACAAATAAACCAACCATGCATATTGATTGAACCACTTGACAAGTGCAAATTGTGATAATCAAATTATATAACCATGACTTTTTCACGATTGAGATAGAACTAGAATGGGGCTTGTGAATAAATTTTGAGCACTGTGGGAATTCACATAAGTGTATTACTTAGGTCTCAAATAGTTATAACCTCAACGTATGCTTTCTTTAAATTGTGTTATGTTAACTATTGCTGATGTATTAAAAGCAAATACGTGTAAGCTATTTCTTCTATCTTTACCGTAGATATTATTTATGTATTATTAATGCCATTGTATTATAGTTATTCTATAGTTATTCTTGTTACATTGTTAAAAATTTATGAATCTCATTAAAAACACGATAAAGACAGATGGCATCAACGGTCTGAAATGGCACATGCTCGTCAAATGAGAAAGGGTAAGGTAGGGTTCTATTTATGTGGCCAAGAAGAATAGAAACTGGGGGTTTGTTAGGATTTCATAAAACGTGGGGTTATTCGGAATTTTCAGATAAGAGAGTGGGTTTCTGGGAAAAAACTCTTTAAGAATAAACCCAGCAAGCAAGAGTCCAAGTATATAACATCAAAGAAAGATAATAAGCTGGATTGGCCAACAAATACTAAATAGTATAGAACTTGATACCTCCGTCAGCTATATTTCCTCAGCAGATATTGCTGTAGGGCAGCCATCATCTCTCCTTTTTGTTCCACCTGAACCAGAGTCACCTGGCGGTAAAAAAGCAACTAGATCAATATCTTTGCCTATCTTTGCCCTTGTCATTTGATATAATTTTTTTGCCTTCTCGGAGCACTCATGTTCGTAAGCTTCATGGACATTTAGTTCTTCACGAATTGCATTTTTCATTAGCTTTTTGGTGCTTTCTACGAGATTTTTTCCTACCTTTGAGTGACAATTTTCCTTGAACTGTGCCTGGAATTAAGTGTGCCTGCTTTACTTACTGGTTTGGTATGATATGAGATATGAGAACCAGCGATCATTCTATGATGTTTGTAGAGAATCAGAGAGGAGGTTCGATCCCTGGATGTTGCTATTTCTTAAACTGACATATTTGAGCACTCTCTTCATAATGTGGGGGTACTTTATATGCCCGTCATTGCTTTCTATATTTTTTCACAAATCCAGGATGTCTGATCTGGTAAAAGTGCACCCTGTTTATTGTAAGATTCCAGCTGCCTAATCATGACTCCAGTCATATAGCACTAGCATGTCTGCGTTCCCAATCATATGAAGCATTATGCATTTATAACTTGTTTTGACAACCATCTTTTTTTAGGAAATTTAACAAAACATATCAAGCTTCTTGGTGTCTATATGTTCTTCACTTTCAGTTATAAGACATACTTAGAAACGATTGCATGATAGATATTTGATGGTATTGTCATCATTCAATTCTTATTGAAAGAATATCATTGGATAGGCACAATACAAAACCATGAGTTAGCTAAGTGTTCCAAGGATTATGTAATTCCCAATGCTAATGCATTATCAATGGGATGCTAAGGTTTTTATCGTCATGAACCCTCATTATCATCTTCAAGTGAAGAAATACTGAAGTTCTGTTCTGATGGACCCTTGTCAGGATCACAATTTTATAGAAAACTACTGTTCTTGTTGTGATGAACCCTGGTTATCATCTTATTTAGAAGTAAATATTTCTGATTCATCCCTCAATACGCAGGATGACAAGAAAATAATGAATAATTTCACTCTCTGCAAATAGATAATTAACAACTTTGTTGGACACAACCACTATTAATATTTCATGGGCTTGGACATTGATATATGAAAAGCTACAAGTATTTGCAAAATATCTTGCGAGGATCAAATATGGCTGTACCAAACTATAATGACTTGTCCTACCCACCACTCTGCCAGACTGCCCCTCCTAGTGTCAGCAACCACTTTCATCTTGACCATGATCTTTACCCTAGCCTTGAAATTCCCCTTATTGACCTTCACAATCTAAATATCCATTGTTTGGTTGAAGCTTGCAAGAATTGGGGTCTCTTCTGTCTAAGCAACCACAACATCCCCATTTGTCTCTTTAAAGACATTAATTGTTGTGTTAAGGATCTGTTCCACCTCCCATTTGAGACCAAGCAAGCAAAGTTCAAGGATCACATGTTGTACTTCTGGGGCACCCCGACCCTTACTCAAAACGTCAAGAATCTTAACTGGCTCGAAGGCTTTCATATGACATCTTCCAATGTTTTTCCAGATGGAAATGAAGAGCTTGATGCAAAGACTGATGATTTTAGGTAAGGAATATTCTTGGCATTGTTGAAAGGTTAGAGTTAATACTGTGCCAATAAAGTAATATTTTCAGAAAGTTGTTTCAAGGTATTTGGCTGGGGAATACACATCTCATATGGGATGCATCACGAGAAGGATCTTCACTGCATTGGCATCAGAACTTGGATTGGATAAAAGTTGCTATGATATATACTTGTCCAACTCTGATGGAATGCTAAGGGTATACCGCTACCCTCCTTGCCCTATAATCGAGAGTGGGCTCTTTGGGATGGAGGCTCCCACAAACAGTTCGGTCCTTACACTGCTAAATCACGAGTATGATGAAGCCGGTGGCTTTCAAGTATGGCGAGACAACACTTGGTTCAACGTGTGCCCTATGCCAGGCACACTTGTTGTGAACCTTGGGGACATGATGCAGGTGAGACTCACAATTGATATTTAAGTGTTTTGTTCAGTTTTTATCCGTTGATATAGTTCATTTGGGACTTTAAAGCATGTTATATATTAGTTGCTGATGCTAATATCAGTTAAAAAAAAACTAAAAAATAACTAGTTAATCCTCAAATACAAGTCAAAAGATAGATGATTATACATGTAAGTTCACTTGTTAATTTATTTAATTTCCATGTCATCCAGTCTGCTCTCCTAGAGAAAATGCCCTGCCTCCATCTTGTCTATTATGGTCAAAAGTTTAAATGGAAGCTGTGAAAAATAAGATTAGATTGAATGCAATGGGATGAATACAAGACGGGACGCCCTCTCTTTTATATTGGAGAGGGGAGACGCCCTAAGACTTAGGATACAAGTAATCTAAATGGGCTGAAATACAAAAGCCCAATAACTAATTAACCTATTAACTAAATAGGCTAATATAAACTCTCTAACAGAAGCCATTGCTGAACTGCCTTAAACATGGCTGATATATTGCGTTTTAATGAATGGAATTTTTAACTTTTGACTCCTTTGTGCAGGTCATTAGCAATGATGAGTACAAGACTGTGCAACATAGGGTGTTGGCCAACAAGACAAAGGAAAGAATATCTGTTGGCTACTTCAGCTTCCCACACGAGGATGCAGTCCTCGTCGGTTCACATTATAGACCATTTAGCTACAGGGAGTTTAAATCCCAAGTAAAAGAGGACAATAGGGTGCATGGTTTCAAGGTGGGCCTCCCTCATTTCAAGGTGCAACGACAATAAAAATGAATGTTTTGTGCTGTTAGGAAACCTGAGATTGTCAATTTACATAGCAAGGAGTTGCAGAAAATACCAACATTTAAACTCCAAATTCTGCACATAGAGTGGTTGCACAGGACTGTCTTTCTGCTATTTGAGGTATGTACTAAAATTATCAGATCTGTCTGCATTACCTTTCTATTTTTATTTTACTGGATGGTTGTATCAGGATGTAATAGAGGACCACATTGGTGGTCAATGCTTTCTCCTAACTTTTTGTCTATGCTTGTAGTTGTGAATATGGACACATTTGTGTTGTCTGTATAATGATCAAGTAGTTACAATTCACATTTGAAAGGAAACCAAGCAGTCCATGTTTTGTTTCAGTAAACTATAGCTATATTGATCTAGTAGCCTATCTGGTGCCGCATTGAATGAACATTGTCTATGACTGACTGGTTTATGCCCTTTTAACAACTCTTTAAAGCACCTAATAAGCTCAAAATTATCCTTGATGCACCAAATACATAGGTAGCCACAGGAGGTTTAGATCGATCCAATTCGCCTAATTCATCGAAGGGTCTCATAGTGATAAGCACCTAGAAATCAACAAGGACCTAAGTCCAAATGCATGATTAAAACAGCATGGAGGGAGTACCCAAAGCCAGTTGATGAACTGTCAAGTCTCGGTGGTAGCTTATCTTATCATTTTTTTTGGGCAATGGCTCTAGATAGGTATCTGATTTGCAATTCATTAACCCTACTCTACGCTTCACCTATTTCCAGTCATGGATAGGTGAGTAGTGTTGAGGGGACAAGGAACAGGACTAAACTGTGACCATATTTTATCACCACTACCAACATGTTTTTTAGATCCACGACAATACACTTGGACTGAAAAAATATGAGATTTAATGAATGCACCTTCAGCAATTTAATGTGCAAAAAGCAAGTTGCTTAGTTTAAACTTGTTTGGATGCGCTTCATTTCATACATAGATTTTAGTTTCAATCAGACTTGTGGTGGACTTCTTATGCAAAAACTCCACCCATCTTATTAGACAATGATAACTGATGGCCGCTAGAGCTTTTTGATCCAGCCTTTGTTTGTTATCCATCATGGCCTATGACATCTGTGTGCCCGTGACGATTCCTTGTGTAGGCCTTTCTGCATGAGCAAAGCCCTTACATTGATGCCATTACCGGAACTGTTGTGTGATCGAACTTCTCAACTGCAATTGACATCTTTTTTTTTTACATTTGTTAAGGAAGAAACCCAAGTGGAAGTGCAAGAAACAAATAACCAGAATATCACTACACATGATTATTGTGATTCAATTGGATTAGCATATGTTTGCGGGAGGAGAGGGGAAGAAGATCCATTAGAAATTGTAGCAAAAAGGATATGCTCCTGGACAAATCAAAATGTAGAACCCAAGATATACCCAAAAGGACCCAAAAGAATGCTATTGCCTCCAAAAAGAACAGTCTCAAATTTATGCGGGAGAAAAAAAATATACATACATTTAAGTGGCATTAGATCTGGTAGTAGGGATGGAAATAATATCACATCTACCACCACCCGCTCCGGCCCATCCCGATCCAGCCCACTAATTGGTACATACATTTCCGAGTGGAGGGCCGTTTGGGTATTTTAATATCTAAACCGCAGTATAGTCGGGTGAGCAAAACCTACCACCTCGACACTGACGCCGCACAAACGATTCCCACTCTCCACACGACAGCTCCAGAAACCCTACCTCGCTACCTCCGTTATGGCTCCGCAGCGGTGCTCCCGGCCAGATCCGTAGCTTCTCATCTCAAATCAAGTATGAGAAGGTCTCCCGACACCGCTAGGAAGCTTCTCTTTGCCGCAGAACTCGGATCTGAAGGCGTAGGAGACGGAAAGCCCCGCTTACAGCTCGCTCCACCACGTGTCTCATCGGCCCCTTCAGTGTCCTTGCTCATCTCCACTATCGCGGCATCACTACTCACCACGTCTTCATTAGCAATGTCCTCGCCTCAATCAGGTACTGAATAACGCCCCCCCCCCCCCAATCTGCAAGTCAAACCTCCGGTGCTTACCATGTACATACCTCAGAGAGTGATCATTATATTTCTCTATTTATGTCTACCACTTTCTTCTGTGTGTAATACTGCATCCTCATGCGGGAAGCTGAAGTAGCCAATGTATATTCAAATGTCCAACCAGGAACACCATAAAGAATGAAATTGTGAAGATATATGATGGGGAGAGGAAGAAGGCAATTGACTTATTGAAGAGATTTGATTCTCGGGTTGCAGTGACAACTGGTATGTGGTCATCAAATTATCAAATGAGGGGCTACATGGTTGTCACTGCACATTATGTTGACTCCTCTTGGTCTTTAAGGAGCCAAATACTAAGGTATTCTCTTCACTATCTAAATGTTAGGTGAATTAGTAAAATCCTTTGCTTCTGTTTTACCCTATCTTTATAATATGTACTTGCTTGTATAGGTTTGCCTATGTACCCTGTCCTCACACAAGTGAAGCACTATGTGAGGTTCTGATGAATTGTTTAATAGATTGGAAGGTTGATACTAGAGTGTCGTGTATTACTATAGACAACTGTTCCACTAATGATCTGATGATTGATATGGTCAAAGATAAATTGTTCCCAAACTCCAAAATATTGTCTGGTAGATATTTGCATATGAGATGTATTGCACATATATTGAATCTAGTTGTGAAGGATGGATTATGTGTAATCAAAGAGGGAGTAGAAAAGGTACGAGATACTGTTGCATATTGGACTGCCACTGCAAAAAGAGTAGAGATATTTGAGGAAGCAGTGACGCAATTAAGGATACCCATTTCCAAGAAACTATCTTTAGATTTCCCAACTAGGTGGAACTCTACCTACTTAATGCTTCGAGGTGCAATGATCTATAAAGATGTTTTTACTATTTTAAGGTAGCGTGATAAAAACTACAAGTCTTTGCCAACTGAATTAGACTGGCAGTTCTGTTTTGAAGTTTGTGAGAAGATGAAGGTGTACTATAAGGTGACAGAGCTATTTTTTGGGACTAGATATCCTACCTCTAATATGTGTTTCCCTAAGCTTTGCGATATTAGAGTGGCTTTAGACAATTGGCAGAAATCCCCAAATGAGGTGATCATGACTATGGCTAAAAATATGTTGGGGAAGTCTCAAAAATATTGGGATGACATTTATGTGCCAATGGGAGTTGCTGTTGTACTAGACCCAAGGTATAAAATGAAGATAGTGGAGTATTATTTTGGCAAAATATATAGTGAAGACGAGTCTGCGCTCCACATTAAAAATGTTCGTGATGCATGTAATGATCTGTTGAATGACTATAAAGATAGAACCCATATGCAAGATGAAGTCGAGAATGACTGCCCATCTTCAAGTCCAATGTTTTCATCACAAGAGGATGCTGATGATGATTTGCAAAATTTTGAGGCTTTTGTGAAGAATCAAAAGAGAAATTCAAGTTACTTCAAAACAGAACTGGATAAGTACTTAGAAATTGATATATTGCCTCAGTCTTCAGAATTTGATGTATTAATGTGTTGGAAGATGAATGATGAATGGTATCCTACCCTAAAAGCCATTGCTAAGGATTTATTAGCTGTTCCTGTGTCCACTGTTGCCTCAGAGTCTGCATTCAACACGTCAGGGAGGGTAATCAATCCACATCGTAGTAGACTCCATACTACTATGGTGGAAGCTTTGATGTGCACCCAAAGTTGGCTAAGAAATAACCAAAGACAAGGTAGATGCCACATCCTAGTTTGCCTTATATATTACTTTAATTGATTCTTCTAAGGACAATTAATAATAGATAATTGTGTATTTGAATTGTATAGGTGAAACAAGTCGGTTAGCTAATCATACTAGTTTTTTGGAGGATGAAGACAGTGAAGATGATGGTAACATGCCTAATTCTCATTCTCATATCTAGTGATTTTTAATGAATTTCTTACATATCTTATATTCATAGTTGAATGTCTTATATTCAGGAACTCAATCTACTTCATAAAAGTTTTGCATTGAGTACATGCATGTTGGAAGACAGTTTTCTTGTTCAAGGTAAAGTGAGTGTGCATCTGTTATGTTTTGTAATGATTTATGCGTTTGTCGTGTTTGTATCAGGGACAGATGATTCAAGATGGGAAGTAGTTATTGGATTACTACATTTTTTAGTCTCAACAACTGCACAAATGCATTTGTCGTTGTTCCTGAGTTACAATCATTTTCATGCTTCTTTTGCAGCTACTAAGGTAAGAAACTGAAGACAGGTGAAATTGAAGTTCTACTATTCTTAGGTAAGAAACCGAAGTTACTAAAGCTCTATATGTTTGGCTCCCTCCCTCCCTCCCTCCCAGGGTTTTGTAACCACTTTGCCTTTTGGATCTATATGCAAATTTCAACTCAAGTACAAACTATTTTGTATAGATTTATTCTATTGTTTCATCAGCTGGACTGGTCAGTTTATTCTGTACAACTTTATTCTAATGCTTCATCAGCTGGATGTTGGATTATACATATATTTATTTATACATTGTCACTCACTTGAATTCATATGTTGATATCTTATTGAGTTTGCATCTTATTGTAAACAACAGAGACTATTAATTGTCTTCTTGACTTGTTTTCATCTTATGGATATGTTTTAGGTGAGATATACATGAAGAAGTGACTGGTTGTCTGAATCTAAAATGGAGGCCACTGGTTGTCTGAATCTGAAATGGAGGCTGAAATGGTTGGTTGTCTGGATCTGAAATGGAGGCCTTGGGTTGTCTGAATCTGAAATGGAGGCTGAAGCCAATCTAAATAGATATTTGGATATGTTGTACTCAAGTTATAGCCACCATTTTAATGTTGTCAGTTTATACCTGTCTGAAGTTGAACATCTGTGTAGTTTGAGCTGTCTAAATGTGGAACAATGCTTGAGTTTTCTTAACGTGGACCAATGTTTAAGATGTCTGAAAATGTGCAATGTAACTTGAATATGTGAACCTTTGACTTCATATAGTTGAGCTGAACGTGAGCAATGTTTGCTGATAATTTTGATTTGAAGTAGCAATGGCTTGAGTTTTCTGAACGTTAATAAAATTTGGTTGTGCATAAAATTTGGTTGTGTATAAAATTTGGTTGTGTTGATAATGCAAAATTGTTCATTTTTTGGTTGTGTATAAAATTTAGGGGTTTTGTGCAATTTGTCGTGCATATTTAAATGTTTTAAAGCCAAACAAATGTTCTTTGTGGCTAATATGTTTAGTAGAGGGCCTGTTATGAGATTTCTGGGCTAAATGTGCAATTTGTTGTGCAAATTTAATTTTTTAGGCCAAATATATATTCTGGCAGGCTAATATGTTAAATAGAGAATCTGTGCTATGATTTCTGGGTCAACTTAAAAAATTATCTAGTGAATGTATAAAATACAGGGGCTTTAGTGCAATTTTCCAGACTTGAATAAGATTACCAGCTGCATGGGCTGGCACAGAATGGATGCAACCCGAATTACCATGGGAAGTCGTGCATATTCATCCGATACATCCATTTGAATGGGGCGGGAGTCCAGTACTTTAAAATTTGAACGAAGTGGTTTGGGTAAATTGTTATGGATGCGGATGGTCAGTTTTTGCCATCCCTACATGTGAAGAACCCATCTTTACAACAATAAATCCGAAAACTGCAAAGACTCGCTTTCAACCAAGGGGTATTGTCAAGCTATCCACACGACATGTTGACTTTAAAACATGACATTTCCTGGTGTGGTCATAGCAAGTGAATTGTCTGGAGCCGTATAAAAAGAAAGAAAAACAATATTTTTTTTCTTCTAAAAGTAGGAAAAGAAAATAACTTATGTCTGAGTATAGAGTAGAACCAAGTTCAATTGGACGATCACTGGATAACTTTAAATGTAAACCATATTTTATTTCAAAAGGGAACTTTACAACAACAACAACAACAACAAAATAGATATGTCCAATTGGTTGTATGAAATATTGACAAAATAAAGGGTGTTTTGGGACAATCCATCTTATATCGCTACATGGGCAGCGAAATTGGACAAAGTTTAGCAAGAAAATGAGACGGAAATGACGTGTTAGAAATTAGGCCTAATAGTTGTGCCAGCAGTTGGATGAACTCCACAACACGACCCCACAAATCTACACTGTTTTTGTACGATGACTCTGTTCCTTTCAATAATTCCATTTAACTATATTCTCCTGAAAGATATATAGATCGAGATTTCACAAAATGGAAGTTGGCCCATACATTGATCGGTTAAATCATCCATGACTGCAACCAACCATCTTCCACCGATCCGGCTTCAGGGTCGCATTTAAAAATACGCTTGCTTGACTCGAGGAGCTAGAAGTCGTAGGATGCATGTGCACGACGCCGCAAGTCTGTCAAATCCATTATTAGAAACCCAGCAGCCAGATTAGGGTACTCAGATTCCAAGCATACTCATTTCAGTCAAACTCATTTCTTCCTTGGCGGATACATGTATTTTGGTCGCCAGCGCATACAATCACATGCACCCACGTGGCAAGTGGATGTTACGGTCCATACCGCAGTTTGTTCACCCTCCTTAGCGGTTGACTATTTCAATCTACGGCCCATGCAAACTGCGCCTAGTGTAGTCCAGCTTTGGCCCACTTACTCGACCACTGGCCCACTGGGCCGGGGAGGAGTTGTCTTTACCGAAATCTCGTGCTTGGGTAGTGTATATACTATATCTACGGGGTGGCATATCATATCTGGTTTGATGATTTTTCTCGTATAGTATCGTATTATACAATAGATTTGAATAGTTCATTGTTCAGTTTGGTAGTATATAGAAAACAGATTGTTTCCGGGATTTTAGACGTATTTTCAATTTTGATTCAATTTAAAATAATGTGGATGCCAAAATCCAGCTCAGATCAATAGACCAATACAAGAATAAATCCACAGAACTGAACTTCGCTCCAACATCCGGCCCATACAGCGTGAGCTAGATGCAATTTCTTTTAATGTCCCACTGACGAAATCAGTCACAAATGGACCAAGTAGCACATTATAAAAATACCAAACATCCGAATTTGATGTACACTCCTAACTCTAGATGACTAGGGCCCGTTTGACCGACATCTTCTGCTTTTTATATATAAAATGGAACCTTATTTTGACAGTAAATAGCATCTTCTGTATTTGATCCGGTATTCATATTCATTAAGGGCACGTTTCTTTTGTTGTATTTGACTGGATTAGACCGAATGCTGCACTGGACTAGTCCCGGTAAATGATTTTTCTGAGTTTAAAGATTTCCGCAATATGAAAAGTTAGCTTTGGTTTAACTGGACTTCCCTTGGGGAAGCTAGGCTGTTCGGCTTTTTTTTCTTAACCGCACGTAGCGTGACCAGCGTTAAAGTTGCGGGAGCACGGCACCCAGTCATTTTGAAATGGATAATTCCATCCAGCTTTTATTACTTGCCGGAAAGTGCAGGATTTCTTCTACTTCTCCAGTCCGTTGAATCAAACATAGTCTATGTCTTACCGGAGAACGAATTACAATCCATTACGGCTACATCCGGTTAATCAAACATGCCCAACATCTATTCCAAGAGTCTGGATTTGCTATTTGCTATTTTTAATTTTATGAGAAGTAGGTTACTTCTCGTATCAATCAACATATGTCCCTACACATGGAATGGTAGTGTGTAAATTTTATACATCTGGCTAGTGACATCATCCCACACAAGGAGCGTGCTCTTTGTTAAACAAAGAACAAGTCCTGGGAGCTATTCCAAAGACATCACTCCCAAAAGCATAATTAGTTATTTTTACGTATGAGATTTAATTTAAAATGTCAGAAACAACATGTTGGAACAACGAATTTAAACCCTCCCAAACATATATTTTTTTAATGTTTCCTTATCCGTTTTGGCCTATTTCACATGATGTTACTCATTAGATGGCCAAATAATGAAGTCTATATCAATCAAAATCATTACGAAAATATCTTCATAAAAACACCAGTAATAAATGGAGCTCTCCATTCTTTTTGAATGACAAAACTTATTGCTTTATAAATAAAATTAGTACATTTGAAAGATGACAACATATGATTTCAATTAATTAGATGCTGAAGACATCGAAAAAGAAGAAGTACATCATCAATAAGAACCCCCAAAGGTATCCAAATTGAAAGGAAAAAATGATGATAATTTGTCTCACAATGTGGTATGTTTCTTATGAACATTTTGAGACGCGCCGTTAGAGGTTGTCTGACATGTTTTAAAGTCATTTGAAAAGTTGTTAGTTGGAGGGAAAAAATAGTAAAGTCGATACAAAATATTTACCATATTTCAATCAAATAACAAATGTTGAGAGTGAAGACCATCAGATGACAAAAGTGTTTACCATCTTCCATTCAAATAACAAAAACATATATGTGAAGTTTTTTTTATATTGGGAGGAGCAATAGGGTTGGATTAAAAATCTAAAGAAGAGACTTAGAAGAGATGTCCCTTTTTCCTCCCGCCTTCTTACCAGTTGTAGAAGGAACAATGGGAGATTTTTCTCCTTTTAGCAATGGTGTATTGCAAAGTCACTCTCTTTTGCAAAATATACATGAGAAAGATTTTTTTAGGTCAGGAGGAGAAATTGGGCTGGATTAAAATCTAAAAAAATAAACTTAGAAGAGATGTCCATTTTCCCTCCCGTCTTCTTTTGAAAAAGAAAAAGTTATGCTACACAATTTACGTTGTACGCCCATTTGTCTACCCGGTCATACAAAGTTGTGCCACCTTGCAAAAATGTAGGAGATTATGGCAAGATCAATTAAGAAGAGAGAGGAAAAGGATACATAAAGGATGCTAAAAAGAGATGATCAAATAAGAAAGATAGGATACTAGAAAAATAGATGAGCGAAGTAGAAAAAAGTGTTAGGAAGTAGAAAAAATTAAGGAAGTGAGAAAAAAGAGGAAGTATAAAAAATAGAAGAAAGAAGTATTTTTAGTATAAGGTTGACTGTTGGTACTACAAAAAGTGTTGCTTGTACCATATTGACTTTTGGCACAATATTAAAAACAAAGACCTATAGTGGAACCTTGTTGTACTTAACAAATAATTCTCATATAATAAAAATAAATTATTAGGACTATTAGAAGTAGAAGTCATATCATGTCATATGTTGTATACGTTGGAGTCTGAAAGTCCATTATGAGTCTAGTTAGTTTTGAAAGTCTATAGAGTCATGTCCACATTCTCCTATATAAAGGAGAGGGGTTATCATGTATCCAAACATCGTAAATATACTACAAATATATCATCCATATCATTTCACTTTTAAATGGTATAATATTATCAGTCCAACCCTAAAGAGAAATAGATCAATGACTTCTGCTAGTGGGCGACTGCCTGGTTCAGCTTCACTACCCTCTAGGCCATCTCCATCACCCTTTCTACAGGGCCATCTCCATCTCTCTCTCTCTCTCTCTCTCTCTAAAGGACCAATGTCATTTTCATTGTCAAGTTTAGACCTTAATCTTCATCTCATCATCTTCATCTTTGTGTAACAACCCCAGTGTATTCGTGTTTACCTAGTTCATCTTCCCTAGGTTCGCCTTTCCCAAGCATGAAGTCCAAATGCAACCATCCAATTGTCACCCTTCTTACATTATTCATCACCAACCAAGGTTCAACCACACTGAAAAGTGGAAGCTTGCCCAACATCAATAATATCGTGATGATCGTTTCTATGGAGGAAGTCATATTCTCCATCTAACATTCATCTCTACTCTGACATGCATAAATCCAAAGATCTTTGGTCTCCAAGATCTATAGGTAAACTCTCCACTAAAAACATGTCACATGCCATGTAACATGGTATACACACATATACTGCCATTTGTAGTGGTGGTTTTTTGTCTAGTGAGAAGGTTACTCACTGTGTAGTTCATCTGCATGCCCTACAGTTTTGTTTGTAGTAGAGTTCCTCATCTTCTACAATCAACACGCAATGAGGTTTCCAACATAGTGTGTCACCATTAGGATTTCAATTCACTCAGTTGAGACATGGTAGACATGGCATTTCATCCAATCAACATTGTTACAACCCGTTCCTAGCTTTGCTAATAATCCTAGAGATTTAAGATAATCTCAATGTTAGTCATGCTTTTGTTAGTAATATTCTATGTTGTGCTTTAGATTAACTTTATAACCTTAAATACTTGTTTGGGAAACTCATAATCATGACTTAAGCATACTATAAAGATCGAAGTTGGAGTTAATATAGCATTATCCCATACATGTATGCAAGAAGACAGTTAATGATATTGGAGGAAATAATTAATAAATTACTTTTTATTAAGAATATTTACAAAATAATATTGTAGAATTGTAGATAATTTAATTATGAATCCAATAAAATAAGAATGAATCAAATAAGAATTAAAATGAGAGAGTTATACTCTTTTTAGTGAACATGTACAGTGTGTCGCGACCGCGACCGATGCCACCCATGACAACCAATTGTAAAACTATCATATCTCAGACTATACTTATCCGTTTTCAACGAAACGAAGTGCGTTGGAACCACGGTTTGATCCTCTATAATCTTAGATACCTTGAGAGGGAGGCCTGGAAGGCAATTTCTGGGGTGAATTTTGGGGAAGAATGTGAAGAATGGCAGAAATCCAAAGGGTTGTCATAGATTCGACTTGGTAAGTAGTTTTAACTATTGATTCTTCCTTATATTCATTTCTCCTTGCTTAAAATCCTTGATCTATTGAATTTGAGGTTTGTGTTAACCTCTGACCTTCATCTTCTACCTACGGCAGACCTCGTTTAGGGTTGAAAGGAAGAACAAACCGCTGATTTTTCTAGAGTTTTGATATGGATTTGAGATTTTCAGAGATGGGATGAATTTTTAAGGTGTTTTCACACCTTAGGGTGAGTGGGTACTTCCTTTAAATAGTAGATTGCATGAAAATGAGTTAAATCATCAAAAATCCTCAACGATTTAGTATGCAAGTACAAATCCTAAGTTGTTATGAATTTTAGATGATAAAATCACATTAGAAATGGTTACAATCCATCTAAATGAGAATTCCTAAAGTAATCATAGATGTTACATGAATGTACTAAAATTTAAGGTTTACGACTATGATTGAAATTAATGTATAATTAAATAGAAATATTTGTGTATATGAATCTCATTGATTATTAATGAATTGTTTATCTGAATGGGTGGTACATAAATGACAGATATCATCATGGATTTTGTGTGATGTGAATAGTGTTTGCTTGATATCTCAGTAAAGAGGGTGAAACCCTAGATGAGTGGAAAGTTCGAAATTTACAAATAGATATTGTGAAATCCATTTGAAGTATTTTTCTTGACATCATAGATGTGACACCTCATCATGCTAAACCAGATTACTCAAAACACAAAACACAATCAACTACTAATTTATCACATAGTAAAAAATGTGGAATTATTAAAACCGATTCCAATAATGTAAATAAACTCTAGAACATTTACAAAAGGTCCATCATTCCATTCTCATATACTGTAAGAAGTATTTACATATGGGTCCAAAGAACTCAGTCACATCCTGCATACAAAAGATATTTCACATGTACATGCCATATATTTACAAACATTATCATACTACCAAAATCTCATGTCGATACGAGTATATCATCTAGAAAACACATCCCACACCCAGACTTGAGAGTATAGGGATGACACTAGGACTCTACTACTAACATATACAAATAACCAACCTTCTGAATCTATTGATCACCAGGTTGGTTCTCTTCCACAGTGTGACCTTGACCTCATTGCCCGCGAACACCTAAAAAAATGTGGTGAACCACGGGTGAGACCCAGTCCTAGTGAGAGATATAACTCTCTCCAACATATATTGATTATAACATATTGATTAACAGTAAATGAACTGAGCAGATACAATGTTGAATAAGAAATTTAAGCAGATTGAATAGGTTAAGCATACTAAGCCATTAAGAAAATTAACTTGACAAGAAGTATAATTACTCAAAGGTCATATGATATCATCTTGTAAACACTGAATAGTATAAAGACAAGTTAAAGACTAGTCACACAATGTGAGATGTATTTAACCATAGCCAGTATACTACACGGCTTATATCATTTCTTTTATTACATTGCCCTGAGGGATTTGAGAAATACCACTCAAGTCCCAACTGACCACTACTAAGTCAAAATCAGTGCCATACAAGATCTAGGAAGAGCTGGACTCCTAAGATCTTCTCCTCCCCCAGTCAGTACGGGTCCGCCACAGCGACACATAAGGTCAAGCTACTAATAGCCTAGTCTATCCTTGGTACAGGTCGTGACACTAGTGAAAGGAGGCAAGTACACATACCCTATCATCCCAGGTACAACCACATTTGTCCTCCAATCACACCATATATATATATATATATATATATATATATATATATATATATATATATATATATATAAAATCACCGAGACACGACCGCAACCGTTCTCAAATTGAGGGCTAGGTATGACCCCTGTCATCCTCCCTAATACTTGAATTCAGGATGATAAGCACCCTGCATACTCATAAGTATGCGCTCTGTGTATCCCTTAGGAATACTCGTTTCACTATCTGGCAATTTCTGACACTAAGATAGATCTATGGCACATGGCACTACATGATTCGAGTTTCACTTAATTAGTTATGCCAATTGGGTGAATTAAGGCTAAATCATACAAATGGACATTCAAACCCTAATTCTTTTCTAACAAGAGTATATGCTTAACAACTTCAAAAAATATAAAAAATTTAAGATATAAATCTTAATCACATTACCACATGCTATCATTCATTGCAAACTACTGGACCACACTTATCATCATACTTTTACAAGATACCAATATCTTATCACAAGTTCCAGGGTTTTAACCCTTATTGGAACATGAAGAGGATTTCATCTCAATCATGGCTTCAAACATGCCCAAAGGTCATTAAGACCATCAAATTATTCATAGTAAGGTTATCATCATCATTCCATGCCTTGAATAAGGCTCAAAATATCATTAGCACATATCTGTTGACCCTAGATATTAATATGGCAAGGCACTATGATATTCAAATAGTACTACAATGTGGTTTCAACACAAGAAGAGTGTAATTCATTATCACATTAATCATTCAAGAGGTCTGATTATAACCAATCAACATCATATAATTACACTGAGGTTAGGTATAACAAGCTAGATCACATGGGAGTTACGCGTCCACTTATTATAGTGATTTATCAAATATAACTATATGATGGGAAAGGTAAGACTACAAATTAATGGTATTAAATCATCGAATTATCATCACTAGGACCCACATATAATACCATGTGAATTATTCTAATCCATTCGATGTTGAAGCATCCAATATTATTTATTGGATCAGGTTCATTGTTCAAGGTTATCAATTGAAGTATAGGTCTAACCATTAGATCTTGAACCAAGGAACCATTAGTTTAAGATTTAGTCAAATATACAATTACATTCTTAACTCATCATATATGGTGATGACCTAATCCACCATTAATTGTGATCATTAGGTCACTATTGGTTGTTAGATCAGTAATACATTCAGTTAACACCATCAAATATTAAGCTAATGTCATCATCGATTGATAGTATCATTAGAATACTTAGTGGATGATAATTAAACATCTAATTGGGTCAAAACATGACCCAAGGGGGTGACCATAGCTTGTCATCATAAATTTGACACCCTTGATCATGAAAATAAGTTTCCAAGATAGAAACATCATTGGTTGTTGAATGGTATGACCATCCGTTGTGTGATAGGGAAGGAAATAGCTTGAAAACCCTAATTTGAACCATCAATTATTTTGTACATAGCACTATAGGTTGTTGCTATCAACCTGTCCCAGATCATATTACACCTTAGAAAGGTCATACACATGTTTACAAGTTCATATAGAACTAGAACAGAACAGGGAACGCCACAAAAATTTGAAATTCTAAACAAGCATAGTTTCTTTATGCTTAGATATCTACAGAAATGACGTATAACGTCACATTTACTGGCATCAGTTGAAACACAAAAGCCGACGCCATTAAACTACAATGTCGGCTACAAATAAAAACTGACACCTATATGTGAAGACCGAACGATTTTCATAAGATATGGGTATCGATTTTTATTTAGCCCCGGTTAAGAAACTGACATCTAAAATCACCTATGAAATACAATTTTTCCAGTGAAAAAAAAATTACCTCCAAAATTTCATATATGGCATCGGTTATTGTGCAAGTAACTGACGAATAAAGATCTTTCATGAGACAAAATTCATCCCCATTTTTGTCATCAGTTTTGTTAGACAAATTGACGCAGATGTGTGTTCACGCACTGTCCCCACGAAAAACTTTTCCCACCAAATTGCCCAACTGGCATTGGTTTTAGATGGCAACCGACGACTATGGTTGTAAATTAGGAACATTTTTTATCGACATATGTGGATAGATGTCAATTGTTTTATGTTGAAACTGATGACTATGGTTTCACATAGGTGTTAGTTTTTAGTAGGACTGACGACAAATATGTGTATAGATGTCGATTTTGGTATAACCGACGCCTATGTCCCAATTAAGAATGGAGAAATGTCCTCCCCTTCCCCATCCTCTATTTCATTCTCCGCCCGACCTAGCTCTGGAGATTCCTGTTTCCGCCACCGTTGTAGCTCGCCACTGCTGCTGTTGCTCATCATGTGCTTGAGCTGTTGTGTGCTCATCATTGTCCCTAGTTTACTCACCTTCGCCACCACTTGAGATCCCCACGACACTGGAGCTTGTCCATGCCATTGCTGGAGCTTGTAACCGCCGCTGGAGCTTGTCATCTCCGCTTATAAAGCTCTCCATCACTGCTATTGGGGGCCATTGCTAGAGCTCTCCACCGCCATTGTTGGGTCTCACCATCGCTGCTGCTAGAGCTCTCCACTGCCACTGTTGGGGCCCGCCATCACAGCTAGAGCTAACTGCCATCTCCACTAGAGCTAGCCACCATCGTCTCCATCACCATCATCTCCTATTTGGTCATCGTTGCCTCTTTGGTGGCATCTAAGAAGGTATGTTCCCTGCATTCCTAAGTTGTGTATGTTTTGGACACACATCTTAATGCATAATATCGATCAAAGTCTTAATATTGATCAAAATATATGAAAATGACTTGTTTTGGATTGTAAATGATGAAAGTTTCTCTATTTTGTTATCTTTTCTTATTAATATTGCATCCATTTCTCTATTTTTCTTCTTAAAGAAATTTGTATTATCCATATTAACAACAAACCTAGATGCATAGGTATAGATATACATGTCTTAATAATTCAATATGGATCTGGAATAATCAAAAGAAAACTAATATATGGGGGAAAGAATAGTTATATATATAAGAAGGTTGTTCTTATTAATATACATATGGATGAGTTTTATTAACATAAATTTATATTATAAACCATTGAATAGAACAATTGATTAAATACCCTATTATAGTTCATCTATATCATACTTGTATTTGGGAGCATAATAAAGATATAAGTAAATCACTAGTGTATATTAAGGTATGTTACATTAAACCATAGATATACCTAGTAAGGATATATTGGGAAATAAACATATTTGATCCTAGTGAATAAACATAACATATATAAGAGGGTATGGTTAAGACTATAAGGTGTTGCTACTGTAAATCAACTCATTCACTATTTCTAATCTTGTTGGCCTAGAAAATCATCTAAGATTTACTCATTAGGAGTAAATCTTGGATAGTCCCTGGTTTGGGACTATTCTTGAACACTTAATCTCACTTAGGATGTAAGTGTATAATGTGTATTGGGTTTTCAAGAAAATTTAGGCAGCATTTCCTCGTTTGTTCTCTAAGTACATATGTACTTGGAGAACAATGGGGAAATGCTGCTGAAATTTTCTTAAAAACCCTATACACATTATACACTTACTAGTGAGATTAGGTGTTTCAGAATGGGATAGGTGGTACACATTTATTATATATAAGACCTTACATCCTAAACTTTTAACCATAAACCCTAATCTTTTAACCCCAGACCCTAATCTTTTAACCCTAAACCCTAATATATACTTGTTTTCTCTTTGATCATAGAATGGATAGATCATGGGTGTCCATTCCAAATCGTTGCACCCCAGAGTTTATTTATAGTATTGATCAATTTATTAGATTTTCCAAGGAACATAGGAAACAACCTAGAGATAGGTTCTACTATCCATGTAGGCATTGCGGTAACAACTCGAAAGTCAGCACTGGTGATGAAATCAAAAGTCATGTCATGTGCAATGGGGTAGTACAAGGATATATAGAATGGCATTGGCATGGAGAGATTTCAAACCTGAAATCAGTGGATGTCGATAGTAGTGCTTGTGTGGAAGAAGAAATTATCTCTGATGACATCGATGTGAACGAACCAGTTCCAGTAGACATCGTTGATGCGATGCTGGATAGTTGTGGGGTAGAGCACACCGATCCACCTCCCATGTTTAGAAATATTGTGCATGATGATGAGAGACTGTTATACACAGGCTGTACTAAGTTTATGAAGCTTAGCACTGTGTTGAGATTGTATAAGCTGAAAGCTAATAATAGATGGAGTGACAAAAGCTTCACGTCATTGTTGTCTTTGTTGAAAGAAATTCTTCCTAAAGGAAATGAGCTGCCAATCTCAACATATGAGTTAAAGAAATTGTTGTGCCCAATGGGAATGGAGGCCAAGAAGATACACGCATGCCCAAATGATGGTGTATTATTTCAAAAGGACTATGTGGATTTGAAAGATTGTCCAAAATGTTGTGCGTCAAGGTATAGAATAATAACTTTATAATGTTTTACTATCTTCTAGTTATGTTAAATGCTAAATGTTTGATTTTTGAATGACACTTTTAGATGGCTGAGCATGAGTATGATGACCATGATGATGATTACCGTGAGGGTGAGGATATCAATGTGCCGCCTCACAATGTAAGTTTTAAAAATATATCCTATATTTCTATCTATATGTCCATTTATATGCCAAATTTTAGGTTGATGATGTAGCCCCTGAAGAACTTGGGGCACTTGATGAGTAGTGAAAAAAATTTGAAAAAGTGAGGGGCATCACTATGATGAACAAGTTACTACAACAAAGGGACAATGGACCCAAACTTGTTGTAGATTTTGATCATGCAGGAAATCCAGTTGGAGTGAACCGCAACTCGTTTATTTCATATCTTGGGGTTCTTACTCATAGCCATTGTAGTCTTAATGTAGAATCTTGGCATGAAGTTTCTAAGGGGAAGAAAGACTTAGTATGGAAGGAACTATGTGTGAGTTATTATTATTTGCAATTCTATTTTGTAGATTACTAATTTTTAGGATACTAGTTAAATTTATGAATTATTGCAGAGTATATTTGAACTGGATGAAAGCCTGCATCGTAAATGCATGATGCAACTATGTGGGAGGGTCCTAAGGAACTATAGGACAAATCTCACCCGAGATTACATACGAGATGGTGAGAAGAGGAAGAAGTCAGCCACTAAGCAATGGAACTACCTGGACCCCAATGACTGGGAGGAGTTTGTTGCCAAAAGAAAAATTGATGAATTCAAGGTATTAAGCGCCACTCCCAATTTAATTAATATAGGTTCTTATTATTCACCTATTCAAGATTAACCTTTAGTATTACTAACCAAATCAATGTGCTTACTAACAAGGCTATCAGCGATGCTCAAAGACCAAGGCATGCACTGAATGTGCATGACCACATGATGTGTTCTCCAAAGACTATAGGCTGAGTCTACTGCTACTTAGGAGATTGCAGAGTCATTGACTATTGCTATCGCACCTATGCCTTGCCATGTTGTGTGGATAGATGGGAGGCAAAACAAGAAAGGAGATATAACCAAGCCCGCAACTACTGAGGCGGCTACAAAAATGGTAAAATTCAACTCTTAGAGGAATCAATATTGATTATTGTTATGTTTACTTACCAATTTCTATTGATGGTGATTAGCAGGAGCTTCACGAGTAGAGGAAGCAAGGCAAGTTCATCCCTGGGGGCACAAGGGATGAATTGACAGTTGTTGTTGGTAACCCTGAGCATCCTAGACGTGTTAGGGGTGTAGACGTTGGTGTGGGCATAAAAGTGTTCTTTACGCAATCACAACGCAAACATGTCCCAAAAGTGGGATTATCAAATGTTGAGGTAATCTATTATTTTTTAGAATGTTATTGCGAAAGGGAATTCAATAATCAAAAGTTAGCATTTCTTTTTTCCATGTATATGTAGATGAGTTAGTTAATAGGAGATTCTAAGTACAACTTGATAAGAGACTCCATGAAGCAATTAGCAAGTGGCAAGCATCTCAGACTGCCACTCAGACAGTACCTGTGGCCTGCCGCTCTTCTCCTACTATAGAGGTTGGGAGTAATCCTATAGACCCACCACCTAGCACATCTGTTGTAAGTATTTTTATGACATAGTAGCTAGTCTTTTCAAGATGATATGTTTATGTATATATGTATATAACATTCTTTACGTAAATTTGTAGGGGTTGAAGCCATGCCGTCTAAAAAGAAAAGAATTTATCATTGCAGAGGTCGAGGCTTACCCACCCCTTCCAGGGGACACATTTCATGGAACTCCAGTACCAGATGGTGCGGTTCATGTGAGCCCGATACATGTACTCCTCAATTGGAGGGATATCCATTGCCATATGCCCACCCATATTCTAAAACACTTCGTGAAGCAGAAGACAAAGTGATATTGTAGCCTAAAATGGATGTCGTCTATATTGATACTGTATGGTAAATTTACATTATGTTAATTTGTTAGTGTGTATATATGAGTCAATTGATCTGAAATTATATATACAGGTCAAAAGGAAGAAACCCGCTACATCTCGGCCTCCACCTCTACCTCCTGAAGTACCTAGTTGGCTTCTAAGGGACCCATACACCTCGTTATGTCCTAATTGTAAGGGTATGGTAGTATGGTTAGGCGAACGCAACCCAAATTGTCCTATAAATGTTTCTATTATGGTGGATGCTGTAGGTGAATCATACGATAACAATCTATTTATACAAGATATTTTAGAGTTGTTTTGTTATGATTGGATGAATACGTCTATGATAGAGCTATGGATATGGTGATATCTTTTTTATATATCCATATACCTTGTTTAATATACATTGATATGATTTCTTATATATTAATGCATACGTAATATATGTTTTGCATCCACTTCCACACGATCTATAAAGATTTTGCATTTCCCCATGTGGGATTTCTAATTCCATCTTTGATCAGTCGTGTAGATAATGATCCTTCATCCTTGTTGTCCATCCTTGTTAATTTTGCAGGTTTGTGGCCTGTTGTTGGCTGAAATCAATGGATGTTGTAAACCTACAGTTCAGAATGAAATTGCAGGTTCTACATCCTACTGACCAGCCGGACAGTAGGCCTATAAGATGATAAGAAAAAAAAATAGAACATAAGAATTGGTTAAAAAAGAAACCGATAACAAAAACTTAACTCGTCAGTTATTAATAGAAAACCGACGTCTTTATCCCTTCTTGGGACTATTTTTTTTTTCAATTTGGTAAGGGATATGGCGTCGGTTATTAATAGAAAACTAACGTCTTTATCCCTTCGTGGGGACAATTTTTTAATCTGGGAATGGATATGGTATTGATGTTGCTTGATAACCGACGCTTGTGGACCAAGTTTTTTTATTCAGGCTAGGATGTGGCATCGGTTTTCGCTTGATAACTGACACCTATGGTTCCCTTGCTGGCGCATTTTTTTGGTTTACAATCGGTGGACGGCTTTGTGTCATTGGTTATGAAACCGACACTGAAGGTGTCTACTTTTAGCGGTGCCCACTTGGGTGTCGCTTAAAAACTGATGCCAAAAGGCTTATTTAATCGACACTAAAGGCCATTTCTATACTAGTGTCGATCATGACATTCAAGCATAAACATGAACTAACAAGCTTCTAGTAAGAAATATAAGTGAAGAATGTTATATAATTCACCTCTATAGAGTAGGTCAAATCCCAAACAGAAAGAATCTTGAGAAAATAGGTCAAGAAAACCTTGGATTCAGATCTGAACTTGGCCAAATAGGTACTTCTCTCCACAAAGAAGCAAAATCCTAGAAATAGAAACAAGAAGGATAGAATTTTGAGTTCTAGAGCCACTTTCACCATGGAACAGTAGGGTTTCAAGCTGGAGGAAGGTTTAAGGAAGGAGAAGAGAATTAAAAACTAAGAAGGAAGGAATAAAACAACTTTCCTTGGTTGAAATCCCTAGAAGATGACTTTGGAAACCCTAGGTAGGGCTAGATGGAGCTCGAGGAGACCTTCTTCTCCAAAAAGAGGTTGTCTTCTACCTTAGAAAACTTGATTATGAAGAAATATAGAGTGGATTCGTTGATCCAGGTTAGAGGAAACAGAAAGCAAGCATAGTTTCGAACGTGGGCAAAGAAGAGGTAAATATAGCCCATGGTTAAGGATAGAAGCAAGCATGAGGTGTAAAAGTAGCGTCCCCATGTGTCTATGACATTAAACTATTAAGAATATACAAGCACACACACAAGAAGCTCCCCCACCATACATATTGACCTGCTTATCTTTCCTTTGTCGAATTTTTTAGCCAATCACATAATTCATTAGTTGGTAGCTACTAAAGGTAGCTCATCCATGAAGGGGTAAACCCTAAAATACCCTTGATGAAAACACCTTCAAACTATGGGTAAAATAGGATCCCCATGGCTCAAAAATCTCAAGAATGATAATATAACATCTAAGGAACATAATATATGTGATAAATTTTAAAGAAAACCCCTCAATTGGGTAAATTGCAGAAAAGTCCAAAATGTACAGAAAATTGCATAACGTGCTCAAACAGTGTCCAAATTGGACCAAATTTGAAACTTCATCTTACATTATGATTTAAAAACATATTAAAAGGTTATGTTATGGTTCTAAGCATTAAAGTATGTTAATTAAGCTCATTAAACTTATTAAGCAAGTTTAAGGGCCTTACAACTATAAACCCCTAACAAGGATTTTGCCCCAAAATCCTATGCAAAAAGAGATGGGTATTTTCAACGCATCTCATTCTCTAGTTCCCATGTGGCTTACTCTATGACATGATGATTCCACAAAACTTTCACAAGTATTATATCTTTTCTCTTTAACTTTTTCACCCTTCTATCCAAGATCAACACATGGCCCTCAACATAAGAGATATCCTCATCTAACTCAAACTCTACTGGTTGGATTGTGTGGTTAGTATCTGGATGGCATTTTTTCAATATAGAGATGTGAAAGACATTATGCAATCTATGTAGCTCTGGTGGTAGCTCCAACTTATATGCTACCTTTCCAACACGAGCTAGGACAGGGTATGGTCCCATAAATCTAGGAGACAACTTACCCTTCTTTCCAAACCTCAGCACACCTTTCCAAGGAGAAACCTTAAGATATACTCTATCTCCCACTTGGAAGTCAAGTGGTCTACATCGGTTATCTACATAAGATTTATGCCTGTCCTGGGCTGCTTTCAACTGTTGTTGTATTACTTTAATCTTTTCTGTAGTCTATTGTACTAGCTCAGGACCTAAAAGTTGATATTCACTTGTCTCATACCAACAAAGAGGAGATCGACATTGTCTCCCATACAAAGCCTCATAAGGAGCCATATATATGCTTCTTTGATAGCTATTGTTATACGCAAACTCTATTAGAGTCAGATGTACATTCCAACTACCAAGAAATTGCAACACACATGCCCTTAAGAGATCCTCTAAAGTCTGAATAGTCCTTTCAGTCTGGCCATCAGTCTGCGGATGAAAAGTTGTGCTGAATCTCAGATGTGTTCCCATTGCTGAATGCAGACGCTCCCAAAAATGACTTGTAAACTATGGACCTATGTCAGAATCTATAGTCACTGGAATGCCATGTAGACGGGCTATCTCATCAACATATATTTGTGCCAATTTCTCTACTGTAAATATCTTCTGAACTGGAAGAAAATGAGCTGACTTAGTCAATCTATCTACTATCACTCATATGGAATCATGACCCTTGGCTATCCTTGAAAGACCAACCACAAAGTCCATGTAATACGATCCCATTTCCACTGTGGTATTGGCAAGGGTTGTAATGTCCCTGTAGGATTCTGGTGCTCAACCTTCACCTACTGACAAAAGAGACATTTAGCAATGAACTCTGCCACATCACACTTTAAACCTGACCACCAATACATGTCTTTCAAGTTTTAGTACATCTTTGTACTTCCAGGATGCATTGCATACTTGGAGGAGTGAGCCTCCTCAAGTACCATCTTCCTCAACCCATCAACATCAGGAACTACTGTCCTATTGTGGTAACAAACTGTACCATCATTTGCCTCATGAAAGCCATCATACTTTTCAATGCCAATCCCTGATCGAATATTCTGTATCATAGTATCATTCTGTTTTGCATCATGAATCTATTGTCTCAAGGTAGGTTTCACTTGTAACTGTGCCAACAATCCTGCCAACAAGGAAACTTCTAGCTATACATTCATCTGGAGAAGATACACTAGCATATCTCTCTTATGGCACATCATGGAATTTAATTGTGCATTATCTACCATTGATAATGAAGATGGATTTCTACTCAATGCATCAGCTACCACATTTTCTTTCCCTGGATGGTAGTCTACTGTGCAATCATAATCCTTAATCAGCTCCATCCATCTCTTCTGCTTCATATTCAGCTCCTATTTTGAGAAGATATAATGTAGATTCTTGTGGTCACTGAAGATCTGACACTTTTCTCCATAAAGATAGTGTCTCCAGATATTTAAGGTATGGACCACCACTGCAAGCTCCACATCATGTATTGGGTAATTCTCCTCATGTTTCTTAAGTTGTCGTGAAGCAAAAGAAATCACATTTTTATCCTGCATCAACACGCATCCCATCCCATTCTTTGAAGAATCACAAAAGACAATATAGCATTTTCCTTGCTCTGGAAGTACTAACACTGGTGCACTATTCAACTTTTCTTTCAAAAGTTGGAAAGAACATTGACACTTGTCAATCCAAGCAAAAGGAACATCCTTCCTAGTTAACCTAGTTAGGGGTAACGCTATAGAACTGAAGTCTTTGATGAACCTCCTATAGTAACCTGCCAGACCTAGGAAACTACAGATCTATGTCAGTGTCTTTGGTTGTTCCCATTCTAGTACAGATTCCACTTTCTTGGGATCAACACAAACACCTTTTGTAGATATAACATGGCCCAGAAAAGACACTTCAGATAACCAAAATTCACACTTGTTGAACTTAGCATATAGTTGATGCTGCCTCAACAAAGTCAATTCTTGGCGAAGGTGCTACTCATGATTTTGACTATCCTTGGAGTATATCAGGATATCATCTATGAAAATGACCACACACTGATCAAGATAAGGTCTAAACACCCTATTCATTAGATCCATAAAAGCTGCAGGTGCATTAGTTAGCCCAAATGGCATAACCACAAACTCATAATGACCATACCTAGTCCTAAAAGCTGACTTGGGTATGTCATCAACCTTAATTCTCAACTGATGGTAACCTGACCTTAGGTTATCTTTGAAAACACAATGGAACCTCTCGACTGATCAAAAAGATCCTTCAATCCTCGATAAAGGATACTTATTCTTTATTGTCACCTTGTTCAACTGTCTATAGTCTATACACAACCTCATTGAACCATCCTTCTTTTTAACAAACAACACAAAAGCACCCCAAGGAGAAGTGCTTGGCCTGATAAAACCCTTCTATAATAGTTCTTGTAACTGTTTCTTTAACTCCTGCATCTCTGCTGGTGCCATTATGTATGGTGACTGTGCTATGGGTTGTGTTCTAGGAACAAGATTGATCTCAAACTCAATCTCTCTAGGAGGGGGAATGCTAGGAAGTTCCCCAGGAAAGACATCCTCAAATTATCACACCACTGGCACCTCTTGGATACTATGACCTACTGCCTTGGTATCCACAACATGAGATAAGAAAGCCTCACATCCTTGTCTCATCAACCGCTCAGCTATCATAGCTGACATCAAACATGTAGGAAGAATCTTCCTGTCACCCTGAAAAATCCACTGTATATCTCAATCATGGAACTTCGCCACCTTGGTACTACAGTCCAAGACTACCTTGTATTTTTCCAAGGTATCCATTCCTAGGATTACATCAAAACCATGCATGTCATGTGGCAACAGATCCACTTGAATGTTGTGTCCAGAGAAAGAAAGAACACAAGAAGGACACACTTCCTGCAACTCAGCGGAATCAACCAAAGGAGTCTCTATCTATAAGCTATTAGATCTAAGACTAATAGGTATATAACAACTATCTATCACCTCTCTAGTGATAAAAGAGTGCGTCACACCCAAATCTACTAACACAGATACAAAACAAGAAGTAGACAAATCAGAATGAAATAATTCCATCTGATCTGTCACAAATCGTGGATTGACCACTGCTTCTGGCTGGGCCATGGCATAGAACCTAGTTGTTACTTGCTTCCATCCACGTCCTCTTCTCGCCTATCCTAAGGATCCTGCATGGGTTGCCTGACCTCGTCCTCTACCACTACCAGTATCAAACTGTCATTGTTGTGATCCCTATTGATTCTACCTTGGCTGCTGAGTCACCTCCTCAACCTTCATAGGGAAATTCCATCTAATATGCCCTGTCTATCCACATTGATGACACATTTGGTTATGTCTCTGTGGTCTAAATGAACTTGTAACCGAGACTGATGATGAAATGCGAGATCCTTTTGGTGGAAAACTGTGACCTCTACCCCAACTCAGGGTCCACTGTGACGGTGCATGTGATCTTGGTTCAGTGAAGGTTGACCTTGGTTGCGACGGCGGTGGGAAAAACCTTGGCTTCTTAAAGCCTCCAGATGATTGCCCTTGAAACTACATAGGTCGCTTCTTAGCATTAGCTTCACGCTTCTCTATAGAAGACCTCTCAATCCTTCTGATAGATTCCACAAAGGTGGAAAACCTTTCCCTATTTTCCAAGGCTGATGTTGTAGTAGTCAACTCTGTACTCAGACCCTTCTCAAATCTCTAGATCCTTTCCTTGTATGTTGCTGCAATGTATGGGAAGAACCTCAGAAGTTCCATAAACTTTTATTTATACTCATTGATAGTCATATCTCCCTAACAAATCTTCTGAAATTGAGAGATTTTCTCATCTAGGTAGGTCTCTAGAAAATATCACCTAACAAATTCCCTCTAAAACTCATCCCATCCTATCACAAATCCTGACCTTTTCTCCTCTTCTATGGCCCACCAGTGGCCAACACAACCCTTCAACATGTATATTGCATGCTTAACTTTGTCTTCTTCAATGGTGTTTAGGATTTTGAATGCCTTTTCTAGCTCAGTCAACCACATGTCTGCGTCTGCTGGATCAGAAGTAAGTGCATATTCAATCGCCCCAACACATCTAAGACATTCAAATGTCTTCCCAACACCTTGGGACTCCACATTAGAGGCGAATGCCCTAGCTTGAGGTGTTGGTGCTCTATTAGTGATATGTGTAATTGTGGCCATCATCTATCTAAACATAGACTGAAACTCAAGATTGGCCATCATTGTCGGGTCTAAATGAGGCATTGCAGGTTGCTCTGGCCCTTATTCTGGCACTCTCTCATCATGTGCCTACCTCCCAGCACCTCCTCCAGGTGCTACATAGC
The DNA here is from genome assembly GCA_963693085.1 of Alisma plantago-aquatica. Classification (NCBI taxonomy): domain Eukaryota; kingdom Viridiplantae; phylum Streptophyta; class Magnoliopsida; order Alismatales; family Alismataceae; genus Alisma; species Alisma plantago-aquatica. Next base: position 995,755,968 of record OY856412.1, read on the forward strand.
TACTCTCAACATGTTCTTCATGCCCTCTAGACATATATGCATAAGCATAAACTATGATCCGATATGTTGGATACAAAAGAACAAACTCAAACCTAAGTCCTATGTCCCTATAGACTCAGTAAACCTAGATCTCTAATACCAACTTAACTGGGATACCTCATTACACTAAACGAGATAACTCAAAACACAAAACATGATCAACTTCTAATTTATCACATAGTAAAAAATGTGGAATTATTAAAACAGATTCCAATAATGTAAATAAACTTTAGAACATTTACAAAAGGTCTATCATTCCATTCTCATATATACTGTAACAACTATTTACATATGGGTCCAAAGAACTCAGTCACATCCTGCATACAAAAGATATTTCACATGTACATGCCATATATTTACAAACATTTGCATACTACCAAAATCTTGTGTTGATACGAGTATATCATCTAGAAAACACATCCCATACCCAGATCTGAGAGTACATGGACGACACTAGGACTCTACTACTAACATCTACAACTAACCAACCTTCTGAATCTATTGATCACCAGGTTGGTTCTCTTCCACAATGTGACCTCGACCTCATTGCCCGTGACCACCTAAAAAAATGTGGTGACCCATGGGTGAGACCCAGTCCCAGCGAGAGATATAACTCCCTCCAACATATATTGATTATAACATATTGATTGACAGTAAATGAACTGAGCAAATACAATAATGAATAAGCAATTTAAGTAGATTGAATAGGTTAAGCATACTAAGCCAATAAGCAAATTCACTTGACAAGAAGTATAATTACTCAAAGGTCATATGATATCATTTGGTAAACACTAAAAATGAGGGTTTCACTTCGTGTGCGTATGCATGCATGCGTATGTGTGCGCATAACACATAGATAATGCATGCGGGTATGTGCACATTATGCATGGGCGCATAATGCACGTGCATGTGCACATTATGCATGGGCGCATAATGCGTGTATGCTATGCACGTACACATATCGTGTACCATATGCGATACTATATACACACGCGTAAGAGGATGCTACGCTGCACTCGCAAAACTCCCTAAGTTTTGGCTTGTTTCTTTTATTACATTGCCCAGAGGGATTTGAGAAATACCACTCAAGTCCCAACTGACCACTACTAAGTTGAAATCAATGCAATATAAGATCTAAGAAGAGCCAGACTCCTAAGATCTTCTCTGCCCCCAGTCAGTACAAGTCTGCCATAGTGACACATAAGGTCAAGCTGCTAATAGCCTAGTCCATCTTTGGTATAGGTCACGACACTAGTGAAAGGAGGCAACTACGCATACCCTACCATCTGAGGTACAACCACAATTGTCCTCCAATCTCATCATATATATATATATATATATAAATATAATTACTGAGTCATGACCGCAATCATTTTCAAACTGAGGGCTAGGTGTGACCACTGTCATCCTCCCTAACACTTGAATTCAGGATGACAAGCACCCTGCATACTCATCAGTATGCGCTCCGAGTATCCCTTACGAATACTCATTTCCCTATCTGGCAATTTCTGACACTTAGATATATCTACGACACATGGCACTACATGATTCGAGTTTCACTTAATTAGTCATGCCAATTGGATGAATTAAGGCTAAATCATACACATGTACATTCAAACCCTAATTCTTTTCTAATAAGAGTATATGTATAACAAATTCAAAAGATATAAAACATTTGAGATATAAATCTTAATCATATTACCACATGCTATCATTCATTGTAAACTAATGGACCACACTTATCATCATACTTTTACAAGATACCAATATCTTATCACAAGTTCCAGGGTTTTAACCCTTATATGAACATAAAGAGGATTTCACCTCAATCATGGCTTCAAACATGCCCAAAGGTCATTAAGACCATCACATTATTTATAGTAAGGTTATCATCATCATTCCATGTCTTAAACAAGGCTCATAAGGTCATTAGCACATATGTGTCCATAGATATTAACATGACAAGGCACTATGATATTCAAATAGTACTACAATGTGGTTTCAACACAAGAAGAGTGTAATCCATTATCACATTAATCATTCAAGAGGTCTGATTATAACCAGTCAATATCATATAATTACACTAAGGTTAGGTATAATAAGCTAGATCACATGGAAGTTACACATCCACTTATTATAGTGATTTATCAAATATAACTATATGATGGGAAAGGTATGACTACAAATTAATGGTATTGAACCATCAAATTATCATCACTAGGACCCACATATAATACCACGTGACTTATTCTAATCCATTGGATGTTGAAAAATCCAATAGTATTCATTGGATCAGGTTCATTGTTCAAGGTTATCAATTGAAGTATATATATATATTTTGAAAATAAGTAAATAATCAATTGAAGTATAGGTCTAACCATTAGGTCAATTGAACCAATGAACCATTAGTTCAAGATTTAGTCAAATCTACAATTACATTCTTAACTCATCATATATAGTGATGACCTTATCCACCATTAATTGTGATCATTAGGTCACTATTGGTTGTTAGATCAGTAATACATTTAGTTAACACCATCGAATATTACGCCAATGTCATTATCGATTGATAACATCATTAGAATACTTAGTGGATGATAATTAAACATCTAATTGGGTCAAAACATGACCCAAGGGGGTGACCATAGGTTTTCATCATAAATTTGACACCCCTGATCATGAAAATCAGTTGCCAAGATAGAAACACCATTGGTTGTTGAATGGTATGACCATCAATTGTGTGATAGGGATGGAAATTGCTTGGAAACCCTAATTTGAACCATCAATCGTTTTGTACATAGAACCATAGGTTGTTGCTATCAAACTATCCCAGATCATGTTACACCTTAGAAAGGTCATACACATGTTTACAAGTTCGTATAGAACTGGAACAAAATAGGGAACACCACAAAAATTCGAAATTCTAAACAAGCATAGTTTCTTTATGCTTAGATCATCACATTCAAGCATAAACATGAACTAACAAGCTTCTAGTAAGAAATATAAGTGAAGAATGTTATATAACTCGCCTCTATAGAGTAGGTAAGATCCCAAACAGTAATAATCTTGAGAAAATAGGGCAAGAAAACCTTCGATTCAGATCAGAACTTGACCAAATAGGTACTTCTCTCCACAAAGAAGCAAAATACTAGAAAAAGAAACAAGAAGGATAGATTTTTGAGTTCTAGAGCCACTTTCACCATGGAACAGCAGGGTTCCGACCTGGAGGAAGGTCTAAGGAAGAATAAGAGAAAGGGAAATGGATAAGGAAGGAACAAAACAACTTGCCTTGGTCGAAATCCCTAGAAGACGACTTTGGAAACCCTAGGTACGACTAGATGGAGCTCTAGGAGACCTTCTTCTCCAAAAAGAGGTTGTCTTCTTCCTTAGAGCACTTGGTTCCATATAAAAACAGTGTATTCGTTGCTCTAGGTTAGAGGAAAGAGAAATCAAGCATAGTTTCGAACTTGGGAAAAGAAGAGGTAAATATAGCCAATGGATAAGGATAGAAGCAAGCATGAGGTGTAAAAGTAGCTTCCCCATGTCTCTATGGCATTAAACTATTAAAAATATACAAGCACACACACCAGAAGCTCCCCCACCGTCCATATTTACCTGCTTATCTTTCCTTTGTCGAATTTCTTAGCCAATTACATAATTCATTAGTTGGTAGCTACTAAAGATAGCTCATCCATGATGGGGTAAACCCTAAAATACCCTTGATGAAAACACCTTCAAACCATGTCTCAACTAGGATCCCCATGGCTCAAAAATATCAAGAATAATAATATAAAATCTAAGGAACATAATGTATGTGATAATTTCAAAGAAAACCCCTCAATTGGGTAAATTGCAGAAAAGTCCAAAATGTACAAAAAATTGCTTAACTTGCTCAAATAGTGTCCAAATTGGACCAAAATTGAAACTTATGCTTGTATTATGATTTCAAACATATCAAAAGGTTCAATTAGGGTTCTAAGAATTCAATTATGGTAATTCAGCTCATTCAACTTATTAAGCAAGTTCAAGGGCCTTATAATAGACTTATTTAATTGTTGTTATTCTTGATGCATGATATCTCAGTGAATGGTAAGGAAACACTAATTTAGCTCAATTGCAAGATTACATATATATGTTTATTTTATATGAATTGTTGAAAGCAATCTTTCTTCAGTGAATGTTTATGATACACTAAGTCCTTATGCGTGTCATGTGATAAGTGAATGAGGTAAATGAAACCCTAATGATAGGGTGTTTAGTGAAACAAGTATTTTGATATCAATGTTTCTCAGTTTGAGATGTGGCGATGCTTAACAGTTTAGTTGTGGTAAATGTTATCATATGGTTTATGAAATGAACAGTTTACAAAGCTGAACAAAGATATATTGATGTGATGATTGAATTATGAATTTAAAGAGTGAATTAGACATGTAGATGCCCTGAACACTTTAGAATCCTCACAGGATGAAGCCTGCGATGTGAGGAGGAAATGGTTTCCCGATTGGAGATAGTACAGATCGAGGTAAGCCGAAGCACACCAGTAGGGTGCAGGGGTCTTGACCAGTAGGGCAAACTCCTGACAGTTGTGTGGTATCCAACACCAACTGGGGTTTCCGGTGGTACTCATTTTACATGTTGAGTGATCAGTAGTCAGTAGGTCCACTGATGCACAATAAGCCTGAGGGATTTGACTCACCACCTGAGTACCCAGGTTGAGAGGTGGAGTTTGAGATATCTAGCTGCTCCCATTAGCTGTTGAGAGGTAGACGTGCCGAGGCCCACTACAGACGGGGTCTTACTCAAGAGATAGGTTTAGGAACTCGAGCATGCTTCTAAGCCTTGTACAATGAGATCATAGCTTGCTGCGATTCTTTCACATGTTGTGGCACACCTCATGTGGGTTCAGGGAATAATAAGATGAATGAGAGGTTAAACAAGTGTGCACAATTATTAAATTATTCTTTGTATGTTTCTGAGTTATTAGTTCTCTTTATAATCAATCAAGCATGTTCATATATTGATTCACTCTTATAGATATCTAGAGTATCCTGCCATATTTATGTTTGTGAATGATTAGTCTCTTTAAAGCTTACTACTGTTATAATTGATATTAGTTGCATAACAATATATCTGTAAATATATAAGTGCTTTAAACTATTTCTATGAAGTACTCATTTACTGAGTGAGTAGGCTCACCCCTCTACTCACAATTTTTAGGGAAATCACATGGACTTGAAGTAGGTCAATGCATCATAGTAGATCTACCACATGAGTTTAGTATGAGATCATTTAAGTTCAGTCGGTCCCTGTCACATAGGTCTTCTATAGATGTGAGAGAGTTGTAAATGATGTTTTGTATATTTGTTTTTTTAATAAGAGAGAATGCATCTGATTATCATGTCATATGTACATGGAAGTGTGAGAAACAGAATGAATGTATGGACGTGTATCATTAATGTTGAGATCATATTAGAGTAATCAAAGTTTAATTCGCTTGTAAAGTTTTTTATGTGATTAAATGTGAGAAAACAAAGAGTTTGAAATAAAGGAAAAAAATATTAATTGGGAGTGAACTTGTATTAAGTATAATCCTCAAACTTATGCCATAATATCATGATTAGTGGTAATCTTGGAATGTGGGTGTAACAACTTGGTATTAGAGCTTAGGCTGAGTCGTTAGGGACCATTAGGATAGAAAGATAGAGTTATAAGTGTGGTAGATAGGAGGTGATGTGTCTATAGCTCTGGGAGGTCTGAGTATTTAGATACCCTGGCTTGGTATCTGAATACTTAGGTTGACTAGTATCATGCTACTCTATCTATTCTTCTCTGAATTCCCTAGCCAGGTATGTAGTGGGAGGATGGGCTAGAGAGAACCCCTAGAAATATTAGGATTAGAAGCCCATATTGAAATGAATGAATTGAGCATAAGGATAGAATGTGATGTAACTCATGTTTATTATTATTTCTTTGATGGGATATCAATGGAAATTCTCCTATATATTTGAATTCAAATATTCAGTTTGTAGACATATATGTGGTCCTTTAAGATTCTTGTACACTATGAAGTTAGTTCAGTTATTGCTTACATTCTTTGTATCAACTATAGACCAGAAGTTATCTTAATGGGTTTACCCTAAGTGGATATGCATTCTATATGTTTGAGATATATAGAAGTCAGTTAATCCTGAGTAGCTCTTGGCTTTAGGACTACATGTTCAGCCTGGTCTGGCTGGCAGGATGAATTATTTGGATTTAATGAGTCCTAATAATTAATCTAATAAGAGTAATTAAACTATAAGGAGGCAAACTCAGAACGTAATGAGTATGTACATACACTAGAGATTGAAACATATGGGAAAGATTGGAATAGGTAAGAATCAGTTGGAATTGATATCTGAGGTCCAACTTTGGGGCCTCATATGAGAAACCCTTGATTGCAAATAAAGGAACACAACATAAGGTTCAGATTAAGTTTAATGATTTGTATTATATGAACTCTAAGTATGAAATATGGAAAAGATATGAGAAAAGTATGTAAGAGCCAAGATAGAAACAATCAATCATGAGGAATGGATCATATAATCAAGAACAATGCTTTTATGTACTCCAAAGCAAAGGGAAAATAGAATAAAAGAGTTAAGTATACAATAAGTACATAGAAGTGAAGAGTCATAAGAAGAGTTAAAGTAAAGATAATTAGATGAACATGTAAATCATAATACTAGGATAAGAAACTTAGTTGAAACAAAGAGAAATGTTGGAAATGATGAGCTTGATTAAGGAAAGAGGATTACATGACATAATTGAGAGCATGGAATGTATACCTTTATTATGAAGCTTAATACATTCATCCTTACTACCTTTGGATTCCAAGTCTCTATAGAACAACAAACTAGTTTCTAAAATAAGAATAAAAGTGTAGCTAAACAAATGAATAAGTCATAAAAAGGTAGACTATATTCAGGAAGGAAAAACTTGATTGAAAGAGAAACTAAGTTTGACCCATGCATGAGCCGTTTGATTTGAAATGAAGGATAGGTAATGTATTAAACATGAGGTGAAACTAGTAGAGAGATTATTGGTTTAGAATTTCAACTTCACATTAGTGGAAGGATGTGCAACATGGCATACATGATCATACACATGAATAAGCAACATGATCATAAGAGAAAATTAGAAGTTAAAAATGACAGGTGGAAGAGTAGTATATGGTAAGAGGGTTATGGAAAGTAAGGAAGGGTTTGAAACATGATGGAGTAATATAGATTATAAAGGAAAGAGGTTAAGAGATTCAAGCAAGTGCTAATTATTCAAGTATCCTTGTTGATAACTAACTAAACCTACATATGAGAAATGCATTAAGGGAATGTTTGAAGATAATAATTCTAATTCTCAAAATCATCTTCTTTTTCATATATTACTTAATGAGAGCAATGTGGGAATAAAGTGATAAGAAAATGAATCATATATGATGCATAACCACCATGGTAGAGACATCTAGTAAATTTAATAATGACACACAATATGATGATGAAATCCTAGTAGGGTAAATTGAGAATGTAATTGATCTGAATGGTCAAGTAAGAGAAAGGAAATTCAATTGATAAAATAAGGAAGACTTTAGTAAAACTTGTGAGAACCAAAGTTTGAATTTCAAATCAAGGGAGCAAAGTCACATCACAATAACGTCATGCTACTGATAAGGACCAAAACCTAGAATGTTTAGAGGTGTAGTAGTTCAAGGGATGTCACCAGTGATTTGACCTTGAAAACTAGCATCTCTATAAAACAAGATCATGAGATTTGCACTACGAGAAGTAAACTAGCTCTGATAGTAATCTAGGGTTTAAAGGTGGCTAATCTAAAAGGTACATAAAAAATATGGAAATGATTCAGAGAAAAGGATAAGAAATAGATTTGAAATATAAGAAGTGTGATTTGAACAAAAGGAGAAGTGCAACATGAGCATAGTGTAATCTAAAATAAATTCTTACAGTGATAGAAAGAATGATGAATAATCTATTCTTACCTTGAATGTTTCAATGTTCGGAGTGTTTATTCTAGATGATCTGAGTGAGAAGGATAAGTAAGAAGAAGTTGTAATGCCTAAGAAGAGAAATCAGAGAAAACAAATGGTTTTCAACAATATGTGAATTTGTTTTAAATAAGTATATTCTATTGAAGGCATTGTAAGGGATGTAAATTTGTTTTACATATGAATTCAATAGTACATGTGCGAGAAATACACTAAATTGGAACGAGTTTTATGGTTTCAATCATTCATATTAGTAGTTTGACACAATTTTGTATGATTATTATTACTTCTAGTTTTGCAGCTCATGAGTGCCTTTTCTATTTGAGTAGCACAACTGTAAAATTCAAAATAATATGGTGAACTCTCTTTTGTGAGTAATGCAAAACAATAGCACATATTGAGCCATATGAATTGAGATAGTTGGACCAGGTTATCAATGTCGAGGTAACACCTCAAGAGTATGAAAATATTGAAAATGGTTGTTTCTCTTCTCTTTCCTATGATTGATTGTGGCATAGAGAATTCTTTTGTTGAGAAGGCTTGCTTAAAATCTGTTGTGATTAAAAGAGAAATAAATGACTCAATGTTGAAAATAAAATTCTAGACTACAATATTCAAAAGCTTAAAAGGAGAGAGATACCCCTAGTAAAGGTTCTTTGGTGGAATCATGTATAGAAGAAGCTACTTGGGAAGTGGAGACGGAGATTTTCAACATGTATCCTTTCCTCTTTTAGAAATTTTGAGATGAAATTTTTATTAGAGGGGGATAATTGTTACAACCCGTTCCTAGCTTTGTTAATAATCTTAGAGATTTAAGATAAATCTCAATGTTTGTCTTGCTTTTGTTAGTAATATTCTATGTTGTGCTTTATATTAACTTTAGTAATCTTAAATACTTGTTTGGAAAACTCATAATCATGACTTAAGTATACTATAAAGATCAGAGTTGGAGTTAATATAACACTAACCCATACTTGTATGCAAGAAGAGAGTTAATGATATTGGAGGAAATAATTAATAAATAAATTTTTTTTATAATATGAAAAAAATAATATTTTAATATCGTATATAATTTAATTATGAATCCAACAAAAAAAGAATGAACCAAATCGGAGTTAAAATGAGAGAGTTATGCCCTTTTTAGTAAATTTGTACAATGTGCCGCGACCGCGACGCTCCATTGTGTGTCGCGACCACGACCAATGCCACGACCGTGACACTGCGTCATGCGGTGCGACCGTGACCGATTCTGCAACCGATCCCGCGACCGTGACCGATGCCGCACATGACAACAAATAGTAAAACAATCATATCTTGAGCTATACTTATCCATTTTTAACAAAATAAAGTGCGTTGGAGCCATGATTTGATTGTACATCATCTCAGACACCTTACTCAATGAGAAGGTAACCTAAAAGGTTATTTATAGGGTGATGTTTGAGAAAGAACGTGAAGAATAGTGGAAATCCAAAAGGGTTGTCATAGATTTGACTTGGTAAGTAGTTTTAACCATTGATTCTTTCTTTTCTTAATCTCCCCTTGCTTGAAACCCTTGATCTATCGAATTTCAAGTTTGCGTTAACCTCTGACCTTCAACTTCTACCTACAACATACCTCGTTTAGGGTTGAAAGGAAGAAGAAACTGTTAATTTTGCTAGAGTTTTTCTATGGATTCGAGATTTTTAGAGATGGGCTGTGTTTTTAAGGTGTTTTTGCACCTTAGGGTGAGTGGGTATTTCCTTTAAATAGTAGATTGTATGAAAATGAGTTAAATCATCCATAATGGTCAATTGTTTTGTATGCAAGTACAAACCCTAAGTTGTCTTTTTGGTCTAGCTTTTGCTAGCTAGATGATATGAAATGGATTATTTCTCTGTTGTGATGAATTTCAGATGATAAAATCATATTAGAAATGGTTATAATCCATCTAAATGAGAATTCTTAAAGTAATCATAGAGGTTACATGAATGCACTAAAATTTAAGGTTTTCATCTATGATTGAAATTGTTGTATAATTAAATAGAGAAATTTGTCTATATGAATCTCATTGATTATTAGTGAATTGTTTATCTTAATGGGTGGTACATAAATGTCAAATACTATCTTGGATTTCGTGTGATGTGAATAGTGTTTGCTTGATATCTTAGTAAAGAGGGTGAAAACCTAGATGAGTGGAAAGTTGGAAATTTGTGAATAGATATTGTGAAATCCATTTGAACTTCTTTTCTTGAAATCATAAACTTTATTTATTTTTTGTTATTATTGATGCATGATATCTCAGTGAATGGTGACGAAACCCTAATTTAGCTCAATTGTAGGATTTCATATATATGTTTATTGTATATGAATTGTTAAAATTAGTTTTTCTTTAGTGAATGTTTATGCCACATTAAATCCTTACACGTGTCATGTGATAAGTGAATGAGTTAAATGAAAACCTAATGATAGGGTGTTTAGTAAAACAAGTATTGTGACATCAATGTTTCTTAATTTGAGATGTGGTGATGCTTAACAGTTCAATTGTGGTAAATGTTATCAGATGGTTTATGAAATGAACACTTTAAAAATTTGAACAAAGATATGTTGATGTGATGATTGAATAGTGAATTAGACATGTTGATTCCCTGAACACTATAGAATCCTCGCAGGATGAGGCCTGCGCTGTGAGGAGGAAACAATTTCTTGTCTGGAGATAGTCTAGATTGAGGTAAGCCAGAGCGCACCAGTAGGGTGCGGGGGTATTGACCAGTAGGGCAGACTCCTTACAATTGTGTGGTACTTAACACCAACAAGGGATGTCGGTGGTACCTATGTCACATGTTGAGTGATCAGTGGCCATTAGTTCCACTGATGCATAATAAGCCTGAGGGCTTTGACTCACTGCCTAAGTACCCAGGTTGAGAGGTGGAGTCTGAGATATCCGACCACTACCATTAGCCGCCAAGAGGCAGACATGTCAAGGCCCACTACAGACAGGATCTTACTTAAGAGATAGGTGTAGGAACCTGAGCATGCTTCTAAGCCTTGTACAATGAGATCGTAGCCTGCTGTGATTCCTTCACATGTTGTGGTACACCTCATGTGGGTTCAAGGCATAATAAGATGAATGAGAGGTTAAACAACAATTATTCAATTATTCTTTGGATGTTTTTGAGTTATTAGTTCTCTTTATAATCAATCAATCATGTTCATATATTGATTCACTCTTGTAGATATCTAGAATATCCTACCATATTTATGTTTGTGAATGATTAGTCTCTTTAAAGCTTACTACTGTTATAATTAATATTAGTTGCTCAACAATATATATGTAATTATATAAGTGCTTTAAACTATTAATATGAAGTACTCATTCACTGAGCGAGTAGGCTCACCCCTCTAATCACAATTTTTAGGGAAATCACATGGACTTGAAGAAGGTCAATGCATCAGAGTAGATCTACCACATGAGTTAAGTATGAGATCAGTTAAGTTCAGTCAGTCCCTGTCACTCTAGGTCCTTATATAGATGTGAGAGAGTTGTAAATGATGTTTTATATCTTTGTTTCATTAATAAGAGATAATGCATCTGATTATCATGTTGTATGCACATGGAAGTTTGAGAAATAGAACGAATGTTTGGATGTGTATCATTAATGTTGAGATCATATTAGAGTAATCAAAGTTTAATTCTCTTGTAAAGTTTGTTTATGTGATTAAATATGAGAAAACAAAGAGTTTGAAATAAAGGAATAATAATAATAATTAGGAGTGAACTTGTATTAAGTATCCTAATCTCATGATTAGTGGTAATATTGGGATGTGGGTGTAACAAACATGGTATGTCGTGGCTAGGGTTTTGATCTCCCTAAACTAAGGTGTTTGAAGGGGAACTGCACCCTAGCACACCCTATCCAACCTTACTAGGCTCAATTGGACTAGGGTGATGGTGAAATTCAAATAGGATCTAGAAAATCTAGGTTTCTAGTGTAGGTGCTCCTAAGGTAATTGGGAGCCAAGGGAAGTATTAGAGGGTGGAAATGACGGTAGTTGACCTCACATTACCTACCACCTAGCCTTTAGAAATCTTCATGGTAATTTCATTAAGTGCTCCTATAATAACTACTTAGATCTCACACCTAGAAGTAGAAGAGGGGATATGTATGAGGGAGGATAGGGTTCTAGCTAGGGATCCACTAGTTGGACTTAGGATCAATCCTAAAATAACCTCATAGAAGCCATTCTCTCCGAGAGTCTAGGTGGTTTCAAGCACAAATCAACAACCAATCCATATTTTTAAGCACAAACCACGAGATAAATTTATGGGAAATAGAGAGAAGTAGAATAAAATAAATATCAAATGAAATTATAAGTTTTAGAAGTTATTTCCCACCAAAATGGTATCAAAGTCACTTTTTGGCCGCAAACAACCCACCTAAAGGGCTTAGCTACTCATGATACAAAAAATTGCAAAAGAAGAAGAAGAAGTAGAGAGAGGGATAGACATTGAATGTCGTGGAATATATCTTCTTTTTCACCTTCAATAGAAAGAGAAAATCATTTTCACTCGTTGGTGGATAGATGCCATGTAATGATGAGTGGAAGTGGTCAAAACCCTAAAAACTAGGGTTTTGAGGTAAGGGAAGGTGGAAATGAGGTGAAGGTAGGTGGGAGTAGGTGAGAGAACAAAGAAAATTGTAGGGAGGCTAAAGTGGTAGTTTGGAGGTAGCTAAAGGTGGCTAACTTCATGCTCCACCTGCTATCCATGTGTGTATATATATAGGTGGTAGGGAAGCACTAGGTTAAGCGGGGATAGTACGGTAGAAATAATGAAACAATGAGCTATAGTTTGAGGCGGTACAATTGTGTTCGGTAGTATGGCAGTGGTGGGTAGAGGGTGGCATGGTTTTGCTAGGTGGAATGATTGTTATGGTAGGTGAAATGTTAGGTTGACAATTGATAATTATAGGTTGGTATCAAGGCCGTACTTGGCAGCACGATTGTGTAGGGTCATTCTATCAACCTCTATTTATCCATTTTCAACCTGACATTTTGCCTCCACCAACATGCCCATTTCACCTAGCACAACTGTGCCACCCTCTACCCACCATGGCCGTGCTAACTCAAATCCTATCTTATTTTCTACACTACCTTTCCCATATTACCCCAATATAACCTAGTGCTTCCCTACCAACTATTATACATGGGTGGTGGTTGGAGCATGAGGTTAGCCACTGTTAGCTACCTCCTAGCAACCTTTCTTGCCTCACTAGAATTTTATTTGAGTTCTCACCTAGTCACACCTTCCCCCACCTCATTTCCACATTTCCTCACCTCAAAACCCTAATTTTCTAGGGTTTTGACCACTTCGACTCATATTTCCATGCCATATATGCATCAAGGAGGGAGAAGGACTTGCTTTAGCTGCTGGAGGTGAAGAAAAAGAAGAAGAAGAATAAGAGAGCTTCCATGAGATTTCATGGCTATTCCTCTCTCCACTTATTCTTATTTTGCTATTTTTTGTATCATGAGTAGCTAAGGCCTCTAAGTGGGTGATTTGGGGCTAAAATGTGACTTTGATGCCTTTTTTTTTGGGGGGGGGTAACTTATAAACCTTATAATTTCATTTGATATTTGTTTTCTTTTACTTCTATCTATTTCCTATAAATTTATCTTGTAGTTTGCACTAAAAAATTAGTTTGCTTGTTGATGTGTTCTTAAAACCACCTAGACTCCATGAGAGAATGTCTTGTATGAGGCTATTTTAGGATTGATCCTACGTCCAACTAGTGGATCCCTAGATAGCACCCTATCTTCCCACATACATATCCCCTCATCTACATCTAGGTGTGAGATCTAAGTAGCTAATGTAGGAGCACTTTGTTCAATTGGCTTGGAGCTTTCTAAGGGCTAGGTGGTAGGTGATGTGAGGTGAGATGACCTCATATTCACCTTCTACTACTACCCTTGCCCCTCAAGTATCCAAAGAGTCTCTACACTTGAAACCTAAACTTTCTAGATCCTATTCCAATTTCACCTAAACCATAGTCCAATTGATCCTTGTAAGACTGGATAGGGCATGCTATGGTGTAGTTCCCCTTCACACACCTTACTCAACCCATGTTCAACTAGTTTTTTAGGGTAATTATATAGCATCTATCACGTTGTTTGGTTTAACAATCTGAATGCATGTATTTCATTTGCATGTTATAACACCCAACCTAGGTTCTAGTCACATTCCCCCAAACGGTTGGCACCTCCATCACTTTCTTAAAATTCAAATTGTTTTTCTATTGTTACTGCTCGCTTAGTTAATTCCTCTAGATGCTTCCTTAGTTAATTTCCCTGTTATCGATACCTAGTTCTTGCTTGAGTAGTTAGTGTTCCTTTGAACTTGATTATGCTAGTTTAGGTCCTTAATAGTTGTAGTTGTCTAAACTATTAGTTTAATGTAGTGCTAGATCTCTATCTTGTTTTCCTTAGTCTAAATTGTCTCCTTATTACTTAGCTCACCTTTCCTTATTAATTAGACTTAAGCTTATACTCAGTCAAAGTAGGTTTTGTTCTTGCCTCTCTTTTAATTGCTGGCTTGGACCATTAGTTTAATCAACCAAAATCAACATCAAACCCTTCAACCATACTCTCCACATTAGGAACCTAGTGAAATTCACATAGTCTTATCCCCCCCTATCTCTTGGATTTGACCCCAACTTTCTAGCATATACTAATCCTGAGCCCAAGCACTTGTAGATTTGTTTAAGAGTGTGTCTATCAGGTCCTCAAAATTGTGAAAGACCCATGTTGTGTACCTAAGGTGCATCTAATCAAATTCAATTGGTTGGGTGTACATTAGGGAAAACACACCAAGATTTTTATCTATGGTCGAGGGTTTGTTGTAGATACTTAAAAGATGAGATTTCCCCTATATTTCTTCATTGGAAGCACGATCATTCCTTGTCACTACGACTGTGTTGGAGGCATTTCTTTGATTTGAACTTCTATCCATGGACTTATTTTCTTTGGCTTTACCCATGTCCACTAGTGGTAGGTTGGGGGAGATCTTGGACCCTCCTTATGCTCCTTTAAAGATTAAGGATCCCACAAACATATTCCTTCTCATTCGTCCACCTAAGGCATGGTCCAAGTGATAAGTGCATTTGATAGTAATACACATATTGAGGGAAATCACATGCATTCTAATAGGTTTCAATGTGATTAAAGAATAATAAGGCACATGATGAAGCCTTAAAATAAGGTTGCATCACCACCCTAAACTTCAAACATACATTTCCTCAATCTGCCTTCAATCTTTACAACAAGGAAGATGTGACAAATGCATTGTAATATATCTATATTGAAAAAATAGACTCAATGATGACTAAGTGCATGTGTGTTCACCTCTTTCCCACCCTCTTTCACAAACCCATCATGATCATAGAAATGAGCATAAAACTTCAAATAGAGGCAATATAATACAAAATCAATCTATATGGGTTTCATACAACTTTGGGTAAATTATTTCATGATGGTGACAATAAAAGATGACTATGATTGGTTTGTTAAAGAGGAAAGGAAGAAGGTTACACATTGTATAGTTCATCTACATGCATGTAACTTTGTTTGAAGTAGAGCTCCTCATCTTCTATAATCAGCACACAATGAAGTTTCCAACATAGTGTGTCACCATTAGGGTTTGAATTCACTCAACTACAACATTGCAGACATGACATGTCATCCAATCAACATGGAATTTAGCATCTAGTGTTCCAATATCCTAGCGGAAGTGGACATAGTATGCCATCTAGTCAAAAGCATTGTTGCCTCTAGGGTCTCCAATATTTAAAAAATGATCGACACAGTATGTCATATGTCAAACACATCATGTCTAATGTCATCTCTTCCATGCATCTTCAAACACATCATGTCTTCTAGTCAACATGATTTGTGAAAGGTTGGAAGCTCCCCAACAAGTTTTCACATGGTATGTGATCCATCACACATGTCATGTTCTATCCATAAAATATCAAATCTTTATTGGATATTTGATCAGATCTATTGTTCAACCAACTTATTTTATGGTTCACACAAATATCCATTTGTTTTTTTGTCCAACTATTGTAATCGGGTCACATACGACAATAAATATGGCTATCGATTCTTCTACAACATCTTTCTCGCCAAGTCAAACTCTCTCAAGCATTAAGATGAAGCCCTATACTCACATGTGTGGTCAGTTTGTTCTCAGACACAAGATCAACCTCTCTCATGTGGGAGAATCCATCCTTTTCAAGCACAATCAAGATTTCTTAAGTGTAGGTCAAGTTCTCTTAATCTTGTCAAGCAAGTAAAACACACAATTTATCTAGCCATATTAAGTAAATCCTTCTCCAGTCATTTCTTTCCTCTATCATCCAATGTCCCCAACTTCTATTGATGCCTTATTACAGGCAAGTTTCTCTATATTTGTCCACCCTAACCACTTTCGTGGTCTCTTTATGGTTGGTGTGCAGGGTGGGCATTCTAGGAGATGAATAGAGGAGTATGAGGAGAAGAGACAAGGTACAAAGGTCAGAGCTCAGAAGAGGAAAGAGGAAGAAGAGAAATGTCAACATATGGAGGTTTTTTTGTTAGCATGTTGTTTAGATCTCATTTTCTAGTTCAAGGACAGAGTTCATCCTTGCTATTCACATTTTGAGTTTTTAAGCATTCATCCATCATTCATAATTCATTGCCTCACATCATCATTGATTAAAGAAGGTAATTTTTAGATCAATACGATTTCGTCAAATCCCTAAATTAGGGAATATGTTTCTTCATTGGCCATGTCTTGGTCATTTTATTTGACAATGATTGAGTCTTCTAACATTAGAACATTTTGGATTATCTGCACATTTGGTTGTGTGTCTGTCGAACATACATGATACAAGTTCCTACCTAGTAAAAGCTTGAGATCTCTCAAATACTCGATATTCATCAATCACTAGAAAGCTTCAAGTAAAAGATGTCAAATTCCATATCATGTTGATTTAGATACTATCACATTTTACTCACTAAATTTTATCATCCAAGCTAGACATGTGATTCTCCCATGCTCTAGCTTGCGCATGAGTGTCAAATGTAAAAGTAATATTTTTTCATATGATATATGAGATGGAGTCTATAAGCCCATTTAGAGTCCAGTAAGCTATGTAAGTCTCCTCTATAGTGGAAAGAGGTTCTCTTGTTTCTAACATGTTGTCAATACACTATCAATATATCACCCATAATTGTTTTATATAGTGACTTTAAAATGTGTTGATAATTAATTATATTAGTATTAGAATTTGGTAAAATACTAACAGAACAGTACAATAATAAAATATAGTACTCACTATATGGGATCAAGTTTTTATATCACACTAACACAAAGTTAAATAATGTGACAATGTTGTACTTAAGAATATAACATTTGGTACAATAATAGAAAGTTATTGTGCCTTTATTGTACTTAAAATTGTTGATAAACAAGTATACAAACATTAGATTAGTTACAACACCAGCAAAATATTACATTATAATTTAGTAAAATACTACCTAGTGCAATCATATATTTGTACAATACTAACACAAATATTCAACAACGAGATCTCTTTATACTTAATAAAATAAATCCACTACCATTCAAAACATTTTTGCAGCCTTAGTCCACTTTAAAATGTTGAATTATTCAAAAAGTTATGCCAATTTTAGAATTTGGTATAATAGAAATAAACTAGTACAATAATAACACAAGATAGTACTATGCATATTCTTGAGTTTTGTATGTGAAAAATATATTTGTTCATAAGATAACATGCTCAGAATGATGAATAAAAATAAATTAAAAGAGCAAACATATTCTTTCATGTGGCTTGCTTGGGAAAAAATTCAATAACACAAATATTAGCCCTGTTGGGGGTAGAGTGACACATGATTTAATTGTGACTGGGTTAGAGTGTCTATGCATTAAGTGCAAACAGGGCAAAATCTCCAAGCTAATCCTGTGACCAGTAGGCGAACAAGTATACTGAGTAAGATGTAAAGAACTTTTCAAATAAAATATTATATAAAGTAGAATATATATAAAGGTAAAGTGTCAAAATACATCTTTGATGAACAAATATGAGTAAATATATCTTGGATATTTGTCTTCTCATGAATATTTCGTGGGTAAGGTTAACCTATAACAAAATAAAACTATATTGCATTATAGTTGTCCCTTTCTAGAGAATAAAAAGAAACATACACTCTAAAATAACTTGAAATTTCTGATCTCATTTGTAAAATAAAATTAAAACTCCTGAAATGAACTAACACAAGATATTTTCAAAGACACTTAGGAGGGGGGCTCATTATCTGCAAACATTTTACAATTACTTCCATTCTAATATTTTAATGTATAACATGTTCCATGTATATAATTGAAAATCATTTCCATTTTCCCATCTTATTGTCTAGATGATACTTGATAGTTTTCATCATAAATCAAACCTAAAACTTGCTCACATAAGTAGATAGTACATGCAACCAAAATTCTTGATAGTTTCCAAAGGACTGGTTATTCAAGAGCAATTCTATCAATATGTAAAATATATGAAAGTTTAAAATCTTGACCACATCTTTCTCTCCCTAACACTACATAGATTTCATACATGTACTTTTATGAGAATTCATGACTCCTGATTAACTTACTAGACATTATATTTGAACATTCCCTAGCAACATCATTTTTTCTAACAAAACTCAATTGCTCTATTATTGCATATTGCAATTATTTACATTGATTTTATCTTAATTTATTCTAGACCATGTGACAACTCTTTTGTAATATGCGAACGACTTTTCTTGAACATAAAAAAAATATAAAGTCAAATGTATCCAGTTCCAGTAGTCATTTGTGGATTTAGCTCTATGTGTTTTCAAATCAACAGTCACAATAATGATATTAGGAACTAGATTCATGGTTTAATACATTCCATTATTCAACATGTATTATAATGTGAGCCCCAATTTGTAGCTTTAAATTGACTTTAATCCAAATTACATCAGTTCATATTGAGTGTAAACATCACATGCTCTGGTCATTTTACTCTCTCTTCTTCTTACATTATAAGAAAGTCATATGATTTCATGCATCATCCATACATTTAGTCACTTGATTGATGTTTCAATTAAACATGCTACCTACAAGTAATTCCCAAAAATGGTTAGAACTATCCATTAAAACTTGTAAGGAAAACAATAAACCTGAGAAATCCCTACTAGTTATATATTTCAACCCATAAATTATCTTTTCATATTAAATTCACCATCAAATCCTTGTCCTCTCAAAATTTGAGCATACAGTCAATTTCCAGAAAACATAATACATCCACAATCATATCAATAATTAAGAAGTAGTATCACTGGTGTGAGAAAGACTAATAAGAACTGGAATCATTTCTTCTTTCCACAAGAGTAGTAGACTAAAATCGACAAGAAACCATCTTTATGAAAAAATATTGATAGTAGTTATGTCTAATAATTCTTTTTTAGTGGGAACTTAGATTAGGACGAGTCCTTATGTTGATTTAATGAGTCTACATTTTCAAGTGGATCAGATGCACGTCTTCTACCGATACAATCTCACAAGAATAGCTACAATGTTGTTTATAATTTTATGAGCTTGACAATTCTTTCTGTAGTTTCAATGTTTGTAGCCAACCCTAATCTTATTTCATAACATTATTCATAATTTCCAACAAGACAAATCATTTCAAGACATTATACTATTTGCTATGCATGAGATGCAATGTTATCACTTGTTAAATTCTTTCTTATAATTTGGGTCAATAAGGATTTCATTCAATCTATCCTTTGAATTGGCATGATTTCCATCTAAACTATGCCATATAAAGTCCTTGATTATTGGATTTAATGTTCAAACCATAACCTAAACATAAAATTATTTCTAATAATGAGATCACAATTGAGATGTTGAGAACATAAGTGAAGTGATCCATTAAGACTGGAACAATTTTTTGTCTAGGTGGAAGCTGACTCAATCACTTCAACAAGTGTTTGGAGCATGTTGTTCTAATTATAGGTCAGCATTAACCAATTTAAGTTTATGGGGATACATTTGTGGCTGGTGTTGGATTATATATGTCCAACATTGACCAAGAAATAATCAATTGGGATCCTTGGTACATGTCAGTATCGACCATGCCAATGTTGACTCAAGGTCTAAATTGACTAATCACTTATTTTGATGATGACTAAACCATTCCACTTATTTGTGTCTAATTCTTCCAATTGATTTATTCCATATTAGATAGACACATTCTAAATGCCAAAACTTGCACATCCTAATTTGGACAAATCAAGCCATACAAGCGCAAAGATCAAGATTGAAGAACACATAGTTTTCTCCTTAGATCTTTGTTGTAAATCACTTGTAATGATTGTTTGACTTGTAATTAAGCTCGTAAGTGTACCAAAACTAATTATGATGAATTATATTTCAATTTAGAGGACTTGACAAAGTCCAAGATAGGTGGTCCTATCAGTCGAGTTTATCCTGAGGTTACTCAGACAACAACCCTTGACATTGGCTTTGTTAGGAACCTTTTTCGATCGATTTTCTTATCAGTATATAACTCGACTAAAGAAAGTAGTTTTCTAGATAAGGAGTCTTGTCGGTCGAGTTATCCTTAGACCTAACTCAAATGATAGCCTTGTTGACCGAGTTGTCTTTGGACCTAACATGACCATCGACCAATTCTGTTATGCAAAAACTAGCATTTAAAGAGAGTACCAAAGTGAAATATATCCATTCACCTCTCCCCAAAATTACTAGAATTCATTCTAAATGGTTCTAATGGCTAGGAGGCTTCTTCAACTAGAAATATGACCCCTTGGGCTTCATCCCATGGTTATCCAAGCATTATGAAGATCCATATACTATAGTAGAGAGAGATTTTCCTCCCAATAGCCTCCATCCACTCTCATGAGCTTAATCACTTATTACATTCATTAGAGTGAGTAGGATATTTGTAAGAGAGATAATCCTACATATATATCTTTTGAGGCTCTCACTTTCTCCACCTATAGATCTCTCTTTCTACCATAAAGTTGAAGATTATCTCTCCTAGCCAAGAGAGGAGGAGAAGAAGAAGGGAATGAGTCCCTTGGTGAATAGCTTCTCCTTGGTGAAGGTGAAGTCAAAGGCAGATGATCCAAGTTAAGTGTGGGTAAATCCTTAACGGAATAAGACTCATTGAAAGAGTGGGTAAGTCCTTGGAGAAGGCCTAAGACTTGTTGTAAGAGTAGGTAAGTCCCTATCTTATGTAAAGGGGAGAAGTCATATATGAGAAGACATATTGTTTTAGTAGAAATAGTTTCTATGAATGTTATGAAAGCTAACCAAGAAAGAGATATAGAATCAACTGAGGGGTTGTATGTGAACTTCACTACCATCAATTGAAGGGGTGGATATGAACTCAAATATATTGAAACCCCTAGGTTTCTCCAAATGTATGACTTTATTTATTTTATTTAAAAATCCTTCAAACACATTTATGGAATGATTTTTCATCTTCAAGAAGGAGGAGAATGTTGACTCAAGATCCAAATTGACTAATTACTTGTTTTCATGATGACTAAACTATTCCATTTATTTGTGTCTAATGCTTCTACTTGAGTGGTTTCATATTATATATACACACTCCAAATGCCTAAACTTGCACATCCTAATTTGAAGAAATCAATTCATACAAGTACAATGATCAAGATTGAAAGATAGATATTTTTTCTCCTTATATATTTGATGTAAATCACTTGAAATGATGGTATGACTTGTAATTAATATCATAAGTATAATAGAACTAATTATGATGAATTGTATTGCACTTTAGAGGACTTGACAAATTTGAAGATAGGTGATCCTATTAGTTAAGTTTGTCTTGAGGTAACTCGGTCGACAACACTTGATATTGGCTTTGTCAGGAACCTTTTTTGGTTGAGTTCCTTATCAGTAGATATCTCAACTGACTAAAAAAGATGGCTAGATAGGGAGTCTAGTTAGCCGAGTTATCCTTAGACCTAAATCAAACAAAAAAACCTTGTTTACCAAGTTGTCTTTGGACCTGACTTGACTGATGGGTTCTGCTATTCAAAAACTAGTCGTTGGATAGAACCTCAAAGTAAAATATATCCATTGGACTCTCCCAAATGGCTAGAATTCATCCTAAATGGTTCTAATGGAGAGGAGGCTTCCTCAAATATAAATAAGACCCCTTGGGATTCATCCCAGGGTTAGCTAAGCACTATGAAGGTCCATATACAATAGTTGAGAGATAGTTTCCTCTAAGGAGCCTCCATCCACTCTCATGAGCTTAATCACTTGCTACATCCATTAGAGTGAGTAGGATATTTGTAAGAGAGCTAGTTCTACATGTATATCTTATAAGTCTCTCACTTCCTCCACCTCCTAATCCCTCTTTCTACCATGAAGATGAATATTCTCTCTCTTAGATAGAGAGGAGGAGAGGAAGAAGAAGAAGAAGAAGAAGAAGAATAAGGGAAGGAATCCCTTGGTGAAAAGATTCTCCTTGATCAAGGTGAAGTCAAAGGAGGAAGATCCAAGTCAATAGTGGGTAAGTCCTTGACGGTGGAAGACTTGTTATAAGAGTAAGTAAGTCCCAAAAGGTCGAATAATTGTTCTAAGAGTAGGTATGTCCTTGTCAAGGTAGAAGACTCGTGATCATGGATAGGTAATAGGTCCGTTGCAAGGTTTTTGTCTCCCTTGACCTTAAAGGAAAGGATAGGTACCCTTGATCTTGAAAAGGGTGGTCTTATTTTTTAACTCTTATAATGGAATATAAGGAGCAAGGCATGGTTGAAAATCGTACAGGTTGACTTCTCATGGTAGTGGGTATACATCTCCTAGTTTGGAGTTTGAGACTGCTACAAATAACTTGTGTTATTTTTTGCATGTTCAATCTCTCACTCTCCCTTGCTATACATGTTTAGTTGCACTCAAATTTCATATGTGCAATATTATCTTAGAATATAACATGAAGGTTTAAGGAACTTTGTTTAAATGGTTTTAGCTCTATTCACCCCTCTTCTAAACCCATTATAGATCCAATTTTCCACTGATGGAGACAAACCAAGGTAATGAATGAACCTCGACCATCCTAGGGGATGAATCAAGATGAAATCAACTTGAAATTATTTATTGGTGATTTGGTTGGATTTTTTGTGTCATTGGTTACTAGGTTTTTGATCAAAATATTCTTAAGTTTATTCTATGAATATTTGAGAATCTATACACTGTTGGTTTAAAAATTTAACCTAGAATAAAAAGCATCTCATAATTAGTTTCTATAAAAAATATTGTTACTATAGAATTTGGGAAAATCTTGGTATACCAAAGTCTTAGGAAATTGCTATCTCAAATTTTCATGAAATTTTAGTATTTGAACTTGAAGATAAGTTCATACATGTTATACCTTAATCTACCATATCAAACAATCACACATAAAAATACGAACTAAAGCTTATTATCATTATAACATTAAATAGGGTATCAGAATACACCAATTCTCCATTTTTTTCTTCAATGTTGTAAATCTTCGTTATCTTATGACTACTCCCTATTGAATGGGTTCAAGCTACTATTCTCAAATCTAGAATAGTCTGAACCTCAAAGAAAATCCATAGTAATACCTCTTGTAGCAACCCGATAGTGTAGGTTTTTGGTGCAAAGGGGGTGTAACAGAGATATACTCTTTTTCACAACAAAACTCTTAGACAATAGATATATTTTAGCCTTGAAAATTCAGTACATTAATAGATAGAAGGAATATAAAGTATACCTTGATCTACCCTAGTTGTAAAAAAACTCATGTCTTATGTCAGTCTAAAACTTGCACCTCTAGATCATGATCTGAACTGGTTGTTGTTTTTGTTGCCTTGACGTGAAAAAAACTCCTTGTCTTCTCTATGAAAAAGTTTTTTGTTATTAAGCCCCCACTCAAGGGCCTAAGAGCTACATCATCCATGTGGATGCATGAACTATTGGTGAACCACCTTTGTGTCAAAAAGGAAGTAAAACTCAGATTTGTTAATGTGCTAGCATTGCTTGTTCTCGTTCTCCCCTTGTTGCTAGATGTTGTCTGGGGATGAGTTTAAATTTCTCTCCAAGAGGAAGAACCCTCAACCATCCCTATACATTAAAGAGTCCTGGTCTTGTATTTTCCAAATATCCAATCACGTTTTTGATTGCAACTCAAAATGGAATCAAAATCAGAATGCTGCTAGGGATCCCAATATTCCTATTCATCAAACATTGGACCTGTTAGGACTAGTTTCTTCATCCTATCGGTCTGTTGGCTTGCACTAATGCCCAAAGTCCTTGATGTGACCCAAACCAACTAATCATGGTTTAAACCCTTCAATGTGAAATTAAACTAACCGTCCACTTTTATTCATTAACTAGAAAATCAGCCTTACTTTTTTATTTCTTTAAACTTATGAAACTAATCAAACATCTTGTGAACTTAAAAGGTAACATCTAATGTAATCATAAACACAACATGTTTACAACTTACCTTTTTTCTTCAACAACAAAGTTAACTGTAAGCAAAGAGTTATATCTTTAATATAAGTTAAGTGTATAAGTTGGTCTATACACTTATATATTAACATTAATTCCACATTGTGTAAAATAGGTATTGGCATCCACCCATAGTCCTATATAAATGCTAGCCCTCCTATCCATAACCGCTTATCATATAATCCACCTTCTATCTGATTACATGGTATCAAGGCATCAAAATACTTTCTTAGAAAGTAGTAGCCAAGTTCTGTAGACAGTGATGTTGTCTTCTTCATCTCTATAGTCCTCACTAACTACTTTTTCACCATGCTGGAATTCAAGTTTCTACATAAGTCATGTCTATGGAATCATATCTACAATGGAAATAATCTCCACCATGATACATATCCATGGAAATCATCTTCATTCATGTCCATTCTTTTTCCTTTTCTCTCTTGAACTATCCATACATAAACATATCCATGATTTCACTAGATCTAGAGTCATCCCTTACGATTTCAAAAGTGTGACAAAACACTTTGTCAAAATCTAACATGACATGTCACTTCTTGGGTTTTCTCATGATGTCAGCTTACACGTTATATCAATATCTGACAAGCCATGTTGCTTCTAGATTTTATCCCTGTTGTTGACTTACACACTGTGCCATCCTACAAGACACCGTGTTGCATCCTGCCTTAACTACATAATGGGAGATGAGAATCCTCTATAACCTACTCCCACACCTATTCTTATCGAAAAGTTCTAGAATCACCTCAAAAAACTAAATGGACACAACTTCAATCATTGGAGTCACAAGATCACTATCTAGTTCAAAGGTCTAGGGATAGGGAAGCATCTCATAGAATGAACTTCACTGAAGACACTCTTCCATAGTGGGGACCACATGATTTCAGTCTCCTCTCCACTCTATGGAACTCAATAAAGCCTCATATCGATGACCATCTAACTGAATGCAAGTTGGTTTGGGATAATCTCCAACTGATATAATCCAACAACATCTCTCAGATGTATAACATTATGGTTGAGATGTACAATTCTTCATTTTGAGAAGAAGAGTATGCATATATATTTTGGGGATGTCACTTGCATCATAGAAGATCTAAAAAGTCTACTTCCTATCTCCACTAATCCTGTCAAACTCCAAAAGCAGCAAAACCAGATGTCTATCATCAATTTTCTTACTAGACTTCACAAGGAATATGATGGAGTAAGAAGCTAGATTCTATCAGGGATATAGCTTCCTTCCTTTGCAAAAGCATATCAACACATCCCTAGATCCTTCCTCAAGCAAAACTCTTCTGACAATCCTATTGTAGACTAATCTACCTTCATCACTCACAATACTACTAATATATCTTATATAGGATTTGGTCATGGTGGGAGAGGGGGAGAGGGAGGATGCTCTTTTGGGAGTAGAGGATGACTAATTGAACTCACAGTGACAAAAAGGGTCATGGGAAGGAGACATACGACTCCATTCATGGCTTGACATCTCAAAATCCAACTCCTACTAATATCACCACCACTAAGTAATTTACATATCAAAATCCTAATAAAATAAACGAGTGATGAAGAATATAATCAGCTCCTTCAAATCTAGTACTTGCAAAAAACATCCTCATATGTCGATTCATATGTTTACATGCCATGCATGTCTAATCCTCCTACATCATGCATACCTCAATTCCCAAACACATGGTCATCATCCTAGATACTGGATTGTGGTGCAACAGATCATATTATAGGTGTACCTAGTCTTATTTCCAATATATCAACCACAAGAGACAATACCTCTAAATTTTCACCACTGTAAATGCATCTTCAGTTTCTGTTCAGGACAAGGGGTTTATTTTGTCCCTTCCCATATCAACCTACCATACACACATTGTATTCCTTCCTTTCCATTGAAATTCATCGATAAGTATTAACTGGTAATCTTCATGCCTTCATCACTTTAGATACCGATCCATGTTTTTATAAATGACCTTTGCATGAAGTCCACAATTGGTGTGAGCATGAGGAAGCTGGTCTCTACTACCAGGATAGGGCTCTAAAGGCTTGCATGCTTGCGTCTCCTCTACACATCCAAAGTCTCCTTGGATACTTATCTCTCAAGAAGATTTCATTTTGCAACCTCAATTTTCTAGTTTAGATCAACCTAATTGTGAAGCTAGTCAACTAGGAAAGCACCATAAATCTATTTATGTATCTTTAGATGTTACACGTGAAAACTCTATCTTGATATTGTTCACTCAAATGTTTGGGGACCTAGTAGGGTCTCCTCTAACTTGGATTTTGATACTTTGTTACTTTAATCGGTGAATTGTCTAGAACTACTTGGTTGTATGTCATGAAAAATTGCTTTGAGGTTTTCTTTATTGTGCAAATGTTATTTTTCTTGAAGTCAAAATATAATTTTCTCAAAGTATTCACATGTTTTGAAGTGACAATGCAAAAGAGTACTTTTAGTACTGCATTCACCTAGTTTCTTTCCAACAAAGGAATTATACATCAATTTTCTTGTTCTCGTACTACTCAACAAAATGGGATAGTACAATGAAAAAGTAGGCACATTATAAAAATGACAACAACTCTTCTTCACCATATGAGTGTTCCCTAGAGTATTTGGGGAGACACTATCCTCACTAATACCTGTCTTATTGATCGTATTCCTTCATTCATTTTCAATAATTACATATCAAATAAGATTTTATGTCCTAACCTCCTACTATATAGTCTTCCTCCTAAAATCCTTGTGTGTGTTAGTTTTAACCATGAATTAAGTAATTGCCATGACAATAATAGTTGTTGAGCCATGAAGTGTGTCTTTCTTAGATATTCAGAAACTAAAAAGGGGTATCATTGTTATAATCCAACAAACACTATGCTTTGGTTTTCCATGTTGTCACATTCTTTGAATACGCCCATCACTTTGGAAAATACATAGAAACCTTTCAAATTTCTTCACAAACTGAAGACTTCCCATAATTTTCGGTTGTCATTATTCCTACAACTATTTTATCACCTAATGCTAATGACCCATCCATAGGTATAGACAATAATCATGCAAGTTCTCTTGATAACTCAGAACATGTTCATGATGATGGGACATCTCTCAATCCTCCAATCACTACTACATCTGGCAGTTCTAAAAATCCCAATGATCTGCCTATTTCCCTAATAAAAGGGAAGCATCATGCAATAAGCATCCTATATCTAGTTTTATCTCTTTTAGTTTCTTATCCCCATCATGTGACACCTTTCTTGTAGTATCTCTATTGCACTAAATCACCCAATTTGGAAACAATCTAAGGAGGACGAGATGGCTACTTTGTCAAAAAATTGCACATGGTCATTACCACTCCTCTAGATAAAACACTAGTTGCTTGCACATGGGTTTATCTAATTGAAGTTTGACCATGGAGTATTGACCGTCTTAAATCAAAACTCACTGCAAAAGGCTAAACCTAAGTCTATAGGGAAGATTATTTAGAGACATTGTCTCTTGTGGACAAAATGACATATGTTTGTCCTTTCATCTCATTAGTTTCTCACTTCTCCTGGACATTGCACTAGCTAGATATCAAGAACTCCTTCCTTCATGAAGTAACCTATCTAAGGAAATCTGTTTAGATCAACCACTTGTATTATCTCGAGTGTGGTTTGGAATGTTTGGTCAATATTTTAAAGCCCTTGCCCTACAACAATCTAGTCTAGATCACTCTATCTTTTATCAACATGGATCCTCTGGCTTCTTCTTTCTAGTCATTTATGCAAACAATGATGTTATTACAAGTGACAATCAACGAGTGCATATTTGAAATATGTTCTTCAAGGAAAATCTTATATAAAAGATCTTAGCCAACTAAAATACTTTCCTAGTATTGAGGTGGCAAGGTCCAAAGATTGAATTATCATATCCTATCACAAGTATGTACTATATCTCCTTGAAAAAACCTAGTATGTCACCTATGTATCCTAAAATTAAACTGTATAAAGATCAGGGGGAGCCTCTTGTCGATCCTGGACACTACATAAGACTAGTTGGGAAGCTGAATTATCTTAAAGTTACTTGTCTAAATATTCAATTTGTTGAATTATCTTAATTTACTCACCGAGACATCTAGTTTTCTAGTTATCTCCTAGAGAAACCACATATTAGTCATTGGGATACCACTATTCATATCCTATGCTTATCTCAATAGATCTCCCAAGAAAGGTTTCCTGTACACTTGTCAAGGGTGCATAAAGGTGCGTGATTCTTTAAAGTGAACTATGCATACTCTATCATTGACTGACAATCGGTAACTGGATATTGTGTCTCTATAGGAGGTATCATGGTATCATAGAAGATCAAGAATAAAATATCATTTCTCAATCTAGAACTGAGTCTAAATATTGGTCTATGGCTCATGCCACCTATGATCTTTAATGAGTAAGGAACCACATGGAAGAACTGGGTTTTTCATAACCTCAAGTAGTGAAATTATAGTGCGACAATAAAGTTGTAGTTTACATATGTTCCATACTTGTATTTCATGAACATACAAAACAAATCCAAGTCAATTCTCACTTCATCATAGAGAAAGTCCAATACAAGTTGATCAAAATCATATCCGTCCACTCAAAAGATCAACTTATAGACTATTTAGTGAATCCTTAAATGGATGTCGGGCAAAAGTTTTATGTAACAAACTGGGATCATGCTATTTACACACCCGTTTCAGGATGAGTTATAAGTTTATAAGTTTGTCTATACTCTTGTACATTGGCATTAGTCCCACAATATGGAAATGGGTAATGATAGCCACCCATAGTCCTATATAAAGATTGGCCTTTCTATCCATATTACATAATATATTCTCCACCTTCTCTCTATTTATAATATGCACCAAGTAAATCTTAATACAAAACTGCTCTCATTCCTTACTATCATATTCCCAAGACCATAAGAAGGATAAGAGACCATCTAACTAAATTAGTTATTCCTCTCAAGACCCCAACTAATCTACTCTGAATGGAGGCTAACTTTTGACTTCTACTACTAAGTTGGACATGTTCCTAAAAAAATAGTGTGTGAGATATTGGCTCAGTGTACATAAGTCATCAAGAAACAATGATAATCAATATACTTATTTTTAATTATTTTAAATACCAAAGAACATAAACATGGAAGTCAATGTCTATAAACCATACAAAGTGGAAAGAATTCTAATAAAAGTTACAATCAATAAATCAACTAAATTCATTCATTGATGTTTTGATTTCTTTTATTATACCTTGGACCTACATGAAGTGTACCAAAATATGTGAAAGTATCACATAAAGATAAAATATTACCATATAAGACTTAGAGTCGACCCATGACTCTTAAGTCCACTATACATGCTCCTCGGTCTATAGCGGGGCCTGCCACATCTAGCCTTAAAGGGGAAGTAGTTGTTCAAATAAATTGGACTACTCCTCTAAACTTCATCCCTCAGATAGAGAGTCAGAGCACTTGGCTTGACTACCTTCATTAGTGGATCCACAAGGCCTGACTCACTAAGTAGTATATGAACTGACTAAGTAGTAAAGGGACCATCGAAATGTTCAATTAAAGTTGGGTAATTAACTAATTTAAAGAGACCATACTCACTAGGATTAGTCCCCCAAAGCTCTCTAGTACGCTCTGACTACCTCATACTAGACTCATCTAGTTGGTAAGCATGTTTCCACTTTTACAGTGCAAACTACCATGATGGATTTTACAGAGTTTAGGGAATCTAATGCCAATTTAATACATTATTTCCATAATTATATTTACTACTTATATCATACTTAGCTTAAACTAGCAATTAAAGTTTCTATTTTAATTTTATAAACACTTAACAAAATGTGAATAATTGACATCAATGAAGTAAAATACTTGAAATGATACGGTAAGCATACTGATAAACACTAGAATGAACTACTTATCTATCTTCTTAGGGAAACTACCAACAAAAACCACCAACTAGATCATAGATCCGGAGTATACAATCCATTATTGAAGAAATTAGGGCATACCTAGTACTCTAGTGTTGGTATGTATGCCCAGAGATCCAATCATATGATGATTGGGATTTGGTAGTAGATACCTAATTTGATAATAATAAAGGCAAGCTTCTAATTTATTATGTATATTCAGTTATGAGATAATGAATAACATAATAAATGTCTAGAGAATGATATTACTCAACAACATATGTCTTCAAATGTGTGACTTGGAAGAATGAGATCATACGGATTATAAGAGTATATACAACCTCATTATGTCCCTGATCAGTTGTTATTGTGGAAGTTTGAAAGACAACAATAACACATAAGATCACAATGTGAGTTGGTTGATGACTAAATATCATTAGTCATGAAATTGAAATATCAAAACAAATACACAGATACATGTTAGAGAATAATGTATTGGACAAACCCATTGTGAGACCGACACATGGAAGCCATCATCATGGAATTCATTGTCATCTCTCATAATGATGGTGGTGGTTGTGGTTCTTAGACCTGAAATCACTATACTCATCACATGTCACTGGGTACACTTTGACATAATCAAACACAGTCTTAAAACATGGGTTTTTATAAAGGTGATGATTGGATGACTTTGAGACATGGGGATCGATTATGGGTGATAGATATGGGATTTGTCCCTCCGACATGAGTATGATATCTATCACCTCTTGATTAGTGAGACTGAGAAAAGTATGGCCATACACATGTGAGTCAAAATATAATATTAAGCTTACATATATATCATGCAGTCTACTCGGGTTCAAGGAACAAGATTGAATAATAATGAGGATGACTGCTCCATGCCTCTAGTTCAATTTGCATATTAGTGATAAAGGAACTATACAAACACTATAATACCATACACATATTGTAGGTTGAAGTTTCTCCCTACCTTTCCATTCACTTGGGTAGCAATGATGTATGACTAGGAACCACTCATTGCTTGTGGTGTCAAAAGCTAGTTATAGACATTCACTGGCAACGTGATATGGGACCTATAGGGTCACACACATAAAAACTCATCTAGAAGAGGAGTTTGATCTTGAATGATGATTGGATTGATTATTAAAGTGTTTAGGTATTTCAATTCACACATCAAATCAGCTGATTAGACTGCCAAATGATCAGTTCAAGTGTTGAGACTGTTGTTTGGAGTGTCAGGATGATTGTATTGTACATTAATTGGAATTCTGCCTGACCTGGGCTGCCAGACGCCAGTCTCGCTTGTGTGAAACAATCATCTAGCCTGGTGCGAGACACCCATCACTGTTGCACCAAACACCGTTTGGCCTGTTGGCTTAGCAAAACAACTATCTCACATGTGAGACGACCGTCTCACTGTGCTAGATGACCGTTTCATCATACATAGGTTGTGAAACTTCCAAAAACGTTGCAAAAATTCAAGATCTTCTTATCCTTTCCACTCCCACTTTAGTCTCACATTGGCTGGGGATTGGGAATCCTGACCCTAACCCCTCCTATATATAAAAGGGTACTGGGGGCTTCCTAGAGCACAACTACTACACATACAATTGAGAATTAATTGCTCTGACAATTGTTGTCATCTCTAGTTGTGGTAACTACGAGATCCCAGACAAGTCCTACCTGACTAGAGAGGGATAACCATGGGACAGAAACAACCGAGGATCATTGTTATGGGAGAGCATGTTGGTGACTAGTACACCAATGGGAGGGACAACTCCTTCCTATCTGTTTCTATAGGACAACATGAGTTCTAGTTGGTTCGTGTGGACTACTTTAGAGGTAGGAGTCCTTTGGCTACTTTTAGGAAGGAAACTTCAACTCATATTCCATGGCAAGATTTGAGGAGCCGATGCAGCAGTTGTCTGAGTCTGTTGTCCATGGAGGAGTAGTAAGATGAGTCCGAGTGAGACTAGGAAATGCACAACCACCGTCTAAGATAGAGTGCATCAACATCAATGAGGATTGTTGTTGGACTTGTTCCATGATTAGGTATATCTCTGTGAA
This sequence comes from Alisma plantago-aquatica, assembly GCA_963693085.1. Taxonomy (NCBI): domain Eukaryota; kingdom Viridiplantae; phylum Streptophyta; class Magnoliopsida; order Alismatales; family Alismataceae; genus Alisma; species Alisma plantago-aquatica. The sequence goes on from OY856412.1 coordinate 995,788,682, forward strand.
ACCATCCTTCTCATTGCATTGTTATTGAAGCGATCTGCAAGTTAATGGAAAATATGTCAGTAATTTTTTTTGTTTCCGCTGCCTACCTGATGTCGTGTTTCCCTATAGTAGTATCAGATCCACACCAATTAATTATGTTTTGGGATAATTGATATGATCAGATTTTGTTTTTACTGTGTTTATTTATTGCATGCGATGATAATATTTAAACTGGTTGATGTGACATCTATTTAAATCACCACATAAGAACCTAAACACACACACACACACAAACACCAACACACACACACACACACATATATATATATATATATATATACATATATATATATATATATATATATATATATATATATATATATATATATATATATATATATATATATATATATATATATATATATATATATATATATGCAATTTGGCATGTGTCGCCATAAAATTGGTTTTGATGGTTGATGTAAAGCATGGTTTTGGCCAAAACTCCATATCTGTGTGTGCATAGTTGTTATAATATTCTTGTTGTCAATCGGTCTGCATACCGAGCCTCTCTCTCCTTTTCACATGTAAATTAATGCTCTTCTTCCTATTTCCCCTCGAATGTTACTTGAGGTTTTTCCATATACAATGTAATAAGAAATATGATAGTTTTATTTTATGTTTTGACGTGAGATGACGATCTGCACAAGACGAAATGACCTGCTTGTGAGATGACCTGATCGAATGGAGGACCAAGAAGGCCAAATGACATGAGGATGAACCGATCAAGTGGTGGCCCAACCGACTGACTGGAGGTGTCTAGACGCTACTTGGACCTGAGAACCAGATGACTGTTTCAGAAGAGCCCTACCAAGCGACCAAGAGGCGAGCCAACCAGTTCAAGGGTTGAACTGATCAACCCAGATAGGTTTGAGAATAAGATCTTCACCGACAATAGGTTGCATATGATGTATACAATAAGTGGTAGTAATTCCTTATGGCTCCAAGGAATTGCATTAGTATGGTCATAACCATCGCTTGTGTGTTTTATTTATTACATGTTCTCATTTATGGTTGTAGAAGGTATATGATATGTACTATATATGTGGTGATTGGATAAAGTATATGTATATACTTATAAATACAAACTCCCTCAATTATAATATCATGTCTTAGATTCTTTCCAAAAGTGACCCTCATGAAAATCTTGATTGACTAAGCATAGGTTCTACCTCTGTGGGGTGCGCCATCTATCTCATGGAAGTGTGTTGATAATGGTGTAGGTTCAACCTCCATAGGGTGTATTATTATCATGTCAGCTTTTGGGTCAGGCTTGACTGGTGATTCTTAGAGTGTCTGGGCCCAAAAGCATGTAGATGATTATGGCAAGGGGTTGCACATATCATCTATCCAGAATTGCATATGATGTAATTGGCAAGAGTTGCCTACCTTGATGGTTGACTATGTTTGCAGTGTAGATCGGGCCATAATAGAATTATCTTAGATCTGGTCTACTAGAATATTGTCTAATGCAATATTCTGAAATGATATTGAGGGCTATCAATTTGAAATAAAATAGTGGGAGCAAAAATAATTAAAGACCTAATTAATATTGTACAAATTATCAAATCAAACCAAATCAAAAATGTTTTCAAAATGTTGCAATATTTCTTTGTAGAATCAAATGTCAAGAAAAACACATTCATATTAGTTCAGTCCTTATGAAGGATAAAATAGGATAAAGTTGCACAATTGGTTAAGGACTTTAAGAAATGTTCTCATCAATGAGAGAAAGCTCTATGTCCTTGATAGACCAATGTCAGAGGAACCTGCTCCAAATGCGCTTAAGGCTAAATGGATTCTTATTGGAAGCATGCCAATGATGCCATGGACATTTTGAATACCTAATGCTATGTTTTATGAACTATGAGTTGCATGAACAACACAAATACATGGACATTCTTAAGATTGTAACACATCTTAAGAATCATGTTAAGCAAAGAAGGTATAATGTATCCAAAACGCTAATTTGAGTGAAAACTAACAAAGGGAGGTCCAGTAGAACCCCATGTGCTTAATGTGATTGGACATGTGGAATGAATAGGATTTCTCTTAGGTTAAGAGTTGACCATGAATATGATTATGCAAGTGTTGCATGAATCATATAGTCAGTTTATCTCATGCTTGGCATGTTGATACCAAAGCAAGGAAGAACAAGGAAAAATCCGTGATGGTGATCAACGTGAGTGAGTCCTTGGGAAAAAGCAAGGCTAGGAAGTGTTATGAGGATAAGTAAAAGCCCAAGTCTTCTTCACTCAATATATGGAGAATAGTAAGTGTAAAAGGAATCTGTCCTTTTCACTTAAAGGATAAAGAAAACAAAGTGCCACCACTGTCACTTGTTTGGACATTGGAAAGGAACTATCCTCTTCATAGAGGATCTCAAGAAGAAGATAGAGATAGAGATCTCCACTTCAAGACCTAAGAAGAAGTAAGCTAGAACTGTGCAGAGCAAGGGTTGCTTCCCTTACAGTTGGGAATTGTCATTCATGGGAACATAATCAAATTGGAGAATTACTAATGTTTACTTGCCTAAATCATTTCTTTTGTATGATAAGAACATTATGATATTTTATGATAATTCCCTGTGTCTCACAAACTATACTTTATAGTTGTAGAGACAAATGTGTATGACACATATATTGAATGACCTGATAACTTAAGCAATAAATACCTTAGCATTGTCATCTAGAATGCATAAATGAGAAATGCATTTCTAGAATCCATATGATGGTTATCTAGACTCTTTTGGTTATTGAACTGATAGAGACATGCATGTCTTATTTTTTGTGCAATATGACAAAAGAATCTTCACTAGATGTAGTGGGAGGTTGACTATTCTATAAGGACTAGTAAATATTAACATACATTGACCTTTTCGAATGAATGCTAAATGTAGTTACCAGTACCTCATCATATTTACTGATGCGATCAGTAGATATAGAAATTTGTATTTACTCTTGAAGTGTTCAAGGAGATCATAAATGAAATACATAACTAACTTTGTAAAAGTATTAAGATACCTCGATATGATCGATGTTGAAATATGTAAACCAAGAGTTTGATGACCTTCTAGGGAGACTGTGATAGTGTATCACATTGAACTTCACCTGAAACATACTGATGTGTTAGAAAGAAGAAATCACACTATGTTAAGTCATGGTTTGATTATAAATAAATATAGCTAATCTTCCAATATTTCTTTTGGGCACATGCTCTACACTAAAACAATGTACCGTCTAAAATGGTTCAAAAGACACCATATGATATATGGCATGGGAGGAGTCCTGATGAGTCCTTTTGTAGTGATTAGGATTGAAAACTTATATAAGAAAACACTTTTTTAAAAGGATTTATCCACAAATTACATGAATGTTATCTTGTTGAATACTACTTATATTCCAACCCGACAACAAAGTGTTTGTTGCTAGGATGGCTGAATTCCTATATGGAAATTAGTTACAAAGGAGTCAGTGGGAGTAAAAGTAGAACTCAAAATGTTCTAGACAAACAAGAAAACATTGAACCTAAAGAGGTACAATAAGAATAAGGAGAATCATAAGTTGTTGTGGAATCTCAAGTTCCTTATGTAAACACATAATTCATAGTTCTAGTAGAACATGCATTGAGTTTGATAGGTTATGATATCTTATAAACTCAAAAGGCATGTGAATTGATCATAGAGATGAGTCAACAACCTACCTAAAAACTATTGAGGTACCTGAATTTGAGAAATGGATTGAAGCCATAAAATCAATGATGGACTCCATGTAAACCAACAAGGTATGGCCTTGGTGGATCCTCCTGGATGGCTAAAACCTATTGGATGCATTTGGGTTTTTGTAAGAAGACCAACATGGAAAGGTAAACTGGTTGCAAATAATTTCAAACTAGTTCAAGGTGTTGAACATGATGAAGTCTTTTCACCAGTTACCATGGTTAAATCCATTTGGATCATGCTTGTTGTTGCAACTTAGTATGACTGATAGAATTGGCATATGGGTGTTAAAACCACATTTCTTAATTGGAATAATTAATAGGATGTGTACGTGATACAACCTAATGGTTTTATATATCCATTAATGCAAATAAAGTCTATAAGCTACAAAGGTCAATCTGAGGATTGAAGCAAGCATCTCAGAGTTGGAATCTTCAATTTTGCAAGACAATCAAAGGGTTTGACTTGAGTCAGAATGAAGGTGGAATATGTGATTACAAAATATTTAGTATGAGAAGATTGATATTCTACATAATGATGCGGAATAACGTCCTTATCCTATAAATGTTAAAACATGGAAAGGAAACTACCTTCTATACGAGGGGGTTTAGGCAAAACATCCTATGTGATAAGGATCGAGGTCTATAGAGATAGATCCGAAAAGCTTCTTGACCTAAGTAAAAACACATACATTGATTCATGTAAGACTCAATGATATAAAACTTCTCTAAGTTCCATGGAGTTAGCTTTTCAAGAGCCTAGTGTCCTAGTTCTTATGAAGAATAGGGACCCATGGATAGATGCCATTGGATCTATCTTGAATGCAATGCTATGTACTTATCCTGTTATCTCATATGTATTAGACACGATTAGAAGATATCTAGTAATCTCATATGTAGTGGAAATGATGATAGGATATACAGTCATCTCATATGTATTTGACATGATGAGAAGACATATATAAACCTACCTAGCAATCTCTATTGTACTAGACATAACAAGAGGGTATATGTCAGATACTAGCGAGAGTCATTGAACTACCACAATGACCATCCTTATGTGTTTGTGAGAACTTAAAGGATTGGTTCCTTGGCTATGGTAATAAGGAAGAGTTGGATGTAAAGAGTTACACCCATGTAAGCTTTCAAACTGACAAAGTAATCACAATCTAAATTTACATTTGACGACAAATGATAACTGTAAGCTAGAAAGAGTTCTAAGCTAATGACAATTGTTCAAATCTATAAAAGAAGTTGAGTATCTCTGTGTCATGAGAACATCAGAGGAAATTGTATGGATCAAGAAGTTCATATGGGTGAAATTGTGTGAGGTTCCAAACCATTGATGACATAATAGAAATACTGAGGACAACATTGGAGCTACTAGTTAGGCAGGGAATCTCATATAGCATACTATGACAATTCCATCTCATATGAGTAGTCATACAATGAAGAGATGTAAAAATTGCAAAATACTGACTTTAAGCAATTGTTGCCAAACCCACTATAAAAGAAATTACATAGAAAAAGCATCACGGTCATGTTAGGTCACTCGAGATGAAATCTGTGGGTGATTGGCTCTAAGTGCAAGTTGGAGTCTGTTGGTATGTATGCCCATAGAGCCAATCATATGATGATTGCGATATGGCAGTAGATACCTGATTTGATATTAATAAAGGAAAGATTCCAATTTATTTTATATATTCAGTTATGAGATAACGAATAACATAATAAATGTCTAGAGGATGATATTACTCAATGACATATGTCTTCAAGTATGCGACTTGGAAGAATGAGATCATACAGATGCTAAGAGTATATACAATCTCATTATGTCCCTGATCGGTTGTTATTGTGGAAGGTTGATAGACAAAAATAATACATAAGATCAAAGTGTGAGTTGGTGGATGAATAAATCTCATTAGTCATTATATGGAAATATCAAACCTAGCACATAGATACATGTTAGAGAATAGTGTATTGGACAAACCCACCATGAGACTAACACATGGAAGGCATCATCATGGAAGTCATAGTCAGCTCTCAAAATGATGGTTGTGGTTGTGGTTCTTAGAATGAAATCACTACACTCATCACATGTAGTTGGGTACACTTTGACATCATCAAACACAGTCCTGAAACATGAGTTGTTATAAAGGCGATGATTGGGTGACTTTGATACGTGGGGATTGATTGTGAGTGATAGATATGGGATGTGTCACTCCAACATGATTATGATATCCAAGGACTCTTGATTAGTGAGATTGAGAAAAGTATGGCCATATGCTTGTGTCAATATATGATATTGAGCTTGCATATATCTCATGTAGTCTACTATGGTTCAAGAAACAAGATTGCATAATAATGAGGATGATTGGTCCATGCCTCTAGTTCAATTTGGATATCAGTGACAAAGGAACTATACAAACACTGTAACATCATAAAAAGATTGTAGGTTGAAGTTGTTCCCCAACTTTCCATTCACTTGGGTAGAAATGATGTGCGACTAGGCACCACACACTACTTGTGGTGTCAAAAGCTAGTTATGAACATTCACTGTCAACGTGATATTGGACCTATAGGATCACACACATAGGAAATCATATAGAATATGAGTTTGATATTAAATAATGATTGGATTCATTACTAAAGTGTTTAGGTATTTCAATTCACACAACTGATCAAATGACTAGAGTGCTAAATGATCAGTTCAAGTGTTGAGACTGTTGTTTGGAGTGTCAAGCTAATTGTATTGTACATTGGTTGGAATTTTGCCTGACCTAGGTTGCAAGACACCCATCTCGCTTGTATGAAATAGCGGTCTAGCCTGGTGTGAGATGGCAATCTCAGTTGCACCAAATATCCGTATGACCTGGTGCGAGACGCATGTCTCAAATGCACCAAACACCCATTTCAGGGGTGCAATTGGATTGCACTAAGGATTGGTGCTGATGTCAAGTTGAGTACTAATTAGAATTGAATTGACAAAATATGTGCAAAATCTTAAAACTACAAAATGCACACACAGGTTGTAAAACTTCTAGAAAAGTTGTGAAAATTCAAAATCTTCTTGTTCTTTCCACTCCTGCTTTAGTCCCGCATTAGTTGGGGACTGGAAACCCTAACCCTAACCCCTCCTATATATAGAGGGGTATTGGGGGCTTCCCAGAGCAAAAATACTACATAGACATTTGACAATCAATTGCTCTGACAATTGTTGTCCTCTCTGGTTGTGGTAACCACAAGAGCACATGCAAGTCCCACCTGACTAGGGAGGGATAACCACTGGAGAGAAACAACTGAGGATCATTGTTGTGGGAGAGCATGTTGGTGACTAGTACACCAACAGGAGGGACAACTCCTTCATGTCCATTCCTACATGACAACATGAGTTCTAGTTGGTCTGTGTGGACTACTCTAGAGGAAGGAGTCCTTTAGCTACTGCTAGGAGGGCAATGTTAACTCGCAGTCCATGGCGAGATATGAGGAGCCACTACATCAGTTGTCTGAGTCTGCTGTCCGTGGAGGAGTAGTTAGATGAGTCCAAGTGTGACTAGGAGTTGCAAAAACACTTTCCAAGATAGAGTGTGTATCTACATTGATGATGTTTGTCTCTAGACTTGCTTCGGGACCAGTTATATCTTCATGAACCCATACTTCTCATTGCATAGTTATTGACGCGATCGGCTGGTTATTGGGAAATATGTTAGAATTTTTTTTGTTTCTGCTTCCTACCTGATGTCGTATTTCCCTACATCTAGTGCCTCTAATTATACCATAAAGATTTGTCACAATACATAGGAATTTTATATTGTATCTAAATTCATAAATAAGACATCACATCTATGCTAAATAAACAATCATATTTAGACTCAATTAAATGAAATAAACCATCAAAATCTAGGTCCATGAATTTTGTTAAAAGTAGGGTTTAAGGATGATTTTCCATTCACTAGTTTTGATCCTAGCTTACTTATCTCAAATCTAGGCTTGGTAAATCTTGTTTTTAGCTTGCTCAGGTTGGATCGAAAACCACCTACAAATAGCCAAACATTGGCTTTTTTGCTCCAAATAAAGTCTGCTTGAGGAAGAATACAATGAGACGATATAAAAGAGAACCTCAGGTAATTTATATAAATGACTATGATCAAGGGAAAGAGAAAGAGAGAAGGGATCTAAGATTATAACTAACTTATAACAATGGATCTGTGGCTAGGTTTCTAGTTCTCACTATTATTTACGTTGTTCTCCCAAAATCTCTCTAGAAATAAACTTCCATCTTTACTTTTGTGGAAGTTAGAGCTCCATCTATATGGAGAATCAAAATATGGATCCAATGAAACAAAATTTTTCTAATTCTAATATGTATATCAAATGTTAATGCCTTTTTCATGATTAGCTTCCCTGAATGGTGGATGAAACACATTTCCATCAGTTTGCGGTCTCGTGAGAAGGCCCCCCATGGAAGGCATCATCAACTGACACAACTCGTTGCAAGGTGTACCTATTGATTGACGACCTGTGGGTGACAACCAATGATAGTTTTGTGTGATTACTAAAAATGTCATAAAATTTTCATTTTTAACTCCTATTTTTCTCTTTTTTTGCATTGAACTCATCATGTAATTATTCACAATTCTAGAAAAAATGTTTGACAGAATTATCAAATGATAATTTCTTCATTAATATTTTTTTATATTTCTAAAGATCTTCCTACAATCATGTGTTGTCTTTTTCTATATAAACTAAGGTTTGAATTTGAACATACGTGCAACACATGTTTTTGACTTATAAAAGAACAAATTTAAGCTAAAATAAAATATAAACCAACTAGTTAATAACACAATGTATTAATAAAATATAATTAGCATAAAGATTGTCTTAACCTTGCAATTTACCAATAGAGCAAGGTATGGGTCGAAATAGTATCCCCCTCTAATAATTTTTTTGTCTCAAAAATACAGAAGAGAAATGATGTTGTTACACATCAACTCTAATTGACAGATAGTTTCCTAAACACCATGATTATTCCTACAGACCTTCATCAGAGGTATCTCTCTCTTTCTAAGATTTTGAATTCTATAACTAGAATTTGTATAGGACTTCAACACAGTAGATCTCCTCTCTTTAGCTATACATGATAAGGATCTATTGTCTTCTATGTGCCTAGTTTACACTTACATACGAATACATGAAGCATATCATGTAAATTGGATAGTTTAAGAGGCAACTCAAGTTTATATGCCAATGGTCCAATAATCTCAATAATGGATAGGGATCCATATATCTAAGAGTTCATTTGCCTCACTTTATCTTAGTTTACGTCTAATAGTGAAACTTTAAAGTAAATATCATCCCTCAAACTATAGTATGTCTTTTCTCTTCATAACTGCTTTTTTCTTGTGCATACTTTAACTATTGTATAATGACAAATATCTTTTCTAATGTTTATTCCACAAACTTCAAATGGAGAATTTATGCCTCCGACCAACTTCATACCAACAAATAGGATTTCTACACTTTTCTCCATACAAATCTTTATAAGAGGCCATGCTTAAACTGGAATGATAACTATTCTTATAGGAAAATTCCATAAGACTAAGGTGATTATTGATGTGATTTACAATGCATGGGAAATTCCCTAAGGTGAGTTATCCCATGTGTTGGATTCTTTCCCACAAGTTAAAATATATCTCAGCCAAAAGTGACAAGTCAATTGAAGTATAGAAAAGGGTTGAACCAAAGAGACAATGTATTTAAAAAATCACTTACATACCAATATGGGAGAACAATATTTAGAACTAATTGTGGAGGGTGATTGTTATCTAATGTTGAATTGAAGATTGCAATTGCAAAGGGAAGTATTGAAAATGGTTTGATAACAATATTGAAAGAACAATGGGATAATTATAGTTCACCACCATAACCGACATACTCATCCTAATATTACAACTCATTAATTCACAACTAATTGAACTAGGAACAAGAGAACTTATATCCTTTAGAAACACGAGTTGCAAGGATTGAATTCCCTTTGAGCTCGAGGTGTTGTCACTCATTGATCATAACTTATTTGTCCTAACAAATTCCTTTTGTGCTGGCATCTAGAATACTACACATCCATTTCAGGATCAAATCCTAAGTATCATGATCTCTACGCTTAGCATTATATATTATGCTGATCGGGTGGTCAATTTAATAAGAAACTAACTAAACTTGCAATGGAGTGAACTTTTGAAGTATTTGAATACCTAATGAGGTAATTGGATCCATGTGTTTGAGTTACTTTGATAGTTGTAAGTATTTTGGTAATGTCGATATCATGATTAAGATTCATACTTTTGAGGTATTTAATTGACCAGTCAAACAAGAGATTCTTGGTACCAAAAATTAGACAGAGGTAGCATGGATAGTGATAAATCTATGGCTATAGGTTTCACAATATTTTCATGTTCCTAGAATGACTTACAAAGGTTTAAAGTTGTTTAAATATGTTGTGTATTGATGACATTAGAACAAAGTTTACTAGTTGTTTTCTACAATCATGCATCACGCACCCTATTAAGTGATGGAAGGTGTGGCCAATAGTGTGAACGTATATCGGAAGGAGCTATGGATCGACTCTTTTGTGCTTTGTCATGGACCCTAGGATGCAATCAGACGTTGGCGAGTCACTTTCCTTGCAACAGTTGCAACTGGTCAGCGGCAATGACACCCACGACATGGGAACGTGGAGTTTAAGGCCAAGCATGATTTCACGTTGTGAGGTCCTATCTCACAACCCGAGCGTGAGGATAGGGAGAACGAATAGTAGTCTTCCCTCTCATCTTTACCTCTGAGTACAGCTGGAGGAGGCACCAGGTTAGCAGAGTAGTGTCAAGTCCATAGCTCAGTGGTAGAGCAGGACGAAGGAGGCAATCTGGAAGGGTAAGACAAATCCTTGAGGGCCGCACATGCCTCGTGGAGTCTTCATCATCCGGTCACACGATGATGAGCTTCTTGCCTTGCTCCTTCGCCACACTTATAGTTGTTGCGGTGAGGATTCCTCAGGGAACATTTGGGTGGAGCAGAGCATCTATGGAGCTATTGTGAAAGGGGCTAATGGTGGTGAGCCCAACAGAGGTAGTTTTTGTAAATAAGGTATAGAAGGCAGCTAGGGGTTTGTACGCCGGAGGATGGAGCCACGACGGTGTTTTGTGAGAAAGACCTGCGGAAAAGGAGGAGCTCCATGGTGGCGTTGTGCAAGAGAGAGACCTGCAGAAAATGGAGGAGCCAAGGTAGCAGGTAGTTCGGAGGAGAATGAAGGAGGGGAAAACAAAGCTCTGCGTAGGGGGAGTTCAACCCCGGTCTCATTATAGACTTCTGTAATGTTCCCATAGCTGACGAGCTCCTCACAATCAGAGTTGATAGTGGATTTCAAGGAGGAGTTTCCCTCAACAACCATCCAAACTGAAGCATGCTACCAGGTCCAAATAGCTTCCCACATCCCATAGGCACCTTTATCTGGAGCTGATGGATCAACGAACCTCGTTCCCCTTAACCTGACCGCCACGACGGTGGGCGCAGAGGAGGTTCATCGCTTTCAGATTCCAATGACCACCGAGGCTAGTGGAGGAACCGAAGATCTGATAAAGGACACTATGAAGGTGGAGGAAGGATAGATTTGCCGCTGGGAGGATCTATGCGCCATTGGTTCTTCACCGGATCAGATCTGTGCAGTGGCATCGCTGCAAAACAGAGGCACAGTTCCTGGATCTGTCAAGCGGAGAAGGAAAGCAGAAAGGAGGAGAGAAAACCAGATCCACAGCCCTGAACTAGGCTTAAACCAAGTGAACCGGTCGGCCCAGCACAAGCCAGGAGAAAGAGACGCGCCCCTGAGTCGCCATGTGGCGGCTGGCGATTGGCCCAAAAAGGTATAATTTCCAGAAATACTCAGATCTTGCATAATTTGTATCAAATAGCCCGATTATCATAAAAATACAAGTAAGGTACCAAAATTCTCAGAAACATGAGTAGAACATAGTAGAATAATAATATCAGGCTTTTGATGCTTAAAACTCTATGATATCATGTAAGATGTGTAATGGTTGTTTAATGGATAATAAATATCAAACGATATTCTAAAATTATGATAACATGTCAGTAAGCTATAATCATGTTTATAATGCATATGATGTCAGATATGGTCATGTTGATGCACAAAAGTATGTAATTTGCTTTATATGGCTATTTAGGGCTAATAATCCTAAATAAAATGTAGTAAATACATACATGCTCAATAAATGATGGAATTCACATAGTAAGCTCATAAAAGTATATGGAACCTCATTTTTAATTATGAGATCATGATGATTCACGAAATCCATGTTTTATGAAGATGAACCTTGATACATTGGTTGTAACCCTAATTTGAATAATGTATATAAACTAGGGTTAATATGTGCACAAAAAGGATCTTGAACCTAATGTTCAAATTATGTATCCTAATTTAGAACATAACATCAGTAACATAAATCCCACATAAGGATGAAGATAAGACAAGTAATAATGTATATATCATAATGAGATAAGAAAACCCTAATATGAACACGACTAGGGTAAGATGAGATGTAAGATGATGAGAATCTGATGATAGTACATGATCTTGTCTTAATCAAGTTTAACCAAGGATATAGTAGATATCAAGAATATGTGTGATGATTAGACTATCTCTTTGGAAGGTATGCCATTACCTCTTACTTGGCTTATTATACATTATTCTTGCATTATATGTAGTATAATACTTGTCATATGGTATTGGATGGAATGATTGTTCTTGTATGATATCTTGCTTGATTTTCCATACTTATGGCTATGAACACATGAAACATAAGACATATGATCCATCATATGATAGAACTAAACTCTTTGGTAGTACAGTGCATTGAAGTGATCTCAAACTCTTTGGTAGTAGATCACATGTGTTAAACCTCAAAATCTTTGGTAGTAGATCACACGTAATATGATCTCAAACTCTTTGGTATTAGATCATAAGGCCTAAAAACATCAAAGCCCTTGGGGAAGATGTACGATATATATGATGGAAATGTGCTTAAAATATATGTGTTCTCTTTTGTTAATGAATATATTTTGCCTATATACGCTTTTCCTTATATTTGTTTAATGCTGCCAAGTATTAGTTTTATCATATTGCCAAGATATGTTGAGAGGTATATAAAAGACACATAGGCGTACTCAGTACAGTATTCTTGAATATTGTGTTGACGTGTACCGTATGTAATCTTTTGTTTAGGTAGTGGACATATGATCTTGAAGGTCCAAGATAGTTGAGAGTTGTATGGTGAGCTGATGTACATGTGGACCTGTTGTCTTAAGATCCTGTAGTTTAGTAGTAGTACATGTATATGTATAAGTTTGTTGTTCAATATGTAATACCAAATGTTGTAACAATTCATGTTGATATGTTGAATGCTGAACAAGTGTTGTATGGTTTTATTATTGTTCATGTGCATGTGCTACGGATTGTTTCCTTCTAACTCCCTCGATTTTCTTCTTATTAGCCTAGTGTGTGGTGTTTAAATTATGATTCTCACTGAGGTGAGGGTTTCAGTTTTGACGTCACACATCAGATTAAGTTTTATGAAAATATGGGGATGTTACAGGTGGTATCAGAGGATGAACAATAGCAAAGACTGACATTTTCTCAACATGTAACTCAAAACTAAAGAACCTTGAACCTTAATAATCTTTTAGGGTTAGATTAGTCATCTTTTAGAGACTAGATCTGACCTAGCCTCTAGGTTAGCACCTAGATGTCCGAGAACTAGGTCTAGACTGGTGCTTGTTGAGTAGCAAGTCCTTAGATGTTGTTCTTTCCTTGTAGTGCAGCGGTATGGGACGTTGCACTTTTTGGAAATGATGTGCATCAAGGGAAGAGAAACCCTAGACATATTGTGCACATTGTCTAGAGTAGCTACACTAGTCTACCCCTTGTTCTCACCCTTTTCACTAGTTTTCATGACATTGTACTCTCTACTATGTGTGGGACACTCGTTTTCAGGATTTGGTTTTTGATTCAAAATAGATCGAACCTCGATAGTTTTCTCTGACGCCTGTTTTATTAGAGAAAAACTATATAATATTTTATTATATATATGTATTACAAAAATGTGTCCCCACACATGTACGAGTAGGAGGTGGTCATGTAACCTACGTGAAAGTGAATGACATCAGTCTAGAAGAGAGCGTAGTTCTAGATTAGATGTCTAGAGCCTTTATGATATATATGATAGATGAACAGATGAAATAAGTTTTGATGATATGATGTGAGTCTTATATAGATGATATAATATGGTTTATAATGATTTGTGTATGTCTTTGAGGACTTAAGTTCAGATTTGAGGATTTGAGATAAGTTTTGATGATGTAAGAAACTAGGCTTTTATGAGATAAGATATGTTAAGACAAGGTTGTGAGTCAGCAAGAGCCTCAATCTCTTTTACAAAGGAGGACCTCTAGTGTTGGGACCAATTATAGGGTTAACTCTAGAGAGAGTGAGACCCAGAGGGAGAAAGTCAGAGAACCTAAACTACAAGATATGAGAAAGATGAGAAATTTGTGATATGTTATGTCATAAACTAGACTACTCTCGAGTGAAAGAGTTGAGTTGCCTAATGCATGATTCCTATAGTCCTTTTGAACACTAGATATCCTTGAGAGGACCAAACCCTAGAGATAGAGAGAGGCTGCTATATGTGTATATGTGTACATGGATGTGAGTACCTACCATCTGGGTGAGGGAGAGTCCCAAGACCCTGGAGGAGGCAACTGTGTTAGCTTCTGGACAACCTCATGCTCGGGTTGGTCATTTCCCACATAGGAATCTAGTGGTGTATATAGGAGAGTTTTGGGTAAGCATGTCTCATGGGTAGAGAACATATGAAAAGAGTGTCATGTTGGGGTTTGGTTTGTGCTTATGTGACTACAGCTAGTAAAGCAATCAACTAGTGCCAATGAGGTATACCTAATAACCCTGGACTAAGAGAAAAAAAGATAAAGTATATGCATATGAGATACTCATAGAAATGAGTGAGCTCAAAGAGATTGAGCATGACACCACCCTCATGATATGGGTTAGGAGAACCTCAATTGGACTAGATGAAGTTTTGATATCTATTTGATTAGCCACTCACATCAGTTTGTTTAGCACAAACATGATATAATATAAGTAAGAACATGTTTTGACCTTGAGATGTGATATCTAGATATAACATGATGGAAAACTTAGAGACGTTTTAAAGCTCTTTATCAATATATGGTTAACCATGTAAATGAATAATGGTGATAATGTAAGATTGTTGGCTAATCTTGTGATGAAATCATTAGTAAATGTTATAGTTATTATGAGAAATGAAATAAGATCATATGAATGAAACATGTTACATGAGGTGTTAATCTTAGTGCTTAATAAAGATGAAAAATATAGTTTGACATCTAGCATAACATAATGCTTATGACACCTTGATGTGATCTAGATGGATAACGTGGGTTAACTTTAGTTAACTCCCTCCTAAAAGACATATGTTAAAGTTTAACATGTTATAAAAACTATCTCAATGAAATGTTGATGACACATTGATATAATGGGTTAATTTTAGTTAACTCCTTTAGAATATGGTAATATGATGTGGAAACCCTGATGCATGGATAAAGATAAGGATCCAACCCTAAAGATATGAAACATGGCATGATATAACCTAAGTAACGAAATTTATGGTGAGTGGTTCACCCTTGTTGGATGATTAACCTCCTAGGAGTGGTTAAGAAATGGTTATGGAGATTTGTTTTTGGATACGTTGCACATAGAGTGGTGCCTTACATGTTGGTGAAGACCTTTTTTTTCTTTGTTATTCTTGGATTAACAGAATGGCTTAATTTTGAGGACAAAATTTTCTTTTAAGATATATATGATGTGAAAGACTGGATTTTTTAGCTTAATTTCGAGGACGAAATTTGTTTTAAGGTGTGTAAGATGTGATGGAGTGAACTTTTGAAGTATTTGAATACCTAATGAGATAATTGGATCCATGTGTTTGAGTTACTTTGACAGTTGTAAGTATTTTGGTAATGTCGATATCATGATTAAGATTCATACTTTTGAGGTATTTAATTGACCAATCAAACAAGCGATTCTTGGTACCAAAAATTAGACGGCGGTAGCATGGATAGTGATAAATCTATGGCTATTGGTTTAACAATATTTTCATGTTCCTAGAATGACTTACAAAGGTTTAAAGTTGTTTAAATATGTTATGTATTGATGACATTAGAACAAAGTTTACTAGTTGTTTTCTACAATCATGCATCACACACCCTATTAAGTGATGGAAGGTGTGGCCAATAGTGTGAATGTATATCAGAAGGAGCTATGGATCGACTCTTTTGTGCTTTGTCATGGACCCTAAGATGCAATCAAATGTTGGCGAGTCACTTTCCTTGCAGCAGTTGGAACTGCTCAGTGGCAATGACACCTACGACTTGGGAACGTGGAGGTTAAGGGCAAGCATGATTTCACGTTGCGAGGTCCTATCTAACAGCCCGAGTGTGAGGATAGGGAGAATGAACAGTAGTCTTCCCTCTCATCTTTACCTCTGAGCATAGCTGGAGGAGGCACCAGGTTAGCAGAGCAGCATGAAGTCCATAGCTCAGTGGTAGAGCAGGACGAAGGAGGCAATCTGGAAGGGTTAGATAAATCCTTGAGGGCCGCACATGCCTTGTGGAGGCTTCATCATCCGGTCGCACAATGAGGAGTTTATTACCTTGCTCCTTCGCCACACTTATAGTTGTTGCGGTGAGGATTCGTCAGGGAACCTTTGGGTGGAGCAGAGCGTCTATGGAGCTGCTGTGAAGGGGGCTGATGGTGGCGAGCCCAACAGAGGTAGTTTTTGCAGATGAGGTGTAGAAGGTAGCTAGGGGTTGGTACGCTGGAGGATGGAGCCACAGCGGTGTTCTGTGAGAGAGACCTATGGAAAAAGAGGAGCTCCGTGGCGGTGTTGTGCGAGAGAGAGACCTACAGAAAATGGAGGAGCCAAGGTAGCAGGTAGTTTTGGAGGAGAAGTGGAAAACAAAGCTCGGCGTTGGGGGAGTTCAACCCCAGTCTCATTATAGACTTATGTAATGTTCCCATAGCTGACGAGCTCCTCACAACCAAAGTTGATAGTGGAGTTTAAGGAGGAGTTTCCCTCAAAAACCATCCAAACCAAAGCATGCTACCAGGTCCAAATAGCTTCCCACATCCCATAGGCACCTTCGTCTAGAGCTGATGGATCAACGAGCCTCGTTCCCCCTTACCTGGCCGCCACGGCGGTGGGCGTAGTGGAGGTTCAGCGCTTTTAGGTTCCAATGACCACCGAGGCTAGTGGAGGAACTAAAGATCTGATAAAGGACACTCCGAAGGTGGAGGAAGGATGGATTTGCCACTGGGAGGATCTATGCGCCATTGGTTCTTCACCGGATCAGATCTGTGCGGTGGTGTCGCTGCAAAACAGAGGCGCGGTTCCTAGATCTATCGAGCGGAGAAGGAAAGCAGAAAGGAGGAGAGAAAACCAGATCCACAGCCCGGAACTAGGCTTAAACCAAGTGAACCGGTCGGCCCAGCACAAGCCAGGAGAAAGAGACGCGCCCCTGAGTCGCCACATGGCGGCTGGCGATTGCCCCAAAAAGGTATAATTTCCAGAAATACTCAGATCTTGCATAATTCATATCAAATAGCCCGGTTATCATAAAAGTACAAGTAAGGTACCAAAATTCTCAGAAACATGAGTAGAACATAGTAGAATAATAATACCAGGCTTTTGATGCTTAAAACTCTATGATATCATGTAAGATGTGTAATGGTTGTTTAATGGATAATAAATATCAAACGATATTCTAAAATTATGATAACATGTCAGTAAGCTATAATCATATTTATAATGCATATGATGTCAGATATGGTCATGTTGATGCACAAAAGTATGTAATTTTCTTTATATGGCTATTTAGGGCTAATAATCCTAAATAAAATGTAGTAAATACATACATGCTCAATAAATGATGGAATTCACATAGTAAGCTCATAACAGCGTATGGAACCTCAGTTTTAATTATGAGATCATGATGATTCACGAAATCCATGTTATATGAAGATGAACCTTGATACATTGGTTGTAACCCTAATTTGAATAATGTATATAAACTAGGGTTAATATGTGCACAAAAAGGATATGGAACCGAATGTTCAGATTATGTATCCTAATCTAGAACATAACATCAGTAACATAAATCCCACATAAGGATGAAGATAAGACAAGTAATAATGTATATATCATAATGAGATAAGCAAACCCTAATATGAACATGACTAGGGTAAGATGAGATGTAAGATGATGAGAATCTGATGATAGTATATGATCTTGTCTTAATCAGGTTTAACCAAGGATATAGTTGATATCAGGAATATGTTTGATGATTAGACTATCTCTTTGGAAGGTACACCATTACCTCTTAATTGGCTTATTATACATTATTGTTGCGTTATATGTAGTATAATACTTGGCATATGGTATTGGATGGAATGATTGTTCTTTTATGATCTATTGCTTTATTTTCCATACTTATGGCTATGAACACATGAAAAATAAGACATCAGATCCATCATATGATAGCACTAAACTCTTTGGTAGTACAGTGCATTGAAGTGATCTCAAACTCTTTGGTAGTAGATCACATGTGTTAGATCTCAAACTCTTTGGTAGTAGATCACACGTAATATGATCTAAAACTCTTTGGTAGTAGATCATAAGGCCTACAAACATCAAAGCCCTTGGGGAAGATGTATGAGATATATGATGGAAATGTGCTTAAAATATATGTGTTCTCTTTTGTTAATGAATATCTTTTTGCCTATATACACTTTTCCTTATATTTGTTTAATGCTTCCAAGTATTAGTTTTATCTTATTGCCAAGATATGTTGAGAGGTATATAAAAGACACGTAGGTGTACTCAGTACAATATTCTTGAATATTGTGCTGACGTGTATTGCATGTAATCTTTTGTTTAGGTTGTGGACATATGATCTTGAAGGTCCAAGATAGTTGAGAGTTGTATGGTGAACTGATGTACATGTGGACCTATTGTCTTAAGATCCTTTAGTTAAGTGGTAGTACATGTGTATGTATACGTTTGCTGTTCAATATGTAATACCAAATGTTGTAACAATTCATGTTGTAATTATATGTTGAATGGTGAACAAGTGTTGTATGGTTTTATTATTGTTCATGTGCATGTGCTACTGATTGTTTCCTTTTGACTCCCTCGATTTTCTTCTTCTTAGCCTAATGTGTGGTGTTTAAATTGTGATTCTCACTGAGGTGAGGGTTTCAATTTGGACGTCACACATTAAATTAAGTTTTATGAAAATCTGGGGACATCACAAAACTAGTGAAGAATAATTTAATTATCTGAATATACTGAGTTTGATAACAATTAAGACATGGTATGTACAATGGGGATGCTCCCCATGCCCCACTAGTGGAGTCTAATGGCTTATATCCATAGAAAAAGCATAAATTCAAGAGAGGAAAGTAGAAAGCATGTCATTACAGAAGAAGAAGAAGTAAGCAACCAAAGTTTTGGCAAACTCCACGAAGAAGATGACATCCCTTCCTCTTTCTCCAGATCTTTGCACCAAAATTTGGCTAGGATCTGAGTGTGGATGCACTTAGTAGTTAGGTAATGTCTTCTTTTATTTGCATGACTCCCCAATTGGGCTAGTGGCTGAGTAGCATTGCACATATTTGCCATTCCAGTTAGGATACAGGGGAATCTAGTTGGTCGATCAGTATTTAAGTGACACATCTGATGGGTTTTTGATGTGGCAACTAAAAGGTAAGTTGGATTTTTCTCTATCTGATGAGTATTATGGATAAGGAATGGGTTGGATGACTCATACGGTGAGTCAAAAAACCAAACAGTTCCCAAAATTCTGGTTGTTACTGACTTTGATTGGATTTAATTACAATCTGCCAATTGGTTAGATGGGTCATTTAATTGGGCTCCTCTTGAGGTCATTGTGCTATACGTGAGTTAACCGATCAATGAGGTGTGTTAGTCAAACAAAAAACCTCCAACAACTGATGATGTTAATTACTTGGGGACGATCAATTCCAATTGGCTGATTGAAAGGTTGGTCGGTTGATTGGAATGTCTTCGGTGGCATGGTTGGTCCTAGACTTTAGAGGCATGAATTCCAAGAAATCAACTGAGGAGGTTGGTTATCTGATTGGATTGATCATGAGAGGTTGCCTTGGCTAGTCGGGCTGATCAAACAACTAGTAAACACATTCACCTGACATGCTTGACTAATTTGTGTTGAATTGTCCCTTATTATCTTCCAATTCCTTTTAAGCTTGTGACATGAATTTGGGAAATGATTTCCATCATGCTTTTGAACTAGTGTGTGCTTTTATCTACATAAAGGCGATAAAGCTTATCAAATTCTAAAGTTTTAAGAACAAAATAAAAATAAAAAAACTAAGAAAATCATTAAGCAATAACTAATAAAATTGAGAGAAAGTAATCTAGAAAGTGCGATGAATATGCTATGATAAAAATACCCCAGACTTGAATGTTGTTGATCCCCAAAAACACATAATTATGGCAAAATTCCAATTAATGCTACCATTGTTGATCCCCCAAAACACATCATTTAATTCCCTACAATTAAATATGTCAAACAACTCTGATATCTTAGAATCACATAATGCAACTTCAAATTCTCTATTTTGACTTCCCTTTAACAACACCAATTTCACTTCAAACTTGCATCACAGTCATAATATGATTGATGCTTCAAAAAATTCTCCATTTTCCTATGAGAATTGCACAAGAGCAATGTTCATTTGTGGAAGGAATTGTTTTTCAAGCGATATTGCTGCCTACAGGAAGAAAATGAAGTGAATGGGGGTATGTGAGGAAGATTAAATAATATCCCCTCTGATTGACTGTAGATTGTTTTTTTTATTTTGCACTAATTCATTCATTGTATTTTTTTTGCAGGTTTGTATCTTTGTTTGTGATGCATACCTCTTACTTAGGAGGGGTATGTAAGAAGATAAGGGGGTGGGGAGGGATCCACCCAAAATTTGGAGTTTGGCACTTTTGTTTTTCTTAATGATTATTTTACAGAATGATATGGTAACAAGATGATGGAAGAGTTCTAGACGAGAGCTGAATTTGGGCATCTCATATTCTGAATTTTAGGGAATTGAACAATTTCATTACATGACATGACATGCTAAGTGATGACATTTCCACAAGAATTTATGCTAATCAAAATAAGAGACATTGTACATTTTATTTCTTTCCATCCCATAAGTCTTTCCATATTTTCCAAAGAATGAAGTTAAATAAGATCATTGTTGATGAAATATGTTCTAGAATTAGCAATCATGATTCATTATTGCAAAAAGATTCATTTCAGTCAATTGAGTAAATTTATGATTTACTCATAAACAAAATATGATAATGAAAACTAAATATAGGCAGACTAAACATTGGCAAACTACATGTCAACTAATCATGAACATTTGAAAAAATAATAACAGGATAACAAAATGCACAAAATAAAAATATATGATAGAGTGAGTGGAGTAGAGACATACCACCCACCATCCACCCCAAACTTAAAAATGTGCTCATCCTCGAGCAAACTCTAGGTCTAGAAAAGAGGTGAAGAAAACTACTAGAATGGCCAATAACCACCCATGTTGACCCGACATGGTGGATGCTGCTGATGTAGAGGTATGGCCTGAGGGGGATAAGCATGAAAATATTTACATAATGGTTGGTTAAACCAATCTTGGATCATTAAAAATCATGTGTAATGACCCGACTTCAACTTATCCATCTAATTATAGTTTACTTGAATGATTACAAGCATAACTAGAGTATTTATTATATAAGATAAATAATTGATAATAGTTTAATCATAATGTTTTAAAACTAGTGAGAAACACTAACCATAATTTGTTTCAAATAATTTGGATTTGAGGAATAAAAAACTTTATTTTTTGAATTGAGAATTTTGATGATATATAAAATAAATTTTGGATAAGCATATTATTTAGTAAATTGTTTTCATTAACTTATTTGTAACTTTGATTTATATGATGTTTATATAGTTTAGATAAATTTCAGAATTTTTGAATGTTTTCTAACCATGTTGTTCGTCCGAGTTTTCTAGGACAAACTCATCTGACCACGTTATACAACATAAAGTATAACAATATGGTATATTACTTTTACTTATTAATTGGTACATACAAATGATCTATAAATTTAAATGTTGATCGGAAACTCCATTGAAGGTATCACACTAATGTTTTGAAATTTTCAGATGATGATGGAGTAATCACATAGTGATATGTAAAAGAGTTTCTCATTAGTAACAACTCAACCACCAAACCATTCTAAATAATATATATAAGGCTGAAAATGATTTTTGGACTTCTTTGTAATTGTTCTAAGCACCTAAATTGATCTGTATCATCAAAGTAACACCATGGTATCTCCCATAATTCTAAATTGATCTGTATCATAAAAGTAACACCATCGTATTTCCCATAATTGGTCATTCCTATCCAATATATCCAATTCTAGAGAGAGGGAAACAATAGGATTTTGAAGTAGAAAATGTCAGAAAATACCGATATGTGATTTTATCTTCCAAAAGCTAGCAAATTCATGTAATTTCATCAACCCTAGATATATTTTCATGGCGAATTTCCATGTTATATATAAATTCCTTACTCCCTATGATTTGAATAACAATGATATCAAATCATCCTCTTTTCTTTTTCTTTCTCTCCTATTCTCTTTTGTAAGGTTCTTGAGTTAAATCCTTAGGAGTTGGTTGGACATCTAGAAATTTGTACAGTTTTAGGAATATTGGTGCCTAAGGTGAAGGTATATTACCCCCTTTATCTTTATGTAATGATGTTGATAGCCTAATTATACCCAACTAAAATAAAAAAGATCATTGTTTATATTTACATATGATTGCGTAATCAATTGAAAAGGTCTTAGAAAATTGAATGCTACTAATGTAAATTCCTTACCAACGAATTATATTTATCTAATCCCTGGTTTTTTGTGAAAATTCCATGAAAAACTATATGGATAGAGAACTATGTTGTTTATACAAGAATTGTTGAAAGTCAAGCTATAGAATGATATATCCATAAATTGAGTTGAAATGTAAAAAATCATGTCTGAACGTATTGAGAATGAGTTCCCTAACTATACTTTTGAATCATTGGTATAAGTTCATATGTCATGTACATGGGTATTTGTATGATGGTTTTGAATGGAAGTATTGCATGTCTAGGGTTATAGTTGCAAGATTGACTCAAATTAGCCAATGAGTCAATTCATGCTCATACTTGATGGATGAATTGTGTGGAAATGGAAAACTAGGGCTCTGATGTGTTGTGGATAGACTTGATGAGCCATGTACACTCTGACAAGGTCAATGTATAATAAGGTTCTTATGATGTATTGAACTAAACTTACCACTTGTAAACCCTAGAAATTTAGTATTAAGAAAACTATGAGAGATGAAGCCCTAACTTATATATAATCCTATATTTGTTAGGGAAATTTTCAATTATAGGTGTTATCAGTTCTATTGAAGGTGATAAGTCTTGTAAAGATGATTTAATCCTAATTCATATATTCTATTGTAATTTATGGAGTAATGAGTAAATGTCACATGAATATAAGTCTTTTCAAATCCAATAGTTAAAAATTGAGAAGATAACTAGATATTAAGGTGTAAGAAGTAGTAACCCCAATCCTTTCTATTTCATAAAGTGATAGTCTTATAAGGAATATGAGGTTTGTTTTTCATTACCAAAATTCCTATGGTATTTAAATGACATGGTATCCTCATCTAAATGCATGAAAGGAAAAATAAAAAAGTGAACTAAATTGTGATGATAAGTTATAGATAAAACTAATTACTTTTGGGTTGACCTAAATTGATTAAAATGCACAAAAAATTCGAGTTTTATGAATGTCAATAAGACAAAAGCATTGTTCATTAAGGAATTAGGAATGATTGATTCCAAAGATGTAACAAACATGAAATGAGAGAGGTTGAGAGTAAGAAACCTATATGGGGAAAAAACCAAGTAGTTATCTGGGTGGATCTAAGAACCTAACCCTAGTGCTAATATGAAGGCATTAGTGATAACAATGAATAATAATCTTGAATAAGGGATTAAGGAATGTATATAAGTATGGTTAACTAAATTACAAGATGAAGTCTAAGGATGTGAATAGATTCATAAAAATATATTATTGGATTGTATATGTTTATTAGAATACTTGTATTATGAGAAATGGTCTATTCTGATGGATTTTAAATGAGATTTTATCATATATATAAATCAAATGGACATGTGTATGTTGTATAATAAACCTATTTTGAACATGATGGATGATACAAGATGTTTATATATTGATAATATTGCTGGTCCTAATAGCTCTGTGAATATTTGCTGAAATGTAGGAGGAGAAGTGAAATGATAAGAAGTGTGATAGGTTTGGAATAAGTATATTGATTTGCAATTTACAAACCCTAACTAGGATAAATGTTGGATAATGAGATTATATATGAGGTTGATAGCCCATTGATGACGAGTCATATGTAATGATGTGAGAATTTAAAGAAAAATGTATGTTATAAATTATAGATTGATGTGTTGTATGATGTAATGATTAATGATTGTTTTTATTGATAACCCTAATATGCTTATTCCATTATGGTTGGGTAAGAATGTAGACACATGCTTAGTGATTTTTTTAGGAATATTATATTATAAATGACTATGAAATATTACATCAGATTCCCTCATAACTCTTATTTGTGTTATTTCACAAATTTGTTGTTCATAAACCCCGCTAATTTGCAATGGATATACATTGATGACATAATCAAATAGTTGCTTGAATAGTTATTTTTCCAAGAGATTGACTAGTGAGTTTTGTTTTCTTGGTTTGTACATGATTCTAAGATCTTGTATTTGTGTCACATCTTCTTTGATTCTGAAACACAATGGCCCGTAGACTCCCCATTTGTTCCTGTCCTTTCTGATCAGTTATCAGTGTCACCATTTGTACTCCATTCACAATGCCTAGCTATATACCTTGAAGAATGGCTTGTAGTTAAAGACATACGGGTCTTTGCCTTTGATATGAGTGTGGTATACCTGAATCCATGTTCGATGTTTATATCTCAATATTGTGCATGCCACCTGCTCTGTAGTCTGCTAGTATTGTGCTGCATCCACAATAATCAGATTTCTATCTTCTGCTAAGTAGAATTTGTCATCATTGTTGTTATATTCTTTCATCTCTAGGTTCTACCATTGTGTAAGGGTTGTGTTGATGTCTTTAATATTTTGGAAGATTCTATTAGCCAGATATGTGGAGTTCACATTGTGTGCCTGAAAGATGAAGTTTTTTCTCCTGTTCCATAGATGCCAATTGATGACTACAAATTATTCTGACCATTGCCTTGGCCATCTTTTATTATTTGTTATCTCACTAAACCAATTTTTGAAATCAGCAACACCGTAGAACTCTATTGGAAGGCTAGGATTTAAGGTCTGCAACATAGATTTAGCAAACAAACAATCCCTCAACACATGTACTATATATTCTGGTTCATTCATATAGATGTTGCAAATGCTGTCATCAACCAGTCCCATCTTGTGTCTGTGCAGGTTCATCATCAAGCTATTGTGTTGGCATAACCACAAGAACATTTTCATTTCTTCAGGGAATTTAACATTCCAAATGGTTCCCCATTTTCCAGGTGTTTTCTTTTTCCTCTGTTTAATAATATGTAAGTATGCTCCTTTAGTAGTGAGTATTCCCCGATCGCCTAGGTTCCAGATCCAATAATCCTCCTGACTAGTGGGTGTGGTGGTTGTGTGTTAGATATTGCTTTAGTAGTGTTAGCATCAAACCAGTCTTTAATAAACTCCATATCCCATTTCCCATTCTCCAATCGTGCACATGCTACATTGATATCTTTTAGTTCCTCTGGTATCAATCTACTTGTTTGACTGACCGACCCCATGTCAGTTCGCATCCACAAGTCCCACATATTAGTTCCCTCCCCATTCATGATGCATTGGGTGCTTTCTTGTATAATGTGATCAGAGTATTTGAAAATGCTTTTCCATACAACAATAATGCCTATATTTCTTGTTGTGCATTTCTTATATTTCTGTTTCAGCACTTGGCACCATGGTAGTTGGTTGTTTGAATGAACTACCATGCTAGACACATTAGGAGTTCTTGATTGAGTTCAACTACTGATTTGATACACATTCCTCCCTCCTTGACCTCTTCTAGCAGTTTGTTCCATGCTACTTTACTTATCACTCTTTTTTGATCATTTACCCACCAGATAAGGCATCTGGTAATCTAACCAATCTCATTACATAACGAATGAATAAGAGAATTAAATAACAAATGAAACTTGAACATCAAGCTAGGTTCCTTAAACATCATGAGTATCCCTCGAGGTCCATGCTGAGGAAAGAAAAGGATCTCCTTGTAGTAGTTAGAGAATTATTAGAAGGATTTTTGGATAGTGGATCAAGACATTAAAGGTTAGACCACTAAGATTTATGAGTGAGTCATTTGGTGTGATTCTAGCCCTAAATCCTTTTATGAAATAGTCTATATCCATGAAGAGTAGACTCTAATGAAATGCAAATTGTAAAACATGAGAAATTTCTAATATATGGTATTCTTTTATTTTTTCTCCTATCACATGCACCCGAGATGAGGAACTCAACTTCTTTAGGAAACCCTAAAGTGAACCAAAGTCTATTGTTGATATCTTAGGGTGGCCAACTAAACCTTAGATAACAAAAGTGAGTCGTTGACATGAGGGTCTAGTGTGGAAACTTCTACTTGGTGAGGTACATGCCAAGTAGTTTTAGAGAGAATGCATAAAAGATGACAAGCCATGTAGAATACAAGTTAAATATTTAATACATTCATTTTATTTATAGTTGATAAATCTGTTGTTGTTGAATATGGTTCTTTTTGTGGAAATTGACCACTCGATAATAAAGATAATGTGTTTCCTTATTCTTATCTCTATAGTATGCAATCTAAGATTAAACATAAACATCTAGATAATGTTGCAAATTGATATCTACTCTTATTATGATTTTAGTTGTTATTTGAATAGTCCTATAAGGTAGACATGTATTATGTGGACTTCAACTTTAGGACTACATGATATGTTCTTGGTCTGACTGGTGGGGTGTCATAAAGATGGTGTTGTTGTTATGTATTAATTCTAAATTTTGAGATCTTTACTTGTCACCTCTAGGTTGTAACTAAAATAATGATTAGTATTTGTTAGTTTGTTCATTGATATGCTCCCATTCATGGTTAAGTAGGTTGGATTTGACGAAATGAAAGCATGTATTATTAATTATTATTTTTCACAAATTAGAATTGTGAAATTCTAGAATATCTATTTAACTTAGAAATATCTACAAGTTTTTTTAATCACATTATACTTAATATGATGTTGATTAAAGTACTTAGATTGTGTAGGGACAATCCACTTAGTGGGACTCTTTATGAGTTGTTTCTAATGTTTTAGGCATAATGTCATCCAGAGAAGAGATAACGACAAAGAAGATATAAATAGAATAATCTAGATTAGAATGTCAATGTACACTCTCTTTCCCATTGAAGATTGTAAATTATTTTCTTTCAAATACACACTATTGTGTATCATAGTATATGTGAGTAGTCTTGAACAAATTGTGTGATTGAGCAATTGGATTTTCTGATGAGGAATTTGTTTTCTCATGTTTTATGAAGAAAAAAGAAAAGGAAGTTTTATTTGTATCTCTTGTATACTATGTTAATTGTGTTTTTTGAGCATTTGTTTTTTTGTTTCTCAATATGGGTTTAGGTTTAGGATTTTTCTCTAATGATTGGCATCAATGCTAATGAAAAGAGATATTTCAACAATGGGGGCTCCTCATATGTTTACTCATTTTCCCAATATCGAGAGGTAGGAGAAGGGTAAGTTTGTGTTACACTATAGTCCACGTAGTATGTCTTGGATTGTGTGCAACTACTTCTTACCACCTGCCAATGCTCATGCACCTACTGCAATAGGTACATATGATTGATGTGGTGGCATTGGCATTTTTGTTCCTATTACATGTAGGTCTAGCTCCCCTCAACGTGATTTAGCTACTTTTGGAGCTTAGTGGAGTCACATGGCCTAGATTGCCATGTAGTGTATGTAATATGTTGCTTCATACGATGTATTAAAGGTGGTGGTGAAGGGATGAACTCTCATCATTTACTCCCGTGGAAGCACTACATCGTCCATAGGTAGGCTCAAGAAAATCACCCTCAATAAGGGGATTCTCCATCATGTAAGGTTGGATGTGTATGATCAAGTTGTCGAAGTCATAGACAAGATTGGTTGTCGCAAAATAAGCATGAGTGGGTAGTGCAAGTATGGAACAACTACCTTCAAATACCCATCAATAGATGTCATGATCCTTGGATATCTTGATGAAGGTATATGCCACCAAATACTTGGTATCAATCAAGTAATATGGAGTCTGTGTCATGAGCATAGTGAGGAGAATTTCAGTGTAGCTGAGGTAGGTGTAGATTGTTATGATGACTCCTCCTTGAAGGAGTTCAGAATTGGTGTTGCACTACTGAAAGATGTGTAAATGACCAACGAGAATGCTCCCCTAGTTGAATGGCTCATCATTTAGCACACACCACAAATAGTAAAGATCGATTGTGATGACAATACTGGGGGTACCAATTTGGCCGTGAATGCTATAAGAGAGGATTCATTGTAAATAAGAGATCACCATATTATGAACGAATGAAGCCTTGGAAGCATATAGGAAAGAGCAAAGATGGCTGGTGATATCTTCCCAAAATTTGTTGGCATTGTACTTCTCAATTACATGATTGTGATTTTCTTCATTGCATTTGTCTTGCCACTCCTTTTCAACATCTATTATGATGGAAGTGGAGGAATGCTTCTTGCTGAACATGCCAAAGGAGAAACTATACTGGTTTGTTTTGGTGACATGCGTAGCGTAGGTGTTGAAGAACTGAAGAGTGAGCTCTTTGTAGAGTGCCAAATGCAGATGACAAGGTAGAAATGTGAGCCTAATGAAGTAGGGTCATAAGTTATTCGTAGATGCCTAGGGCCTTATGTGTGGCTAGGAACTTCCATCAAGCGAGTTTCATGCCAATAGCCTCCATCATTTCATGCCACTTCTTGTGCTTAAGCATGACCAAAGCCTTGTACGTACACAGAGAGGGGTGAAGTGAGAAAGAAAAGAAGGCGGGTAAGGGTGAGCAATTCCATCTCCTAGTGAAGACTTCTATGTTGGTAAAGAATACAAAGTTGTAGCATGGAGGATGATGGATTCATGTTGAGTGTGGATGTTGTTTGTGGAATGCTCAAATATTTATGTGTCGGCATACACACCATCATTGGTGTAGGCCTATTCATCCTTTATATCATTTGTAGTATGTTGGTCATCGTCTACACGTCTCTCCTGAATGTGGGTGCCTCCTATGTCAGTGGGTTGAGTGGAGTGCAAGATGGAGAGAGAAAAAGTCGATGTAGTTGCCTTACCTTCACTTTTCTTTGAGCTGCAGATGTTGATGTTTTATAGGAGACCATGGGTGGAACCACCCAATGATTAGTCTAATTGACCATTGCTAGCTTGTGGCATCTTGGGAAACTACTAGAATCCTATTCGTCTGACCAGATGAGTGTATTGGGTGATCATAATAGGCTAGTTTTGATCTACAAATATGGGTCACACAATTGGTGTTGTAGGTCTACTGACTAAAAATTGCACTGGGAATTTTGACACTAGTGGATTGGTTCACTACTGGTGTAGGCCATACTATTGGAAATGGGCAAGGGGGATACAAGTCACATCATTAGTCGACTGGAGGCTCAACTATAATGGTGGCAATGATGTGGTTCGATGGGCTTGCTAAAATCTAGTCTTCCTATCAGTTGAGAAGGAAGGTAAGAAGCATGATTTTTTGTGGTAGAGACAAGTTTGTTTTTATCTCTTGATGTGG
Organism: Alisma plantago-aquatica; assembly: GCA_963693085.1. Classification (NCBI taxonomy): domain Eukaryota; kingdom Viridiplantae; phylum Streptophyta; class Magnoliopsida; order Alismatales; family Alismataceae; genus Alisma; species Alisma plantago-aquatica. The sequence goes on from OY856412.1 coordinate 995,818,669, forward strand.
TTTGAATAGGTGGAAGAAGGCAACCCCTGATTGGCCAATCAAGGGTGAAATAAGTGGTTGGAGAGACATTTCCAGAGGGTTTCTCAACAAAGGTTTGAATGGCCGATGATGGCTTACCAGTCATCCAATCAGTTGTAGTGGAGGTGGCTTGTGAAGGAGGAAGTGAGTGAGATGGGGAAGTGGAGGAGCTCAACATGAATAATGGTGGGGGAATGTTGTTTGACTGATCGGGCTTGGTCAAGTTGGCTAACTGGGGTCTGTATGTGGTAGTAAAGAGCATGCATCGACCGAACGACTGGAATATCTTAGATCAACTGACTAGGCATGCATTAATGCAAGGAAGAGAAATCATTATTTGCCCAAATCATGTGTCTCTAGTCGGCTAACCGAGCACCTTCAAGCTAGAGTTGTTGTCCCAAGCCACTCACCAGACCTGCTTGACAGGTTGGGTGATTAGAAATGCATCACATGAATGAAGTAGCTTCTATAATTTGGTGTTACCACTCTGATTGACCAATGAAAGTGATTGGTTGGAGGATTGCAAATACATTTGTGAACTAAGTGGGTAATAGACATTTTAGCACCCATTTTGGTTGACCAATTAGATGAGTGCATTGGTCAACTAGAATTGGTTAAATCCCTGCTATAGGTTGATGGGCCTATCGAAAGAGGCGACCAATCAATTCTCCTACAGTCTTTCCTGAGCAAAAGGGTCACCCTCCCAGTCACTGATAGGGTTTTTGGTAGAGATTCTAATAGTTGGACTTAACCTATAGACAATCACAACAAAAACTTGATCAACTAAGTGCTTTACTATGAATTGAAATGAAGAAGATGAAATAAAAGAATTTAGCCATTAAATGATTAATACTAATTCAAAATTTTAATCTAACTAAATAACCTCCATGTTTCCTCTTTACAAGTGTCTTATTTAACATTGTAGGCTTGATGCATGCGTTATGAAATAGTAATCAAACTGGAAAGTGGAAGCTACATTCCTCCCTTGAAGTAAGTTTTAGGATGTGGTATATTACTTCAATTGGTTGATATTCTCCACATATTATCCCATGTCCTTATCCCACAAGACAAATTCTCCATGTGGATAGATATTCTTTACAAGATAAAACCCCTTCCACATGGATCATATCTTTCAAGGAAAAAAATTTCATGTTAGAGTTTTGGAGAAAGACTTGGTCTCCCACTTACATGTACTTTCTCCTCAAGTGGCCATCACATTGCAACTCAGTCCACTCCTTGTATATGTGTGCATTCTCGTAGGTAGATATATGCAACTCTTCCAACTCTTAAAATTGTAGGAATCCTTTTTCTTCAGCAATAGATAGTCAAAATTAGGAAAATGAAATGCCTTGATACCTTTGTGTTCCATCACAATAGGGAGATTACATGATTTGGCATTTATTATAAAAAATGGAGTTGTACCCAATGGCATTTTGAAAGTTGTCTAGTATTCCTAAATAGCATCATTGTGATTTAATGTAAAATCCTTCTTTGTTCCTCCAACTATGTTTTCAAGGATAGCCTTGATCTGCCAATTTTAAACTTCAACTTGGGCAGTGGTTTGAGGATGATATAGTGGGCCACTTGATGATGAACTCCATACTTCATCAGAAAATGCTTGAAATTTTTCTTTAAAAAATAAGAATCTCCATTGGATATAAATATGCATGGGACCCCAAACCCAGGGATGATGATGTCCTCAAAGAGCTTCATGATGGGTTTGGTGTTGCTAGAGATGGTGAGGATTGCCTTGATCTAGTTTGAAACATAATCTACAACAACCCAAATGTATGACTAGCCACAATATGGGGGGAAAACCCATGTAGTCCACTTCCTATATGTAAAAGATATCAACCTCCTACCAAGAAGTCAACATCTCATCTCTCTTTGATATGTTCCCAAATCTTTGCCACTGATCACAATAGAGAATGTATTAATATCACTCCTTAATAATTATTGTTTAGTATAGTTTAAATGTGGTTTTCTTTGCACTCATGCGGCCACCTGTTGAACTCGAGTTGCATTGCCTAAGGATAGAATGATCTTCCTCCTCCATGACACATCATGGGTATAGTTAGAAACCTTTCCACTATGATCAGGTGGGACCTAGATTGTTGGTAGATCAATGGTGAGATGTTCAACCAAGGATCTATCATAGTGTAAGTTCCCGTTCCCCAACATCTCTGAGCCAAATGAGGTACACATCACCCCAATAGTAGTACCTAACATCAAGCATGAACTTCTTCTTAGAATAACCCATTTACTCCTAGCATAGAACTATAGTAGCTAGATAGTTTAAATAGTCTATAAATCACAATATATCAGAAGAAACTTTAAGCAGCTGGTAATTGGGGAGGGAATCATCATTGGACATGTTTTTTTTTCTTGTAAGTCAGGTGGTCATCTTATTCATCTTGCCCACCTCGTGCAAGCGAAATTAAAGAAGCATTACATATATTGGATAACTGCAAGGAAAGAAACATGGTAGTACTACTACCATTACAAAATGGTGTTTGACCCGGATCAAACACATCAGTAGGGGGGGTTTTATAGTGAGTGTACTCACTGCTTTAGTTCAAGTGATATTTAGCAAGGGCGTCTGCTTGATTATTGTTCCCTCTGTCTGTGTGGTAAATCACAGTGGTCTCCTTCTTAATCAACTAAATACCTCGGATGATATTAGCAAAGCGAGGATGTTTCCGGTAATCATCATTAATCATATTGGATGCCTACAGACAATCGGTGACTATTTCCGATCTCTGTATAGCACTCATTTTGACGACCTTAGTTGCCAACAGAATAGCCATAAGTTCTGCTTCCAGCGGACTGTCTGCCTTAATTAATTGGCCTACTCCACTTAGCCACTGATTATTAGAATCTTTGATAACTACAACTATGGCACCTTCCCCCTTTTTCCAACCTGCGTCAGTATTGAACCGAGTAGTATCCAGAATGGGGTTTGGTGGACTTGATCTTCGATTATGCTCAGTGCTATTCTGCGCATCATGCCAAGATTTGGTGTTCATCGTGACCTCCTGATGTATAAGATTGACTTGGTGTTGGGTGTAGTTATCTTTCCCTTCGAAGATCCAAAGATTACGTTGTTTCCACAAGCTCCAGCAGGCGATTAAGAACAGGATTTGATGGTTGTCAGGAGTCTTAATGTTTAGACTCAACCATTGATCAAAGTTCTCTGTAGTCTAGAATTGATGAGAGGCGTGAAGATTCAGTAGTATGTGCCACACAGTTCTAGCCTTAGGGAAATCCCGGAGAGCATGTAGAATGGTCTCGTCCTTCTCATTGCACCTGGGACAGGTAGGAATAGTTGTCATATGCCGGCGTTTCCTGTTATAGTTAGTGAGAAGAGCTCCATTTGCAGATAGCCACATAAACATCTTGACACACATCGCCACATGTGCATTCCATATGCGGTACCAATTACCTTGTCTTCTAACTTCTGTTTCAGCTTGCAGAGCATGGTAAGCCATTTTAGCTGTATAACTACCCCCTGCATTAAGCATCCACACCCTCATATCTTCCCCATCAGGGTTTGTAGGAGGAGTGAAATTGCAGATAGCCTTTGTGATATCAGATGGAAACCAGTGTTCTAGGAAGCTGCAGTCCCACTGGCCCTCCAGAGTGACCAAGCTACCTACTGTCAGATCATCTAGATCAGCCGGAATGGGATGTAAAGCATAGTTTCTCAAAGGAATTTCATTCGATATCCACTTATCCTGCCAAAAGTTGATGGACGTGCCACTCATAGGACACATATAGGTATTGGTTTCCATAAACGGCTTGGTGAGAACAATATTTCTGGACAGCCGAGAGAGATGCTGAGCTGAGTTCGGTGTGTGCTTTAAAATTTTCTTAGACATGGCCTCGCTCCAGATGGTCTTCCTCATGCTGTAAATATCCCAGCTATTCTTCATAAGTAGTGCTTGGTTCCATTCTTTCATTGATTTAATCCCAAGTCCACCTTGAATCTTTCTGCTAGTGACCCGGTTCCATGAGATGAGATGGACCCCCCTTTTGCCACGCCCCCCATTCCATATGAATCTTCTAATCTCCCCATCAATTCTATCACATAACTGTAGAGGAAACTTGGCCGTCTGCATAACATAGGTAGGGATGGAGGTTAAAGTACTCTTGGCCACGCTTACTCTACCCGCCATAGATAGACTCTTTGCTTCCCAGGAGTTGATCGTCTTTGTAACCTTTTCCAGCACTTCATTATAGGTTTTCTTATTGACTCAGTTGTAAAGAATAGGTACACCAAGGTATTTGCCAATGTCCTGTGTTCTTTGCAGGCCACATCTTCTGCAAATATCATCTGCTTCCCGCCTCGTTACACTTTTCGAGAAGAAGACTCTTGTTTTCTCAATAGAAATAGCTTGTCCAGATGCTTGTTCGAAGTCTTTGAAGCACTGCATGATGGTACTTGTGTTGGGTTCATTTGCTTTAGCAAGGAGGATGATATCGTCAGCAAAGCATAGATGAGCTATTTTTGGTCCTCCTTTCCCTAGCCGCATAGGAATCCACTTTCTTTCTGTCACTAATTGATTTATGAGTTGGCTTAATCTTTCGATGCACAGAATATATACGGGCTAAGAAGGTCCCCCTGTCGTAATCCTCTAGTAGGTTTGAAATAAGGTGTCTTCGCACCATTCCAGGAAATTTGCGAGTTACCCGACCTGATGGAATTCATAATGTAGTTCTGTATGTTGATAGGAATATCTGTCTTCTCAAGAGTATCATGTATGAAGCTCCACACCATTTTATCATAAGATTTGGTGAGGTCGATTTTGATGGCCATAGTTTTGCTTGAAGCCCTTCTTTTCATCGTATGGATGAGCTCCTGTACCACCATGATGTTATCAGAGATTTTCCTTCCGGGTACAAAGGCACTCTGCGCCGGATTGATCCATTTAGGCAGCCACTGTTTCAGAAGTTCAACAACCACTTTTGAGCAAAGCTTAAGAATAGTATTGTTAAGGGAGATAGGCCTGAATTGACTCCGACATTTTGGTTTCTTATCTTTGGGTATGAGAACAATGGTTGCTTCACAAAGCTTGTCGTCAAGGTTGGAAGAGTTGAGGGCCCCTTTAATTGTTTTTGTAACAGATTCCTTAACGTTGGACTAGTTAGATTGTAAGAAGTGTGTAGTTGTTCCATCTGGGCCTGCCGCTTTGAACGGATTCATGGAGAACAAAATCTTCTCAACTTCCTCCATCTGAACCTCCCTCGCGAGAAATTGTCTTTTTGTTTCCCGAATAGCTTCAAAATTACCTGGGATGCTTCGCATGGCCTGCTGACTGACACAACTTGGAGAGGTAAAAAGTTTTATAAAGAAATCTATGACCAGATTGAAAACCTCCTTAGAATCAGTTGCCCAGCCTCCATTAGGTCTTTTGATAGCTTCACATCTATTCATTCTTGCTCGTTGGTTGACATAGGCATGATAGAAACGCGAATTTGAATCACCATCTTTTAGCCAGTCAATATGGCTTTTTTGTTTCCAATCATCCTCCTCCTTTCTTAGCAGCGTACTCAACTTAGCCTGCATAGTTAAGCACATATTATTAGTGATATCATCATACCTGTTGGCCAGGTTTTTCTACAGGATTTCAATATTGTGTAAGAGGCGGTCCTTCTCTGCTCTCTTTGTATTTTGTAGTTCACCGTCCCAATTTTTTAGCTGCAGACTGGCAATAGCAAGCGCACTTTGGAAATCAAGGTCCCTACGCCAGATATTATCAAGGCAAGGTCTGAAAGACAATTCCTTCTGCTATGAAGCTTTGGTCATGAATCGCCCTTGATGGTTAGCTTGTCTATCCATGTTGATCAGAAGGGGGCAATGGTCCGATTCAACACGTGCGAGGTGTATTACTGATACATTAGGAAATTTTTCAATAAAAGCACTGTTAGCCAAGCCTCGATCAAGTCTGCTTTGTTTCAGGCCATGGCGGAAAGTAAACCGTTGTCCAGAAAAGCCAAGGTCCGATAACCCTTCCTGCATCATCGTGGCAGTAAAATGTTTTGCTTCTCGATGATTGAAAGTCAGATAACCGATCCTTTCACCTGGAGCTATAATTGTGTTGAAGTCACCTGCAACCAACCACGAATCTGTATATCTCTCTCCCATCTCTACAATGTGTTTCCAGATCAGTTTGCGAACCTGAACATGAGGATTAGCATATATGAAGGTAGCGTAGTAAGAATTGTTGATTCTGCAGGTTACAAACTGACGGTGGGTATTGATGATATCCACGGTGCAAGAAGCTGCACTCCAGCACACCCATATACCCCCGAAAAATCCGTGCTATTCCGATCTATGGGAGTTCAAAAATCCCAACCTCTTAATGTTGTTCACAGCCTTGTCAGCACTGATTCTAGGCTCCGTGATAACAGTAATCATAGGCTTATGTATAGAGATGTATTCTTTTAATATTCTACAGGTATCCGCTTTGCCTATCCCTCTGGTATTCCAGTAAAGGATCTTTGTCATCCAAAAAGGAACATTTGAACACAAGGGTGAGAGTCCTCTTACTGAGCCGTCTCTGTGTTTTCTTTATTAGCAACAACTTTCAAAACTTCCAAGATAACTTCAGAATCTGGACTTCCTATCTATCGAGGACTCCTTCGTGTGCCTTCTAGGTTCATTTTTACTGAGCCAGTCCTCTTCATTCTCGTACCACTCCCTTTGTATATCTTCCCGATCTTGTCTTACTTAGGATTTTTTTTCTTTTTAGCTATTTTCTGTGTGGCGGGGGTAGTGCTTCTCTCTAGATTCTCCGGAACAGGTGCATCCTCTATTGCTATCTCTTCAGAAATTGAGAAAATTTCCACAACTTCGTCAATATCTGGATTGGCCATGGTGTGGTCTCTTGGCTTGTTGTTGTTACTGCCACTCGCCTGAGATATGCTTTGACTCATTAAATCGTTAGTTATATCTTTGAGTGCCTCCACCTTCTGTGCTCTGGTTTCTATATTTTTCGTACTGGTCTTCTTTTTCCAGATTTTAGCTGTTTTATGACCTCCAGTGTTATACATTCCCGTTTCAGTTTGATGGCTACTTGGTTCAATCTCTTCTTCTCCATAATCTTCTGTGAGTTCGCCAAATCTGTTTTTTGTAGTGTTTGGTATGTCGGGGGGTTTACCTGTAGGCTCTTTACCCTGCCGTCGGCGGCGGTTGCGTTGAGTCTACCACTGCGATTCTTCAGGAGCTTTGAGCCTGTCATTGTTGTTCTTGGGGTGCTCTACCCTTTCAAATTCTTCTTTAGTCTGATTGCTTGCCGCTTCATAGTATTGTGATGTGTGTCCCTCCTCCCCACACTTGGCGCAAGCATAAGGAAGCCCTTCATATTCTACCTCATAATCAATTCCGTTGATTTGTATGTAATGTGCCAATTGCTTCGTGGTATTAATTTCTATTGCCAATCTCGCAAATTTGCTCCTCGTTCTCTTGATGGTATGTTCATCGAATTTAATCAGACGACCTAGGGCCTTGCCTATACAATCGAACATGGTTTGGACGTACAGATGAAGAGGAAGGTTGAGTATTTTCGTCCAGCAGACAATTTTCCTCGGAAGTTCATCCGAAGGGATGAAGGACGGGTTCCAATCCCAGACCAAGAGATTTCACCCGAACACTTTCCACGTCCCTTTGTCGTCGCCATATCGTAATCTCTCCGACAGGATAGTTGTATGACAAAGTGATTCAGATATAGCTCGTATATATTGTACTTACCGATCAAACTCCACATGGCTCTCAATCGATCACACAAAGTCATGTAACCGATCTGGGTTCCCATTGCTTTCACTATGACAACATACTGCCACGGCCTGATCAGGAATTCTTCCTCCATCGGGTCGACGATGATATCCGGCTTGTCATCAATAAACGTTAAGCTCACCGCCTCTGGGTTAAGGTTTTCCTCGAACAACTTCTTTAAGAATAGATCTGAGTTACCTTGTTCAGTAGGTTTGTTTCCAGATTTGGTGGTACTGGCTGCCCAAACATTGCCCCTGGTCTGGTTATCGTGCTTGCTGGTAGCGTGGCCGTGCCCATGTAGCAGCGGGAAGGGTACTGCTGGCACGCCGCTCGCGTCCGTCATCATAGCACCATCTCCACGATCAAAACTCCATCTTTCCTGTATATCTGCTCCATTATAGGTTGTACTTAAGGACCCCCTCAATCTGCCGAAGTGAAACTCGATTTCAACTTGAGGAATACTAAGCTTTTCCGCGCCCGCTTCCTTCTGGGTTGTCATGTTCAGAACTGCATGGGTCTTAGGGTTTGTTATTTGTCCCTCTTCCTCCTCTCCATTGTGACGTCTGCGCTCATCATTGCTACGATCATCCGATGTATCACTTCCTCCTTTGGTGCGTGCATCACCACAGCCCTTGTGGCCATCCACCGCTGCCTCTCCTCCTCCCTCCCCTTGATCGCCCCCGCCACCGCTAACCCCTTGTCCGCCATAGTTTTCTTCATCATTGGACATGTTTTCATTGTTGGGAAGATGAATGTTGCTAAGGTAGTCAACCATGTTCTCACAACCCTTTTTTTGACATATATGTAGATCAAACTATTACAACAATAGAATCCACTATATCATCCTAGGTTGGAATCCTTCTTCAAATAGTGGATGACAACATGATCAATATGGATGATCACCTTTAAACCAACAAGATATGATCTAAATTTATCAAAGACATACACAATGACTAGAAACTCCTTCTCGATGGTGGTGTAATTACATTGTGCCTCATTTATAGTCTTTGAGTCATACTATATGACATGATGTCCCAAAACTACTCTTACCACATAGTCCCAAGCATCACGCATGATTTCAAAAGGTCAAGACCACTCCGGTGCTCAAATGATAGAAATTTTAGTAATGCATCCTTCAAGTTGGTAAATCATTCCATTCACACAAAGTCAAATGAGAAAATTGCATCCCTCAAGATAAGATTTGTGAGCTTCTTTGCAATCTTAGAGAAGTCCTTGATACACCTGTGATAGAAACCTTCATGTCCCAAGAAGGCACACATTTCTCTCACATTAGACAACTATGTGATTTTGGAAATGACTTTAATCTTTTCCTTGTATACCTCTATCTTCTTGTTGCTCACCTATGGCTAAGGACAATGCCCTCGTTCACACTGAAGTGTCACTTCTCCCTATTCAGCTCTAGATGTGCTTCTTCACACTTTTATAGAATCCATGCAACATAGTTTTTCCAACAAGAATCAAATGAGTCACCATCTAGAGAAAAATCATCCATAAAAATTTCCATCACAGTTTTGCCAATATCCTGCAAAAAATGTTGCCACACAATGCTAAAAAGTAGTGGGTGCATTGCACAAGTTAAAGGGAATACTCCTAAATGCATATGTGCTAAATGTACAAATAAAAGTTGTCCTCTCCTAATTGTTAGGGTGAACTAGAATCTAATGGAAAACTGAGTAGCCATCCAAATAGAAAAATAAATCCTGATGTGTTTACTGCTCCAGATCACATTCAAGGAAGGGGAACGGGAATTGATCCTTCTATGAGGCCTTATTCAACTTTCTATAGTCAATGAACATCCTCTACACCTTAATCATGTGGGTGGGGATGAGCTTGTTCTTATCATTCATCACAACAACAATGCCACCCTTCATTGAGAAAACTTGCACTGGGCCATTGTAAGGAGAATCTGAGATGAGACATATGATCTCAGATTTTATGATTTTAATTACTTCTAGTAGGACAACCTCCTTCATGTTGGGTTTCAATTTGAGTTAGTGGTCTCTAGTTGTCTTATAATCCTCCACCATTGGATATCAGACATGCAAATATCCTGGTTTATACCTACCAAATCAATCATCTTGTAACCCATGGTTGTCTCTCTTCTCCTTAGCTCAATCATCAAGTTGTCTTCCTAGTCCTCTGTGAGATCTAAATTTATTATCATTGAACATACTTCCTAATCATCAAGAAATATGTACCTCAACCCTGGGAAGGGACTTCATCTCTGGTGCCTTGGGTGCTTTTGCTTCTTCCTTGACTACATGAACCATTGTTAGGTCTTCAAATTCAGCATTTGGTTCCTTTCATCAATGTCTAACTGAAGTTGACATTGGCCAAATTGTGTGTCATCAGATTTTGACCCATTTACTATGGTGAGGGTTGTGTGCGAGGTGTCTTTTGTTTTTTCATTTTCTTGTCCAAGATAGGATAGTTTGTCAATATAATCAAGCAAGAAGAGCTTGTTGTGTATGATTGGGCCCTTGAAATGGTCAAACACCATGAACTTGAATGTCTCTCTCCCTAGCCTCAGAAAAATGGTGCACTCTTATACATAAATAAAATCTCTAGAAGTTGGTAGGAATGGCATACCAAAAATTAGAGGATATCTAAGATAAGATCCTCTTTGGTGTTCATGATCACAAAATTGCAAGGAACAAAAGCATCCTTGCCAACCTAGACTTGAACATCTTCTATGATTCCCACAAGCTTTGTTATAGATGAATCATTTAGATGATAGTCATGGTTGTTGGGAGTATCTTGGTGAATCCCAACCTTAGTCATAAGATGAATGGTATGATTGAGATATTAATGCCCAAATCTACTAACTCCTTTCTACAAGTGTTGTCTCCAAGGTAGTAGACAATCCCAAAGGAACCACGATCCTTCAATTTCTTGAGCATCCTATTGAGGATGATATCTAAAGTTATCCTCACTAGATTCAATTTTTCATACTCCTTAGTAGTATACTTCTTGGTCAAGAGAGTCTTCTAATACTTTTACCATGTTGGAATCTTATAAATGGCATCCAAAAAGGGGATGTCTCATGAATATTCTTCATAGAAACCTGTAATTTCATGAACTTGACATCCAAATTTGTCTACCTCAGATGTTCTTGGTATGGGAATCTTGGTTTGTAAATGCACATATTCGGTTCAACAACATCAACATGTGGGTTTTCAACACCCCTTACCTTTCTTGAATCTACATTAACAATTGTGTATTGTTCTTACTCTTTCTCAACCATCACCATATTATCATCATGAAGATCAATAGGAATTATGACTAGTATCACTAGTGAAGGGGGTGAGTACACATTACCTAAATGTGTGAAAGTGACTTTCAAGTGCTTGAGAAGTTTAGGATTGTTTTCAGATTGCACAAGAAAGTTACTAATAGAAGGGCATGGAGAAGTAGAGAGTCAGGCCAGTTGTGAGTCAATAGACTTTTGGTAGGCTTGCTCATTGGAGAGCATTGTCTACTAGCTATCAGTCATGGATTTCTACAACTAAAAGATCTTCTCTCTGGAAGAAAACTTCTCACCATTGGAAGTGAGATTGGTTGGCTGCAATATCTGTGGCACTTGGTTTGATTTTTGAAATTGTTTCCCTTAATTTTAACCATAACTCAAAAAGTTCTCTTTGAATTTTCCATGGTTCATAGAGTTTTATTATTGATCATATTAGAACCTAGTAGGACCACAACCTTGATTGTTCTCTTGTGTTGGCCGCTATGGTGATGTATTTTCTACTCCTTCTGAATTATTATATTAGAAATCAGGGTTGTTTCTAGCTTGATTTGGATTGTAGTAGCCTTGTCCAGGAATGTCATGGATGGAGTTTAGGTTCCATATTCACTTCTTCATCTTATGCGTGGTCATTGTTCACCATGACATTGTAGAGGAATTGGCAGCTGAGAGTGGAGTGAGCTTGACTTTACATGCTTCACAAAAATGATCATGGAGTATCCCTTCTAGTTCTCCTAAATAAAGGGGGTAGTGCTTTTACTTCTCAAGTGATAGAATGTGTATGGAGGGATTTATACTAAGGACCGATTTATCTATATGTATTACATACTAAACCATGTGTTGGAACCCTCCTAATCTGACATGTAAGACAAAATGGGATCTAACAGGAACCCATATTTTTCTTGATCTTATAAAAGATCATCAATATGGTCGGGCTAAGAAAAGTCAACCAACAACCCAAAGGAAGTGCTAATGGAGATTGTGACAACAACAAGATGGACAAACCCATTGAGAGGGAGAAGCCTGATGAACCCAACTAGATACCAAAGGTTTGACCACCCATAGTTTTTATAATAAGGAATCCTAGATGAACTAGTTAACACCAACCTATGTGAATCCATACAATGTCAATCACCAGGAGGGCTCTACTAACAAAGACAAATAGTTCAAGGAGGATATTACACTGGCCAATCAATGCATTATTTTTAATACCACATGTGAAACCCCTATCTGCACCAACATGGTTTGTTCCATCCTAGGCCTTACCAATATCCACCTCACATGAATACTTGTTTGGTACTAGTATACTTGAGTTGAAGGCATCCACTCCAATCCAAAATAGTTAGAGTAAGGAAGATAAGAAGAAAGAGGATGTCGATTCACATGAGGGAAACCCAAAACTATAAAGAATAGTGACACTTGTGCAATCATTAATCATTCATAGCATGAGAATCATAAGGGGCATTCACTAGCCATCACTCATTTTACCTACTAAAGCCCTCCTGGTACAATCTATATATGGGCGTACCATATTGTTGGTCGTATGCCCTAAGAGCTATCATGAGATGATTTTAATAGGGATACTTTGTACTTGATTTGATTGTTAAAAAAAGGAAATTCCACTTATTATTTTTGTCTAAATATTGAGAATATGCCAACGAGTAGTAGCCCAGCTGGTCACAGCTCGAGGCCCCTCATGAAGGGTCCCAGGTTCGACTCCCACTGGAAGCGCTGCTCAGAAGTGAATTTTCCGTAGCATCAACTGACCTCTGATGTGACTTATTGAGATACCGGTGTGCATACGCATGGGTCTCCCAGGTTTACCATCCCTACTATCTAGGCCTCCACCTAGGTGGGGTGGGTTTCCCCCAGCAAACTAAAAAAAATATTGAGAATATAGATAAAACTTTAACATCCTAAGAATGGAATGACTTGATAACATACATTTTGGGTTGGGGACCTGAACATGTGATCATATGTATAATAAGAGTACTCATTCTTGTTATGTTCCTAGACAATTATTATTGTGAATGCTATGGGACAATAGTAATGCAAGAGACAAGAATGTATGATGAGTTATGACTATGTCTATTTAGCCATGATAATGGATATTACTCAAATGCATGGGTAATTGTTAGGGAACAAGTTGTACTGAACATATCCACATTGAGATTGACACATGTAAGTCTTATAGTGACATGTCATAGTCATATATCAATGTGACAGTGGTGATTGTAGTCCTTAGACCAAAATTTACTACAATAATCATAACTCATTCTATGTTGACCGCTAGCCCAACATGCTCTGAAATATGAGTTGCCAAAAAGGTAGTGATCAAGCACACTGTGACACTTGGGGATGACTGGGAGTGATGTAGATAATGAAGAATAATAAATGCATCACCATTTTCATGTGAGTCAATATATAATTTTGATCTCACAATATCTTGAATAGTAGTTCAAGGAACATAAATTGAGAGTTAAGAGGATGACATTCCATGCCTCAGTTTCTAGCTAGATATCTTTGAAAAAGGGACTATATGGTCATGGAAACATAGATAACTTTCATAGGTTGTAGTTGTTTCCAACTCATTCTATTACTTGGGTGCAATGGTGTGTGGATACACACTACTCTTTGCTTGTTTTGTTTTGAACATCAGTACCAAAAAATTATGAACTTACCAAGTCACACATAAGCATGCATATGGGAATTGAAGTTCGCAATCAAATATATGGTTAAAATGGTTCTGAATCATAAACATGTTGATTTACCCTATGATCCAAAGACTAGAATGTCCAATTTGTCAATCATAATAATTGGATAAATAGATCAATTGATTGTCAATTGATCGACTTAGATTTGCACCAGAAACATGTGACACAATAATTAGGCTACCTGATCAGGCGGTCACAATGTTACAGGGAAATTCTGAAATTGGAATGATGTCAGATCTAGATCTAGACTCTTGTGATTGGGAAATCACAAGACGTGATCTATCGATCACATATACTGTCTAAGTTTTCAACATTATAATGATTTTGGGATTGTGGATAGGAAAGGATTTGGAATTAGGTTTTCCAACACTAAGACACTCCAATATAAAGGGGGGACTGTTGGGTTTTAGGGGAGACGGAGAAGGCAGCAGAAACAAAAAATTTTCTCCCCAACCCATACCGAGGAAACACGTCAATGTCTATATAATAGGAAAGGATGGTTTGCGGAATCATACCTTGTCCCGAGGCTTGCTCGGCGACAATACCTCGCGTAATGCGCGGTCTTCAACTCCGGACTTCGACGGTGTCTGTGCAGCCCCTGGTCGCACCGGGACTCACAACTCCTACTCGAACCGGACTGTCGGATGACAGTTGTCCTCCTAAGCGGCAGTGTCCTCCCGCCTCTGTAGTAGTCCACACGGACCACCTAGAACTCCACTCTCCTTGTCCCACAAGGAAGTGGAAGGAGTCGCACCCTCCTGTTGGCGTACTAGTCGCCAACAAGCTCTCTTGCCTCCTGTTGCAACTGCAGTTGTCCTTCCCTTGCTTCACCTCCCTTTTGCGGGAAGCACTTGCTCGGGCTCTCTCACGGTTACCAAAACCAGAGAGAACGACAACTTGCAGAGAAACTGGTTGCACTGAGCTGTACTATGAGAAGCCCCCAATACCCCCTATATATAGGAGAGTCATGGGACAGGGTTCTCCATCCCGGGCAATGCGGGACTAAAGCAGGAGTAGAAGGGTTTGAGAATTTTCCACAAAAAGCAACCGGTTCGCAAAAAGCAACCGGTTGAAATGATCGGTTCACAACTGAACCGATCGGTTCGGCCATTGAGCCGATCGGTTGGACCTGAGCCGATCGTTTGGGGCACTCCAACCGATCGGTTGGTGCCCTGAACCGATCGGTTCATGGTCCTTATCTGGCTCAAAAAGACTTTCCTTGTTTCTTTCCCAATTGGTATCGAATACCAATATTATTCCCAATCGAATTGGGCAATTTGAAACTAAAGGAAAATTCTTGCCGACATGACTTTTCCCAACTGGTCGGTTGCACCAGTTGAGCCGATCGGTTCAACCCTTGAACCGGTCATTTCAACCTGGGCATGAGCCGATCGGCCTGGACACTCCAGCCGACCGGTTCAGCAACCTCAGCCGACCGGTTCATCACATGAACCGATCGGTTGGGAGCACAGGTTGGGCAAAATCAGTCAATTGCGATTTCAATCAATCCGATACTCCAATCAATGTGTCCAACACCTTGAACCATACGATATTGAGCCATCGACTGATTGAGTGTTTAATTGAACTACTAAACTCCTTTAGTAATCAATCTAAACATTGCTTTGTGGACAAAACTCCTCTTCCAGGTTAAATCCTATGTGTGTGACCCTGCAGGTCCATTTCACGTTGGCAGTGAAAGTCCATAACACTTATGACTTCACAAGCAAAGAGCGGTGCCTAGTCACACATCAGTGCTACCCAAGTGAAAGTAGAAAGTTGGAGAACAACTTTCATCCTACAATCCGTGAATGGTGTTACAGTGAATGTATAATTCCTTTGTCACTGATATCCCGAATGAACTCGAGGCATGGAACAATCATCCTGTCAACGTTCATTCACTTCCTTGATCTCAGAGTAGACTGGAAGAGATATGTATGACATCAGTATCATATACTGATTCACACATGCGTGCACGCCTTTCTCAATCCTACTCATCAAGTGGCCATGGCTATCAAACTCCCTCAGGAGGGACACATCCCATATCTATCACTCACCCCTCAAAAGCCCCATGTGTCAAAGCCACCCAATCATCACCTTTATAACAACCCATGTTTCAGGACTGCGTTTGATGATGTCAAAGTGTGCCCAACGACATGTGTTGAGTGCAGTGATTTCAGGTCTAAGAATCACACTCACCACCATCACTGTGAGTACTGACTGTGACTACCATCTCATGGTTCCATGTGTCAAACTCACGGTGGGTCTGTCCGGTAACTTGTTCTCTAACAAGTACCTATGTGTTTGGTTTGATATCTCTATATCATGACTAATGAGATTCTGTCATCAACCAACACCACAATCTAGTCTTGTGTGTCATTGTTGTCTATCTACCTTCCACAATGACATCCGACTAGGGACATAACAAGAATGTACAAACTCTTAGCATCCGTATGATCTCATCGTTCAGGTCCTTAACCTGAAAGCATACGTCATTGAGTACTGTCATTCTCTAGACATTCAATCTCTTCTATCACTATCTCACATGACTGAACCAGAATGAATTGGAAGCTTGCCTTTGATGTTTATCAAATCAATCTTAATGTATCCCACCAATCATCCCATGATTGGCTCTCAGGGCATACATACCAACAGACTCCCACTTGCACTGCGAGCCAATCACCCTTGAATCATATTCATAGTGATTTTCAAACATGTTCCACATGTTACTGTGCTCTAGTGCGAACATAGTGAGTAATGGCAACACCTTGTCAAAGTCAGTATAAATTGCATGTCTCACATCTCTTTGCTGTACGTCACACGTATGAGATGGAGTTGTCGTAATATGCGATCTAGTATTGCTTTTGCTAACCTTTAGCCACATTGCATGATCAGGATTCCAGACTTGTCATCAATGACCGGAATATCTATAAGTTCATCTCATGAACTTCTAGATCCATATAGTATCCACTGTTGTTCTCTAACACACGGATACTCAACATTTCCCTTTTAAATGGTTTTATTGGAACACTTCCAATTATCAACAAACTTTCACTTTTATACATCTTATGTATATCTTGCGATTAATTCTCTGTCTTTTCGGAAGTTCGCATCAATGTAACTCTTTACATCGAACTCTTCCTTATCTCCATAGAACTAGCACTTCACAAGCACTTATCAAGTTCTCATGGTATTCCAGTAACCCTTACTGGAAGCAGACAGACATCCACTCGCCATGTCTCACATACGAGTTATCAGGATGAGCATATCATATTGCCATGTCCTACATACAAGATGATGAATGCATTTTATTCTTGTCATGTCATACATGCAAGATAATGGGATGATTACATACATGATAGATCCATATCTTTTATTAGTGTTCCCATTCTTCATAAGAATTGGACACTTGGCCTTGGGATACTAACTCCATGTAGCATGGACAAGTTTTCTCCCACTGAATCTGTGCATACTGAACACTTCAGTACAGATTGCCAATGTATGCTCTCTCTTTTCAGGTCAAGAGTTTTTTCGAGAACTATCTCTATAGATCTCTATTCCCATCACATAGGAAACATCTCTATCTTCCTCAAAGATAATTTCCACTTTTGGATTTCCATTCTAGAACATTTCCATTTCACATAAATATGTGGAATGTGAATACGCTCCCACTAAATCACAGATCCCTTCTTTATCTTTGACATATCAGTCAAACCCTTTGACTATATCATCAAAAATAAAGATCCAATTTTGAGTTGCTTGTACTCAATCAATCACATTGATTAGTCCATTGTAACTTATAGACTTCATTTGCATTAGTGGATTCATAAACCTTATAGGATGTGTCACGTACACATCCTGGTTTTATTCCTCATAGGAATGCAGTTTTAGTGTCCATATGCCAAATGTCTTAGTCATTAAGTTGCAATCAACAAGCATCATCCTTCTCAAAATGTTATCCATGTGTCTTAACACTTAAGACTCATTTGCACTTATGGATATGATCCAATGAGTGCTACCATCAAGGTCATACCTTATGGTTCACATGGAAGTCATTTAGGATGTAATGGTTTTAAACCATAACTCAAGATTCGGTTCCTCATATTCATCTTGATAGTTGACTCATCACATGAACAACTCATCACATAGATAATTGAGGTGTATCTGTTATAGATATAAGAACTCACAACCCTTGTGATTCTTAATTTCTTTTATTAGTGTGGGGTATTCATTTATTAAGAAGAATTCAGTTATTTGATAATCATTCTCTAACTCCTTAGAGTATGATTCCTTCTTGATTCAGACATCACCATGCCTTAATCATGAGTTCATTATGATACATTATCATAAACACTCATGAGGATCTCAAACATTTGGTCCAAGTATTTCATTCATTGATCTCATCAAGAATTAATACTTTACCAAATTTGCACTTCATTTATGATGATCTTGAACACTTCAAGATATTCATATTGGTATTTCTCTAAACACCATTTGAAGTATTAGCATTTATTCCAATAGGTATGTAAATACATCACATGTATTATACCTAATAGGATAATCATTCTCCCACTACATTAGTGAAGATTGATTAATCATGTCCAAGATATTCATGTCCCTTACTGGTTCTCTAACCAAAAGAGTCTAGTTTTGTCCATCACATGGAAACTAGAAATGAATTTCTCATGATTAATGCTAATTATATTGTTTGAGTTATCTATAACTTTTAGGTATCGTCTTATCTTATGCATATCAAATATCACAAGATAAATAAGGCATTGCCACAAAGATCACATCTTTATAAATTGAAACATCTCTTTATTAATTGCCATCATTGTCATACAATATGCAAAAAATAAAGTGTTTCTATCTATTGACAAGTATGAAATAGCAGTTCATAACTGTATTACATGCCTTATTGGCTGAAAATAAACTAAAGTATTCCTATCTATAAAGGCAACACTTTCCCCAAGTAAGAATTCTTCACACTTTACATCTTGATATCATATATCTCAAAAAGTGTTACAAGTTTATTTTCATGACACCTTTAAGTAGAGGCTTCAGTCGCCTCCTTCTTCTTTTGTTCTTCTAGGTAGAGAGGACAATTCCTTTTCCAATGTCCTGGCTTTTGACAATGGTGGCAATTTCCTTTCTTGGTCACGCCTCCCTTGGCCTTGAGAGCTGAAGATGGCTTGGACTCCTGGCTAGCTTCAGAACCTTTCTTAGCTTTTCCCTTGCCCTTGCGCTTGGACTTGCCTTTCTTGCTCGTGATCACCATCACGGACTTAGGCTTGTCCTTCTTCATCTGTAACTCGGCTATCCTCAACATGCCCAACAACTCTGACAGTGGCCTATCAAAGTTGTTCATGTTGTAGTTCATCACAAACTGACTGTAAGATTCTGGCAACGATTGCAGTATCACGTCAGTAGCCAACTCTTGGCTCAGTGGAAATCCCAGTCTCTGCAGGTTCTCCACATACCCAATCATCTTGAGTGTGTGAGGACCAACTGGATCTCCTTCTGTCATGATGCACTTGAACAGCGCCCTAGAAACATTGTATCTCTCTTGCCGTGCCTGATCTTCATACATGTTCCTGAGATGCAGAATCATCTCTATGACACCCATGTTCTCATGTTGCCTCTGCAACTCATGGTTCATTGAACATAGAATCAAGCACTTTGCATCAATGGCATCATCAGAATGCTTCTTGTAAGCATCCCTTTCTATCCTTGGTGCATTAGGAGCGGGTTCCTCTGGAATTGGAGTATCCAGGACATAGAGCTTACGCTCCTGAGTGAGAACAATTCTCAATGTCCGATACCAGTCGTGGAAGTTTGTCCCATTTAGCTTGTCCTTGTCAAGGACCGATCGCAAAGAAAAGTTGTTGTTGTTTGTTGCCATTTGAACTACAAAAAGGAAAATATGCAATTTTAGTCCAAAAACTCATTTTTGACTTATTTGATTGATTTGAAAATTTGACGATATAATTAGGCCTTTAATTAATTATCACTCCCACTATTTTACTTCAAATTGATAGCCCTCACCATCAATTCGGAAGATTGCAGCGTACAACCTTCTAGTGGGTAAGATCCTGAAATCCTCTAAGTCATGGACCAGCTTGGGCTGTCACCCACAACATAAATCTCTCAGGTAGGCAACTTTTTCCAATTGCATCATATGCAACTCTTGATAAGATGTCATCTACAACTCCTTGCAATGATCATCTCCATGCCTCAAGGCGCTAGATCCTATCTAGGTCACCTTGTTAAGTCCAACCCAAAGCAAACACGATGAATATGCACCCTGCTTAGGCAGACCCACACATTCATCCTTCACGCTTCCACGAGATAGACGGTGCACCACGCTTGGGCGTGCCCACACTTGGTTGATCAAGCTTTTCACGTGTGTCACATTTGGAAGGCATCTAAAACTTAATATTTAATGAGGGATTTGACTTTATATACATATACATATCCAATCACCATAATACATAGTACATATCATATACATGCTATATCCCACAGAAAACATGCACAAACAATAAAGAGCGATGATTATGGCCATCCTAATGTGATTCCTCGAGCCAAGAGGAATCACGGTCATCTAGGTCTACATCACATGCAACCTGTACAAGATGAAATCTGTGCCTTTGCCTTCCGAGTTGATCAACTCATCACATGAATGATCTGTACTCTCCAGCCGGTCGTCTGGGTGCCACCAGCCGATCGGTTGGCTCCTCCAACCGATCGGTTCGCCTAGTCGTCGTGCATCCCGTCATGTCCGCCACCTGCTCGTCTCGCTCCTTGAACCGGTCATCAACCGATCGGTTCACTCCTTGAACCGACCGTCTGGAAGGTCAACCGATCGGTTCACTCCTTGAACCGATCGTCTGAGCAGTCGTCTTGATATCCGCCGGTCTTTGACATAACAGGAAATAAAAATCTATCCTATTTATTACATTGCTTTAAAAGGGAAACCCCGATTTACATTCGGGGGGAGCAAAGATAGGAAAGAATCTCGAATTATTTCGAGTTACATCAGGAATAAGAGAGGGAAGATCGGTGCACAGACTGAGATGCAAGCAACCACACACAACCAATCACAAATAGGAGTTTATAGGCCATAATCATGCTACACACATCCACCACAAAACTCATTTAAGGGCGACGCGTATCGAGTGCATTAATAATACATATCATATATGTAATTAGGGATTTGTGGATTTAGGATTGGACATGCATAAAGCCGATATTATTCGCATCGTATGCAATAAATAAAGGCGACAAACCAAAATCGATCATATCGATATTCCTAAAATATAGAGCAGTTGACGTGGCTCTGATACCACTGTTGGGTTTTAGGGGAGACGGAGAAGGCAGCGGAAACAAAAAAATTTCTCCCCAATTCATACCGAGGAAACGCGTCAACGTCTATATAATAGGAAAGGATGGTTTGCGGAATCATACCTTGTCCCGAGGCTTGCTCGGCGACAATACCTCGCGTAATGCGCGGTCTTCAACTCCGGAC
Organism: Alisma plantago-aquatica; assembly: GCA_963693085.1. Lineage (NCBI taxonomy): Eukaryota > Viridiplantae > Streptophyta > Magnoliopsida > Alismatales > Alismataceae > Alisma > Alisma plantago-aquatica. Next base: position 995,839,965 of record OY856412.1, read on the forward strand.
TTCGACGGTGTCTGTGCAGCTCCTGGTCGCACCGGGACTCACAACTCCTACTCGAACCGGACTGTCGGATGACAGTTGTCCTCCTAAGCGGCAGTGTCCTCCCGCCTCTGTAGTAGTCCACACGGACCACCTGGAACTACACTCTCCATGTCCCACAAGGAAGTGGAAGGAGTCACACCCTCCTGTTGACGTACTAGTCGCCAACACGCTCTCCTACCTCCTGTTGCAACTGCAGTTGTCCTTCCCTTGCTGCACCTCCCTTTTGCGGGAAGCACTTGCTCGGGCTCTCTCACGGTTACCAAAACCAGAGAGAACGACAACTTGCAGAGCAACTGGTTGCACTGAGCTGTACTATGAGAAGCCCCCAATACCCCCTATATATATAGGAGAGTCATGGGACAGGGTTCTCCATCCCGGGCAATGCGGGACTAAAGCAGGAGTAGAAGGGTTCGAGAATTTTCCACAAAAAGCAACCGGTTCGCAACTTGAAATGATCGGTTCACAACTGAACCGATCAGTTCGGCCATTGAGCCGATCGGTTGGACCTGAGCCGATCGTTTGGGGCACTCCAACCGATCGGTTGGTGCCCTGAACCGATCGGTTCCTGGTCCTTATCCGACTCAAAAAGACTTTCCTTGTTTCTTTCCCAATTGGTATCGAATACCAATATTATTCCCAATCGAATTGGGCAATTTGAAACCAAAGGAAAATTCTTGCCGACATGACTTTTCCCAACTGGTCGGTTGCACCAGTTGAGCCGATCGGTTCAACCCTTGAACCGGTCGTTTCAACCTGGGCATGAGCTGATCGGCCTGGACACTCCAGCCGACCGGTTCAGCAACCTCAGCCGATCAGTTCATCACATGAACCGATCGGTTGGGATCACAGGTTGGGCAAAATCAGTCAATTGCGATTTCCATCAATCCGATACTCCAATCAATGCGTCCAACACCTTGAACCATACGATATTGAGCCATCGACTGATTGAGTGTTTAATTGAACTACTAAACTCCTTTAGTAATCAATCTAAACATTGCTTTGTGGACAAAACTCCTCTTCCAGGTTATATCCTATGTGTGTGACCCTGCAGGTCCATTTCACGTTGGCAGTGAAAGTCCATAACACTTATGACTTCATAAGCAAAGAGCGGTGCCTAGTCACACATCAGTGCTACCCAAGTGAAAGTAGAAAGTTGGAGAACAACTTTCATCCTACAATCCGTGAATGGTGTTACAGCGAATGTATAATTCCTTTGTCACTGATATCCCGAATGAACTCGAGGCATGGAACAGTCATCCTGTCAACGTTCATTCACTTCCTTGATCTCAGAGTAGACTGGAAGAGATATGTATGACATCAATATCATATACTGATTCACACATGCATGCACGCCTTTCTCAATCCTACTCATCAAGTGGCCATGGATATCAAACTCCCTCAGGAGGGACAAATCCCATATCTATCACTCACCCCTCAAAAGCCCCATGTGTCAAAGCCACCCAATCATCACCTTTATAACAACCCATGTTTCAGGACTGCGTTTGATGATGTCAAAGTGTGCCCAACGACATGTGTTGAGTGCAGTGATTTCAGGTCTAAGAATCACACTCACCACCATCACTGTGAGTACTGACTGTGACTACCATCGCATGGTTCCATGTGTCAAACTCACGGTGGGTCTGTCTGGTAACTTGTTCTCTAACAAGTACCTATGTGTTTGGTTTGATATCTCTATATCATGACTAATGAGATTCTGTCATCAACCAACACCACAATCTAGTCTTGTGTGTCATTGTTGTCTATCTACCTTCCACAATGACATCCGACTAGGGACATAACAAGAATGTACAAACTCTTAGCATCCATATGATCTCATCGTTCAGGTCCTTAACCTGAAAGCATACGTCATTGAGTACTGTCATTCTCTAGACATTCAATCTGTTCTATCACTATCTCATATGACTGAACCAGAATGAATTAGAAGCTTGCCTTTGATGTTTATCAAATAAATCTTAATGTATCCCACCAATCATCCCATGATTGGCTCTCAGGGCATACATACCAACAGGGACATCCCAAGGGGTGAGACACATCTTTGAGACACAACTTGTGAGACAAGTTGTCCCTCCTCTCTCCCTCCCTAAGAGAAAGAGAAACCATGTCACAAAACTAGAATTCCAGTCCCATGAATCAAATTAATACCAAAGACTACATGTGGAAGCATGAAATTCTTAGCATACATGAACAAGTAACAAGATAAATGCACCAACATAATGTCAACATTCAACAATATTACTACAAAACATTCTTTTATTACCAAATTTCAATTACATGATCGAGAGTACAATTTTATCAGTGTGCTCATGGATACTAGGGATCTACAAAAAGTACACCTCACATAGATCACCAATCCCATCAACTTCTAGCCATCTCAGAACCTATAAAATATATGAAACAAGGCAGGTCAAGCACCCGAGGTGCTAAGTATAGGGCTAAACAATCATTATACATAAGCTTTGCATACTTTGAAAAGAGTGTAGAAGTAAATGAGCAAGAGTAAACAAGATAAGTTCTTAGAAAAATGAGAGACCATGTTTTATGTCATTCATTCCAATTATACCATCATATCATGTATTCATAAGTCCTTTGATCAACTTCCCATTGGAAGGATCTGTAAGGGTGCTCAATATTAGCTAACCCTTCTATATGTGAGGGACCTCGAGGCCATTGCCAAGAGCAAACCCTATTTCAACATTGTATAATGGAGTTTCTATATTATGTTTGCAAGTTATAAAACCATGATACAAGACAAACATCAAGTACATACTAGAATACTACATGGCAATATTTGAGTAAGTAAACAAGCATACATATGTATCACATTTCAAGCAAGAAATCCATAGTCATATAATTATTTAAAGCCCGTACTTGATTAAGAGATTCTTAACTTACATATCCTTGACCGTCTAGCTACAGGAAACACCTGATTAAGCATAAGATTTCATACATGCATTAGATTCTCTTCAATACCCTACTGGTTCCATTTTAGGGTTTTTGGCCAAGTTAGGTTCAAAGCTGGTTATTAGTCCATTTGATGATCTTGTATTGATTTAGAGATAATGATGAAGGTGGGTTTTAAGTTTCATGTCATTCTGATGTTTCATATGGACATTACAAGATTTGTGTCACTTATGCACATAACAAGGTCAAAGACTCATAATATAGAAAGAAGGATTGTAGCTTGACAAGTCATGAGATCCAAGCATAAGATATGGTTTAGGTCAGTAAGATTTGGACATTAGAAGCATATCCAAGTTGGGTGGATGTCCTCAAGATCTATACATCAAGGTCCAATAGGTCAACATATACAAGATGCATTTCCAAGTCAACATATAAGGCCTATGTGACAAGATCCAATCATAGAACAAAAGAGGGTATACCTTAGGCGTGTAAGTCACAAGACATCATAAGATAACTGATTTTAGAGCTCTAAAAGAGATGGATGCACAAAAAAGGTCAAACCCATCATTAGTTCAAGTTTTTATTAAACAGTCACATAAATGGGCATATACATGTGCTAGGTGTCCAATGAATCAACCATAACAAGAATGATATAAAGGGATGATATAAAGTAAAAAGGAGAAATAGACGACTGCTTTCAAGTTTGATCAAGTATTTGGTGCCATTAGATAGCAAGATTAGCATTAAGTGTACAATGTGCATCATTAGAGTCCAAACAAGGAACATATGTAGAAAGAGAGTCATTCATTATCACTAGGGTGATTAGGACCCTTATATAGTTCAAAAGTGTACAAAAGTTACTGATCAAATGAGCAAGAGGGTAAAAGTGCACTAAAGGTTCAAGTTTCATCACTATTATGAACTAGATATAGTCCAACATGGCCAAAGATTGTATTTTATAAAAATAGGGGAGGTGGGAGCATGTTCATGTCATAAAACCATTTATAAGTTGTGGATCTTCTCGAGAGGATAAATTTGATATATATAGGTTCGTATTATTTGGCCAAGCAGGGTGGAAGTTATGCATTTTAAAAGATTTCAATGGAAAACTTAGGAAAAGGAGGCCATGTGTTACCATATTATTCATGGGGTCCTGCCGGTCGTTTGATTTTGATCGAGTGGCTCCTGTACACACACTTGACTGGGTGCCTGCTCCAAGTTCTGTAGTTCCAAGACGTTGACTGCCACACTAAGGGGGGATCCACCGTGATTCCCCACTGTGTCCTACCACCATCCACAATGAGAGAGAGGAAGAGGGGGAGGAGAAGGCGGGTGCGATCATGATCATTGACCTGGGATCCATCACAACCAACCTGCATCGAATGACATCGACTCGCCTCCCTTTTCTCACACCACAGCCTACAAGCAACAACTAGGGCTTGTCAGAACTCCAGAGGTGGCGAGAAGGATGTCCTGCATAGGGCTCATGAGGATGTCATTCACCTTCAAAAAGATGTGTGGATGCAAGAAATCAAAAGAGACCAAGATCATGAATCGAGAAGGAAACCCCAATGTGAGGGGGTGCGGTCGTGCCACCCGAGCAGGTAGAGAAGTAGAAAAGTGAGAAAGGGCTAGGGCGAGCGAGGGAGAGGGAAAAGAAAGGGGAATGAAAGAGGAAAACAAGGAAAAAAGAAAGTGTGTATTGATTTCGGCGATAATGGAATCAGAAGGGATAAAATTGGGTGCCAATGTGGTGGTAGGTGGTGGATGCAGCACCACATGTGCCGCCCCCTGTATAGAGGAACAAGATGCAATCTCTGTCGTTCAAACAAGGGAGGAGGATCTGTGGGACTCGATCCAACACACGAGATTGCTCAAAAACACACAAGGCGGTCTGCTGAGGTGGCAAAGGGTGGAGGGAAGCCACCCTTGCATGGTCGTGTGCCTCAAATTGGCCTAACTAGGCTTAAAATTGTGCAAAATCAAGTAAATCAAATGAAATTTGAGCCAAAAAGAAAAGGCCATAACTTGCGATGTAAAGGTCCGATTAAGGTGATTTTTATACTGTTGGATTCAAAATTGAGATCACTATAGCATGACATATATTATAGAGATAAAAGATCATACTAATAAGGTTGAATTTAAATTACAATATGGTGAGTCATTAAAGCATACAACTTAGATCAACAATGTAAATTCAAGTCGTACATGGTGAAATTGATCATTGATGTAAATCAAATTGGGTCATTGACACACTCAAGTATATTGAGTGGGGTTGAATTGAGTGTGATGGATCTCTTAAAGAGGGAAAAAGTGTATAATAGATGGAGCAGAAAACTAGGTTGCCACAAACCCAAGGCTATCGCCCAAGTTAGGAAAAGAAAGGAATTTTTAGGAAGACTAGCATGTCCACAATGCTTATTCCTCTTAAATAGGGTGATCAAGGTGTTGAACCATGCCCCCCCCTCATCTGCATGATTGAAGTATATGCCAAGGCTTGATGTGTATAGGCTTGGAGAACATCTTGCCCAAGACAAAAAAGGATGTTGTTTAAAGGACAATATGGATCTGTTCACTTCTATCTGAATCTATCAGTTGTGAACTCATATTTAAATCCAGTAGTTCACAATTTTCTATGATAAAAGACATAACTAGTTGTCGAAATACAAGCATGCACAAAGTTATTACCTTTATACCTCTTTTGTTCTTTTATATATTACAGTTTTATAGCTACAACAGATCTATTGGCATGGAAATTATGGGAGGCAAATTTTTATATTCTACTGCACTCTCCTACCCCAAAAACCATGCAGTGGTATCTGAGAGGATGTCATGTGCTTTCTACACCAGTTTGGGTTTTAAACCACATCAATTCATTGGATGAAAATTGTGCAAATTGTATCCACACAACTACCAAATACAACATATGATATTATACATATATTACGTAGACCATATAATACATTAATAATCATATTGTTTGGTGGATGTGTTGATATGAAAACTAGGTCACTTGTGGTGTGATATGAAATATTTAATATCAAGGTTTTGATTTTGGTCAAACATAATGTAACATGTATATGGATTTCATGCCATGCCTCTCTCTATCATCTCCACGTAACAATTTTCAATTATGGAATGATGTAAATCATCACTGGTGGATCATGGTGGAATTGGGGAGAAGATCAGACACCCACACCTAAGAGGAAAGTCCTTGTATGGTTCATGAACAAGATGAGGTAATGGATCAACAATAACACATAATTTTCCTTGTCAGGGACTTATGATTGACGTATCAACTTGTCAGATCGGGTGATCAAGAACTTGATAAAGATCTTCCACACTGATTAGGTAATTCATATAGACTGATTAACTTGGTTGGTTGATCAATGAAAAACTTTGAAGGGTATACCTGGGAATATTGATCAATTGTTAGCTTGCCTAATTGGGTGACCAGGAAACCCTAAAAGGTAGGATTACAATTACACTGGATGTGAATGTCCTATTTGTTTTTTTGACAATAATTGATGACTTTAGTTGGTGTACTAGTTTCTTTATCCTATAATATCACATTTGGTGATTGTTATGTTATATTACATGTATCATAAAAATATAGTTAATGGTGGTTCGATACATATGGATATATATAAATCCCTCAATATAATATCAATGTTCATGATGCGTTCCAGGTTCAATACACATGAATACCTTGTTCGAGTAAGTTTTATCACATCAACTATGGTGCACCTCTACCTTGGGGAAGTGTGATAATAAGTGTGTGGGTCTACCATGTAGGGTGCATATCTTACTGCATTGGCCTTGTATTGGACATGACTAGGTAATATTATTGAGATTAAGAATCTAGAGGCATAAAGATGGCATATAATTCATATGATGAATTATTGACAAGGATTTGTGCAACCATCTAGCCTAGAATTACATCTAATGAAATTGGTAATTATTACCGGCCTTTGTAATTAATTTATGGACGCAAAAATTGGTTGGATAATAACTTAACACATTTTGTATCTTGGCACACTAGAAGATTTCTTACTATAAACTTCCAAGTTAAATAGTAAGGATATTAATTTGAATAAAAGAGTGGGAGGGATGTTAAATAAAGTCCAAATTAATTCCATCAAATCAGATTTATGAAATCAAATAAATTTTCAGATCAATTTTATTGGCTCTCTCAAAACATCTTCTATTTAATCACAATGGACTCCACTTAGAATGTCACAACATAATGGTGTATTAGAAAGAATGAATCATACCCTAGTTTGACATTTTATGATTAATGATTAGTTTAGCGAATAATCTACTTTTATTTGGGGACATGCTCTTGAAACTGTCACATCTAAACTTTATCGAGTACCTTCCAGATCCATTAAAAAGACAACATAGGAGATATGAAATTGGAAACATCCTAATATGTCTTTCATGAAAGTTTGGGGATGTGAAGCTTATGTCAAGAAATACTTCTATGAAAAACTTGGATCCAAATGGAATAAATGTAGTTTTGTTGGGCACCCCAAGGAAACTAAGGGTCACTACTACTATGTTCAATCCGAGAACAACGTGTTTGTTTCTATAGATGTTGTAATCTTCAAAAAGGAGTATATTTCTAGAGGAACTAGTGTGAGGAAAAAAGAACTTTAAGAAGTTCAAGACCAACATGAATACATTTAACTTGTGGAAGTTGAATGAACTAGAGGAACCACAAATTGTTGTGGAACCTTAGGTCCCTATTGTAGCACAAGAACCTCGAAGATCCATAGAGTTTCTTATGAATCAACAAGATGATTTGATGGTCATAGATGATGATCAAAAACCTAAAAGGAAACTATTAAGGGACTAGAATCTAGTATGTGTCTTGTGGCCATGAGATTTGAGATGGACTCCATGTATACCAACAAGATATGGACCTTGGCAGATCCACCTGAAGCAGTAAAACACATAGGGTGAAAATGCATCTTCAAGAAGAAGACTAACATGGATGGTAATATACAAACCTACAAGGTAGATTGGTGGCAAAAGGTTTCAGACAAGATAAAGGTGTTGACCATGATGATTATTTCACTAGTTTCCACGGTTAAATCCATCAGGGATCATGCTTTCCATTGTAGCTTATAATGAGTATGAGTTTTCAAAAATGGAAGTTAAAGTTACATTCCTTATTAAGAATATTCTTGAGGATGTGTATATGACACAACCTAAGGGTTTTATCACCCTTAATAAATCCAATAAAGTATGTAAGCTACAAAGGTCAATCAATGGTTTGAAGCAAGAATCTTAAAGCTGGAATCTTCATGCATATGAAAGAGTCAAATAGTTTGGATTTATTCAAAATGAAGATGAGCCTTATGCTTTTAAGAAGGTTATTGGGAGCATAACTTTATCTCTCATGTTGTAAATAGATGACATAGTTTTAATGGGAAAGGACATTACTGTCTACAATTGGCTAAAACATGGTTGGTAAAAACCTTCTCTATGAAGGACTTACGAGTATCATCCTATATACTAGGAATCAAGATCTATAGAGATAGATCTACAAGGCTTATTGATCTAAGTCAAAGTGCATACATTGACTAAGTGATAAAGAGGCTTATCATGCAAGATTCTATGAGAGGAAACTTACCCATGTAACATTGAATAAGTCCCTCTCAATCTCAATGTCCCATCTTCTTGGAAGAGTGGGGATGAATGAGTAAGATACTATATGATTTGTTAATCAGATCTATCATGTATGTAATGATATGTACACACCCATCATTTTTGTATGCTTTGAGAATGTTGAGTAGGTACCAGTAAGATCCACATGATGGTCATTGGATAACTGTGAAGAGTATCCTTAAGTACTTGAGAAGAACTAATGATAAATTCCTAATTTATTGATGTGAGGAAGAGTTAGTTGTAAAGGGTTACACTGATGACATATTCCAAACCAACAAGGATGATTATATATCAAAATTAGGATTTGTTTTTCCTAAACAGTGGATCTATTAGCTCAAAAAGTTTAAAGAAGGAGACTATGTATGATTCTATAGTAGAGGCCAAGTATTGCTGTAGCCAATGCATCAAAGAAGCAGTACGAATGAAAAAGTTCATTAGTGAACTTGGAGTGGTTCCAACCATTGAAGACACCGTAGATATATACTATGACAAGAATTAGCTATTGTGCAAGCTAAGGAACCCAGATCACATCAGTGCTCTAAGCACATACTTGGGCATTGCCATCTCATATGTGAGATTGTAATTGAGGAGATATTAAGATTTACAAAGTACCAACTGAAAGCAACATTGTTGATCTCATGAAAAAACAACTTTCACAACAAAAGCATAATGGTCAGGTTAGTTCACGTGGAATTAGATTCATGAGTGATTGCCTCTAGTGCATGTGGGATACTATTGGTTATATGCTCTATGATCCATCATGTGTTGACTGTAATAGGGATATTTTGTACTTGACTTGATTATTAATAAAATTCAATTCTACTTATATGTTTATTTCAAGATTGAGATGATGAAAAAACCTAATAATGTACTAAAAATGATATGACTTGATTACATATGATTTGAGTTGAGAACCTAAACATGATATCATGTGTATATTGAGAGTACTCATCCTTGTTATGTTCCTTTTCTTTTTTTATTGTGGACCATGTGACATTAAGAATACAAAGACTAGCATGTATGGTAAGTGGTGACTATGTATCTTTAGTCATGATGATGGATATGAACTCAGATGCATGGGTACTTGTTATAGAAATTGTACCAAATAGACCCACCTCAATATTAACACATAAAAGTCACATAGTTACATGTCAGAGTCATATCTCAATGCAACCGTGGTGATTTTGATCTTTAGACCTAAAGCCACTGCTGTCATCACAAGTCATGTACTGTGCTTTGACCACTATCCCTACATGATTTGAAATATGAGTTTCCAAAATGGTAGTGGTCAGGTGACCTATGGCACTTGGGATGACTAGGAGTGATGTAGACAGTATTTGTCCCTCCATTAGGAGTGATATCTTGGACACTTTATAATAGAAACTATCAAAATGCATGGCCCATGCTCATGTGAGTTAATATATCATATTGAGCTCAAAATATCTTAAACATATATTGAGAGTTAAGAGGATGACAATCCATGCCTCATTTTGATCTGGATATTTGTGACAAACATATTCTATGGTCATGGAAACATTGATCACTATTATAGGTCATAGTTGTTTTCCAACTTGTTCCTATTACTTGGGTAGCAATTATGTGTGACTAGACACTGCTCTTTTTTTGTTTTGTTTTGAACATCATTAGGAAATTAATTAAGAACTACAGGGTCAAACACATAAGGATGCATTAGGAAATTGAACTTCACTATCAAACATATGATTAGGATAGTTCTAATCATAAATATGTTGATTTGCCCTATGATCAGGTGATCAGAAGTTCTGATCAGCGAATCATATTGATTGGATCAACCGATTAATTGATTGTCAATTGATCAATTTAGATTTCCACTGGATGCATCTGATTTGGTAGTTAGGCTACCTAGTCAGGTGATCACAATGTTATAGAGAAAGTGTAAAATTGGATCACGTGGTAGATCTAGATCTGAACTCTCATGTTCGAGCGATCACAAGACATGATTGGTTAGTCACACATACCATCTGAGTTTTCAACATTATATTGATTTTGGGATTGTGAATAGGAAAGGGATTGGAATTAGGTTTTCCAAGCCCATGAATCTCCTATATAAAGGGGGAGCATCCCAAAGAGTGAGTCACATCTTTGGGCTACAACTTCTGAGATAAGTTTTTTGTCCTCTCTCTCTCCAAGAGAGAAAAACACTAATACTATTTCCCAAGATAGGAGAAACATGGAAGCTCTAAGACAACTATCACATCCTTCACTTATGTTCCTCTTCAATGGGGTGACCAAGGTTGTGCACCACATCCTCCCTCATCCTTGTGGATGAAGTAGAGGTCAACTCACAATGTATGGAATCTTGAAGAGTATCTTGTACGAGATGACAAAAGGCTGCTACTTGAAGGACAACCCACATCGCTCAGTTTTTGACTCTGATTTGAATCTGATAGATTGAGTTCTTCACCAAAAAAGACATATTGTTATTGGACAACAAACATTCATAAAGTTATCACCTTTATACCTCTTTTGTTCTTTTATATAGTAGAGTTTTATAGCTATGACAGATTCTTTAGCATGGGGATTTTGAAGATTTTCTTTGTATTCATTGCACCCTCATACCCCAAAAGTCCTACACATATGGACTCTCACCACCTATGTACATGATGCCAGTGGTGACAATCAAACCACCAGTAGTACACATGGTAATAACCAACAAAATGGAGGCCATCCGAGAATTTTCTAGTGTAGATCCCCTCATGCATGAGATGTTATGCAAACTCAAATAGTTGGAAGGGAAGAAGGAAGGTGGGAAGACCTTTAGTAACATATGTAACATAACAAATGAGAGTGTATCTAATGATTTCAATATGCAGAAGTTTCATTAAATCACACAAAGCGTGATCAATTCACCTATAACATTCTCAATTTTGTTAACTATATCTAATTGAGCTATTTCCCCCAATATGAATTTATTGTACAATATTGCCATCTATTCCAAATTCCACTTACTTATTTTGAGTAAATTATCATACATAATAGTCTTCAATTGAATTCCCTTTGTGTAAATATATTAATTATCCTCACTTGAGGAATACTTACAATCCAGTTCCTCATTTGAGAATAGTTTTTCATTGTTAAAGTCATTTAGTCCTATTTGATGTTTTTGTTCGTAACTACCTTCATTAGACCACGAGCCCATCTAGTATTCTAAATTTGACTATTTGTTTGAAATCGATGAAAATTACTAATTATATCAACATGGTGATTAAATTAGCCATCTCAAAACTATAATTAGGAATGCTACTATTTTTATAGTTTGTCTTGATGGCATATTAACCCATGGTCAAATCTGAATGCTTTTGGATGTGTCGTTTATAGGATATAAATACTTCGAATTTTTTTTAAATAAGGATAATAACTATGTTTACTACCATTAGTTACCCGGTGTTATGAGGATGACCCTATGTGTTCTCCTTATAATGTTGCAATGTTGCTGGTTACATAGCGTGCTCTCAATGCCTCATAAGAGAACTGAAGAAAAACCCCTTACTCTCTTACCCCCTCTCTTGCAAACCCCAGACCTACACTCTCCATTTAATGCCACTACGACTGGCCGTTACAGAGCTCTCAACTCCTCCTCCTCCACCATGGACAACAACACTTCAAAGGACCCCTTAGGATATATACGATCCCCTAGTTCTCAAGCCAGGATCAAGGAATCCCGACCAAGATCTGCAACCATCATTGTTGGGTGCACAACTGACATCCCTTCTACTCTCAATCCACCCTTTTACCTCAGTGAACCTTCTACAAATCCTACCTCAGAATCATCGACCTCTAGGCCTTTCCAAGACCTCCTTCATCGATGCAATCTTGACTAGATAAACCACTCGAGCCGCCTCATCCCTTACTGAAAGCAGTGCAACCAACAACAAATTTCAGACATGGAACCAACAATAGATTTGAATGGTGAAATGTTTTCTCCATTGCCTCCTTAAAGTTGTCAGTGACCACCACCCAACCTTCCAACCCTAAGCACCTGACCCAGCCCCCGCTTAGATCTACAACACATGTCATTGTTGAGTTCCAGACCTCGACATGGATGTGACCCACCTTTTTAGCAACATTAGATTAGATCATGGCTGCCCCTTGCCTCTCATCTTCAAATCCTCAAAACTCCTCTGACGAGGTTGCAGACGTCCCTCCTTTTCCTCTGCATGATCATAGACACCGTCGGTCTACACTGGGTTGCAACCTTCTGCCACAAAATAGTGCCAAGACCTTTGGTTCTTTTACATACTGGGAAGAAGTGCACGACCGATTAGAAATGCTTCCCATCAATGTTTCCTTAAGTCAATCCATATTAGTGAAGACAATAGCCCAAAAACCATGGATATGTAGCCAATGCCAATACCTCCCTCAATTTGCTGGAATCTCTACAGATTATAGTTTAGCCATCAACTCCCTCACCTCACCTCTAAAAATCCTAACCTTATAGATTTGTAACACCTCCTCTTCAAATGATGACAACGTAGACTATGGACTAGCTCCCCATGATTAAGCCAGCATGCACTACCAACCTCCTAATGTTCACTCCTCGAACCACAATGACAGTGACATGCGAGTAGCTATTTTCTAGGATATCACAGTCTAAGACCTATTTCAATAAGTTCATAGTCCCTTATATTTTTAGATCTATGAATCTAGTTAAAAGAATTAACAAGATATGTAACCATAGTGCACTATAAGATGATCGTGATGATATAAATCCACTGAGCAATAGACTGATCCATACCCCAATAGATAACACTATGGTTCACACCCTTATCTAGAGGTATATATGAACATCGCAATAAGTTGATGCCAACATAATTCATAGATGACTATATGATAACCAAGGTAATAAGGAGTGCTAAAACTAATCATTCATGTCGGCTTCCTAGAATACTTAGTACGTCTATATATGCACATCATTTATGTAGAATGTGGTTATCATGATGATTAATTTTGTCGATCTATTATATTTGGTAATGTTTATGCTACTCCTGTATATGGATGAACCAATAAATAATTATATAGGATGCATAATAGTTATTAATTAGATTAATGCAAATAGTAATTTCTCCTTGTTATGAGTTTAATTCCTTATATTTGATGAATCTAGAAATTTCCTTATCTAAATTGGTGTAGTGTGGATACATTGGTATATGTGACGGTTATATAAGAAGGTTATTTATTTATATGGATGACTCTATATTTATTCTTACTAAATTTTGATGACATTAATGGAAGTCAATTATATTATGTTTCTTCTAAATGCATACATATGTACAAATTTGAGACCTAAGTATGAATGTATAATTAGTATGTATGGAATTATGTGTGACAAAAACCCTAGATTCTTAGCAAGAATATTTTGATAAGTCATGCTTTGTATAATAAAAATCCTGGACCATATTGACTAAATGAAAATATATTTAAGGAAATAATTTTTCAAAACCTAAAATAGAGAAAAGACTTAGGTACTTGAGTATGAAACCTATATGAAAATATATAAATCATAATGCATGATATAATATGAAATAGTAATCCAATATGGAAAATAACTTGATCCTAGATAAGACAATTGAACAACTTTTAACCCTATGATGACATAAAATTCCTTTTCTTATTTTATCTTGAAACCCTAAAGCTCATTGAATTGTGAGTGAGAAACATCTTGGAATTTTGCTTGGTGGAAAGGTACTAGATCTTCTATTTCATTATTTAACTAACTTACCTCTTGACGGACACACATATATCTTAATTCATGGTAAATTACATATAGCTTTGAAAACATTATTTTTTCTTGAATGTTCACCACTCTCAATTTTCAATTGATGAATTAGTGTTGATAATAATTTTGTTAGTGCACTTGATCTATTTGGATTTTTGACTCCCTATGGACTTTGATCCCTTGGGCTTTGTCACTATAGAGCTTTGGCTCACTTTCATGGGCTAAGTACCCCATAATCCTACACAGTGGATAGAGATTAGTTGTCCCCCAGTTAACTAGAATAGCTAATAAGGCACTAGTGTCGTTCTCTCCTAGAGTGTGAGAACGCAAGACACTTAGCCCTAGAAAAGATATGATAGGAAGGTGCCAAAACTTGATAAATCATATATCTTGAAATTGATATACTTTGTGAATAGCTTGGATAAATTATGCGTACTTAAAGTATTGAATCTTTTCTTAGTGATGATCTTGTGAAAGATTTGCCATCTTGAAATTGATATTGTAATTTCTTATTGTTAGCCTTTGGTCCACAAAATACTCCTTTCCTAACTTTTATTATACATCTAAATCCCACATCGTGCATAGTTCAATAATTGGATTCAGTACCTAATTTTCTGACCCATATATTCCTTATATGGGGTCCATGTGTGGTTTCATTCCCTTTGGGAATTCATGGACATGTTGCTTGAAGAAGAAGTAGAAGAGACATGTGGGATATGTCTATTGGTATGTATGCCCATAGAGCCAGTCATATGATGATTGTAATGGCATACTTTGTAAATGATTTGAATAATAATAAAGGCAATTTCCATCTATATGTTTAATCTATTTTAAGATAATGATATAACATGTTAGATGTGTAAAGTGTCATATTACTCAATGATGTATGTCTTCAAGTTAATGACCTGAACAATGAGATCAAACAAATGTGAAGAGTATACATTCTTGTTATGTCCCTAGTCAGTTATTATTGTGGAAATATCCATAGACATCAATAATACATAAGACTAGAGTGTGTGCTAGTTGATGACAAAATCCCATCTGTCATGATATATGCTATCAAACCAAGCACATAGATACATGTTAGAGATTAGTTTATCAGATAGACCCACCATAAGAGTGATGCATGGAAATCACACTTGGTTAGTCAGGATCATCTCTGATAGTATTGGTGGTGACTATGGTTCTTGACCTGAAATCACTGCACTCATCACATGTTGTTGGGTACACTTTGACATCATCAAACATAGTCTTGAAATATGGATTGTTATAAAGGTGGTGATTAAGTGGCTTTGACACATGGGGTTTTCCCCTCCTAACGGAGTATGATATCCTGGCCACTTGATAAGCGAGATTGAGAAATACATGGCCATGTACATGTGAGTCAATATATGATATTGAGCTAGCATATATCTCAGAGAATCTACTCTAGTTCAAGAAACATGGATTGAACGTTTGTAGAGGATGACAAGTCCATGCCTTGAGTTCAATCCGAATATCAATGATAAAGGAACTAAAATTAAATGTAACACGAATCACAAATTGTAGGTTGAAAGTTGTTATCCAACTTTCCTTTTCACTTGGGTAGCACTAATGTGCGAATAGGCACCACTGTCTGCTTGTGAAGTCATAAGTTAGTTATGGACATTCACTGCAAACATGAAATGGGACCTATAGGATCACACACTTATGATTATCTTGGAAGAGGATTTTATCCATGAATGATGTTTAGATTGATTACTGAAGTGTTTAGGTACTCAAATAAACATTCAATCAATAGACTTGACTCAGAATCATCAAGTTCAAGTGTTGAACCAAATGATTAGAGTGTCAGATTGATTGAGAACTGAATTGACCAAAATCTGCACAACCTAGACCACCAACCGACTGGTTCACTTAGTGAACTGATCGAATCATGGTCAGTGAGATGACCGATGCACTCTGGTGAACCGATCGGCTCATATGGACCAATTGAGAAAGTGTTGGGTTTACCGGTTTGTGAGAAACATTTCCTGTTTCACTTGTTCAATTCGATTGGGACATGAATTAATCTTTACATTAATTACAATTGAATTAGGAAAGTCAATTGCAAGCAGGTCTAGCTTGTGAACTGCCCAGTTGACTAAGTGAACTGATCGGTTCACTATGCTAACTGACCAATTCACTTTGTGAACCAACCGGTTTGCCTACAACAGTGAAAACAATTCATGGATAATCCAGACCCTTATACTCCCGCACAGACTAGGAACCCTAACGTTGCCCTCTACCATAAATGGAGGGGTACATGGGGCTTCTCAGAACACACAACTCAGATCTTATGAGAATCAATTGTTCTGACAGTTGTTGTCCTCTCTAGCTCTTATAATCGAGAGAGACCAAGCAAGTTCTACCCGTCCAGGGAGAAACAACGAGGGAAAGACAACTACAAAAAAGCAATTGGATGTTGGAGAGAAAGTTGGCGACTAGTACACAAACAGAAGGGGACAACTCCTTCTAGTCTATTTCTAGAACGACTAGAGTACCCGGTAGTCTGTGTGTACTATATATAAAGGTAGCAGGTTTCTGCCACTCATGAGGACGACTTTCAGCCACAGTCAGGAGCTAAACAGACATCATCAAAGACTAGGTGGTTGAAGACCGCACTAGATGCGAGGTATTGTCACTGGGAAAGCTTCAGGACCAGGTATATCTCACTAAACCATCTTTCCTACTGCATAGTTGTTGATGCGATCTGCTGGTCATGGGTTTGTGGTTAGATAATTTGTTTTTCTGCTACTTGTCTAGTCCCACAAAACCCAACAGTGGTATCAGAGCCATGTCAACGTACTATGTTTTAGGATTAATTGATATGATTGGTTTTGTTTTTTCTTCATTTATTTATTGCATGCGATGTGAATACTTTAACTGGCTATTGTGCATATCCAATTAAACACCACGATCCCTATATACATATCTGATATGGAATATATATGCAATTGATACACGTCACCCTAAAATGGTTTTGATGGTGGATGTGTAGCGTAGTTATGGCCTATAAACCCTATATGTGTGCTTGGTTGGTTGTGGTTGTTTTCTCTCATTCTATGAACCGAGCCTTATATATATTCCATATGTAACTTGAGATAACTCAAGCATTCTCTTCTACCTTTGCTCCCCCCAAATGTAACTTGGGGTTTCCCATTGCAATATCTAAAATGTGATAGTTTTATTTCATTTTATGTGGAAGAATGATGGGCGCCTAAATGAGAGGCTAAAAGACTGAGATGACTAGCAGCTGGTGGAGGAGCCCAAATGACCAGACTAGCTGACCGTCTGGAGGAGCTAGACGACCGGATTTAGGCGACCAACCGAAGTGCCAAGAGGCAAGCCGATCAGTCATATGATGAGATGATCAACTCAAAATGGTCCAAGCACAGATCTTCATCAACAATAGGTTTTTGCATGTGATGCAGACCTAGATGACTGTAATTCCTTGTGGCTTAAGGAATTACAATAGTATGGCCATAATCATCACTTTTATCACTTCACATATTTTCTTATGGGATATAACATGTATATGATATGTATTATATATATGGTGATTGGATGTGTATATGTATATAAATACCAAACCCCTCAATATAAATATTAAGTATAAGATTGTAATGACCCCGCCACCCAGTAAACCCTAATTAAGAGAGACCCGAAAGACAAAGCCGTTATCCCAACTAATAGGATCAAATGTTCGACAAATAATCAGTAATAATTGTAAAATTCCACCAAACTATACTGAAAGCTAGAATAAAATAAAACTTTGCATACCTTTTTCAAAAACTTGGATATCTAACTTCTATCCACATCTGGATATTATTCTAACAAATCCACCTTGCACTTTATTTCTAAATTTCACAATATGTCACTTTACTATTTGTCCTTTTCAATGTACCTAAAATGCCAAAAAACAAAATGTCGTCCAGCATATAGGAATATGCTGGTATGTGGGGACAACCAAAATTTCGCAGATATGGCTAACAATCTAAATATCACAATCAATTTAATTAACAAGCCAAATTACACTTTCAGTGTGACATTCTCCACCGCCTTTGCCCTAACCCTGGCATACCCACCTTAGGGTTTCTCTTTTGCTAATGACTAAAGGACAACTTCTCAATCCCGGGCTTGGTGCCTGGGTTCACCTCTCATACTGCCCATTATTCATTATATAAAGACCACCTTCTCAATCCCAAGCTTGGTGTTTGGGGTCACCACTCATGGTGCCCATTTGTCTTCCCTCCTGGGCTTGACCTTTGGCATCATCCATTAGGGTGGCATGTAGGTGCGAGAATACACACTTCTATTATTATTGTGATAATCATAGTGACTTTATGATTTTCATGTATGAATATCCAAACTGATAAGTTGCATTCAATGTGATGAATCATCTGGGAAACTCTTCGGGAAACTAATGCGATTAACCATAATTAACCACATACCTGTCAGGCTAATTTGAGACAGAATTAATCCAATCAATGAAAGAAAATCCAATAGGCATGCAAGCACACAAAGAGATCTTGAAATATGCATACAATTTCCTATCATTGATCATGCCATAAAGATCTATTAAACATAACTCGCTTCCTAGGGTTTCTAGTCCACTTTTAGGGTTTCTATTGCAATTAGGGTTCCTCTTCATTTTTACTCTTTTAAACCCTAATTTTATACAATCACTCACAAACCCTAATGATCTCATCTATTCTTCATGAAAGATATTAAGGTTACCTTTTAACAACATATAACCTTAATTTCGGATTAAAGGCACAATTAACCATCAATCAAGTCCATTATCCCTTTTTACATGAAAACTACCATTTTTATCCTTTTAATTCATGACAAGATCATTAGGCCTAATTATCATCTTTGGTTCCTCCCGGATTAACAACTCATAGTTCATTATGATCTAATTTACATATGAACTCTATTTATCATTAATTCCACCTATACCCATTAGAAAAACCTAATTACCATATTAAGGGTATTTATCCACAATTAGGAACTCTTATATTCAAAATAGCTTAGAACCATCATATCTCATTTTTATTCATGAATACGAATAATTAAAGCCATTAAGAGTTACAATTACTAACATTAGGGTTTCAAAGCCCATTAAAGCTCGTTTATGCACATGGAATTCCAAATTAAACCAATTACGTGCAAAGTTCATCCTTTTCATTCTTAATGTACCTTTTTATAATTAACAGGTTAATATCAACTTTAATCATCCATAAAACCCTTCTAAATACCTTAATCATCTCAAATTAGGGTTTCCTAATCATTAATGCATTAAAGTTGACAACTTTCACTACTTTTCGAATTTAAAGAGGAATTAGGATACATAATTATTTTTATTGGATTCTTGGCATTTTTCTGAGCAAAATTCATATTCTACATGTATCGATCCGAGCTACCAATAAAAAGATATGATTTTTTTAATATTAACTTACTTGGACCAATCAGAGGTTGACACGTCCTCCTTCTCCAGGTAACGTAGCTCGGTTGGAAACATAATAGAAAGATGAGTTCGCCCTCGGTTAAGAGATTATTCTTTCATCCCGCATAGGGGAAAAACTATCCAAAGCCTCTCCGCTCTTCTTCTTCCTCATGAAACCTAGTGATGCCGCTGGCTAGGTCTGTCTGCGAGGGTCTGTCTCCTGCCCCAAGGTCGGGCAGTCGCCCACAGAGGTCCCTCGACCTCTGCTGCCCTACGCCACACTCAAAACGGCCTCCATCCAAGACCGAGACAACTGGGATATGGAGCTTTGTGTCTACTAACATCAGCCCTCTGCAGATGAGTTGCAGGTGACCATGGAGAGGATTCCCTCGAGCTGGCAACCTCGCAGCTATCCGGCTTTGAAGGGGGGTGTCAGGACTCCCCTCAGACACCTTCTGTAACTCTTAGGGGCCTCTCTATTCCCTGTTGTTAGGGCCTGTACAAAACGAACAAGGAGAAGAGAGAAGGGTGCTTGGGATTCTCTTAAACTCGGGCCAAAGACTCTACCCCTTATACAGGGGAGGATATCCACACCCTAAGATGACCATCCACGAATTAAAAAGTCCTTTTCCCAATAAGAACCCAAGTTCCTTCATTAGAAAGTAAACTTCTCTCTCCAAAATATCTTCTTAATAAACCATGTTCATTGGATATTTACAAATTCGAAACATCTCTCTCTTATTCTCTTTATGCTTGACTTTTAATCCATTGGCACGAAATTATATTTTCTTTTAGTAGAAAATACCTCCTTTTTAAAAATGCCACAAAATTCATTAATTATGTATCACATTATCCTATTTTTTGTATTATTGGTATTTTCTCTTTCTTTTTCTCCATTGGGGCTCCTTGGACCCCAAGAAACTCTAATATTTTGAAATCCATTTTAGTGGATACTCATTATCCTTCTAGATGCATCTATATCCATTATTTATCATTATCCATTTATTTCTTTATTAAAATATCTCTTTTCGAGGATTTCTCTTTATCTCTCTTTTTATTTTCCTTTTGGAATTCTTTTTAATATTATAAACCTTATGGATACCAAAATCCATAAAGGATGACTCCATCATACATCTTTCCACTTAATTTGCACATTTTATCATTATCTCTAATTTCTTTCTTAATAAGGAAATGTTTAATTGATCTTTTCTTTTCCTATTGCATTATTTTTGCAACTTTGAACTCCTTGGAACCCAAGGAACCCAAGAGGCATGAAATCCAACTTTTGTTAACATTCCTTTGCCTTCTAGAGGTTTCTACATCTTTCTTTTCTCCATTTCTTTAATAATGGAGTTTCCTTTGTCATTTCCTTGTTATTGGTCGCAATATCGAATAAATCCCACAAAACAACCAACAAGGCTATTGTAAATGAAATCCTTTTATTCAAAACAAATTATATCATTATTTGTTCAAATATATTTAATAGGAGAAATTACATTTCTCACCAAAAGAACCCAAAAACTGGGGTTGTAACATCCTTCCCCTCTTATAGGAATTTTGCCCCAAAATTCCACTAGGCACATAAACAAACAGGATAAGCCTTTCTAATGTCCATCATGGCTCCCATGTGGCCTCACCCTTTCCATGGTGCTTCCCAAGAACCTTCATCATCTCATGTTCTTCCATCTGAGTTCTTTCTCACATTGGTATATCGTACCCTCATAGGTGACTCAAGACATTTCAGCCTCTCATAAAGCTGAATAGGTTCATGGCTCAGCACATGGCTTGGTTAGCTCACATAGTGCTCTAGATTGGACTCATGGAACACATTATACATCATGTTATCCTGAGGGGTAAGGCTAAACACAACCATCTCCACCAATCCATCTCAAATGGACCCATATATTGGGGACTCAGCTTTCTCAGTTGTAGCTTAGAGGGGTCGGATTTTTACATCACATACTATCCCATAGTGAACTGCATGTCAGCCTGCTTCGCATCAGCTCGCGACTCATGTTGCCCCTAGGCTCTCTCTCAGCCATTGTATGATCAAAGCAACTTCATCTGCATACACTGTGGTTCTTTCTTGACCTTCATGAGGTCCCTTCACCAACATCATCTTAATAAAGTGGTGACAGACACAACCTACCTTATAGAGCTTCTTTACATCCCGACAGTGGCTATGGTGGTTATCATCACATCTTATAGAGGACAAGAATTGTCTCCATGTATCACCCTGAACAAGCACACATGCTCTCATCAGACCATCTAGTCTGGATCATACTAACCATTAGTTAGGGGTGATAAACTGTACTAGCATCGAGTTCGTCTACTTCCACCTCATGGAAGTGAATCTTTAGGTTATAAAGAACTTTTGAACTCGCATCATGGTGTAGTTGAACCATCTCTCTCTCATATGTAGTTCAACTGGATCCATCCCTTGACAATATTCTTTCTTTCTCATGCCATCTAGGTAAGGCGATCTACCATAACCCATATTGCATCTTGACCTTCCTTGGTCTAGGGGAGACTTACCACAACATCCATAGTGATCAACTCCCAATCCCCCTCGGGGACTCTTCATCCTCTATACCTACTCAGTGGGTTACTGGTGTTTGTCCTTCACCTCCCTACATGCATGGTGACAAGCCACATGCAACTTCATCTTAGGTATCCCAAGTACTACCACAACTTACTATCTTAGTAGTACCACGGTGTATGATGAACGTAAGATCATGATCTCTTGTATGTCATGATTCCTCAAGATTGATTCCTCAGAAACCCTAAACCACTCTAGTTGGGTTTCATCACCTTCTTTTCCAAAGAAGTGCATATGAGGTTCTACAACCATCCCTTTTATTGCATCAAGGCCTAAGATAGCTAACCAAAAAACTACTAACTTGTTCAACAGATCTCGTTACATCCGAGTGTTAGCCCAAACATACCTCCTTTTTCAAACTTTGGGTTAACCTAACAACCTCTTCTAGCCTCTAGCTAACTAGGCAGCTGCATCTCAATCACTTCACATCCTTATAAGGAAATGTTAAAGACATACACCTCCATGTATTTCACTTATCATCTCATCTCAGACTCTAAGTCTATCAAGAAAACTCTGAGCTCATCCCCTTTGCTATCAAACTCAACCTTGTATAACTTGCAAATTCCACATA
The DNA here is from genome assembly GCA_963693085.1 of Alisma plantago-aquatica. Classification (NCBI taxonomy): domain Eukaryota; kingdom Viridiplantae; phylum Streptophyta; class Magnoliopsida; order Alismatales; family Alismataceae; genus Alisma; species Alisma plantago-aquatica. The sequence continues at coordinate 995,862,991 of OY856412.1, forward strand.
GCTCGTGATAAAACATCCTCACAAGATGACTACCTTATTTCTCTTAGTGTTTGTAAACCATCCACATATTGTTCACTCCACAAGGGTATGTTATCATCTCTGTCCTCCTAGCAACATTCCAACTCACATTATCTATTATCCTTGGTGTATGGAATGCGTACTGTCCCATCTTTCACTCCCATAACAAGAGGAAATAAGCATTTGGCTGCAGTCCAAATACAAAGTTCTTCCCATTCCAAGAGTAGATATGGTACATACCACATTTCCCATACCCCTACAAATCTAAACTGGAACGTGCCTCACATGCATGAACATCTCAAAATCCAGGTTACTTCCATGAAAAATTGGTCTCGAACCCACTTGGGTATTCATACAATCCTTTGTCATCTCCTCTAGGTCTATAGGATGCTAGCACTTTTGGAGTCATCCCTCTTCCCTTATGCATCCAGAGAGTACCCTCCTCATATGCCCTTTGGGTTCCATGAGTTCATGAAGGTGATCAATCTCCTAACCCATGGCCCTCAGACAATGATAGTTGTTACCTCCCAACCCTATGGTCATGTGCAACTAGGGAATTAGGCAACTCCTACTTCCATCGGTCTTATCCCTACCTGACCCTATTATAGACTTAGGATTCTAACATAGTCCATGTCCAACTTCGAACCTTAACCAAGTCTCCATCATCTCTCTCTGCATTCAAGGGATGACTTTCATCCTTTCATAGGGGTCATGGCGACCTGCGTACCTTGGTCATGCCCCATATCAGTTACCTCCATGGTAACACATCCACATGCACTTAAAGATGGTTATCTATGGGTCTACAGGTTCATTCTCATACTATGTACTTTTCACTTAGCTTCACAAGATCCTATGAGACCTCTTAGGGTTTCCTCAAACCCAACAAAAGTTGATATACACCCTACAAAAGGGTCCCTCTCCTAGGATGGGAGGAAACTACATCTTGATAACTAAGGTCACAACGTCCTTATGTCCAGGGTTTACCTTCACATGAGTATGTTTAGACCAAGCAAGCTACTAAGGCACATAGCTAACAAATAGACCCCCTTATAAACCATGCTAGGTCTCCATGGTAGGTCCTACTTGTTTCTATTCTTACGCATTGGACCATCATCATACCTTCCCATGTCACCAACTTATAGACGAGGGATTCATCAAACATACACCTTAATTCAAGGGGTTTCCCATTCCTCTAAACATGAGGAGTGCCATGCTCAATCTATGGAACCTCAAGTCTCGTCATGGGCATCAGGTGCACTAGGAACTACTACTTCCCCTCTTAGGTCTAGGGACCCTAGGTTCACCTCTTTATGCAACAACTATCCAACTGTATGCTCAACCTTTTAACCACGTACTAAACATGTACGAGGTATAACATGCACGTCCTGTCACCATTATACTTGAACAACACCTTAGAGTGGAATCCTCCTCAAGGACAACCAACTAGGTATAAGGCCCCAAAACTTGCTACTAAACCTCTTCATGGTCTAAGGAAATCTTCTTCCTAACCCTAAAAGGGTAAACACCTATATCATAGGCACATAGGTACCAACAACCTTATCCTCTCTCTAGGGTTTGGTTCCTCTAAAGGCGACCAAGATACCATCAGCCTCCAGGGATCGTGCATGAGGCAACCACAACCATCCTCTTAGGTCGCATCATCCTCAACTTCTTAGGATTTTTCCTATCCCGGTGTTATGACCCACTCCATGATTAACTAATAAATACCTCGAATTATGTGAAGACATCTCAATTAGTGTTGAGTATTAAATTAAATATCATGGATAATCAAAATAAGTTAATACGTGAATCAATAGTTGAGTTTGAAGCATCTGAGGTAATTAATGTTAATGGCTATGATGATCGTTAGGTTAATTAGGTTGAGTTAAGTACTCTCTATTGCAATTAGTGATTTGACCAGTTGTGATAAGCTAGTTAACATAATTTTATGCCTTTGGAAGATAGAGGATCTCGTGCTTGAGAGTCTGCAAGAAGAATCATTTGATTCGGACCCTCGAGGCAAAAGTTATAACCTTTTTAGTTTTCTTGGACTTGAGATGCAATTTTTTCATTTATTTATCCCTTTAGTGGGTCGGCTACTTTATTTCCATTATCTTCTTTCTTTCCAGTCGACGCTCAATAGAACAGGAATAGAGCGCTTGAGCGGCCGCAGCAGAGGGGGAGCCAGAGGACGATTTTTGGGCTCCTGCTTCGATTCAGCGGCCGACTTGCTTCCTTCTTCTCTTCTTTCGTTCCTCGCTCCAGTCCGCAGCCCCGGCCAGCCCTTGCGGCGCCGGCCAGCAGCAGCCGCCCTAGCTGCTTGGACGGCCGACCAGTAGCTAGAGCTGCGCAAGGCAGTAGCTGGAAGCCTTTGGGGCGCATCCAACAGTCCGGTCCATCACCTTGGAGGCCGACCTTGAGGTTCTAACAGGAACCCGCAGCTCCTAGCTACGTTTAGGCACCTAGCCTAGACTTCTCTTCCAACCTGAATGTGAAGGTGTTGCTGCTTGTTTGCAGCAAGTCCGGCCAGTAGCACCTTGGGTGTGAGCTAGCACACGATAACGGCGCCATGGAGCTTGTCCAAGAGCCCAGAGTAGAAATATGAAGCCCTAGCCCTTGATTCATCACCTAGTCGAGTCCTTATGCCATTTTGCAGGGTGCGTGAAGCTGCTGTTGCAGCAGGTTCGTGAACTGGAAAAGTCCAAAGGTAAAAGACAACCAATTTCCGCCCGGAAACAGGTCCTGGGCACATCTTCGGATGAATCCGGACATTCCAAATCACAGTGAGTAGGATTTCATTTATTTATCATTAATAAACTCATGCGTCTGAATATTTTCTGTTTTGTGCACGAATTACGCTGATAACAGGCGTTATCAGGCGTTGGGCAGCGTTTGGCGACGCCCGACTTTTTATTTCATAAATTGCTTCTAGACGTTGTTATATGATTAAATTTAGCAATTGATCAGTGTGGATTGAATCGGTAGATTTATATGGTTCATTGGAACCTAAATTGCTCATTTGAATGTTGAAATTAGAGATTCATATCTAAAAATGGTATGGTTTGGGTATGAACCCAGACAATAGGGGTTTCTGATAAATTATCAGATGTATGATTTCAAAGTTGATATGAATACATAAAAATATGCAATAAAATCCAATTGCATATATCTTTTGACGTTAATATGTGTAAATTTATATTTACATGAAATGGCACATTTCTCTGAATTATTACCAGAAATTCTCAAGTATTGTTATTAAATTGTGTTGTGATAGGAAATTAACTTTTAATTGAGTTAAGTGATGCACAAACCAAGATTAGGGTTAATGTGCACATTTTTCGAGAATTTTAGAGAATTGACAAATGTTGAGTATGATTCTCGTATGTGAAGTAAATTTATTTAATTCGTGCAATAAGATGTTCAATTGCTTAAATTCGCTATGTATGTGCCAGATTGAAATAAGTTGGGTTATTTATGCATTTCTAATTTGTCTGAATGCATGGTATGAGAATTTCTCAGAAATTACAATGATTTGAAATATATTGCTCTGACAGTTTTAGAATGAAAGTGTATTGTGAATTGATCTGAAATCAGTAAATGTGATATTCTTGTTTAAATGGTTATATGTTAAATCAGTTAATAGACTTAGGTGCCCTAACACCGTAGAACCCCTAAGAGGTATCTGCAACTTAGGGGTGAAACTCGTGTCCAACATCAACCGGTTGAGTAATTCTGGTGGCACGAGGGTTGATAGACAGTGTCCAACACCAACCGATTGAGTAATTTCGGTGGCACTGGGGTAAATAATAAGTAAAATAAAGGGTTATCCAACACCAACCGGTTGAGTAATTCTGGTGGTAACCCTGTGTTGACTCCCTGCGCCTGTGTACTCAGGTCAGGAGGAGTCTGGAGCACACGTGGTTGTGCATTGAGGCCGTGGAGCCTGGGGTCCTGTAGCAGAACAGGGCTGGTATCAGACTTAGCATTTCCCGGGTGTGTCGCTAAGTCTTGTACGGTGGGACCGTAGCATGAACTTGCTGCGGATCTTTATATGCAGAGTACACTGCATATATTTAGGGCATAATAATAATATGAATAAGTAATCATGTAGGATCACAGTAAATTTATATAACTGTTTATTTACCTGAATTATCTGTTGATGCTTAGAAATGTGATTAATATCTGTATATCTGCTATGTATTTAGAACTGCCTTGCTTAGTTCTGCATTTATGTTTAATTTCAATTTATAAACCTGATGAGTTGTTTAGTGATAGCTAAGTGAAATACTATTCACTGAGCGAGTAGGCTCATACCTCTACTCAAAACATTTTCAGGTTATCATCAGCAGCAGGAAATCAGAAGGATCGATTTATCCTTACGCCTAGTCGATAGAAGGTTCATAGTTAGTAGTTAGAGGTCTCTTAGTCCATTCCCCTCGATCTTTGGGACAAGGTGTGAGTGAGAGAGAGAATGTGTATAAAGATGTAAATTAACTGATATGCTTTATTTTATGTCGGACAATGTAATATGTTGTAGACTCTGTTTATATTACTAGTCAGTTAATAAAGATGCTTCCACAGTTTGTTTAGTTTCATTTTACAGCATAAATCAGATTTTCCTATTAATATCTTTAAAATGTTTTAAAAAGAAAAGAGTGATTGGCTTATGTGTAAATCCCATCCTGTTGCGTCCTAATCTTGTGGTTTGTGGTTAATGTGAGATTGGGGCGTGACAGTTTTGGTATCAGAGCTTTGGTTTAAGTACATAGTTACTCAAGGTCAGGGGACGATAAGAGACCAATAGGATTAAGGTTTAGGAGTCTTTCTTCTATCTGTAATTTTCTAATAGGAAGTGTTCTGTTATATTATTGCAGATAGCAGGAAGAGGATGTGGTCACGAGAATCAAGTAATGAGCTTAAGATAAGTCGTTAAGAATCATTAAGGTCAATAGATAAGGTTATAAGTAAGACGAATAATGAATGATGTGTTTTAGCTCTGGAAGGTCTGAGTGTTTAGATACCCTGGCCAGGTGTCTGAATACTTAGATTGACCAGTATCGAGCTACTCTGTCTATTCTTCTCTGGATGCCCTGACCAGGTATGCAGAGGAAGGATAGGCTAGAGAGAAACCCTAGAAATCATAGGGTTAAGAAACCAGAAATTTATGTAAGAGTAAGAGATTAAATATAAGATGAGATACAAGTCTTGTTTTATATTACTTATTTGACTAAAAATCACTAGAAATGCTCTTATATGCATGAAATTAGATTTTCAGTGTGTAAAGTAAACATGATTCTTTTATATTGTTGTGACATGAAGTGAATTGTTTAATGTTTGTTTTCTTTGTATTAAAGTAGACCCGAAATTATGTTTAAATCAGTTTGCCCTAAGTGGATATTCTTTCCACATGTTTAAGAATAATAGGGGTTGATTAATCTCGAGTAGCTCTTGGCTTCAGGACTACAGGTTCGGCCTGGTCCGGCTGGCAGGATGCGTTACTGAGATCTAATGACTCCTATTAACAGTAAAATAAGAATAGACTCTGGATGATTTAGACCTGTAACATAGTGAGAATGTATATACACTAGGATGTTTTAACTATGATAAGAAGTCTAAACGTTCTTTTGTCTTGAGAATTAGGGTTTGAAAAGCATAGACCCTAATCGGCCCAAAATAGGGTTTTGATGATACATAAATACAAATTTGATAAGTAAAGTGTCTCAGTAAATGATTTCTAATATTTTATGTGTAACTCTGATTTGGCTAAAATTGGGATATGAGTTGAATATATATAATGTAAGCAACATTTGGAAAATATCAGAATTTTTGAAGAATATTCTAACCTGTTTATCGGCCGAGTTTCAAACTCGACCGATCACATTTTCTGAATAATATAGCAGTGTGGTAATTAAATTTTATCTTTTTATTGGTATATCCAATTGATCTCAAATTTTAACTGTGCTTGAAAACTACAATTTTAGACACTCTGTTAAATTGGTGAAATTTTTGGATGACTTTTGACCTCTACAGTAAGGGTGTCGGCCGAGTTTGTAACTCAGCCGAACCTGCTGCAGACTGCAATATAGCAGTGCACTGTTTTATTTTTAATTAATTATTGGTAACTTGAAATGATCTGAAATTTTTACTGGAGGTCTGAAACTTCATTAGAAATAACATATAAATTTCCAGAATTTTTGGAGCTTCTGTTAGCCATTTAATAAACGAATTACAGAAACTATTGTGAAAACTGAATTTTCAGCCAAAATAATTAAAGTTGAGTGTTGGGTTAATATGCTATTGACCCAAGCAACTCAAATTGATCTATATGATCGACCACACACATACACAATAACGCTATGATATTGATAAGGACCAAACCCTAGTATGATTAGAGTTTAAATAGTTCAAGGAATGTCGCTAGTGATTTAACCCTGAATACTAGTATCTCTATAAATAAGACCTTGAGATTTGTTCTATGTAAAGTAATCTGGATTTGATAGTGATCTAGGGTTTTAAGGTAGTTAATCTGAACGGTACATGAACAACATGAAATGACTTAGAGAAAAGAGTAAAACATAAACCTAAAATGTAATTATAAGAAAGTAGCATAAAAAGCGGAGAATTATCCGATATATGATCTAAAGGTAGCTGATGTAGTTCATGTTTTTAAGACATGGTGTCACTATCTTTATGATGTGACAATAGATTATCGCCCTGATAAAGAGAATATGGTGGCTGATGCTTTTTAGCAGAAAGTCAAGTTCAACAACTAATGCATTCCCTATGACAGGTTTCAATAGAAGACCTGTTAGTAGAAATGTGGAGGTTGAACTTAGACTTAGGGATGACAGCACATAGTGGTTTGATTGCACAGATGCAAGTCAAGCCTACTTCTTATGATCAGATCAAGGGACTACTATAGGGTGATAGTGAGTTAAACCAGACCGTGCATGACATGATAGGAGGAAAAGAGACCGGAGTTTAAGTTTTTAAGATGATAAGATGTTGTATTAGCATGACATGTTGTGTGTACCTCGAGATAGAGTAAAATTCTTTTAAGGGGAAAAGGCTGCAAGAAAAGATTCTTATGGAAATGTATGTATTGATGTATGCTATGCTTTCAGGAAACACTAAGATGTATCTGAATCTCAAGTAGTTGAAACGGATGGTCAGATATGCAGAAGGATGTAGATGAGAATGTGGTTAAAAGTAGTGTATACCAGTAGGTTAAGGTTGAACCCTAGAAATCTATAGCTACCTTGCAATCTTTTTCTATGCCTGAATGGGAGTGGGAATTTATCACAATGGATTTTGTGGTAAGATTACCCAGGACACCTAGATGTTGTGACTCAATATGAATAATTGTGGATAGACTAATTTAGTCTGCTCACTTTCTTCGTATTAAGTCAACCTTTGGTGTCTCGAAACTTGACTAAGATACATGGATAAAATAATTAAATTGCTTGGTAATCCAGTTTCAATCATATCATATTGAGTTTAAAAATACACAACTGATAATGGTACGGTTTGAGTATGAACCCAGAAAACACAGATTTGGTAAATCATTAGATGCATGATTTCAAGCTAGCAAGACAACATTAAAATATGTAAATAAATCTAATTGCATGCTTCCTGTTATGTTAATGTGTGTGACCTGACATTTTACATGAATTGGCACATTTCTCTAAGATATTATCAGAAATTCGCAAGTACTATTAAATATTTGTGTTATGATACGAAAATAACTCTTAATTGAGTTATGTGATGCATAAACCAGGAAATTGGTTAATATGCACGTTCTTCGAGAAATTTCAGATAATTGAAAAATAGTACAGATGGTTTCTTACATGTGAAGTAAATAACTCCTATTGGTGTAATAAGATGTTCAATTACATGAATTCAGTATGTATGTGCCGAAATTGATTTAAGTTTGAGATATTTATGAATTTTTAATCTGCCTGCTTGCATGATATAAAGATTACTCAGTAATTACAATGATTTTGAATATACTGCTCTGCCGATTCTAGAATGATGCCGTATTTTGATTTAAACTGCAATCAAACAGATGAGATGACGGAAACCCTAAGAGTAGGGTGTTGCCGTGTGACTAGCAAATGAGATAACCCTAAGAGTAGGGTGTTGGAATGTGATGAATGAATAAGGCAAATGAAACCCTAAGGATAGGGTGTACGATAGATCAAGTATCTTGATATCAATTTTCATTATGAGATGTGATGATGTTTAACAGTTAAATTGCATGATTTTATTTTAGTACCAAATAGACATGCATTCTGTTTATTTAAGAATTTTAGTTTGTTTGCATGAATATTATAATAATTTCTTGGTAATTACCATAAATTGAGATACTATTATAACAGTTCTGGAAAGACAATGTTTTGTGGTTCGATCTGGAATCAGATCAGATGTGTCCTAGGTTAAGGGACCTATACAGATGGTTGATCGGAGGATCAAGAAACTCACGAATTGTGAGATACCATTAGTAATAGTTTTGTGGAGAAATCCTAACCTAGAGGGAGCTACGTAGGAATACGAGTCAGAAATGAGTAACACGTTCCCTTTCTCTTTTAGGAATTTCGGGACGAAATTCTTTTAAGGGGAAAAGGTTGTTATGACCCACTCCATGATTAACTAATAAATACCTCGAATTACGTGAAGACATCTCAATTAGTGTTGAGTATTAAATTAAATATCATGGATAATCAAAATAAGTTAATACGTGAATCAATAGTTGAGTTTGAAGCATCTGAGGTAATTAATGTTAATGGCTATGATGATCGTTAGGTTAATTAGGTTGAGTTAAGTACTCTCTATTGCAATTAGTGATTTGACCAGTTGTGATAAGCTAGTTAACATAATTTTATGCCTTTGGAAGATAGAGGATCTCGTGCTTGAGAGTCTGCAAGAAGAATCATTTGATTCGGACCCTCGAGGCAAAAGTTATAACCTTTTTAGTTTTCTTGGACTTGAGATGCAATTTTTCCATTTATTTATCCCTTTAGTGGGTCGGCTACTTTATTTCCTTTATCTTCTTTCTTTCCAGTCGACGCTCAATAGAACAAGAACAGAGCGCTTGAGCGGCCGCAGCAGAGGGGGAGCCAGAGGACGATTTTTGGGCTCCTGCTTTGATTCAGCGGCCGACTTGCTTCCTTATTCTCTTCTTTCCTTCCTCGCTCCAGTCCGCAGCCCCGACCAGCCCTTGCGGCGCCGGCCAGCACCAGCCGCCCTAGCTGCTTGGACGGCCGACCAGTAGCTAGAGCTGCGCAAGGCAGCAGCTGGAAGCCTTTGGGGTGCATCCAACAGTCCGGTCCATCACCTTGGAGGCCGACCTTGAGGTTCTAACAGGAACCCGTAGCTCCTAGCTACGTTTAGGCACCTAGCCTAGGTTTCTCTTCCAACCTGAACGTGAAGGTGTTGCTGCTTGTTTGCAGCAAGTCCGGCCAGTAGCACCTTGGGTGTGAGCTAGCACACGATAACGGTGCCATGGAGCTTGTCCAAGAGCCCAGAGTAGAAATATGAAGCCCTAGCCCTTGATTCATCACCTAGTCGAGTCCTTATGCCATTTTGCAGGGTGCGTGAAGCTGCTGTTGCAGTAGGTTCGTGAACTGGAAAAGTCCAAAGGTAAAAGACAACCAATTTCCGCCCGGAAACAGGCCCTGGGCACATCTTCGGATGAATCCGGACATTCCAAATCACAGTGAGTAGGATTTCATTTATTTATCATTAATAAACTCAGGCGTCTGAATATTTTCTGTTTTGTGCGCGAATTACGCTGATAACAGGCGTTATCAGGCGTTGGGCAGCGTTTGGCGACGCCCGACTTTTTATTTCATAAATTGCTTCTAGACGTTGTTATATGATTAAATTTAGCAATTGATCAGTGTGGATTGAATCGGTAGATTTATATGGTTCATTGGAACCTAAATTACTCATTTGAATATTGAAATTAGAGATTCATATCTAAAAATGGTATGGTTTGGGTATGAACCCAGACAATAGGGGTTTCTGATAAATTATCAGATGTATGATTTCAAAGTTGATATGAATACATAAAAATATGCAATAAAATCCAATTGCATATATCTTTTGACGTTAATATGTGTAAATTTATATTTACATGAAATGGCACATTTCTCTGAATTATTACCAGAAATTCTCAAGTATTGTTATTAAATTGTGTTGTGATAGGTAATTAACTTTTAATTGAGTTAAGTGATGCACAAACCAAGATTAGGGTTAATGTGCACGTTTTTCGAGAATTTTAGAGAATTGACAAATGTTGAGTATGATTCTTGTATGTGAAGTAAATTTATTTAATTCGTGCAATAAGATGTTCAATTGCTTAAATTCGCTATGTATGTGCCAGATTGAAATAAGTTGGGTTATTTATGCATTTCTAATTTGTCTGAATGCATGGTATGAGAATTTCTCAGAAATTACAATGATTTGAAATATATTGCTCTGACAGTTTTAGAATGACAGTGTATTGTGAATTGATCTGAAATCAGTAAATGTGATATTCCTGTTTAAATGGTTATATGTTAAATCAGTTAATAGACTTAGGTGCCCTAACACCGTAGAACCCCTAAGAGGTATCTGCAACTTAGGGGTGAAACTCGTGTCCAACATCAACCGGTTGAGTAATTCTGGTGGCACGAGGGTTGATAGACAGTGTCCAACACCAACCGATTGAGTAATTTCGGTGGCACTGGGGTAAATAATAAGTAAAATAAAGGGTTATCCAACACCAACCGGTTGAGTAATTCTGGTGGTAACCCTGTGTTGACTCCCTGCGCCTGTGTACTCAGGTCAGGAGGAGTCTGGAGCACACGTGGTTGTGCATTGAGGCCGTGGAGCCTGGGGTCCTGTAGCAGAACAGGGCTGGTGTCAGACTTAGCATTTCCCGGGTGTGTCGCTAAGTCTTGTACGGTGGGACCGTAGCATGAACTTGCTGCGGATCTTTATATGCAGAGTACACTGCATATATTTAGGGCATAATAATAATATGAATAAGTAATCATGTAGGATCACAGTAAATTTATATAACTGTTTATTTACCTGAATTATCTGTTGATGCTTAGAAATGTGATTAATATCTGTATATCTGCTATGTATTTAGAACTGCCTTGCTTAGTTCTGCATTTATGTTTAATTTCAATTTATAAACCTGATGAGTTGTTTAGTGATAGCTAAGTGAAATACTATTCACTGAGCGAGTAGGCTCATACCTCTACTCAAAACATTTTCAGGTTATCATCAGCAGCAGGAAATCAGAAGGATCGATTTATCCTTACGCCTAGTCGATATAAGGTTCATAGTTAGTAGTTAGAGGTCTCTTAGTCCATTCCCCTCGATCTTTGGGACAAGGTGTGAGTGAGAGAGAGAATGTGTATAAAGATGTAAATTAACTGATATGCTTTATTTTATGTCGGACAATGTAATATGCTGTAGACTCTGTTTATATTAACATCATCAATGAAGGACAATGTGTATAAAGATGTAAATTAACATCATCAATGTGTATAAAGATGTAAATTAACATCATCAATGAAGGAGCTATCCTTCACTCTACCATGCATGACCCTTCCCAGGGTTGGGTCGCCAAAGACACTAGTTCATCCAACCTCACATGGCTCATATCGTCATGGGCATCCGAAAGCATGTCTGCTTACACACATGGTCGAACATGGAATCTGACTCATCATGCCATCTCTCTCTAACCACCACTTAGGGTTAGGGTTAGCATCATCCTCAGAGGATGTTCCAGTTCTCTACTTATAATGGAGGTCTCTACCTCCAAGACTAACTTGCTCTACTCATCCTCCTGACAAGGAGGTCTACCCTCAGGTCTCTCCTGAGGGAATGACAACATATGTCATATGACCTAAGCTTGGATATATTCTTCAGTTTATGCTTAAACTATTAAGCTTATGTCCATGACATCTTATTTACACACTTTTCATTAATTTGGTGGAGGATTCCTTAAACCTTATCAACTTTACCCATATCTCCAGCGGGTGAGGAAAAGAGAGAAAACCCTAAACCTTATAATCCTTAACATCATTTATGTTGAGAAGGGATGACCAAGATGAGAGTCCTTAAGGTATCTTATTTCGAATTAGATCCTAATACATTGGCCAGGCAGTCACACAAATATGGGAGTCCTCGTATTCTGACCAGTGGTGCGGAGGAAAATATTGCCATCCCCCAAACGTGATCCTTTTCTAGACACCTCTGTCTTTCAGAAAATCCTCTAATAACTCCCTCGGTTCTATGGAATTTGTAAAATTTTATAATTATTAAAGATTAAATGGGGAACCTATGCTCTAATACCAAATGTAATGACCCCGCCTCCAGATAACCCCCAATTAAGGGAGACCTGAAGGTGAGAGTCGTTATCCCAATTAATAGTATCAAAGGTTCGACAAATAATTAGTAATAAATATAAAATTCTAGCAAACTATACTGAAAGTTGGAATAAAATAAAATTTTGCATACCTTCTTCAAAAACTTGGATATCTAACTTATATCTACATCTGGACTCTATTCTAACTAATCCTCCTTGCATTTTATTTCTTAATTTCACAATATGCCACTTTACTGTTTGTCCTTTTCAATGTACCTCAAACGCCAACAAACAAAACGTCGGTCAACATATAAGAATATGTAGGTATGTGGGGACAACCAAAATTTTACAGATATGGCTAACAATCTAAATATCACAATCAAGTTAATTAACAAGCCAAATTATGCTTTCAGTGTGACATTCTCCACCGCTTTTGCCCTAACCCTGGAATACCCACCTTAGGGTTTCTCTTTTGCCAATGACTGAAAGCCACCTTCTCAATCTCGAGCTTGGTGCCTGGGGTAAACTCTCATAGTGCCCATTAGTCATTCTATAAAGGCCACCTTCTCAATTCCGAGCTTGGTGTCTGGGGTCACCACTCTTGGTGCCCATTGGACTTCCCTCCTAGGCTTAACCTTTGGCATCATCCATCAGGGTGACATGACATCCAAACTGATAAGTTGCATTCAATGCAATGAATCATCTGGAAAACTTGTCGGGAAACTAATGCGATTAACCATAATTAACCACATACCTGTCAGGCTGATTTGAGAAAGAATTAATCCAATCAATGTAAGAAATCCAATAGGCAAGCAAGCACACAAAGAGATCCTGAAATATGCATACAATTTCCTATCATTGATCATGCCATCAAGATCTATTAAACCTAACTCGCTTCCTAGGATTTCTAGTCCACTTTTAGGGTTTCTATTGCAATTAGGGTTCCTCTTCATTTTTACTCTTTTAAACCCTAATTTTATAAAATTACTCACAAACCCTAATTATCTCATCTATTCTTCACGAAAGATATTAAGGTTACCTTTTAACAACATATAACCTTTATTTCATATTAAAGGCACAATTAACCAATAATTAAGTCCATTATTCCTTTTTACATTATAACTACCATTTTTATCCTTTTAATTCATGACAAGATCATTAGGCCTAATTATAATCTTTGGTTCCTTTTGGATTAACAACTCATAGTTCATTATGATCTAATTCACATATGAACTCTATTTATCATTAATTCCACCTTTACCCATTAGAAAACCCTAATTACCATATTAAGGGTATTTATCCACTATTAGAAACTCTTATACTCGAAATAGCTTAGAAACATCATATCTCAGCTTTATTCATTAATTTGAATAATTAAAGCCATTAAGAGTTACAATTACTAACATTAGGGTTTCAAGGCCCATTAAAGCTCGTTTATGCACATGGAATTCCAAATTAAACCAATTACATACAAAGTTCATCCTTTTTGTTCTTAATGTACCTTTTTATAATTAACATGTTAATATCAACTTTAATCATCCAAAAAACCCTTCTAAATACCTTAATCATCTCAAATTAGGGTTTCTTAATCATTAATGCATTAATGTTGATAACTTTCACTATTTTTCGAATTGCAAGAGGAATTATTCTATAAAACCATTTTAAAGGATTCCTCGCATTTTTCTAAGAAAAATTCATATTTTACATGTATCGATCTGAGCTACCAATAAAAAGGTATGATTTTTGCAATATTAACTTACTTGGACCAATCAGAGGCTGACACGTCCTCCTCCATGCAATGTAGCTCGGTTGGAAATATAACAAAAAGATGAGTTTGCCCTCGATTAAGTGATTATTCCTTCAGCCCGTGGAGGGGCAAAATAGCCCAAATCCTCTCCGCTCTTCTTCTTCCTTGCAAAACCTAGCGATGCCGCCGACTAGGTCTGTCCGCGGGGGTCTGTCTGCCACCCCAAGGTCAGGTGGTCGCCCACATAGGTCCCTCGACCTCCGCAACACTCGGAATGGCCTCCATTTGAGACTGAGTCGGCTGGGATCTGGAGTTTCATGTTTGCTAACATCAGCCCTCTATCAATGAGTTGCAGGTGACCATGGCGAGAATTCCCTCGAGCTGGCAACCTCATAGCTATCCATCTTTGAAGCGGGGTGTCAGGACTCCCCTCAGACACCTTCCGTCACTCTTAGGGGCCACTCTATTTTCTATTGTTAGGGTTTGTATGAAAAGAACAAGGAGAAGAGAGAAGGGTTCTTGGGATTCTCTTAAACTCGGGCCAAAGACTCTACCCCTTATATAGGGGCGGGTATCCACACCCTAAGATGACCATCCACGAATTAAAAAGTCTTTTTCCCAATAGGAACCCAAATTCCTTCATTAGAAAGCAAACTTCTCTCTCTTAAATATCTTCTTAATAAACCATGTTCATTGGATATTTAGAAATTCGAAAATTCTCTCTCTTATTCTCTTTATGCTTGATTTTTAATCCATTGGCACGGAATTATATTTTCTTTTAGTAGAAAATAACTCCTTTTTAACAATGCCACAAAAATTCATTAATTATGTATCATATTATTCTCTTTTTTATATTATTGGTATTTTCTCTTTCTTTTTCTCCATTGGGGCTCCTTGGACCCCTAGAAACTCTAATATTTCGAGATTACGTTTTTCAATGCCAAAAATTTCGAAAAATATAATAATCTTGCAAAGAGATAAGAGACGAGTATGGAGAAGGAAAAACCTGCCCAAACAGTAGAAATCTCTTTTTGTTCCCCTTACCCAACAAAATCCCAAAAAGAGAGAGAAGCCTTATGAGAGTGAATAAAAGCATGAGAGTTGTGCCCAATAAAAGAAAAGAAAAAATATATATACCCACTTGCTTTCCAAAAGTACCCATCTTTAGGCATGGTAGATCTGGGGCAGTGGTACGTTGGATGTGAAATCACTGCTCTAAAGCCAACAGGCTTGGACTGCAGGGACCATTTGCCCATTAACAGACCCTTACCTGGATGGACTGATGGGAAACAAGAAAAACCCTAAAAAAGCCTTAGCCTACCCGATACACAACTTTCTGCCCCAAAAATAAAGTTGTTTGGTGTGTAAGCTAACTTCAGAATCATACAACAAAGTCTTGCCGAAGCTGTAGAGAAGAATCTTACTTAAACAATAAGGCAGGAAAAACTAAGTCTTTTGTTCATAATGAGACAGCATTATCTTTAAGGCATTACGATTCTTGTTTCACCTTCTGAACAGAAAGCTTTTCCAAGCAGAAGAAGCATCGCTAAATATAGTTTAAATATTGATTGAGGACAATCAAAATGCTAAGTTTGGGGGAGTTGATAACACCAAATTTTGTGATGTTTTTGCCCTTTATTCTGTTGTCAAAACTGCCCTTTTCTGTTATTTTCCTCTCTTTTATTAGTACTTTCGCAATAATTGGCCAAGCAATGCTCTTAATCCAATATTTCCATATTTTGCAGAGTTTTTCCTCATTTTGGTACAATAAGGCCGTCCCGGCCCACAAATAAGTCCAAGTCTGTTTCAGCCTTCCTGACGCCCGATACAACCTCTGCCCGACAGGGTGGAGCGACACTATGACGCACGAAAAAGGGATGCCGCACAAGAGGAAGCTGACGGACGACACACCTTCTACTTGACAGGGAGCTAAGCTCGCCACGACAACCCAGCTTGTCGCCCGACACAGCCACCCACCGACAGGCGTGCCGCCCGTCACGTGACCGATAGCTGACACCCCTGCGCCGAGCGATACCTGTATCGGCCGCCCAACGACCCGCGCATAAGGAGGATACATGGCACTTTGAGCACCATAACTTCTCCCAACTAGCTGCCTATAAATAGCAGCTATAGGAAGTCGAAAAGACAGTTCAGACAGTTGGGAACTTTGAGCGATCTTCCGAGGGAAACTGCGAGAGCAAGAGTATCGTGCCCCAGTGCTCGTGTCGGGTAACTCTAGGTGAGCTCTTCCTCATCCCTTAAGGGAGGGGATGATTCACTTAGGACCGTCCCGGGCGACAGTGTGGGCCGATATCGGCCGACGTGGATGAGCGACACAAGTGCCCGACAGTAGAACGCGTCGCTCCATGCCCGACACGATATCGAACCTGATACGCTTCGCCCGTCACGCGTGCCGCCTGAGAGGGTGTGCCACCCGACAAGAGCG
Organism: Alisma plantago-aquatica; assembly: GCA_963693085.1. Taxonomy (NCBI): domain Eukaryota; kingdom Viridiplantae; phylum Streptophyta; class Magnoliopsida; order Alismatales; family Alismataceae; genus Alisma; species Alisma plantago-aquatica. The sequence goes on from OY856412.1 coordinate 995,879,566, forward strand.
TATCGGCCAGGGTCCTTGAGCGATACAGACGGTCGTCAAGCGTGCCGCCCTAGAGGGTGTGCCTACCGACACTGCTATTTCGGGCTAGGCTCCTGACTGGTATCGGGCTGGAGAACCGCTGTAGCCTGTCGTCCTTCTACATCAAGAAGGCGACATCTATCTTTATTTCTGTTATTTAATTCTTTAATTTCACATTGTAATCAAACCTTTATATATTTATAGAAATAGAAAAGCTCAATTACTTGCTGCTCTATACTTGGTGCAAAATGTTGGATGACTGTTATGTTTGATATCTGAACTCTAGCTTGCATGTTTGGATCATGTTTCGCTTAGCTACCGAATCATGTTTTCCCGTCGCAAAAACTTCGAGAGTTGTGTTGTGGCTCTAGTGTTTGATCCGATTCTGGAGTATGAGAGTGCCTGGAACGGAGTTGTTTCAGTAACATTCCACTCTAACTTAAGTCCAGCAACCTCGAGAGGGGTGTTGATGCTTGGTTAGAGGTACCCGCTCTGAGAGGAGGGGTGCAGGATGTTACTGCTACCGTTTGTTTTACTGAAGTCTTATCCTCCGTACCTTGCTCTAGCTCTAGTTTTATCTTTCTGTTTCTATTGCATGAAAACCCCTAAAAAATTGCTAAATGACTAAAAACCTTAAATCTCTCTAGTAGCTCCAGTTGGAGATAGTTTTCTTTCTTTGTTTGTGACATCTTGATGTTTCCCTTTTGCGGAATTTATTATCTCTTCATACCTGCCGGAGTGTAGCGTGTCGATTCTGGGTTCTCAACACTACCCCCCTTGTCCCTGTGTTCAACCCCGTCTATCTACCTCGACCCCATAAGCAAAGTTGCGGGGGCCTAGAAGGATTTAGGTTTATAAATGTAAAAGCTCGACTACCTCAAATCTACCTCCACTTTTGGACGCGTGATTTAGGCCAGTCAGCTTCTCGGAAGAACAACTCAGTGCACCAGTTGCTCTGCAAAGTTGTCTTTCTCTCTAGTTTTGGTAACCGAGAGAGAGCCCGAGCAAGTGCTACCCGATAAGGGAGGCACAGTAAGGAAAAGACAACTGCAGAAAGTGACTGGTGGCAGGAGAGTGTGTCGGTGACTAGTACACCGATAGGAGGGAGTGACTCCTTCTGATTCCTTGTGGGACAAGGAGATCAGAGTTCCAGGTGGTCCGTGTGGACTACTTCAGAGGCAGGAGACTTCTTCTACTTAGAGGACTGCTGTCAATCCTGACAGTCCCAGTGCGACCAAGAGCTTCACAGACACCATCTAAGACTGGAGGTGAATACCGCGCAAGTCGCGAGGTAACATCGTCGAGCAAGCCTCGGGACATGGTACACCTTTACAAATCATCCTTCCTAGTGTATAGACATTGATGCATTTCCTTTGTTTTGGGTTTGGGGAGAAGAAAATTTTTGTTTCCGCTGCCTTCTCTATCTCCCCTAAAACCCAACAATTGGTCCTGACCATATCCGTCAGTCCCAATCATTGTGTGAGGCTTAAAGGCATAAGTCCGATGCTAGTCCCCAAGTCAGTGAGACATTTCCTTTCGATGTTATCCCCTATAGCAAAAGGTATAGTAAAGGCTCCAGGGCCCTTCTTATTTGTATGTAATTCTGCCTTTACAAAAGAAGTTGACATACTAGCAAGGTGCACTATTTCAATCCTACCTCCTCTTCTTTTCATTGTGATTAGGTCCTTGAAAAACTTGGCATATGTTGGCATTTCTTCTAAAGCATCCAGAAATGGCACATCGAGGTGGAGCTTTTTCATTGACTCCATAAACTTTTCATACCTCTTTTTGAGATGTGCCTTTATGAGTTTGTACGGAAATGGCAATCTCAGGGAGTATTGACACCTTTTGGCTAATATGTCCTCCACAGGTCCTGGTTATCTAACTTGAGCTTTTTGGTTTTCTCCTTCGGTTGATTTCTCTGTAATAATCTCTGGCTGAGGTTCTTCAAGTCTTGTCGCCTCCGGGTGCTCTACCATCCTTTCCAATCTAAGGACTGCCATCTTGGCAGACTCGGTGTTAGATGGTATCTTCCCTGAAGGGTTCTTCACCGTCTCGGCCAACTGAGCGAGTTGTTGGTCTATATGGCGTTGATGTGTTTGCATATCCGCCATTTAGACCTGCATCATATTCAAGATGCCAGAGTTGGACAGTGAACTTTGTGCTAGTTGATTGTTTATCGTGTCCTGTCTCTTGATGAAATAGAATAGTTGGCCCACTAAGTGAGGTTGACTATTATTCCTTGGGTGACTCTATCCTTGAGCTTGTCCTTGTCCTTGACATGTGCTTACAGCTTGGCAGTTTTGACACTTCCCTTGACCTTGATAGTGGGTTTTGTTTGTCTGGAAAGTACTTGTTTTGGTGTACTAACCTTGTCCTCCTCTCTTCTCGAAACCTGGTGGTTTCTTGGGTGGATTATTCAGTTGAAGCAAACTCTCCGCAGCGTCCTTGTTGCCATAACTGAAACCTGGGTGATCCGGTCTCTTAAAGTTAGCATAAGAGACATTTTTAGCTTCCTCTTCCTCAGACTCACTTTCACTTGATTCTTTGGGTCGGGTGTATATGTAGTTATCTATTCCGTGCCCACCTTCGCCGCAAGTGACACATTTCATCACCTTTTCAACGTGCTTCTTCCCCTTAATTTCCTCCTGATTCCTTCAGCTATTGAACATTAATGGCTATCTTTTATATCTGAGATGTGATTGCCTCGAGAGCCTTTGATTCAATTGATGGCCCTTCATTGGTGGCTTTTTTTGCACAACCTTTGTCGGTCCTGTCATAATCAGTCCCAGATTGTAACTCAGCCTGCATGTAGAGAAACTCTCTCGTCTAGTGTTAAACCATTGTAGAATGTCGTTATTAGGAAACCCTTCTTATAATTATGGTGAGGGAAATCTCTCTGATACTCCTGGTACCTTTCCCAAGCTTCATGCTGATTCTCACCTGGTCTCTGTGTGAAAGACATGATCTTCTGCCTGTTACGAACAGTCTTCTTTGTGGGGTAGAACTTGTTCACAAAAGCATCATCCAATGTGTTCCATCCATTCAAAGCTTTATGCAGTAATCCAAGGTACCAGGATAGTGCCTTGTCCTCTAAGGAGAAAATGAAACCTTTGTAATAAATGACTTCTGGGGGAACTCCCCGCATCTTGATGGTGTCACAGATATTCTTAAAAGTATCGAGGTGATGATAAGGGTTTTCGTTCTTTGAACTCCCTCAAAAGCTTTTGTTATAGATCATAGAGATTACATCTGGCTTTAGTTCGAAGTTTGTTCCATCAAAACTTGGGATGATTACAGGACATATTGAGTTGTTGGCTTTTGTAGCAGCCAATTCCTGAAGAGTCTTCTCCTCCTCCTCATCGTCTTCTCTATTGTTGTTCCTGCGATTGCGCTCATGATTGTTATGGTTTCTTCTATTCCTGCAACGTTGGCGACGCTCCTCATAGTGACGATTGTCGTTTTCATGACACTCTTCTTGCTCTTGATACTGATGGTCGTCATTGTAACGACCACCTCTATCTTCATATGTTGCTGGTGGAGGTGGGTTTTGTTCATTCCTTACATTCCACTTGTTTCCTGAAAGGGTAACCTCCACGCGAGGCGGCATGCCAAAAAGGAGTAAAGTCGAACAAGTTGCTTCTTCCTGGGTATCTGAATAGATCATAAAGTCAAGTTAGAAAATTGAACTAGTCCAAATGAAATACTCTGCACAATCCCAGGTTAGCAAACTTCTTATTGCTAAGCTTGAGGCATGGGAGTATAGTAAGTGAACTTAGGTTCTTAACATCGTCGTTTTTCCTTGTCCCAAGCAACGACGCCAAAAAGTTGACCAGCCTAAATTGCACATCCAAAAGGAGTGGATTAAAGTAGTCGGACGCTTAAAGAGATAACCCGACTCTCAGGCCCCCACAATGATAAACGAGGTCCAATGTAGTGATCGAGGTCAAACACAGGGACAAGGTTGGTCATGTTAAGAACTTGGAATCAAACACTCATATACTCCAGCCGAAAAAGGGGATAAAGAGATGTTCCCTAAGGAACAATAGCACAAAAACAAGAATAGTAAAAAAAAAGCAAAAGAAACAAATTGTAAACAAGTATATGGGGAAAACTCGGGTTGGGGTTCACCAACTAAAGCACCTCACCAACATGTAATACTATCTCTCTCTCTTGCATACTCATATCAAGATTACAAGTAACCATTTAAATGCCTATTCCACTCTCTCTCGATATGAGGATAGATCTAAGTCTAAAAGAAGCCTCTATCTCGAGATGACAACTCAAAAACCTCGTAGCAAAACAAATGGTTAAAGCTTTAGCATTCCAACACTCTTGTGCATTCATACCACTCCATTATACGAGATAAAAGTGATATTACTCTCTTGTGATATCAACAATCAAACATCACAAGATGGTAGCTAAGCATACAAGTGAAGCATTAAAATAGGTGCATGGAGATAATCTTGATAAGAATATGTATATTCAAAAGAAAGAGACAATATACATGTTGGGAGAGCCTTAGTGGCTACTCCCAACCCAAGTTAAGGTGTTTAGCCACTCATGTTTGCAGAAAACATGACAACATCACAAAAAGATAGATACATAAGATACCACGAAGGGGGAAAAGGGGTACAGCAGGATGAAATGATAGATCTGGAAGAAAAGAAATGTGATACTACACACTACTTCTTCAGATATGGATCTACGGCATGGATGGCCTTCTCTTCTCAAAGAAGGGGCGGGCATCCATTTTCTCTCTCCTCGAATTCCACCCTAGGAGATCCAAGACTGATGTATGGATGGTTGAAGATGAGTCTGGAGTGCAGTAGCACTTCATGGGCTCCGGATCTGATCTCCCCCCCTTGACAAGACAGGTGGGTGCGCTATTTATAGACGCATTCCACTGACTTAGAAACACAGTCGTGGTTTTTCTGTTAAGTTTGGGCAAGACCGCGATAGCGACCTCTGCCTTATTCCTCTCTAGTCGCGGTCCAGTTTTGTCGTGGTCCTCCTATAACCACGATCGCGATTCTTGGATCTTGGTCACAGTCTTTGAATAATCACGGTCATGGTCTCTAGATAACTGCAGTCGCGATCTCTAGATAACCACAGTCGTGGTCTCCAGTTATTTTCTAAGTCTTCGAGATGTCTGGTGCTTTGGAATTGCAGTCGCGGTTCCCAAAAATCACGACCTAAGTTGTGTTGATTCCTGAAATCATTTCATCAAGGCTTTAGTAAAAAAGATAGAGAAATTATGTGAAAAGTTAACTAAAGTTATACTAAAAGTGGTGTCAAATATATATAGAAAGTACGTAAAGTACAGTGTTATCAATTATAATTAGATCATAATCAAGTAGAATTTTCACAAAAATCAGAATCAGTTGATATATTCTCTAGAGAAAAAGATATCGTCTAGGCTATTGTCCATATGACCAAGAGAAATATGAAAATAGGTTATTTCTCAATAGGAATAATAGGGGATGCAAACATACCTCAAACCAGAGACCTAGAGACACTCTTTACCAATCTAGTTGTTTCCAAGATCACCTTTGCCAATTTACAATTTATTCAAATGTATTAGGGTTTTATAATGTATAATATGTGAAAAACCCTAATTTTTGACCCATTTGGAAAACCTTAGATTTTGGTTATAAAACCTAGACCAAATGATTTCTTAGGTTATCATTATCAAGAAAACATATTTGTTTGTCCAATTTGGAGATTATATGATTAAGTTACAATTTTCATAATTTTATACATTTATTTCATTTCTCAAAGGCCACCCTTTAATAAACATGAAAATTGGGCTTTCAAACTATTTTCATTATAAAGATCATGATTTTATGATTCCAAAACATATTTTTATAGAATTTTTGGACAACTAGATCAAAAGATACAATTTTTATAAAATTGACCAATCAGAAAAATAGAAAATTCCACGTAATCATAGAAAGGATCGAGAGAGAGAGAAAGTGAGTGGGACCGACCCATTGACTTGCTCCAATAAGGGGAGGCCAAGTCATGGAGTAAAACCTTAGCTTTGACTCATCCAAAATAAAGAAACAAAGGGTGAAATGTTGATTATGCCCCTAAGAAAAAACAAAGGAAAGAAGGAGATGAGGAGGGTAGAACTGCACAAGGGGAAATCATCCCTCCCAGGATCACATGAACCATGGTTGTGTCATGTAGATTGCTTCCTCGACCGAAAGTGGGAAAATCCAAAATCCATGACGGTTTGTCAAAATAATGACACAAAGAGAAAGATGAAGGGTGCAACCAACTTACCACTCGGTCGAATAGAACTAGGGTGATGTGAGGATGAACTACGACTAGCCGCAATATCAGATGTATGACAAGCTTGGGTGCAATTGGCACGAGATGAGATTGAAGCAAGGTGAGACGAAGGCATGTGTGGGGTTATATATAGGTGGGGAATCGAGAAACTGAGTGTAGATAGGTCGACCGAGAGTGTTATGGAGTAAGAACTGGGCATTTCCTGATTTCTTGAAAAAACACCATAAATAAAGGATCAATGGATGTGCAATCCAATAAGGAAATGGTGGGATAAGAAATCGTGTGAAAAGATTGAGAATCGAGTGAGATAATCGAGTTTGAAAAATTAAATATACTAGCTCCTATTTCCATAGCTGGAATGAGCTAGAAGATGACGTAGAGCCTTTGGATCACAGATCCAACGGTCCAGATCATGAATGCAATATAAAATATGTGTGACATTAAATTCATTTCCCAATCTGATTCAAATATAGTTTTATTTAAATTATTTTCCTTTTTGTCTCTCTTCATTTGAGGGCGCAAACAAACTCCAAATTAATTGAAATTTCATACTTAGCCTATTTTCAACATGTAGAATCTAAATTTGGCATTAGTTTTTGCTTTTGGTGGTTGTTAATATTTTATTTAATTCTTTCAAATTAATTCATATTTTCTCTTCCTTAATGTATCAACGCTTCTAGAATTACTCAATTAATGTGAAACTTCACACTCAAGCAAACCTAATCATGTAAGAAACGAATTTTCCATCAATTTTATCTAGTATTATTTAAAAATTATTTAATATTTGGTCTTTATTTACACTTTCTCTCTCCTAAACACATTAGAACATTAAATATTGCCCATATTAGTTGAAAATTCACACATAGCCTTATTTTAGTCTAAATATTTCGTTGTTGGGGTTTCTTTCCACTTCTGGAGACTTTTAATAATTTATTTAATACTTTTGGCTTTTATCCTATTCTCTTTTCCAAAAAGAATTAAAATAATTATAGTTATGCAAATAAGGTAATATTGGCTCCCATAACAATTGGGGCCCAAGGATTTTCACATTAGATTTCATTTTTAATATTTCCTTTCATGAGTTATGGAAAATTGATATTTGTGCCCATTATTATTGTAGTTATCATATTATTTCAACATTATTATTATCATTCATCTAATTGTGTCCCGTATCCTCACATTACTACCAAAAGAGTTATATATCATTTTTATGCACGAAATCCTATATATTAATCATTTATTTCATTCAGTTCATTAACTTTCTTATTTATTTGGATATTGTAACATTATTAATATTATGAACATTAATTCACCATTTGTTACCCAAAAATATTATTTATTTTGTAATTTTAGTAAAGAAAATATATGTAATATACTTCATGATTTCCTTATATGTCTCCACATAATTAAATTCTTATTTAAGGTGTATCCTTGTTTGGTCACACCCAAAGAATGACCCAACTATCTTTCTGATTATTGGATAGAGTAGGATCTAAGTTCTAGTTTGTTACAACACTTCACTCCTTTAAATAAGTTCATCCTCAAAATCTACTTATTCCAACATAAACAGTCACCTCTATTCCACCCCTTTAAAAGGTTTTTCCTACTAAGTCACACAACACTATAGGTTAAAAATAGTCTTTCCAAAACTCATGTACTGCTTCACTTTCCTCTTCGAGGTATTCATGCAAAATAGAAAACATATCTTTATAGTCTAACTAAGAGATTATGGGTTACCTTCCACATGATCTTATTCATAAACTTCTTGTCCATCCAAAGCAAAGACTCTCCCAGCACGTATCTCTCGTTTGTTTGAAGCAACATTATCAGAATGATATAACAAAACTTTGAAAACCTCTAGAGGGGGGGTGAATAGAGTTTTATAATGATTTTAAAGTAATTTAAACTCAAACAACCAAAGTAAAGATTAAGAAGAGGAACACAGGTGTTTAGAGTGGTTCCACCTTAGCAAATACTAAGGAGTCAGTCCACTACCCGGTTGCTTACCCAACCGGGATTTTGAAAGTACTAAATTTTATTACCTCTCAAGGATGTTACATAAAATTTACAATACTTTCTAAACACCCTTTGGACAGCCTTCACCTTGAAGTAGTCTTGCCAACCTCGAAGCAGCCTTCCTTGAAGTAACTTCAAGCTCCCCCTTGAAGTAGCCTTCCTCCCGAAGTAGCTTCCCGTCAAGACAGCCTTCTGAAGTAGTCCAAAGTCTTCCTCTTCACCACGAAGAGCTTCACCCTCTCCAATCCGCAGCCTCCTACCTGGAGTAGCAAGGAGAGTACAAGTAATACAAGGAACAAGAAAGGAATAAAAGAAAATACAACTTATCCTTGTAGCTCAAGGCTTGATTTCCCTAGATCAAGCGTTTGGATTTTCCTAGCCAATATGATGGACTTGTGATTGCTAGGGTTAGGAAAATCTAGCCTATAGGACGAGCTTGAGCTAAGGGGAAAATGGCCAATTGATCACAAAGCTCAGTTCACACAGATTGCACAAGAGGGCTCAAGTATTTTCTCAAGTATATCAAGTGTAAGAAGTGCATTCTAGTGTCCTATGGCTTGTCCTATTTATAGGAATGGCCTAAGTATGCTTAAGGACGTTCTAGACAACTTCTAGGGGTTTCTAAGTGCTTAACTAGCCGTTAGGTACAAAGTTGTTGCTTTAACAACGGCTAATTACTTTACTCTGCAGTTTCTGTCAGAGATCGTCTCGGTCGAGGAATGGTCGACCGAGACACCTACTCGGTCGAAGTTTTGTCGACCGACAGGCTCTCTAGATTAACGTTCATTTGCAACTGCCAACTAACTTGTCAGTTGTGTCTAACAGCTACATTGGATCTTTCTCGGTCGAGGAGTTTGTCGACCGAGAGTGTCTCGGTCGAGGAGTTTGTCGACCGAGATAGATCCTGTTTTAAGATTTCAAGTTAGGCATTAATTATGTGTGTGAGTGTGCATAGGTGATCCTATTGAATGGATGACTAAGGTGTTTAGCTAGGGAAAATCCAATGCTTGATTTACATGCGATTCTAAGTACTTGTACATTATATTTCTGTACAAGTTTTTACAATGATTACATTTGCATGAAAATATAAATACTTCTTGTTGAATTTCCCTTATAGTTTTGTCATCCTGCACACTCAAGTAGCTCGTCAGATAAATAGGAATGAAATGTTTGTCATAATCAAAACAAAGGGATTTTATAGATGTCCATTTAGCCAACAATCTCCCCCTTTTTGAAGATGACAAACATTTCCAAAATATAAATAAAGGAAATATAAAACATATAAATGTCATACCTTTAGATTGCCATTTGTAACTTTTCCTCTTGTTTATAAAATGTGTGCTAATTATTCCCAATGAATTATGGAACAAGAAATCCAGTTCATATGGGAATATAGCAATTTGCAATGTAAAGCCAAGAGTATATTTATGAAACTCATTGATTGAATCTGTCATAAATACTAAGTTATAGGTGTATATATCTCTCCCCCTTTGTCATTTCAAAAAGATAACCGTTTTAATAAAAGCTCCCCCTTAATTAGATATCCCATCAAATCCAAAAAAATGTCCATTGATAAGCCAAAATGATACAATGTAAACAAGTATTCGTGTTAAGAACCGCAGATATCAAAGAAAACATCTTCCAAAGGAGTAATAAGCAGTTGCTTCCTAATGTTGTTGAATTGATCTAATGGAAGCGGTTTTGTAAAGATATCAGCCAATTGATTTTCCGTATCAACATGATGAAGAGTAACATGATTCTTTGAGATGTGATCCCTTAAGAAATGATGACGGATTTCAATGTGTTTTGCCCGGCTGTGTAAAATAGGATTGTGTGCTAAGTTTATGGCGCTTGTGTTATCACAAAAAATAGGTGTAGATGAAAGATTAAAACCATAATCGCTTAAAACCTGTTGCATATAAAGCACTTGAGCACAACAAGACCCGGCTGCCATATATTCAGCTTCAGTTGTAGATAGGGCAACCGTATTTTGTTTCTTACTAAACCAAGATACTAAGGCTCTTCCTAATAAGAAACATCCACCACTAGTACTTTTGCGATCAAGTCGACAACCAGCATAATCCGCATCAGTATATGCTTTAAAATCCAAGGATTGTCCTTTTGGATACCATAAACCAAAACAAGTAGTGCCGGCTAGATATCGAAGAATGCGTTTAACCGCAAGAAAATGAGATTGCATAGGTTGGGATTGAAATCGAGCACAAAGACCAACGGAAAACATAATGTCCGGTCGAGAAGCGGTTAAATATAGCAAACTACCAATCATGGCTCTATATAAGGAATCATCAATAGGTTCCCCATTTTCATCCTTATCAATTTTGATAGACGTAGCCATAGGAGTAGTAGCATGTTTGCATTGATCCATCCCAAGGCATTTTAAAAGTTCTTTAGTGTATTTTTCTTGGCTTATGAAAATTCCTGCAGGCGTTTGCTTAATTTGAAAACCAAGAAAGAATGTTAATTCACCCATAAGGCTCATTTCAAATTCTTTTTGCATAATGTCACTGAATTGTGTGCATAATGAATCATTAGAGGCTCCAAAAATAATATCATCAACATATATTTGCACAACTAGAAAATCAGATGCATATGTTTTGAAGAATAAAGTAGAATCTGAATTTCCAATAGAAAAACCATTATCAAAAAGATATGTCTTGAGCCGTTCATACCAATTCCTGGGTGCTTGTTTTAGACCATAAAGTGCCTTTTTAAGTTTATAAACATGGTTATCCTTTTCAGGTATTTCAAAGCCAGGTGGTTGAGCAACATAAACTTCTTCTTGTATGATGCCATTTAGAAATGCACTTTTGACATCCATTTGATATAGCTTAATGTTTTTATGGGCAGCAATAGCTAGTAACATCCTAATAGCTTCAAGTCTAGCGACGGGTGCATATGTTTCATCAAAATCTATTCCTTCTTGTTGATTATATCCTTGTGCTACTAATCGAGCTTTATTCCTTATGACTTCTCCTGCTTCATTGAGCTTATTCCTAAACACCCATTTAGTTCCTATGATAGTTTTGTCTTGTGGTTTAGGAACTAAATCCCATACATCGTTTTTAGTGAATTGATTTAATTCTTCTTGCATGGCTATTATCCAGTAATCATCCTTAAGAGCTTCGGATATTTTCTTAGGTTCAATGATAGAAACAAAAGCCATGTTTGCAACATCTTTGAAGGAAGACCGAGTTTTGACTTTATCATTTGGATCTCCAATAATTTGTTCTTGGGGATGATCCTTGATAAGCCTAGGTGTAGGTTGTGTTTCAACTTGGGGTTCGGATATAGGAATTTTCTCACTATCATTAGAAATGGTTGTATTTTCAAATTGATTAGTGAGATCAATGATATCTAGATTTTCAGATTTTGATTCTTCATGAAAAGAAATATGAATGGATTCCTCAACTTTTCTAGATATAGTGTTATATATTCTAAAGGCTTTGCTAGAAGTGGAATATCCCAAGAAGAATGCTTTGTGTGATTTAGAATCAAACTTGTCTCTATCATCTTTGGTATTTAAAATGTAGCATGTTGAGCCAAAAGTATGAAAGTAGTCAACTCTAGGTTTCTTAGAGTGTAGTATTTCATATGGAGTTTTCTTCAATTGAGAGTGAACAGTTACTCTATTAAGCACATAACAAGCAGTGTTTACGGCTTCAGCCCAAAAGGTTTTAGGTGTGTTGTGTTCAAGCATCATGGTCCTAGCCATTTCTTGTAGGGATCGATTTTTCCGTTCTACTATACCATTTTGTTGTGGGGTACGTGGAGCAGAAAAATTATGAGTATACCCTTGAGATGTACAAAAGGTCTCAAATGTATGATTTTCAAATTCGCCACCATGATCACTTCTAATGGTACATATTTTATGTTGTAAAAGATTTTCAATCTTAGAACAAAATTGCATAAAGACATGAATAGTATCATCTTTAGTTGCAATAAAATGTACCCATGTAAATCTACTATAATCATCAACAATAACAAAACAATATCGTTTACCACCAATAGATTGTGTCCTCATTGGTCCAAATAAGTCCATATGAATTAATTCTAAGGATCTACTGGTGCTAAGCACATGTTTTGATTTAAAGGATGTTTTGGTTTGCTTTCCCATTGTGCAGGGTTCACAATTTGCAACTTGATCAAAAGACAAAGCAGGTAATCCACGAACAAGATCATATTTCACTAACTTTTTAATAGTATGTGAACTAGCATGACCAAGCTTTTTATGCCATAATTGTAAGGTATTTTCATTTGCAAGCAAGCATTTACCTACTACTGATTTCATAGAGTTTGGTTTGAGAATATAAAGATTTCCAACTCTATTTCCTTCATAAACAACATTTGTAGTGTTTTCTATCAATAACTTGCAGCAGGTTTTGTTAAATAACACATCATAACCACTATCACATAGTTGACTCACACTTATTAAATTATGATGCAATCCATCAACAAGTAGAACATTTTTAATTTCGAGATTTGTTCCAACATTACCTATTCCAACGATTTTTCCCTTACCATTGTCTCCAAAGGTAACCGTTCCACTTTTCTTTTCTTCAAAGGTTTGAAAGGCGTCCTTGTTCCCGGTCATATGTTTGGAGCAGCCACTATCAACTACGCATTCCTGCATTAGAATTTAGATTTTGGTACCCATGTGATGGTCCGATAAGGTTAGAAACTTTTAAAATGCATATGTGTATAAAAGTTCTGATACAGAAAACCAGTCGGTCGACAATTGTTCGACCGATATAATTCTCGGTCGACAATTTGTCGATCGAGCAGGTTACTGTATTACAATAAAAAAGAACAGAAAATTTTTCGGTTGACCAATTTTCGACCGAAATGAGTACTAGAAGATTTTCGATTTTTTAAAGACATCCAGTCGGTCGACAATACTTCGACCGACCCAGAGCTCGGTCGACAGTACTTCGACCGACGAAGTTTCTGTTTTAGTACAGCAATGCAGAAAAAATAATACCAATAAGCATAGCATCGTTTGTTGAGATATGACAATATAAATTGCAAAAATTAAGTATTTTTTCATATCTCAACTACATTCCATTCTTCTAAGTTTGGGGTCTTGGGGTCCAAACTAAGTTGGACTTCTTAGTCTTGTAGGGGCATGAAAAATAGTAATGTCCAAGACGTAAACAGAAATGACAAGTAATAGAATCAACTTCATTTCTCTTTCTAGCCATTGTGTTTTTGGGTACAAACATAGTTTGGGTCTTTTTGGTTTGGTTTTTCTTTGGAACATATCCCAAACCTTTTCTTCCATTGAAGGTAGTACCACTCTTTAATATGTTATCAAGAATATCTTTTCTTCTTAACTCATAAAGTTCTCTTTGCAACTGAGCAATGTCATTCATTTTCTTATGTATATCTTTTCTTGACTGGTCTAAATCAGAAAGCAATGAATCCTTTTCTTTTACAATATTGTCATAGTCCGAATGATTGCACAAGATAGGTTGAGTTTGAAAAGCTTGTAGTTTAGCTAACAAATCAGTCTTTTCTTTTGATAGAAGATCAACATTAGTTTCCAAAGTAAGTAACTTTCTAGTGCAATCATCTAAAGATGTTTTTAAAGATACATTTTCAAGATCAATGTTATTCTTTTCAGAAGAAAGTTCATCTATTTTGGCACTGAGCTCATTGTTTGATTTTATAGCCCTTTTTAGTTTCTTCTTGGCATCAACATACTTATCATGAGTTTCTTGTAAGCTAGCTACTAACTCTTCTTTAGGAAGATCAACTAGGCTTACCTCTTGAGATTCTTCATCTTCTCTTGCCATTAGACATTCTACTTTATCTTCTCCGCTTTCACTTTCACTCGTTTCATCCCATGCCGCTTTATAAGCTTTTTCTTTCTTCTTATGTGAGCTTTTCTTTCCCTTCTTAGCTTTGGGACATTCATTTTTGAAATGTCCTTTCTTTCCACATTCGAAGCACCTGGGAGTGGAAGAAGAACTAGAAATTTTATTAGATTTAAACCTTCTATATTTCTTACCGTTGACTATCAATGCTTCTTCTCCTTCTTCTTCACTAGATTCCTCACTCTCTTGTGAGAGAGCTTTTGATGCTTTGAGAGCCACGTCTTTCTTTGGCCCACGTTGATGTTCATGTTCTCTTCTCTCTTCCTCTTCTAGGTCTGCCTCATGAGCTTCTAAGTTTCCGATGAGCTGCTCCATTTTGAGGCGAGTGAGGTCGTTTGCTTCTGCAATAGCTGTCACCTTTGGTTTGTACTTTGGAGGAAGAGATCGAAGTATTTTTGATACCTGATCTTCCTCAAGAACAGGTTTCCCTAAAGCACTCAAACCATTAACAATAGTAGAAAATTTTGAATACATTTCGCTAATAGTTTCGTTTGGATCCATACGAAAATGTTCAAACTTGGTTTTAAGCAAACTAACTTTAGAGTTTTTAACTTGAACAGTACCTTCATATGTTATAGATAATCTATGCCAAATGTCATATGCGGTATCACAGTTTGATACTCTATTAAATTCACCTACTGAAATGGAACAATATAAAATGCTTACTGTCTTTGCATTCATTTGGGCCATTTTTACCGTATTAGCATCCCATACTGCAAAATTGTCTTGTGGGAGTGTGTATGGTGTAGATACCATTCTCCAAAGATCCCAGTTGATTCCTTGGAAGTAGAATTGCATCCTTCTCTTCCAGTATTGATAGTTTGTCCCGTCGAATGCCGGAGGTCTAGCAACGAGCGTTCCTTCAATGTTGAGGTGGTTGAGCACTCCATCACCCATTTCTTCAAGACCGTGTTAAGGTTCCTTGAAGCCCTGCTTTGATACCAATTGAAAACCTCTAGAGGGGGGGTGAATAGAGTTTTATAATGATTTTAAAGTAATTTAAACTCAAACAACCAAAGTAAAGATTAAGAAGAGGAACACAGGTGTTTAGAGTGGTTCCACCTTAGCAAATACTAAGGAGTCAGTCCACTACCCGGTTGCTTATCCAACCGGGATTTTGAAAGTACTAAATTTTATTACCTCTCAAGGATGTTACATAAAATTTACAATACTTTCTAAACACCCTTTGGACAGCCTTCACCTTGAAGTAGTCTTGCCAACCTCGAAGCAGCCTTCCTTGAAGTAACTTCAAGCTCCCCCTTGAAGTAGCCTTCCTCCCGAAGTAGCTTCCCGTCAAGACAGCCTTCTGAAGTAGTCCAAAGTCTTCCTCTTCACCACGAAGAGCTTCACCCTCTCCAATCCGCAGCCTCCTACCTGGAGTAGCAAGGAGAGAACAAGTAATACAAGGAACAAGAAAGGAATAAAAGAAAATACAACTTATCCTTGTAGCTCAAGGCTTGATTTCCCTAGATCAAGCGTTTGGATTTTCCTAGCCAATATTATGGACTTGTGATTGCTAGGGTTAGGAAAATCTAGCCTATAGGACGAGCTTGAGCTAAGGGGAAAATGGCCAATTGATCACAAAGCTCAGTTCACACAGATTGCACAAGAGGGCTCAAGTATTTTCTCAAGTATATCAAGTGTAAGAAGTGCATTCTAGTGTCCTATGGCTTGTCCTATTTATAGGAATGGCCTAAGTATGCTTAAGGACGTTCTAGACAACTTCTAGGGGTTTCTAAGTGCTTAACTAGCCGTTAGGTACAAAGTTGTTGCTTTAACAACGGCTAATTACTTTACTCTGCAGTTTCTGTCAGAGATCGTCTCGGTCGAGGAATGGTCGACCGAGACACCTACTCGGTCGAAGTTTTGTCGACCGACAGGCTCTCTAGATTAACGTTCATTTGCAACTGCCAACTAACTTGTCAGTTGTGTCTAACGGCTACATTGGATCTTTCTCGGTCGAGGAGTTTGTCGACCGAGAGTGTCTCGGTCGAGGAGTTTGTCGACTGAGATAGATCATGTTTTAAGATTTCAAGTTAGGCATTAATTATGTGTGTGAGTGTGCATAGGTGATCCTATTGAATGGATGACTAAGGTGTTTAGCTAGGGAAAATCCAATGCTTGATTTACATGCGATTCTAAGTACTTGTACATTATATTTCTGTACAAGTTTTTACAATGATTACATTTGCATGAAAATATAAATACTTCTTGTTGAATTTCCCTTATAGTTTTGTCATCCTGCACACTCAAGTAGCTCGTCAGATAAATAGGAATGAAATGTTTGTCATAATCAAAACAAAGGGATTTTATAGATGTCCATTTAGCCAACAAACTTGTATCTCGTTAAGCATATCGATCGGTTCATTTCTGAACCGGTCGGTTCATGGTCCTCATCAGTTCCCGATTGACTTTTCCTCTTTTGTTTCTAATTGGTACCAAATACCAATCCTTGTTCCAATCAAATTGGGCAAGTGAAACGAAAGGAAATTTCTCCCCAATCCTACTTTCCCAACTTGCTCAGTTGTACCAGTTGAACCGATCCTTTCAACACTTGAAGCGATTGTTTCACCCTGTCCATCAGCCGATCGACTCACCATCTTAGCCGATCAGTTCACCAAGCTCAGCCGATCGGTTCATCACATGAGCCGATCGGTTGGGAGTGCAGATTGT
Organism: Alisma plantago-aquatica; assembly: GCA_963693085.1. Classification (NCBI taxonomy): domain Eukaryota; kingdom Viridiplantae; phylum Streptophyta; class Magnoliopsida; order Alismatales; family Alismataceae; genus Alisma; species Alisma plantago-aquatica. The sequence goes on from OY856412.1 coordinate 995,896,464, forward strand.
GCAGAATCAATCTATTGCAGTTTCAATCAATCAGATACTCTAATCAATCAGTCCAACACCTTGAAAATTATGATACTGAGCTATCAATTGATTGAGTGTTTAATTGAACTACTAAACTCCTATAGTAATCAATCTAAACATTGTTTGTGGACAAAATTCCTCTTCCAGGTTAAATCCTATGTGTGTGACCCTACAGGTCCATTTCACATTGGCAGTGAAAGTCCATAACACTTATGACTTCACAAGCAAAGAGCGGTGCATAGTCACACATCACTGCTACCCAAGTGAAATAGAAAGTTGGAGAACAACTTTCAATCCTACAATCTGTGAATGGTGTTACAGTGAATGTATAATTCCTTTGTCACTGATATCCCAAATGAACTCGAGGCATGGAACAGTCATCCTGTCAATGTTCATTCAATTTCTTGATCTCAGAGTAGATTGGTGACGTGTATTTTACTACGCGCTAAAAACGCAAGTATACGCGTCGAGTAGTGCAGGCCTTTGTGAGGCCCGAGTTGAACACAGGGATACTCGGAATTGTTGGTGACTCCTACTAACTAGTCGCGATCAGCTAAGCCGATTAAAAAGTTGAGAGTTGTTGTTAAAACTAAAAGAAAAATAAAAACAAAACAAAAGAAGCAATCGATTAAATGTTGGTTTAATCAATTCAAAAGGTATCTTTAGGATTGCGGTTTCACCATGGGTTTTCATTGTATTAGATTTTATATAATGCCTCAATCTTCTCTCTCTATCCGAGTAGTGGCCTGAAAACAGAATTGCCCACTGTCGTGGTGCAATTCACTACTTAGGTTTAGGTCGGTTCCACCGTCGTAGTAACCTATCCCCTAAACTAAGTGCATTACGAACGATCTCTCAGTATCCACCATTAATTTTACACCACCTTGTTCAAGGGATTTATCGATTAATGTAGGTTTCGTCTCTTTTCAACCGTTAATCCTTCTGTCGAAGTGATTAAGGGCATTAGATTATTATTATGGTGATCAAGCATAACAATATATGGAGAAAACGAAGCTATGCCATGGATTTAAGAGAGAAAAATATGAATTACTATTATAAAACTGTCATATAATGAATTCATGGGCTACTCCCGATCCTAAAGATGGAGGGGATTAGCTCCGCATGTTCATCTCACACAAGTACATGGTAGAAATAGGGGAAATCATATGAAAAATGTGAATTGAATAGGAAAACCCCTGAACGGAGAAGAACCAATTGATCCTTTGCGTAGAACATGTGCTTTCCCGCCTCTCGGTGGTGAAATCCGTCTTCGGCAGCGTCCGGATCGACATGTATGAACTTCTGGCCTCCGTTCTCCTTTCTCTCGCTCCTTGGCACTTGTGCAATCGCTAATCCGATCTCTCCTCTCTCTGGGCGGCCGTCATTAGGTATAAGTCCCTAATTAGGTCCCTAATTAACTCCAGCCGTCCGATTGAGATCATTAGAAAGCAAACTCATATCCTACAACGTCGATACCATCGACGCGAGTCGATGGTATCGACCCACTACAGTAGCGGCTGGCTGCAAACCCTTCCTTTGTCGCACCCAACATCATCTCGATACCATCGACTCGGGTCGATGGTATCGACTTACTTTTGGCGTCTATTTTGTCATTTTGCGACGTTGTAGCCTCCGTGTGTCGATGGTATCGACTTGGTGTCGATACTATCGACTGCTTCTTCGCCAGCAACCTGAAGGTGACTCGATAGCGTCGACATCAAGGTCGATAGTATCGACTTTTTCCTGCTTCTTTCGGCTGGCAACCTGTGACCATGTCGATGGTATCAACTTCCGTCGATGGTATCGACAGAAGCAAATTCTTGTTTTTCCTGAAATTCAAAGACAAGATCAAATAGATCCACACAAATAATAATAATGGGATAATTAATGCTCAAAATGATAAAACTAAGGGGATTTGACATAAAATGATGGCAAAGACCAAAATGGATGAATTATGCGATATTAACCATAGAAATGACTAATTAAAGCATAAAACAAACATAAAACAAGTCTATAAATGCGACTCAAAATCATCGCATCAAACTCCCATAAGCTTGAACATTGCTCGCCCTCGAGCAACTCATCCTTAGAATAGAATTGCAAATGTCAACTGAAGAACAACAAACCAACCCAACATCCCATATGACTCCCAATGAACATTCACAAACCGGCCTTCTCTAACCACAGAACGGTAATTACCTTAAAGGCGACAGTAATCATCAATAAAAGAAATTGACCTCCAAACCAATGAACACTATCACATAAGGCAGTTAACATAATAAGATTCGCCGGTTCAGACTTGGTGCATCCTGTGATCGCCTATACTACGTTGCTCGCCCTAACTACCATCTACATGGAAGCAGTTCTCCTGATACTCATTATTGAGGAGAAATTCACGGTGGCCAACCAATCCGAGAAACAGGTGGATGAAGATGGGTGGCTCATGGAAGAACGTGCAAGTATTGTACTGTTTCAACATGCATAAAACAAAAATGCCCTAAATGATGCAAATGCACATGAGAAATTCCCTAGTGTCTAAGATTAGGTGGAATAATGCATGCACTAACCATCCGTCTCAAAATGAGATGGATATCGAGTTAAGTTACATCATGTACTCAATTATCTTGAAATGCAAGTGATATTACGTTCCTTTCTCCTTCTTATTTCACTTTCTTCTAAATTTTTTTTTTCTATTGCAGATTTTCAGCTTTTTGTTTCCACCCCACATATCCATAATTGCTTAAAGATAAGTTTATTGGGCTATTTTCTTCATTAATCAGAAATTTTTGCACTATTTAGAAGGTATGGAACAATTAATTCACCATTGGGGAAAAATTGAGATACATGATATACTTTACGCATGAAGATCATGAATGCAACTACATGGCATGCACCTAAAGGTAATGTGCCTGAATCACTATATTTTTTCTTTTTATGCAAACATATGGAAAATACCAATGCAAGTCCTATCTAAATGCTATGCACACAAAAAGGAATTAAACTGCACTTTACTTCCAATTCTTAGGTGGATTATAGAAAAATGAAGTGGAACGATCACAAGACTAGATGACTGAACCTTATAAAGATATTATGTGTCCCTCCTTACTGACATGTGTAGTAGTTTAGAGGGTTCTCTCTCTTACATCCAATTAAAGTCTCATTATCATTTGGTTAGGTTAGGCTCAAACAACCATTTCCATCCACTTTCATGAATCATTAGGAGTACAAGTAGGAAATGTTGTTTTAAAGTTGACATAACCAATCATTTTCGTAGGATGTGTGCCCAAGGTCAAAACAAAACAAGCTATCCAAAGACACAAAAATTTTCAAATTTCCCTTAAATTTCCCATGCACTAACAGCAAGATGACACACTTTTATGACGTCCACAATTACACTAAATAGCACGTGGATCCTACAAAACTAAAATTGCAAGAAACAAATAACAAGAGAACAAAAGCAATAACGCTAAAAACTAAAAACAATAAAAGATAGAGCTGTTCCAACTACCCCCCTAATCATGAATTCGACTATGGCCTCATAGTAAAAAACAAACTTAAAGATTGGAACAGGGATACCCGATCACTCTTGTGGAGGTGGAGGCGGGTATTGCGGCGTTGTGGGGTCCCAAGACGGGTATTTCCCCTGAAAGGTCGGATCATACTAGGGCATCGGAGGAGGTTGTGGGTACCCCCAAAATAATTCTGGCTCCAGTAATGATCGTAAAACGGATGTTGCTGCTCCATCCTATGCAGTCGATCATGGATGTTCTCTTGATTTGCGAAAAGAAGGCATTCATTCTCGAAGATCGCCTGCTGGTTGACAAAAAGCCGGTTGGTGGTATCTTGAATACCGGCGTACGCAGCGGTGTGGCTGTGCTGCGTCTGCTAAATATCTTGGAGCATGTTGTACATGCCTTGCATGGAATAGGCATCCTCGCTAGGCTGCGAGGGCTGTGGTGATGGCGGCGTAGGCTGTGATGATGAAGACGCACCCGGATGCATCCGAGGACGCTTCCGGGGTGCTACTCGTGCTCGAAGAGGTGTGAATGCCTCTTCTTCTTCCGCAGCCTCGTCGTCCTGTCCGTCATCGCCGCCATCATTGTCGCCTTCTTCATCATCGGAGTCGATGGCTATGATCGGCCATCTGAAGTGCTGTGCACCCTCGATGTTGAAGACAGGATCCGGCAGCGCGCACTCCTGGTACGCTTGATTTACGTGGCAATGCGCAAAAGCCACGCCAACTCGGAGAAGAATGAGATTGGCTCGGTGTAGATGTTGTAAGTTGACCTTGCTTCTCGTAGAAAGAGGAGTCATCTGATCGAGATTCAAGCCCAAGTAGAGGGCTACCTTGGTGATAAGCCCCCCAAAATGAATCAGGGCTTTTCTCGTGCTCCTCTTCACTGCCAAAACTCGTTGTAGAAAGAATGCACCCCAGTTGCATTCTTGGCGCTTCAGGAGCTGATATAAGAAGAAAAGATCTGTCTCCTGAAATTTGCTTAGTGCCAGATCACTTCGAGCAAAGATGGTGGAACTCAACATCCGGTGCAATACCCGAACAAACGGGTGCTCGAAGTCGTCTACCGCAGCGTTGTGGTAGCTCACCGACCTCCCTTGTGGCACCGTCACCAACTCGGAGAAAAGAGCGTCGTAGTTGGTGCGGTTATCCGGCCGTCGGTGGTTGTATGGAGAATGATTCCAATTGAATATCTTGTTGAATTGGCGAAGCGTGAGGGTATAGTCACGGTTGTACAGCCGGAAAGACACCCGGCCCTTTATCCATTCACGTTCGGTGGCGACGATGTCGTTAGGCACGACGCAGACGTCAAGTGACGCCATGAACTCTGCCACCAACTCTTTGTAGGTTGGCCACTCGCCGAAAAACGGCTGGCCATCTGCATGGTACTGTAACTTATCGGGCCTCCTGCTTGTACGTTTCACTTGCCCCTACAGAACATAGGCCAAATTGGCCTCGAATCCGAGGTCTCGGATCATTTCCCGATCCACATACCGGGTGGGTTCGATCTTCCTTTTTAAGATCTCCTCATAGATCTTCTTCACCTATGTGGAAGGATGCATCATGCGCGGCCGTGCAACTGACCCGGGAGGAGGTGGCACAAACTCGTGAATCTCCTCTGGGTCTGCACGTGAACAAGATGCTCCAACGACGTGAACCATGTTGGCGATGAGAAAGGGATTAGAAAGAGAGAGCTCGATGCAGAATGGAGATATGAATCTCCGCTCGGTGAGGATCGTTGCTCGGTGATGCTGGTCTTCGCTCTTGGATGGCTCGGGGGAGTGCTCGGCGCAAAGGGAGGAGATCACTCTGAAGGTGTGACGTCAAATGACGTATTGGTTCACCTTAAATAGACTTGGCCGGCGCTACTGTTGGCCCGTCGATACTATCAATGCGAGTCGATGGTATCGACTTGGGTCGTTGCTATCCACCCCTCACTGGTATCGACAGTCGTCGATTGCTGGATCTTGTAACATGGATCGCTGACGTGTCAATACCATCAACATGGGTGGATGGTATCGACGCTGCACCCGGATCGATGACGTGGAAGCCGCAATCGCCGTCGATTTCTTTGCTCGGATCGGTGACATGGATGGTCAATACCATCGACAGGTGTCGATAGTATCGACTTGGCTTCATTGCGACACCGCTTTTTGCATTTCAACCTAGAACCATGTCGATACCATCGACGAGGCTGTCGATGGTATCGAGTTGACTGAGACAAATCAGTCTGAACTTCTCCAGAGATCTCGATGGTATCGACGCCTGTGTCGATACTATCGACGTTTCCTTCTCGACCACCTGTAGGTATGTCGATACCATCGACGAGGCCGTCGATGGTATTGACTCAGAATGAAATCTGTAGTCGTCAACCTATACCCTTGTCGATACCATCGACTAGGGTGTCAATGGTATCGACTCTGCCTCAGCCTGCACAATGAACAAACAGATCAAGGTATCTTGTTTTACACTAAAAATTAAACAAAAATAAAGCAACCTATGATTATAAATACTCTATCCTAATGTACCAATGGTTGGGTTGCCTCCCAACAAGCGCCCTTATTTAACGTCTTAGGATAGACGGCTTCCGGGCATCTCAATCATTCAAAAGTGAAATGAGTTTGACCTCATTCACCTTCCTCTTGTAACTCTCCCCAAAATAGAGCTTCAGCCTTTGTCCACTCACCAAAAACGTGGTATCACCATCACGCACTAAAATCGCACTGTGTGGTTTGACCTCTTCCACCACAAACGGTCCACTCCACTGGGATTTGAGCTTCCCAGGATGCAACTTGAGTCGGGAGTTGAACAACAAAACACTATCTCCTTTCTTGAACGTGCGCATCTCGATGTGGCGATCGTGGATCAGTTTTGTGCACTCCTTGTATATCCGGGCATTCTCATATGCCATCATCCGTAGCTCATCCAGCTCATTCAATTCGAACATTCTCTTTCTCCCTGCTTCATCATAACTTAGATTTAGTCTTCTAAGCGCCCAATGGGCCTTGTGCTCCAACTCCACCGGTAGGTGACAAGCCCGGCCATACGCCAACCTAAAAGGCGTGGTGCCTATAGGTGTTTTTTAGGTCGTTCTGTACACCCACAGTGCATCTGGTAGTAGGGCACTCCAGTTCTTCCTCGTGGAAGCCACCGTTCGCTCTAGAATCTTCTTGATTTCATGGTTTGAGACCTCCACTTGACCTTGAGTCTGCGGATGATATGGGGTGCCAATGTTGTGCTTGACCCCATATTTCTTCAATAATGTCGAGAACTTCTGATTCCTAAAATGTGTACCCCCATCACTGATTATCATTCGGGGTATCCCAAACCTCCAGAAAATATTCTCCTTCACGAACCTGCACACTACAGTGGAATCATTAGTCCTTGTGGGGATTGCTTCCACCCACTTCGACACATAATCAACTGCTAACAAGATATATAAATTGGAGTTCGAGGACACAAAGGGTCCCATGAAATCTATGCCCCACAAATCAAATACCTCAACTTCCTGAAATACATTCAGGGGCATCTCCTGTCGCTTTGAGATATTACTTGCTCGCTGACAAGGATCACATTGCCTCACAAAATCGTAGGCATCCCGAAACAAAGTTGGCCAATAAAGACCGCTTTCCAAAACCTTAGCTGTCGTTCGCGAGTTGGCATGGTGTCCTCCCGTAGGTGATGCATGGCAATGATGGAGAACACTCTCATACTCCACTTCAGGCACACACCTGCGTAAAATACCGTCCCTGCATTGCTTAAGAAGAATTGGATCATCCCAAAAATAGTATCTCAAAGAATGAAAAAATCTCTTCTTCTCCTGATATGACCAATCTTCCAGGATGATCCTGCAAGCTAAATAATTTACAATTTCAGCGAACCAAGGCTCTTTAGAGTTAATTTTCAAAAGTTGTTCATCCGGAAACGTCTCAGTTATGGGTATATGTAAATCTTTTTCATCCACCCTTTCTAACCTAGACAAATGATCAGCCACTACATTCTCAATCCTAGATTTATCCTTGACTTCAATGTCAAATTCCTGTAAGAGCAAAATCCACCTAATGAGTCTAGGCTTTGCATCTTTTTTCTCCATCAAGTATTTTATTGCAGCATGGTCAGTCCATACAACTACTTTAGATCCAACTAAATACTGCCGGAATTTTTCAAAAGCAAACACAACGGCAAGTAATTCTTTTTTAGTAGTTGTATAATTCAATTGAGCATCATTCATAGTTTTTGAAGCATAGAAAATCACAGCGGGCTTATTATCTACCCGTTGCCCCAATACGACTCCTACCGCAAAATCCGAAGCGTCACACATCAATTCGAAAGGTTTCGTCCAATCCGGCGTTTGAACAACCGGGGCAGAAATCAATTTTTCTTTCAAAACATCGAATGCATGTAGACACTTATCATTGAAATCGAAAACCGCATCTTTCTCCAAAAGCTCGGACAAAGGTTTTGCAATTTTAGAAAAGTCCTTTATGAATCGCCGATAGAACCCGGCGTGTCCCAGAAAACTTCTCACCCCTTTTACAGAATTTGGTGGGGGCAACATGGAAATGACCTCAATTTTCACCGGGTCCACCTCAAGACCTTTGCTAGACACCTTGTGTCCTAGCACTATTCCCTCTGTCACCATCATGTGACATTTCTCCCAGTTAAGGATCAAGTGTGTGTCCTCACAACGCTGCAACACTTTGTCTAGGTTATAGAGACATTCATCAAACGATGCACCATAAACCGAGAAGTCATCCATAAAAACCTTAAGACAGTGCTCTATCATGTCAGAAAATATGGAGAGCATACAACGTTGAAACATCGTCGGTGCGTTGCATAAACCAAATGACATTCTACGGTAAGCAAAAGTCCCATAGGGACAAGTGAACGTAGATTTCTCTTGATCCAAAGGATCAATCGAGATCTGGTTGTACCCCGAGTACCCGTCTAGAAAACAAAAGTGCGATCGCCCGACAAGATGTTCTAAAATTTGATCAATAAACGGTAAAGGAAAGTGATCCTTAAGTGTGGAAGCATTCAAACGACGGTAGTCAATACAAACTCGCCACCCAGTTACCAATCGGGTGGTGACAGGTTGATTCAATAAATTTTGAGTGACAGTAATTCCCCCCTTCTTAGGGACTACCTGTGTGGGACTCACCCATGTCGAGTCTGATATGGCATAGATAATCCCTGCAACAAGAAGTTTAATGACCTCTTTCTTCACAACCTCCATCATGCTCGGATTTAGACGTCTCTGAGGCTGAATCACTGGCTTGGCTCCCTCCTCGAGTCGAATCTTGTACTGACAAAGAGTAGGGGAAATCTCCTTGATGTCTGCAACGGACCACCCAAAAGCTCCTCGGTGGTTTTTCAGCACTATCAACAGTTGCTCCTCCTCTTCCGCACTCAAATAAGCAGAAACGATCACCGGTAACTTGTCTTTCTCAGCTAGAAAGACATACTTGAGATGCGGGGGCAGCGGCTTTAATTCCAAATCTGGCGGGCTGATAAGAGATGATTGCAGCGGTGGGGGAAGTGCACCTAAATCTTCGTAGTGCCTCGCATAGAAGCATGGAAGCATCTGAAGCATTTTAGCGCACTCCTTGAGTGATTTACTCTGCATCCAATCATATGTAATATTCAACAAACAAGCCTCCAGCGGTAATTCCGGATATGCATCAACAATAGAAATAGCAATCGCATCATCCTCCCAAGAAGGCGGAATGTCCTCATTCTCATCATTTGGAAATCCCACAGCTTTACACAAGGAAACAACCTTAGTCTGCTCCATGATATCCACATCTAAGGTTCCATTATCCACCTTTTCATCTCATGAGCCATGTCCAGAAATGGTTTTCCAAGGCAGAGTGAGATTTTGCGATCCATATGTTTCACCATATTACATTGTTCTTTTGCTTTAGATGATGCAGTGCTAGAAGGCATGACCATCTCAAAGCGGTCATCTGCTATGCCCAAGGTCAAGCGACCTCTCCCCATCTCTAGGATCATGTCGGCTGTAGCTTGGAAGGGACGTCCAAGTAACAGCTCATTGCCATGCTCATCCTGCATCTCCATAACCACAAAATCAGCCGGAAAGACAAATCGATCCACCTTTACTAAAACATCTTCACAGATTCCATAAGGCTTCACCACAGAGTTGTCGGCCAATTGAATAGTCATATTGCTCGGCCGTGACTCCTTCAGTCCCAACTTTTTAAATGTCGAAAGGGGCATCAAGTTGATGCTTGCCCCTGAATCACACAATGCTTCTCCAAATTTACACTTCCTGATATAGCAAGAAATGTTGAAACACCCTGGATCCTGTCTCTTTGGCGGCAAAGTGCCCATAATGAAGGCACTCACTTGCTCCTTTAGCACAACGACCTCAGTATCTGGTATTTTCCTCTTCTTGGTAATGACATCTTTTAGAAACTTCCCGTATGAAGGGATTTGCTCAATGGCTTCCAGTAATGGGATATTGACTGAAAGCTTCCTAAAACTGTCCAGGAACTTCTTGAACTGTGCATCTACCTTCCTTGCCTTTAAACTATTTGGATAAGGGACCGGAACAGCTTGTGCCCTTTGATGGGGTGGCACATAAGGCGTCTTTTTCTCCAATTCCTCCTCTTCAACTTGTTCTTCAGTACCATTAACGGCTATGTCTTCAGCTTGCCCTGTGACTGGTGTGGGCTGCTCTGTATTGGTTTCACCTTCAACTTTATCTTGCGGTGTGCTTGTTTCATCCGTTCTTGGATTCAACACTTTCTTGCCGCTCCTCAGTAGAATAGCCTTAGCTTGTTGGTTTCCCCCGGGAACATTGGTATTCCCCGGAAAACCCGGATGTGCCGGTTTCTTCAAACTAGCTATTTCGACTGCCATCTGTGCCATGGATGTCTCTATCGTCCTCATTTGAGCCCCATGGCTCTGCAATGTCTTCCCAAATTGATTCATGAACTCTCCTTGCTGCTTGATTTGCTGGCCAAACGTATTCATTAGCTCTTGATTTTGCTTTATAACCTGATTGAGCAGCTACGTGCTCTTATCTTCTGCTACTGGCGGGGGTTTGGCATCTGGATCCTGTAGAAAATTATTTGGATCCTTCCAAGAAAACTTTTTATCTTTTTTCCATGAATAGTCATTGTTCCTATATCCTTGCTGTTGTCTCATGTATTTGACTTGAGCCTCATCCTCAGACTCATTTTCCTCCTTTTGCAGTAGCTTCTTTGCGAGAAGATCCATCTTCTCATTCAACTCTCTCATTGCCTTGGATTCATTGACGACTCGCGCTTGCTCTATCAGGCCTCTTTCTCTTTCACCCCATGACTGCTTTCTAGCCATGTTCTTGAGTATTTCCCAGCATCTAGTGTCTGTGTTGTTTAGAAAAAATCCCGACCCAGCTGAATCCAGATTACTCCTTTCATGCTCGGATAGAGCAAAATAGAAGATTTTCACCTGCGTTTCCTTGTCCAACCCGTGATGCGGACACCTCCTCATCATAACCTGAAATCGCTCCCAGGTCTCAGAATATGTTTCACCAGCCTATTGGGTGAAATTATGAATCTTCCGGATCATGTCGTTAGTCTTCTCAGGAGGGAAGAACCTCTCAAAGAAGACCTCTACCATATGGTCCCAAGACTCCACGAACTCATCGTCTAGATTATGTAGCCACTCTCTTGCTGCTCCCGCCAAGGAACTTGGGAAAAGCTTGAGATACAATGCATCTTGTGGAAACTTGTCTATTTTTACCATGTCGCAGTTTTCAACGAGCTGGCTGATGTGTGCAACAGGATCCTCATTCTTCAGCCCATGAAACGCATTTGATTTCACCAAATTAATCAATGCTGGATCGATCTTATATGTCAGTATGTTGATCGCCTGCTTCTTTATAGGCCCCTTTGAAGCTGATGAGGAAGAAGCTTTGATCTTCTCCCATATGGTCTGTGGCTCGGCCATCTCTTCTGGTTCAGATTCAGAATCTACCTCTTCTTGGTACTCTTGCTCGGAATGCTCCTCGTCCTCAGGTCTCGAAAACGGAACCTCGGGTGCGCGTTCCGCGTAGTCAGTACTATGCGTCTGCACCATACACAGTACCTGAAATAAGAAAATTTGAGTTCAGTACAAAGCATTACGAATGATCTCTCAGTATCCACCATTAATTTTACACCACCTTGTTCAAGGGATTTATCGATTAATGTAGGTTTCGTCTCTTTTCAGCCGTTAATCCTTTTGTCGAAGTGATTAAGGGCATTAGATTATTATTATGGTGATCAAGCATAACAATATATGGAGAAAACGAAGCTATGCCATGTATTTAAGAGAGAAAAATATGAATTACTATTATAAAACTGTCATACAATGAATTCCCGGGCTACTCCCGGTCCTAAAGATGGAGGGGATTAGCCCCGCATGTTCATCTCACACAAGTACATGGTAGAAATAGGGGAAATCATATGAAAAACGTCAATTGAATAGGAAAACCCCTGAACGGAGAAGAACGGATTGATCCTTTGCATAGAACACGTGCTTTCCCACCTCTCGGTGGTGAAATCCGTCTTCGGCAGCGTCCGAATCGACAGGTATGAACTTCTGGCCTCCGTTCTCCTTTCTCTCGCTCCTCGAAACTTGTGCAATGGCTAATCCGATCTCTCCTCTCTCTGGGCGGCCGTCATTAGGTATAAGTCCCTAATTAGGTCCCTAATTAACTCCAGCCGTCCGATTGAGATCATTAGAAAGCAAACTCATATCCTACGGCGTCGATACCATCGACGCGAGTCGATGGTATCGACCCACTACAGTAGCGGCTGGCTGCAAACCCTTCCTTTGTCGTGCCCAACATCATCTCGATACCATCGACTCAGGTCGATGATATCGACTTCCTTTTGGCGTCAGTTTTGTCATTTTGCGATGTTGTAGCCTTCGTGTGTCGATGGTATCGACTTGGTGTCGATACTATCGACTGCTTCTTCACCAGCAACCTGAAGGTGACTCGATACCATCGACATCAAGGTCGATAGTATCGACTTTTTCCTGCTTCTTTCGGCTGGCAACCTGTGACCATGTCGATGGTATCGACTTCCGTCGATGGTATCGACGGAAGAAAATACTTGTTTTTCCTGAAATTCAAAGACAAGATCAAATAAATCCACACAAATAATAATAATGTGATAATTAATGCTCAAAATGATTAAACTAAGGGGATTTGACATAAAATGATGGCAAAGACCAAAATGGATGAATTATGCGATATTAACCATAGAAATGACAAATTAAAGCATAAAACACACATAAAACAAGTCTATAAATGCGACTCAAAATCATCACATCAATTGGAAGAGATATGTATGACATCAATATCACATACTGATTCACACATGCGTGCACGCCTTTCTCAATCCTACTCATCAAGTGGCAATGGATATCAAACTCCCTCAGGAGGGACAAATCCCATATCTATCACTCACCCCTCAAAAGCCCCTTGTGTCAAAGCCACCCAATCATCACCTTTATAACAACCCATGTTTCAGGACTGCGTTTAATGATGTCAAAGTGTGCCCAACGACATGTGTTGAGTGTAGTGATTTTAGGTCAAAGAATCACACTCACCACCATCACTGTGAGTACTGACTGTGACTACCAGGTCATGGTTCCATGTGTCAAACTCATGGTGGGTCTGTCTGGTACACTTGTTCTCTAACAAGTACCTATGTGTTTGGTTTGATATCTCTATATCATGACTAATGAGATTTTGTCATCAACCAACACCACAATCTAGTCTTGTGTGTCATTGCTGTCTATCTAACTTCCACAATGACATCCGAGTAGGGACATAATGAGAATGTACAAACTCTTAGCATCCGTATGATCTCATCCTTTAGGTCCTGAACCTGAAGGCATACGTCATTGAGTACTGTCATTCTCTAGACATTCAATCTGTTCTATCACTATCTGATATGACTAAACCAGAAAGAATTGGAAGCTTGCCTTTGATGTTTATCAAATCAATCTTAATGTATCCCACCAATCATCCCATGATTAGCTCTCAGGGCATACATACCAACAGACTCCCACTTGCACTGCGAGCCAATCACCCTTGAATCATATTCATAGTGATCTTCAAACATGTCCCACATGTTACTGTGCTCTAGAGCGAACGTAGTGAGTTATGGCAACACCTTGCCAAAGTCAATATAAATTGCATGTCTCACATCTCTTCGATGTACGTCACACATATGAGATAGAGTTGCCGTAATATGCGATCTAGTATTCCTTTGCTAACCTTTAGCCACATTGCATGATCAAGGATTCCATACTTGTCATCAATGAGAGGAATATCTATAAGTTCATCTCATGAACTTCCAGATCCATATAGTATCTATTTCTGTTCTCTAACACATAGATACTCGACATTTCCTTTTTAAATGGTTTTTTTGGAACACTTCCAATTATCAACAAACTTTCACTTTTATATATCATATATATATATTTTGCGATTAATTTTATGTCCTTTCGGAAGTTCGCATCAATGTAACTCTTTACATTGAACTCTTCCTTATCTCCATAGAACTAGTACTTCACAAGTACTTATCAAGTTCTCATTGTATTCCAGTAACCCTTAATGGAAGTAGACAGACATCCACTCGTCATGTCTAACATACGAGTTATCAGGATGAGCACATCATATTGCCATGTCCTACATACAAGATGATGAATGCATTTTGTTCTTGCCATGTTGATACATGCAAGATAATGGGATGATTACATACGTGATAGATCCATATCTATTCTTAGTGTTCCCATTCTTCACAAGAATTTGACACTTGGCCTTAGGATACTAACTCCATATAACATGGACAAGTTTTCTCCCACTGAATCTGTGCATACTGAACCCTTCAATACAAATTGCCAATGTATGCTTTCTCCTCTTTTAGGTCAAGAGATTTTTGAGAACTATCTCTATAGATCTCTATTCCTATCACATAGGAAACATCTCTATCTTCCTTAAAGATAATTTCCACTTTTGGATTTCCATTCTAGAACATTTCCATTTCACATCAACATGTGGAATGTGAATACACTCCCACTAAATCACATATCCCTTCTTTATCTTTATCATATCTGTCAAACCCTTTGACTATATCATCAAAGTAAAGATCCAATTCTGAGTTGCTTGTACTCAATCAATCACATTGATTAGTCCATTGTAACTTATAGAATTCATTTGCATTAGTGGATTCATAAACCTTATACGTTGTGTCACGTACACATCCTTGTTTTTATTCCTCATAGGAATGTGGTTTTAGTATCCATATGCCAAATGTCTTAGTCATAAAGTTGCAATCAACAAGCATCATCCTTCTCAAAATGTTATCCATGTGTCTTAACACTTAAGATTCATTTGCACTTATGGATTTCATCCAATGGGTGCTACCATCAAGGTCATACCTTATGGTTCACATGGATGTCATTTATGATGTAATGGTCATAAACCATAACTCAAAATTTGGTTCCTCATATTCATCTAGATAGTTGACTCATCACATGAACAATTCATCACATAGATAAATGGGGTGTATCTGTTAAGGATATAAGAACTCACAACTCCTTGTGATTCTTAATGCCCTTTATTAGTGTGGGGTATTCTTTTATTAAGAAGAATTCAGTTATTTGATAATCATTCTCTAACTCCTTAGAGTATGATTCCTTCTTGATTTAGACATCACCATGCCTTAATCATGAGTTCACTATGATACACTATCATAATCACTCATAAGGATATCAAACATTTAGTCCAAGTATTTCATTCATTGATCTCATCAAGAATTAACATTTTACCAAATTTGCACTTCATCTATGATAATCTTGAACACTTCAAGATATTTGTATTGGTATTTCTCTAAACACCATTTGAAGTATTAGCATTTGTTCCAATAGGTATGTAAATACATCACATGTATCTTACCTAATAGGATAATCATTCTCCCACTACCATTAGTGAAGATTGATTAATCATGTCCAAGATATTCATGTCTCTTACTGGTTCTCTAACCAAAAGAGTCTAGATTTATCCATCACATGGAAAATAGAAATGAGTTTCTCATGATTGATGCTAATTTGATTGTTTGAGTTATCTATAACTTTTAGGTATCATTTTATCTTATCCATATCAAATACCACAATATAAACAAGGCATTGCCACAAAGATCATATTGAAACATCTCTTTATTAATTGCCATCATTGTCATACAATATGCAAAAATAAAGTGTTTCTATCTATTGGCAAATATGAAATAGCAGTTCATAACTGTATTACATGCCTTTTAGGCTGAAAATAAACTAAAGTACTCCTATCTATGGCGGCAACACTTGCCCCATTTATTGAGTGCTTTACACTTTACATCTTGGTATCATATACCTCAAAAGTGTTACAAGTTTACTTTCATGATACCTTTAAGTAGAGACGTCTGTCGCCTCCTTCTTCTTTTGCTCTTACAGATAGAGAGGACAATTCTTTTTCCAATGTCCTGGCTTTTGACAATGGTGGCAATTGCCTTTCTTGGTCACGCCTCCCTTGGCCTTGAGAGCTGAAGACGACTTGGACTCCTAGCTAGCATCAGAACCTTTCTTAGCTTTGCCCTTGCCCTTGCACTTGGACTTGCCTTTCTTGCTCGTGATCACCATCACAGACTTAGGCTTGTCCTTCTTCATCTATGTCTCGGCTGTCCTCAACATGCCCAATAACTCTGACAGTGGCCTATCAAAGTTGTTCATGTTGTAGTTCATCACAAACTGACTGTAGGATTCTGGCAACGATTGCAGTATCACGTCAGTAGCCAATTCTTGGTTCAGTGGAAATCCCAGTCTTGTCAGGTTCTCCACATACCCAATCATCTTGAGTATGTGAGGACCAACTGGATCTCCTTCTGTCATGACGCACTTGAACAGTGCCCTTGATACATCGTATCTCTCTTGCCGTGCTTGATCTTCATACATGTTCCTGAGATGGTGAATCATCTCAATGACACCCATGTTCTCATGTTGTCTCTGCAACTCGTGGTTCATAGAGCACAACATCAAGCACTTTGCATCAATGCCATCATCAGAATGCTTCTTGAAAGCATCCCTTTCTGCCTTTGGTGCATTAGGAGCAGGTTCCTCTGGAATTGGAGTATCCAAGACATAGAGCTTTCGCTCTTGAGTGAGAACAATTCTCAATCTCCTATACCAGTCATGGAAGTTTGTCCCATTTAGCTTGTCCTTTTCAAGGACCGATCGCAAAGAAAAGTGATTGTTGTTTGTTGTCATTTGTACTACAAAAGGAAATATGCAATTTTAGTCCAAAAACTCATTTTTGACTTATTTTATTGATTTGAAAAGTTGACGATATAATTAGGCCTTTAGTTAATTATCGCTCCCACTATTTTAGTCCAAATTGATAGCCCTCACCATCAATTTGGAAGATTGCAGCGTACAACCTTCTAGTGGGAAAGATCCTGAAATCCTCTAAGTCATGGACCAGCTAGGGCTGTCGCCCACAACTTAGATCTCTCAGGTAGGCAACTCTTGCCAATTGCAACATATGCAACTCTTGATAAGATGTCATATGCAACTCCTTGCCATGATCATCTCCATGCCTCAAGGTGCTAGATCATATCTAGATCACCTTGTTTAGTCCAACCCAAAGCAAACACGATGAATATGCACCCTGCTTGGGCAGACCCACATATCCATCCTTCACGCTTCCAAGAGATAGACGGTGCACCACGCTTGGGCGTGCCCACACTTGGTCGATCAAGCTTTTCACGTGTGTCGCATTTCAGAGGCATCTAAAACTTAATATTTAATGAGGGATTTAGTTTTTATATACGTATACATATCCAATCACCACAATACATAGTACGTATCATATACATGCTATATCCCACAGAAAACATGCGAAACGATAAAAGCGATGATTATGGCCATCCTAATGTGATTCCTCGAGCCAAGAGGAATCACGGTCATCTAGGTCTACATCACATGCAACCTGTACAAGATGAACTCTGTGCTTTGCCTTTCTGGGTTTGATCAACTCATCACATGACTGATCGGCTAGCCATCAGGCCGGTCGGCTGGGTGCCACCAGCTGATCGGTGGGCTCCTCCAACCGATCGGTTCGCCTGGTCATCATGCATCTCATCATGGCCGCTCCTTGAACCGATCGGTGGGCTCCTCCAACCGATCGACTCACTCCTTGAACCGATCGTCTGGAACGTCAACCGATCGATTCACGCCTTGAACCGATCATCTCAGCTGTCGTCAGGATGTCCTTCATTCTTTGACATAACAGAAAATAAAATTATATCCGATTTTACATTGTAAAAAGAGAAACCTCGAGTTACATTCGAGGGGAGCAAAGGTAGGAAAGAAATCTCGAATTGTTTCAAGTTACATCAGGAATAGGAGCAGGAAGATCAGTGCGCAGACCGAGATGCAAGAAACCACATACAACCATACACTGATAGGGTTTATTGGCCATAACCGCGCTATACATCCACCACAAAACTCATTTAAGGGTGACGCGTATCTAGTGCATTCATAATACATATCATATATGTAATTTGGGATTTGTGGATTTAGGATTGGACACACATAAAGACAATTTTATTCGCATCATATGCAATAAATAAAGGCGACAAACAAAAATTGATCATATCGATAATCCTAAAGTATAGAGTAGTTGACATGGCTCTGATACCACTGTTGGGTTTTAGGGGAGGCAGAGAAGGCAGCGGAAACAAAAATTTTCTCCTCCCCAAACCTAAAACAAGGAAACGCGTCAACGTCTATACAATAGGAAAGGATGGTTTATGGAATCATACCTTGTCCCAAGGCTTGCTCGGCGACAATACCTCACGGCTTGCGCGGTCTTCACCTCCGGTCTTGGATGGTGTCTGTGCAGCTCCTGGTCGCATCGGGACTGACGACTCCTGGTCTCACCGGGACTGTCGGGATTGACAGTTGTCCTCTGAGCGATAGAAATCTCTCGCCTCTGAAGTAGTCCACACGGACCACCTGGAACTCCAATCTCCTTGTCCCACAAGGAATTGGAAGGATTTGCACCCTCCTGTCAGCATACTACTCACTGACACACTCTCCAGCCACCAGTCGCTTTCTGTAGTTGTCTTTCCCTTGTTGTGCCTCCCTTATCGGGTAGCACTTGTTCGGGCTCTCCCGGTTACCAAAACTAGAGAGAACGACAACTTTACAGAGCAACTGGTTGCACTGTGTTGTTCTTTGAGAAGCCCCCAATATCCCTATATATATAGGAGGGTCATGGGACAGGGTTCTCTATCCCGGGCAATGTGGGACTAAAGTAGGAGTAGAAGAGTTCTAGATTTTCCACAAAAACAACCAACTCGCAACCTGAACCGATCGTTTCATTTCTGAAATGGTCGGTTGGGGACCTGAGCCGGTCGGTTGACACCTCAAACGATCGGTTGGGACCCATGAAACGGTGGGTTCATTTCTAAATCGGTGAGTTCGTGGTCCTGATCAGTTCCCGATTGACTTTTCCTCTTTTGTTTCTAATTGGTACCAAATACCAATCCTTGTTCCAATCAAATTGGGCAAGTGAAACGAAAGGAAATTTCTCACCAATCCTACTTTCCCAACTTGCTCAGTTGGACCAGTTGAACCGATCGTTTCAACACTTGAAGCGATTGTTTCACCCTATCCATCAGCCGATCGACTCACCATCTGAGCCGATCAGTTCACCAAGCTCAACCGATCGGTTCATCACATGAGCCGATCGGTTGGGAGTGTAGATTGTGTAGAATCAATCAATTGCAGTTTCAATCAATCCAATACTTTAATCAATCAATCCAACCTTGAACATTATGATACTGAGCTATCAATTGATTGAGTGTTTAATTGAACTACTAAACTCCTTTAGTAATCAATCTAAACATTTTTTGTGGACAAAATTCCTCTTCCAGGTTAACTCCTATGTGTGTGACCCTACAGGTCCATTTCACGTTGGCAGTGAAAGTCCATAACACTTATGACTTCACAAGAAAAGAGTGGTGCCTAGTCACACATCACTGCTACCCAAGTGAAATAGAAAGTTGGAGAACAACTTTCAATCCTACAATCCGTGAATGGTGTTACAGTGAATGTATAATTCCATTGTCACTGATATCTTGAATGAACTCGAGGCATGGAACAATCATCCTGTCAACGTTCATTCACTTTCTTGATCTCAGAGTAGATTGGAAGAGATATGCATGACATCAATATCACATACTGATTCACACATGTGTGCATGCCTTTCTCAATCCTACTCATCAAGTGGCCATGGATATCAAACTCCCTCAGGAGGGACAAATCCCATATCTATCACTCACCCCTCAAAAGCCCCATGTGTCAAAGCCACCCAATCATCACCTTTATAACAACCCATGTTTCAGGACTGCGTTTGATGATGTCAAAGTGTGCCCAACGACATGTGTTGAGTGTAGTGATTTTAGGTCAAAGAATCACACTCACCACCATCACTGTGAGTACTGAATGTGACTACCATGTCATGGTTCCATGTGTCAAACTCACGGTGGGTCTGTCCGGTACACTTGTTCTCTAACAAGTACCTATGTGTTTGGTTTGATATCTCTATATCATGACTAATGAGATTCTGTCATCAACCAACACCACAATCTAGTTTTGTGTGTCATTGCTGTCTATCTACCTTCCACAATGACATCCGACTAGGGACATAATGAGAATGTACAAACTCTTAGCATCTGTATGATCTCATCGTTCAGGTCCTGAACCTGAAGGCATACATCATTGAGTACTCTCATTCTCTAGACATTCAATCTGTTCTATCACTATCTCATATGACTGAACCAGAAAGAATTGTAAGCTTGCCTTTGATGTTTATCAAATCAATCTTAATGTATCCCACCAATCATCCCATGATTAGCTCTTAGGGCATACATACCAACAGATACTATGTATACCACCCAACTAATGACAAAGTGTTTGTTGCTAGGAATGTTGTATTCCTAGAAATGGAATTTATTTCCAAAGGAAGAAGTGGGAGGAAAGTGGAACTCGAAGAAGTTTGAGGCCGATAAGAAAACATTTAACCAATAGATGAATTAGAGGAAAATAGAGAATCACAAGTGGTTGTGGAATCTCAAAATCCTCAAGTAACACATGAATCTCATAGATCTAGTAGGACACGCCTTGAGCCAAGTAGATTTGGATATCTTCTGACTCAAGAAGGCGGTGAGTTGGTCATAAATGATGAGCCAACTACCTATCTAGAAGCTTCAGAGGGACAAGATTCTGAGAAATGGCTTGAGGTCATGAGATCTGAGATGGAATCCATGTATACCAACAAGGTATCGACCTTGGCAGATCCACCTGAAGGTGTAAAACCCATAGGGTGCAAATGGGTCTTCAAGAAGAAGACCGACATGGATGGCAATATGCAAACTTATAAAGGTCGATTGGTTGCAAAGGGGTTTAGACAAGTTCAAGGTGTTGACTATGATGAAGCCTTTTCTCCAGTTGCCATGATTAAGTCCATCAGGATCATGCTTGCTATTGCAGCCTACTATGACTATGAGATTTGGCAGATGGATGTTAAAACCACATTCCTTAATGGGAATCTTGTCAAGGATGTGTACATGACACAACCTGCAAGGTTTTATAAATGTAAAGGATGAAAATAAAGTCGGTAAGCTACATAGGTCAATCTATGGATTGAAGCAAGCATCTCAGAGCTGGAATCTTTGATTTGACAAAGCAGTCAAAGAGTTTGGCTTTAGTCAAAAATGAAGATGAACTGTGTGTGTACAAGAAGGTTAGTAGGAGCATGACTACATTCCTCATATTGTATTTAGATGACATACTATTGATGGGGAATGACATTACTACTTTACAAAAGGTAAAGACATGGCTTGGAAATACATTCTTAATGAAAGACTTAGGAGAAGCATCCTATATCTTAGGAATCATATCTATAGAGATATATCTAGAAGGCTTCTTGGACTAAGTCAAAGAACATACATTGACAAAGTGTTAAAGTGATTCAATATGGAGAACTCAAAGAGAGAAAACATACCCATGGTACATGAAGTTCCCATCTCTAGAGCTCAATGTCCCAAATCTTGTGAAGATAGGGAACGCATGAGTGGTATTCCATTAGCATTTGCAATTGGATCCATCATGTATGCAAATTTTTACACCCGTCTCGATGTCTTATATGCACTGAGAATGATGAGTAGATACTAGTCAGATCCTGAAGATGCTCATTGGATAGTTGTGAAGATCATCCTAAAGTACTTGAGAAGAACTAAGGATCAGTTCCTCATCTATAGTGGTGAGGAATAGTTGGTGATAAAGGGTTACACCGATGCAAGCTTCTAAACCGATTATGATAATTACAGATTGCAGTTAGGATTTCGATTTCACTTCACCAATGGAGTTGTGATCTGGAATAGTTCCAAGAAAGAGAGAGTTGTGGATTCTGTGACAGAGGTTGAGTATATTGCTGCATCTAATGCAACAAAGGAGGTTGTGTGGATAAAGAAGTTCATCTCTGAACTTGGGGTAGTTCCTAGCATCTATGATGCAATTGAACTTTATTGGGACAACAATGGAACTATTGCACAAGCTAAAGAAACCAGATCACATCAGCGATACAAGCACATATAGAGGCACTTCCATCTCATATGAGAGATCATACAATGAGGAGATGTGAAAATTTACAGAGTACCAACTAAAGACAATATTGATGATCCCTTGATTAAGGCACTTTCACAGCAGAAGCATGATGGTCATGCTAGATCAAAAGGATTGAGATTCATGGGTGATTGGCTCTAAGTGAAAGTGGGAGTTTGTTGGTATGTATGCCCATAGAGCCAGTCAGATGATGATTGTAATGGCATACTTTGTAAATGATTTGAATAATAATAAAGGCAATTTCCGTCAATATGTTTAATGTATTTTGAGATAATGATATAACATGTTATATGTCTAAAGAATCATATTACTCAATGAAATATGTCTTCAGGTTATGGACATGAACAATGAGATCATACATATGTTAAGAGTATACATTCTTGTTATGTCCCTAGTCAGTTATTGTTGTGGAAATATCCATAGACATCAATAATACATAAGACTAGTGTGTGTGTTGGTTCATGACAAAATCTCATCAGTCAGGATATATAATATTAAACCAAGTACATAGATACATGTTAGAGAATAGTGTATCAAGTAGAACCAGTATAAGAGTGATGCATGGAAACCACACTTGGTTAGACAGGATCATCTCTTACAGTATTGTTGGTGACTGTGGTTCTTAGACCTGAAATCACAACACTCATCACATGTTGTTGGGTACACTTTGATATCATCAAACGTAGTCCTGAAATATGGATTGTTATAAAGGTGGTGATTGGGTGGCTTTGAAACATGGGGTTTTAACTGTGAGTGATAGATATGGAATTTGTCCCACCTAAGGGAGTATGATATCCTGGCCACATGATAAGCGAGACTGAGAAATACATGGGCATGTACATGTGAGTCAATATATGATATTGAGCTTGCATATATCTCAGATAGTTTGCTCAAGTTCAAGAAACATGGATTGAACTTTTGTAGAGGATGACAACTCCATGCCTCGAGTTCAATCCAGATATCAACGACAAAGGAACTAAACATTCACTATAACCCCAATCATAGATTGTAGGTTGAAAGTTATTCTCAAACTTTCCTTTTCACTTGGGTAGCACTAATGTACGACTAGGCACAACTCTCTTCTTGTGAAGGCATAAGTTAGTTATGGACATTCACTCTTAACTTATAGGCGAGGGGTTCATCAAACATACACCTTAACCAATGGGTTTCCCTTTCCTCTAAACGTGAGGAGTGCCATGTTTGAATCTATAGAAACTCAAATCTCATCATGAGCATCAGGGGCACCAAGTACTGCTACTTCCCCTCTTAGGTCTAGGAACCCTATGTTCACTTTTCTGCAAGAGATGTCCAACTGCATGCTCAACATTCTAACCACGAACCAAGCATGTACGAGGTACATCATGCACGTCCTATTATCCTTTCACTTGAACAACACCTCATAGTTGAGCCCTCCTCAAGGACAACCAGCTAGGTATAAGGCCTCACATCTTGCCAATATACCTCCTCAGGGTCTAAGGAACTCTTCTTCCTATCCCTAGAAGGTAAGATAGGATCCTACAACATCCATAACTTGGTTCAAGAAGTCTCTTTCCCTTTCTAGTTTTTGGTTCCTCTAAAAGCAACCACAACCATCCAGGTCAACACATATCCAACTTCTAATGGTTCCTCGTATCTCAAAGTCTAAGCTTCCAACCTTCTTGCTCGGGTCTTGCTCTCTCTCTCTAGAGCTAACCCTATAGACAACCTTACCACTAGAGGTTCTCTTTCTAAGTTGGATCAAGCTCACGCGCATACACCTACATGGGTGAAACGTATGATCAAACCTATGTTTGCTCAAGATTATTCATAGCTCTTTATGCTTATCTCATAAGCTATCCAACATGCCTTTCTGGCCAGGGTTTTAACCTACTACTCATACTACTCACGTACTCTAGGTGCATACTCTGCCATGCTCATATAAGCCCATAGGGTTTCTATATGGTCATCACTAACCTCATCAATGAAGGAGTTATCCTTCACCCTAACATACATGACCCTACCATGGTTGGGTCACCAAAAGGTACTAGGTCAGGCAACCTCACATGTCTCGATATTATCATAGGGATTCAAAACTTCCATCTCATCATGCCATCTCTCTCTCTAACCACCACTTAGGGTTAGGGTTAGCATCATCCTCAGAAGATGCGCCAAGTCTCTACTTATAATTGAGGTCTCTACCTCCAAGACTAACTCTCTTTACTCATCCTCCTGACAAGAAGGTCTAACCTCATGTCTCTCCTGAGGGCATGACAACACGTCATATGACATAAGCATGCAACTAATCTTTAGTTTACGCTTAAACTATTAAACTTATGTCCATGATATCTTATTTACATGCTTTTCAATAACTTGGTGGAGGATTCCTTAACCTGATCATACATACCCTGACCTCAAGAGGGTGAGGAAGAGAGAGAAAAACCCTAAACCTTAGAATCTTAACAGAATTAGTGTTGAGAAGGGATGAAAATAGATGAGAGAGTCCTAAAGGTATCTTATTTCAAGTCAAATCCTAAAACATTGGCCAAGTAGTCACACAGATCCAAGAGTCCTTATATTCTGACTAGCGGTGTAGAGGAAAATATTTCCAGCCCCCAGACGTGATCCTTTTCTAGACACCTCTGTCTTTCGGAAAATCCTCTAATAACTCCCTCGGTTCTTTGGAATTTGTAAAATTTAATAATTACTAAAGATTACATGAGGAACCAAGGCTCTGATACCAAATGTAACAACCCCGCCTCCTAGTAACCCCCAATTAAGGGAGACCAAGAGGTCAGAGTCGTTATCCCAATTTCCCATATCATAGGTTTGACAAATAATCAGTAAAAATTATTAAATTCTACCATGACTATACTGAAAGATAGAATAAAATAAAACTTTACATACCTTTTTCAAAAACTTGGATATCTAACTTCTATCCACATCTACACTCTATTCTAACTAATCCTCCATGCACTTTATTTCTTAATTTCACAATATGCCACTTTACTGTTGTCCTTTCCAATTTGTACCTAAAATGCCGATAAACAAAATGTCGGTCAACATAAATGAATATGTCGGTATGTGGGGAAAATAATAATCATGCAATTAACTGTAACCACATATTGCAACCAATTAAGATTTAACAAACAACTTTACATTTTAAGCATAACTACTCAATCCATACATACCCTAGCCTCTGTGTTGTCCCTGCAGTGGACTTGGAGGCTACCTTCCTTATGGTAGATCCCCATTAAACCCCTCATGATCCTACCTAATAGGTGAATCAATTTCTAGGGTTTAGTCACATGGCACTACCCATAGGTAACCCACTCCTTAACTCATGGTGTGCTAAAGAGTCGCATGGCACTACATGTGGGTTGCCCAATTTCTAACTCATGATAACATGATGTCCTACTTAACAAGTAGGCCATGTACTAGGTTACCCTTTTCATCATTAGCAAAGCCACAGAAGAGGACCAGGATCTGAGCCAGTCATGTATACATATTTATGGTGATAATCATAGTTACTTTATAGTTGCATGAAATAAAAGTCATCCAAGCAGTTGCTTTTAGGCAACCGATAAAACATTCAGGAATCACTGTGAAACTAAAGCAATTAACCATAAGTGTAACCACATACCTGTGATTGGAGATTTGAGATAGAATAATCCAATAAATGCAAGAAATCCAATAGGCAAGCAAGCACACAAAGAGATCCTGAAATATGCATATAATTTCCTATCATTGATCATGCCATCAAGATCTATTAAACCTAGCTTGCTTCCTAGGGTTTCTAGTCCACTTTTAGGGTTTCCATTGCAATTAGGGTTTTTCTTGTACTTTTATTACTGCAAACCCTAGTTAGGAAAAACTAGTTGCAAACCCTAATTAGTTCGTTAAAACCTTCCTAATAGTCTTAGGATCCATTCTAAATTACTTTCCTCACATAAATTCTAAATTAAACACATTAACCACTATTCACCCTAAATTAGGGTTTCTATGTGCATTATAACATATTCATGTGTAAAAACCCCATAGCAAGCATATTATCAACTAAATCTAGTTCAACTCTTATTCTTTTCTTCAACAGGTTACTATATCTCAAGGTAACCTATTTAAGATCTTAAATTCGATTTCCAAACACAATTAGGGTTTTCACATTGTTTAATGTATAATCATGGTTAACCTAAAGAACTTTTGGAGTTAGAAATGATTCATATGGCCTCCAACTGGGCCTAAGTGACATTGCTCTAAAATGAGTTGGGCTTCCTCCTCAGTGATGCAATGTCTGTAGAGACCATCAGTACAGAGCATGAACAGGTATGACTAATCCCAGTGATACTTTTTCACATCGTGCATGAATTTCTTTAGTGCATTCCTGGTGCATTCAGGGTGGATGACACAGCGGCAAGGTAGTTCACATAGTCTGAGTACCATGGAGAAACTTCTGAGACTTTCATAAGATGGTCATATGGAAGAGAATTGTTAATCAGGATCTTCTCAGTTTCCAGAGTGCGGATGCGACTGAGGTGGTCTGCCACAACATTCTTTGTGCCTTTCTCATCTCTTATCTCCGGATCAAATTCTTGCAAGAGGAGAATCCATCTGATTAACCTGGGTTTTGCATCTTTCTTCACTAGGAGGTAACAGATAGAGGCATGATCTGTGTAGACAATGACTTTAATATCATTTTTATTGGATTCCTCACATTCTCCTGATCAATTTTCATATATAACATTCCCCCATCGGATTTACCAAATTATTTGTAGGATTTTTGTAAAATATCATACCTTCCAACCAATCATTGGTTGCCACGTCAGCCCCTTGATAGTAGATCCTCTATAGGGTCCGTCAACCCAGAACCCGGATCTAGTCTTCCTTCATCTTCCTCATGTGTGGGTGAGTCCTGCTCCCCTGCTTCCTCTGTAAAACAGAGTATCAGTAGGTTCCTCCTTTCTACCCCTTTCTAGCCGCCGATCGCCGTCTCTCGATTTCTGAACCAGTGTGTGACTGTTCCATGAGTTATGCCTCTTCACCTGAACTCACTTGGCTTCTCACCACCATCCTTGGTGTTCGGGTTTGGCGACCCCTAGTAACGGTCGCCGGCTTGTAGGAAGGTCCACCGTGGTCGTCTGGATGAGGCTCGGTTGACTCCCTCCTCTCCCCGAGAAGAGTTCAAACCTCTCCTCTGACTCTCCCGACCTTCCCAACTCAAGCAATTGGCCTTCATTACACCAAATTGCTCAAAGGGCAACAAGTCCACCAGAACAGGAAGTGATGAGCTACAAGTTTATAGCGGTGCTTATCGTGAAATTAAGGCATCCAACACATAGGGCACTGCACAAAGGATCTACATAACTCCTTTTATAGGAATGGACGATGGTCTATAGGGTCACCCCACTTTGCCCCTCTTCCTAGATGGTCTGGGATTTGGGGACTTTTCATACAGGGAGAGAAAACATCTGTATAATAGCTCGTTGTATTCGTCTCTCTCTCCCGAAACTATTGCCCCTTATATCGTGGAAAATTATCCAGGGAGAAGAGAGAAAAGAGTCCAGGAAGGTTCAGCCTCTTATGTTTTGCTTTCCCGATCTGATCCTGAGGTGGTTGATGATCTATTCACCCTTGAACGCAGATCCTATGGCCCTTAGTCCAAACGAATAGAGTAAGGGAACTGGTCCTGATTTCCTAATTTAAATCAAATCATCACATCACTGATATACTACTCACTTTAGGAAAACTTGCTAAAACTATATCTCTCTCCTTGTTTATCCCTTTTCATCCAAATTTTAAAGGAAAGTCGATAAAGACTTATTCTACTTATATTCCAAATTTGGGACTCAAACTCAATAGGAATGAGGTATTTTCTTCCCATGCAAGTTATCTAATAATAAGGCATATATTAAACATATTTTCTCTCTCTTATCTTTCTATTTTCTTTATTTGGATTCATTTTACCATTACAAACCTTGTGGATACGAAAATCCACCCATGATGACTCAATCAAACATCTTTCCACTTATATTACATATTTTATCATTATCTCCAAAAAGCAATATTTAATTGATCTTTTCTCTTTCTTGTTGCATTATCTTTGCAACTTGGACTCCTTGGAACCCAAGGAGCCCAAAAGGAACAAAATCCATCTTTGGAGAATATTCCTTTTCCTTCTAAAGTTTTCTACCTCTTTTATTTCGCCCTTTCTTAATTATTCATTTACTAATTGAATTTCCTTTTTCTTTCCCTCTTATCAAGCCCAACAGCCAATAAAGCCCACTAAGCAACCAACAAGGCTATTATAAATGAAATTCATTTATTCCAAATCAAATCACACCATTATGTATTCATACATCTTTAATACACGAAATTACATTTCTCCCCAAAAGAATCTGAAAATTGGGGTTGTAACATCCTTCCCCTCTTATAAGAATTTTGTCCTCAAAATTCCATCAAGCATACAAACAATTTAGGATAAGACTTTTCCATGTCCATCATTGTCCCCTATGTGGCTTTACCCTATCCATGGTGCTTCTAAAGAACCTTTATCATCACATATTCTTTCCTTTGAGTTCTTTCACCTTGGCATCTAGAATCCTCACAGGTGACTCAAGACATTTCAGCCTCCCTTGGGGCTTACTAGGTTCATTGCTCAGCACATGACTCAGGTACCTCACATAGTGATCTATATTAGACACATGAAACTCATCACACGTCACATTATCCTTACGGGTAAGGTCAAATATAAATAACTCCACCAATCCATCTCAAATGGACCCTTGTATCGGGGACTCAACTTTCTCAGCTATAGCTCAGAGGGGTCGGATTTTCATATCACATATTCTCCCATAGTGAACAACATGTCAGTCTACTTTTCATTAGCTCATGACTCATGTCGTCCCTGGGCTCTCTTTCAACCATCGCACGATCAAAGTGACTTTATCTACACACACTGTGGTCTTTTTCTGACCTTCGTGAGGTCCCTTCACCAACACTTTCTTGATGAAGTGGTGACTGACACAATCTCCCTTATAGAGCTTCTTTTCATCTCGATATAGGCTATGTTGGTTATCATCACATCTCTCATAGGGAAAGAACTTCCCTCCCCCCATTTATCACCCTAAATTAGCACACATGCTCTCTTCAGACCCTCTTTTTTGGATCATACTAACCATTAGTTAGGGGTGATAAGTTGTACTCTCATCAAGTTCTTCTTATACCTACTTCCACCGCATGGAAGTGAACCTTTAGATCACACTCAAGGACCTTTGAACTCGCATTATGGTGTAGTTGAACCATCTCTCTCTCTTACATGTAGTCCAACTAAATTTGTCCCTTGACAATACTCCCTCTTTCTCTTAGACTATGTCATTTAGGTAAGGCGACCCACCGTAACCGATATTGCATTTTGACCTTCCTTGGTCCATGGGAGACTTACCACAACATCCATAGTGATGAACTCCCATTCCCTCTCAGGGACTCTTTATCCTCTATATCAACTCATTGGGTTACTGGTGTTCGTCCTTCCCCTCTTGGCATGCATGGCGACAAGCCACATGAAACTTCATCTTACATATCCACATTCCTACTGCAATTTACTATTTTAGTAGTACAACGGTGTATGATGAACTCAAAATCATTATCTCTTGTATGTCATGATTCCTTAAGGTTGATTCCTCAGAAACCCTAAAATACTCTAGTCAGGGTATCATCACCTTCTTTCCCATAGAAGTGCATATGAGGTTCTACAACCATCATTTCATCATGAAAAGCCCTAGGCTGGATAACTAGGCAACCACTAACTCGATCAACGGATCTTGTTACATCTGAGTGTTAT
Organism: Alisma plantago-aquatica; assembly: GCA_963693085.1. Lineage (NCBI taxonomy): Eukaryota > Viridiplantae > Streptophyta > Magnoliopsida > Alismatales > Alismataceae > Alisma > Alisma plantago-aquatica. The sequence goes on from OY856412.1 coordinate 995,926,541, forward strand.
CCAAACATATCTCACAACTTACGATTCACCTAACCACCTCTTCCAACCTATCCCCTAGCTAAGCTAGATAGATGCCTCTCAATAAGAGTGTCCATTACCACCTCACATACTTATGTGTTAGGTAATGCTAGAGACATACACCTCCATGTATTCCACTTATTATCTCATCTCAAACTCTAAGTTTATCTTCATCAAGAAAACTTTGAGCTCATCCTCTTAGTTATCGAACCCATCCTTGTATAACTCATATATTCCACATAGATCATGATAAAAATATCCTCATAAGATGACTACTTTAGTCCTCTTGGTGTTTGTAAACCATCCATACATCATACGCTCCACAAGGGTATGCTATTATCTCTATCCTCATACATCATAGCAACGTTTCCACTCACACCATCTTTATCCTTGGTGTATGGCATGCATATTGTGCTATCTCTCACCCCCATAATGAGAGGAAATAAGCATTGGGCTACAATCCAAATACAAAGTTCTTCACGTTCCAAGAGTAGAGATGGTACATCCCACTTTTCCAGTACACCTTCAGTCTAATTTGTAATGTGTATCACATGTCTCCACATCATGATCATTTCGATATCAAGGTTACTTTCACAGAAAATTGGTTTTGAATACAATTGATTCATCACACCATCCTTAGTCATCTCCTCTAGGTCTCTAGGATGTTGGCACTTTTGGGGTCATCCCTCTTCCCTTATGCATCCAGAGAGTGCCCTCCTCATCTGCCCTTTGGGTCCCATGAGTTTGTGAATGTGATCAATCTCCTAACCTGTAGCCCTCCGACAATGATAGTGGTTACCTCCCAACCCTATGGTCATGTGCAACTAGGGAATTAGACAACTCCTACACTCATCGGTCTTATCCCTACCAAACCCTAGGATAGACTTAGAATTCAACATAGTACATGTCCAATGTGAAACCTTACCCAAGTCTCCATCATCTCTGTCGACATTCATTGTCTGGCTTACATCCATTCATAGGGGTCATGGTAACCTACCTACTTTGGTCAGGCCCCACACTGGTTACCTCCATGGTAACACATCCACATGCACTTAGAGATGGTTATCTATGGGTATGTAGGTTCATTCTCATACTCTGTACTCTCCACTTAGCTTCTCAAGATCCTATGAGACCTCTTTAGGTTACCTAAAACCCAACAAAAGTGGATCCATACCCTACAGAAGGTTCCCTTCCCAGGATAGGAGGAAACTACATCTTGATAGTAACAAAGGTCACAAACGTCCCTTCGTCTCAGGTTTATATCCACATGAGCATGCTTAACCCTATCAAGCTACTAGGGCACGTATCTAGTAAGCAAACCACCTAGTAAACCATGCCAGGTCCTCATGATAGGTCCTACTTGTTCTCATTCCTCCATATTGGACCAAGATCATACTGTCCATGTCACCAACTTATAGGCGAGGGGTTCATCGAACATACACATTAACCAAGGGGTTTCCCTTTCCTCTAAACATGAGGAGTGTCATGCTCGAATCTATAGAAACTCAAATATTGTCATGAGCATCAGGTGCACCAGGTACTACTACTTCCCCTCTTAGGTCTAGGAACCCTAGGTTCACTGTTCTACAAGAGTTATTCATCTGCATGCTCAACATTCTAACCACGAACCAAGCATGTATGAGGTACATCATCCACATCCTATTATCCTTTCACTTGAATGAATGACACATCAGAGCGGATCCCTCCTCAAGGACAACCAACTAGCTATAAGGCCTCACATCTTGCCACTATACCTCCTTAGGGTCTAAGGAACTCTTCTTCCTATTCCTAGAAGGTAAGGTAGGAGCCTACAACATCCATAGCTCGGTTAAAGAAGGCTCTTTCCCTTTCTAGGGTTTGGTTCCTCTAAAGGCAACCACAACCATCCAGGTCAGCACATATCCAACTTCTAATGGTTCCTCGTATCTCGAAGTCTAAGCTTCCAACCTTCTTGCTCGAGTCTTACTCTCTCTCTCTCTAGAGCTAACCCTAAAGACAACCTTACCACTAGAGGTTCTCTTTCTAAGGTGGATCAAGCTCACACGCATACACCTACATGGGTGAAACGTATGATCAAACCTATGTTCTCTCAAGATTATTCATAGCTCTTTATGCTTATCTCATAAGCTATCCAACATACCTTTTTGGCCAGGGTTTTATCCTACTACCTGTACTACTCATGTACTCTAGGTGCATACTCTGCCATGCTCATATAAGCCCATAGGGTTTCTATATGGTCATCACTAACCTCATCAATGAAGGAGTTATCCTACACCCTAACATGCACAACCCTACCATGGTTGGGTCACCAAAAGGTACTAGGTCAGCCAACCTCACATGGCTCAATATTAGCATAGGGATTCAAAACTTCCATCTCATCATTCCATCTCTCTCTAACCACCACTTAGGGTTAGTGTTAGCATCATCCTCAGAGGATGTGCCAGGTCTCTCCTTATAATGGAGGTCTTTACCTCCAAGATATACTCTCTCTACTCATCCTCCTGACAAGAAGGTCTAACCTCAGGTCTCTCCTGAGGGCATGACAACACATGTCATATGACCTCAGCATGCAACTAATCTTTAGTTTACGGTTAAACTATTAATCTTATGTCCATGCCATCTTATTTACATGTTTTTCATTAATTTGGTGGAGGAGTCCTTAACATGATCATACATACCCTAACCTCAAGAGGGTGAGGAAGAGAGAGAAAAACCCTAAACCTTAGAATCTTAACAAAATTAGGGTTGAGAAGGGATGTAAATAGATGAGAGAGTCTTAAAGGTATCTTATTTTGAGTGAGATCCTAAGACATTGGCCAGGCAGTCACACAGATCTGGGAGTCCTTGTATTTCGACTAGCGGTGTAGAGGAAAATATTGCCAGATGTGATGGAATGGACTTTTAGAATCCTAAAATGTCCAATGACTTAAGTGAAAACATATGGTTGAGTTAGATTGAGAGTTCCAAGCTTTTGACAAAGTAGGTGTGTTGATGTGAGGTTGATATCATGATTAAGATCTCTCTTTTAATGCCTTTTTGAGGAATTTAATTGAATGGTCTAACAGTTTATTTTTGGCACTAAATTTTAGTAGAAGGTAGCTTGAGTTGTGAGGAAGCTATGGTTCAAATTTGGTGGCAATTGGAGGTTCCTAGACCAAGATAATGTGGTTCGAAAGTGATGTGAAAATGTATACAATCATGTATGATTGGCAATGGTTCAATTACATTAGCTTAGGCTTTGATCAATATATTTGTCATACTCTATGTGTTATGTTTTGGCTGCATGATAAAAGATCTACAGTACATAGTCTTGACCCAGTGGACAAAGCATTCAGATGGAGATGCCACGGATCTGGCATTTTGCAGATTTTGTGTGACAACACATCCCACTATCACACAGACAGCGAGGTGTTACGTGAAAATGTGCGGAAATCACCATAACCACAGATTACCAAAAACACAGGTTAATTAAAACCGATTGTGGAAAATGGAATAACTGAGAAACTATTACATTTAGGTCCTCATCCTACAGGGAAACATGTTATATAGACATTTACAAGTCTTGATACGTGCCCACAGCTTAGAAGAACAGCTGTCTAGCCATCACATGAGTTCATCACCTGTTTATACATACAGAGCGGCCCACATCTGACCAGCAGCAGGATATACAAAACATCAACAGTTATACAGCATGAAACAATGTCAAAACACCTCCACGGACCTGAGAGTACAGGGATGACTCTAGGACTCTACTACAAACAACCAAAACAGTAGTGTATCCATCGCTTGCCTTGTACTGCTCGTCTTGCTGCTCGGCCGCAACCCCACGAAAACCACCACGCCTAGCTCAAACACCTAAAAAGGGTGTAAACCAGCGGTGTGAGGCACACAGTCCCAGTGAGAAACATAACTCCCCGCCAAAACTACAAAACCTCAGAAAGATGAAAGCAAAAATAGAAGATACTGATGAAAAGTATAATAAGAGCAGTCTATAGAGCAAAGCTATATATATACTATCAAGCTTACCAGAAGTACGGAAGGCATAATACCAAAGTATTTCTTTATGGAACATGATTAACAAGATAAGATTTATAGGGTCTTACCACATAACACAAGTGTGTATAAGTAACTGCAAGGTATAGCAAGATTAACTACACAAGCAAGGCCTCAACCAATGTTCCGTGTTTTGCCTTAAGAAGTAAATACTATTCGGCTGGATTATGTATTATTATGCCGTGAGGAAGTGAGCTGTACTGCTCAAAACCAACTTTCGGTTGCGAAACCCAAGCTGGTGCCATACAAGGTCAATGGAAGAGCTGGACTCCATGACCTCCCACCTCGTGGTCAGTGCATGAGTAAAACACAAGCAGGACCGCAGTCTCATGCTTAAGTGTCCTCAACCACAGGGTCAGGCTACCCTCTTCCTAGCCCGCCTCGGTACAGGTATCGGCACTAGTGAAACTGAGCCACGGGCCTATTCACCGTGTTCAGTGCCATGAACGCATTCATTCTCCCATATCACATATCCTGAGCCATGGGTCTATTCACCATGCTCCTCACATATTGAGCTACGGGCCTAAATCCACACTCTGGAGTCTACAACTGAAGTTGTACTCATACCTCCTCATTTTCGGCTAGGATAAACCACACATATCCAATAATATGTGCTTCCAGGTTAATCTGCAGGAGAACCAGTTTCACCATCACCAGCTCCTGACGATGATGGATCTATGGCCAGGGCAACTACATGATCCATTAGGATGTAATTCCTTATTTGTGATAGATCATCATGTTTCAGGTTGATTTGACTTGTAATACATTATCACAATCCTTTCCATAAGGTTTTCTGACTATAGATGTAAAGTATTTCAACATTTGATCATATTAAAGTTTCTTAATACTTCTATAAAAGTTATACTTCATTTATAATCTCCTTGAACACTTTAAGAGATTCATGTTTGTATTTCACCAAATACAAACCCCATACCAACTGATATAATGAAGTACAAATAACTATATTTAGCATTTATTCTATAAGATCTTCATAAATCAACATGTATAAAGCCTAATAGAATACTTGCTCTCTCCACTACACCTATTGAGAGGTGGTTTGTCATGTTGCTCATAAATGAGACTTGCATGTCTCTTGTTGATTCAATAATTAAAAGAGTCTAGATAAAAATAAATATGGATTCTAGAAATGTATTTCTCATATATGTGCTCTAGATGACAATGCTAAAGATTGTTTGAGTTATCAATTATAATCTTTTAGTATTTACATTATAAACATTCATCTTTAGATCCTTTCATATAAAGATCACTAGATGTTTGGGGCATCTCCAGACAAGATCACATCTTTGAAATAGAACCATCAACAACTCTTTATTTATAATCATCCTTGTCATTCAAGATGCATAAAATAAAATGTTTCTATTTTGGCATAATGAAATAAAAGTTCAACTAACTCCATTACATGCTCAATGGGCGGAGATAAATTCTAAATGTAAACTAACGTTGCGGCAACTCTTGATCCACACAGTCCATCCTAGGCCTTTCATAAAGGCTTTACTTTTTATCAGATCTTGCACATCAACATATGTCAGATCTAAATCCGATATATCATACCAAGATGAAGAATTAAACAAATTTATCTTATAACATATATACCTGAAGTAGAGGCCTTTGCCCCTTCCTTCTTCTTCTTTAATTCCTCCAGGAAGAGAGACCAATTCCTTTTCCAATGTCCAGGCTGGTGATGGTGGTGACAATTGCATCCCTACTTTACTCCTTCATTTTTTAGTGTTGAAGAGGTAGGCTCCTGGACAACTTTAGAACTCTTCTTAGCTTTGCCTTTTCCTTTAGACTTTCCCTTTGTCTTGTTGGTCATCATCACATATTTGGGCTTGTATTTCTTCATTTGTGACGTAGCTATTCTCAACATGCTTAATAACTCTATCAATGACTTGTCAAAGTCATTTATGTTGTAGTTCATGACAAACTGACTATATGACTTGGGATAAGACTATAAAATGACATCATTGGCCAACTCTTGACCCAAGGGGAATTTCGGTATAGCCAAGTTCTCCACATACCCAATGAGATTGAGTACATGAGGACCTACTAGCTCTCCTTCTGCCATATTACATTTCAACAATGCCTTAGAGACATCAAATCTCTCATGTCTTTCTTGATCTTGGAACACGTTCTTAAGATGTGTGACCATATCAATAACATCCATGTTCTCATGTTGCCTTTACAACACTTAGTTCATGGAGCATAGCATTAGATACTTGACATCAATGACATCTTCAGTATGCTTCTTGTAAGCAACCTTGTTATCCTTAGGTGCATTGGGAATGGGTTCATTTGGCTCTGGTGTCTTTAGGACATAGAGCATGTGCTCCTATGAGAGAACAATTCTCAACATCCTGAACAAGTCACAAAAATTATTCCCATTTAAATTGTCCATCTCAAAGATTGATCACAGTGAAAAGTTGTTTCTGTGTGTTTCCATTTGATTCTACAAAAGTATTTACAATTTTGCCAAAAACTCATTTTTTGATTTGATTTGATTAGAATTGATGATATTAATTAGGTCTTTAATTAGCTATCACTCTCATTGTTTTGATCAAATTGTCAACCCTCAATTGTCAGTTTGGAAGATTACAGTGAACAATATTCTAATGAGCTAAGATCCAAAATAATTTAACTATTACCCGACCAACGCCAATGTCCATAATCAATCATTAAGGTAGACAAAATTTGCCAATTGCATCTTATGCAATTATTGGATAGATGATATGCTTAACTCCTTGCCATAATCATTTGCATGCCTCTAGGTGCTTAATCCTATTAAGATCACCCAATTAAGCTTGGCCCAAATCCAACATAATAATAATGCGCCCTGCTTGAGCGGATCTGCATTACTACCATCACACTTCCACTAGATGGACATCACACCACGCTAGGACGTAACCTAAACCTAGTCGATTAAGCTTTTCATGTATGCTACTAATGGAAAGCATCCCAAACTTAATATGTTTGATTGAGGGATTTTATATTTATCACATATATATACGTATACATATCCAATCACCACATACAAGTACATATCATATACATGCTATATCCCACAACGTAAACATGTAATATTAAACATTAGTGATGGTGATGGACATATCTATGTAGTTCCTTGGAGCCACAAGGAATTACCACCACCTAGGTCTACAACACATGCATGGACCTCTTGTTGGTGTAGATCTATGCTTGCCAATCTGGGTTGATCGGTTCAACCCTTGAACCCGTCATCATGACCCTAGCTGTCAGTTGGTCATCTGAAAATGTTTCATTGGCCTCCTATCCAATCGATGTCTAGACACCTCCAAGTGATTGGTTGGGTCCACCAGCCAGTTGGTTCACTCCTCCTATGGTCTGCCCTCCTCGGTCCTTCAGCTGATTAGCTCGTCAAGTGAAGTGGTCATCTCACCTGATGCTAATCGTCATCTTTTTCATTGCAAGAAAAGAAGATATCCTATTGCTATTGAACTTATTACATGGTAATGAGAAACCTTGAGTTACATTTAAGGGGAGAAGATCTAGTAAAGAATAATACTTTTACATTGGGAAGAAGATGGTAGAGGCTCAATATGAAAATTGAGATAAAATAGGAATAAAATGACCCATCCAACCACACATAGATATTTGGGTTATTGGCCATAACCATGATATACATCCACCATCAAAACTTTCTTTTAGGGTGATACATGTAAATTGGATATATATATATATATAATTTTGGGATTATATGTGGTTTTTATTAGATATATACAAAAATTATTTTATGTATTCACATCATATGCAATAAATAAACGATGAAGACCAAAAATCCGATCCTATCGATTATCCCAAAAGATAGTAAATTGACGTGGCTCTAATACCATTTTAGGAAAATAACGGATCTGAGTAGGCAGTGAAATTTTTTTGTCCTTATTTCCCATAACAACAAGACCATGTCAAATACTATGCAATGGAAATAATGGTTTAATGAGATCATACCTGGTCCTGGAGAAAATCCAGCGACTACAACTCATTGCGGTAGTGCAGTACTCCTATTTGCACTGGGACATGTTTGCAACATCTCTTGGTCTTCTCTATGGACTGTAGGCTAACGTTGTCCTCCTAGCGGTAGAAAACAACCTCCTCTCCTCTATAGTAGTCCACATGTACCACCTAGAAATCCTGTCATTATACTAGAACATATAGGAAGGAGTTATCCCTCTCGTTGGTATACTAGTCACCAACTTGCTCTCCCACCATTGTTCTCCCTTTCTATCCATCCCTTTATCAGGTAGGACTTCTTCATGCTCTATATTGGTTAGCATAAACAGAGAGGACGACACTTTTCAGAGGCAATTGATTTCTATCTGAGAAGCCCCCAGTACCCCTCTATTTATAAGAGGGGTTAGGGTTCCCAGTCATTGTAGGGGTGGAAGGGTTCAGAATATCCATGAATTTCTCACCCTACGACTGGTGAAGTAGTTGGTTCACTAGTGAACCGATTAGTTGGTAGTGCGAGCCGATCGGTTCACATAATGAACTGGTCATTTCACATCATTTCCCAATCATAATTGTATTGACGATTTGTTTCCAATTAATGTCCAATATTATGTGAAATGATCAACTATTCTCATGAATCGGGAAAATCACCAGTTGCTCGGTTGGCATGCTTGGTCCAATCAGTTCACTAGGTGAACTGGTCGTCTCACCACTCCTAAGTTGATTGGTTCACCCAGTGAGCCGATCGGTTGGTGTCATGACTCATGCAAAATTCATCCATATCAATTTCCAATCAACCTAACACTCCAAACATTCAATTAAACACATAAACTTGATGATTTTAAGTCTAGTAAATTAATTGATTCTTTAATTGAATACCAAAACATCTTTCATAATAAACTTAAACACCATTCATGAATAAACTCTTGTTATAGGTGCATCCCTTGTGTGTGACCCTATACGTCCCATGTCACATTGGCAGTGAATGTCCATAACTAACTTATGACATCACATGCAAAGAGTGGTTCCTAGTCACACATTATTGCTACCCAAGTGAATGGAAATATGGAGAACAACTTCAACATATAATATGTGTAAGGTGTTATAGTGATTGTATAATTCCTTTATCTTTGATATCCGGAATGATCTTGAGGCACGAAATCGTGATCTCAGTGTTCAATCCATGTTCCCTGAACCTAGAGTAGATTGTTTGAGATATATGTGACCTCAATATCATATATTGATTCACATGTGCATGCACATTCCTTTCTCAGTCTCTCTTATCAAGTAGCCTAGATATCAAACTCTAGTAGGAGGGACAAATCCCATCTACGTCACTTACAGTCAATCCCCATGTGTCCCAACTACGCGATCATCACCGTTTTGACAATTCTTATTCAGGGTTATGTTGGATGATGTCAAAGCATACCGAACGACATGTGATCAGTGTAGTGATTTTAGGTCTAAGAACAAAAATCACCACCTTCACTATGAGAGATCACTATGACCACCATTTATGGTTTCCATGTATCACTCTCAAGGTGGGTCTATTCGATACACTGTTCCCCAACAAGTATCTATGTGCTTGGTTTGATATCACATATCATGACTAATGAGATTCTGTCATCAACCAACGCACAGTCTAGTCTTATGTGTTAGTGATGTCTATCAACCTTCCACAGTAACATCCAACTAGGGACATATAAAAAATGTACATACTCTTAGCATCTGTATGATCTCACTGTTCAAGTCACATACTTGAAGACATACATCATTGAGCAATGTCATTCTTTAGACATTCATTATGTTTCCTCATTATGTCATAACTGAGTGAAACAAAATGAAGTGGAAGCTTTCCTTTATTATTATTATTATTCAAATCCTTTATGTTATATGCCATCACAATCATCATATGATTGGCTCTCCTGGCATACATACCAATAGAATCCCACTTGCATTTAGACCCAATCACCCACAAATCTTATTTTAGTGATTTAAACATGACTATCATGTTTCTGTTGCACAAGTGCTAATTAAGTGAGTTAGCAACACTTTTTCTTTAGTCTATATATTGCATGTTTCTCATATCTTCAGCATGAGATGAAGTTGTCGTAATATGCTATCTGATTTTCCTTGCCTAACCAGTAGCTCCATTGTTGTCATAGTATCTCTACTGTGTCATCAATGGTTGGAACAACTTTAGGTTCATCCATATGAACTTCTAGATCCATATAGTATCCACTCTTGTGTTCATAACATTAGGATACTCGACTTCTATTGTATAATTGAATCAACGGCCAGAGTTCTCCTGAGGTAACTTGACCGACAACCAATTTTAGCCTTTTGGTAGAACCCACTGTCGGCCAAGTTTTCCGTAGGGTAACTCCACTAACAGCTAGCACAGACCATGCTAAAGCAGCTATCAGTTGAGTTTCTTATTAGTTATAAATTCGAGTGATAGTTGGAAATCGCAAGACAATGATAACTATCTATTGAGTTATTCAAAAGGTAACTTGACCGACAACACAATATTGTAAAGTGCTAAAAAGTGTATCTAGTTATTTCAAAGGTTGCAAACTTCAATAACAGATCTATTGCAACCCCCAAAGATGGTTATAATTACTTCCAAGTGTTGCTACTAGCTAATAGGCAACCTCAACTATAAAAAGGGGCGCTTGCACTTCATTCCATGATTACCTTTTATGCATCCTTTATATAATTGAGTGTTTGATCCTTAAAGAATCCCTAATCTCCCTCAATCTAGATTATTTCTCTACATCCAATTGAGTGAGTTAGGAATTCTCTAAGAGAGCTTCTCCATTGTACACCTGTTAAATCTCTCAACTCTTCTTCAAAAATTTCTCTAGAAAAGTCGTGATTTGAAGATTACTTCCTTAAAGAAGGAAATGATGGACTCAAAGATGAAGACCTTCTACATAAATTGATAAGTCCTTATTGAAGGACAAAAATTCTTGGTAGGTAGATAGGTAAAACCTTGTAATGAGCATTGCCTCTTCGGTCCATAAAGGAATGCCAGTTTATCTCTTGTTCTTGAAACTTTTGTTGTAAGTCTTCTTGTGATATATAAAGAGTGAGACAAGGTTGAAAATTTTCAAATATTGACCCCTCTAGGTACTGCATGTACATCTCCTAGTTTGGAGGTCGGAACCACTATAAATATTAACCTTCTTTGGTATTTTCTCAATCTTTCTCTTCCATGCTTTTCATATTTTGAATATCTTTTTACCAAATATCTTGAATGTAATGTCCCCAGATTCTTCCATCTCAAGACATAGAAGGCCTAAGAGGACAAATCCAAAAATGTTAACTAATTGTTTCAGAGAGCGATGCAGAAGCATCATACACATACATGAGCTTACCACTATAATGAATACACCATGAACAATCTCAACATTCAACATGTATATTATAAAATAAATTATTACAACCTACATTTACACATAAGAGAATTTTACACATGTCTGAACAAGTATGATAAGTAGGATCTACACAATAGGTACCACCTATACAACTTGCTCACTTCCTCTCCTTTTATCCCATACTATCTCTAAACCTAGAAAATACGTGAAATAGAGGAATCAAAAAAGGTTGTGTAAATGAGTGAAATACTTGCATTGTAACTGGAATAATGCAAGATTGGAAGAAAGAAAGTAAAAGAAATTATTATTTAAGAGAGAATCATGTAAATCATTCTTTTATACACATCTGTAGATGTGGTTGTACTACGACGTGGGTCAACACCTTATATTACATATATGTTGGGCCCTATCATCCCCTTGGTCTATGGGGATCCCTACCCCTAGGGATATGGGGAGTGTTGACCTTAGTATTTAGTAGAGGGAGAAATACTTATCTCACTTCAATAGTTACAACCCATCTATCTATTTATGTTCTTTTATGTTTTGGCAAAGAATATATTACTTATATGCATCCAAGAACTTATATACAATAAAGCATCCAAAGTATTCCATATCTTATACATCCATGCATGGATAAGTTAAGAATCTCAAAACTCAAGTATGTGATTTTGTAAGTATAAGATGCTAACCCTAACCCTAAGTGGTGGTTAAAGAGAGAGATGGCATATTGAGATGGAAGTTTTGAATCCCTATGATAAGATTGAGCCATGTGAGGACCTTTCGGTGACCCAACCCTGGTAGGGTCGTACATGTTAGGGTGAAGGATAACTCCTTCATTGATGAGGTTAGTGATGACCATATAGAAACCCTATGGGCTTATATGAGCATGGCATAGTATGGGTAGTAGGTTAAAGCCCTGGCTAGAAAGGCATGTTGGATAGCTTATGCGATAAGCATAAAGAGCTATGAATAATCTTGAGCGAACATAGGTTTGATCATACGTTTCACCCAAGTAGGTGTATGTGTGTGAGCTTGATCCACCTTAGAAAGAGAACCTCTAGTGGTAGGGTTGTCTGTAGGGTTAGCTCTAGAGAGAGAGAGCAAGACCCGAGAAAGAAGGTTGGAAGCTTAGACTTTGAGACACGAGGAACCATTAGAAGTTGGATATGTGTTGACCTGGATGGTTGTGGTTTCCTTTAGAGGAACCAAACCCTAGAAAGGGAAATAGACTTCTTGAACCAAGCTATGGATGTTGAAGTCTCCTACCTTACCTTCTAGGGATAGGAAGAAGAGTTACTTAGACCCTGAGGAGGTATAGTGGCAAGATGTGAGGCCTTATACCTAGTTGGTTGTCCTTGAGGAGGGCTCAACTCTGAGGTATCATTCAAATGGAAGGATAATAGGACGTGCATGATGTACCTCATACATGCTTGGTTCATGGTTAGAATGTTGAGCATGTAGTTGGAAAGATCTTGCAGAAAAGTGAACCTAGGGTTCCTAGACCTAAGAGGTGAAGTAGTAGTACCTGGTGCACCTGATGCTCATGACAAGATTTGAGTTTCTATAGATTCGAGCATGGCACTCCTCATGTTTAGAGGAAAGGGAAACCCCTTGGTTAAGGTGTATGTTCAATGAACCCCTAGCCTATAAGTTGGTGACATGGACAGATATGATCTTGGTCCAATGTGGCGGAATGAGAACAAGTAGGACCTATCATGAAGACATGGCATGGTTTAGTAGGTGGTCTGCTTTACGTGTCCTAGTAGCTTGATAGGGTTAAGCATGCTCATGTGGATATAAACCTGAGACGTAGGGACGTTTGTGACCTTTGTTCCTATCAAGATGTAGTTTCCTCCCATCCTGGGAAAAGACCCTTCTGTAGGGTATGGATCCACTTTTGTTGGGTTTGAGGTAACCTAAAGAGGTCTCATAGGATCTTGAGAAGCTAAGTGGAGAGTACAAAGTATGACAATGAACCTACAGACCCATATATAACCATCTCTAAGTGCATGTGGATGTGTTACCATGGAGGTAACCAGTATGGGGTCTGACCAAAGTAGGTAGGTCGCCATGACCCCTATGAAAGGATGTAAGTCAGACCATGAATGCTGAGAGAGATGATGGAGACTTGGGTAAGGTTTCACATTGGACATGTACTATGTTGAATCCTAAGTCTATCCTAGGGCCAGGTAGGGATAAGACCGATGGGAGTAGGAGTTGCCTAATTCCCTAGTTGCATATGACCATAGGGTCGGGAGGTAACATTTATCATTGTCTGGGGGCCATGAGTTAGGAGATTGATCACCTTCATGAACTCATGGGACCCAAAGGGCAGATGAGGAGGGCACTCTCTGGATGTATAAGGGAAGAGGGATGACCCCAAAAGTGTCGGTACCCTATAGACCTAGAGGAGATGACCAAGGATGGTGTGATGACCCAAGTGTATTCGAGACCAGTTTTTCATGAAAGTAACCTTGATATCAAAATGTTCATGATGTGGAGACATGTGATGCATGTTTCAAATTAGATTCAAGTTGTACTAGCAAAGTGGGATGTACCATCTCTACTTTTGGAACGGGAAGAACTCTGTATTTGTACTGCAGCCAAATGCTTATTTCTTCTCGTTATAGGGGTGAGAGATAGGGCAATATGCATGCCATACGCCAAGGATAAAGATGATGTGAGTGGAAATGTGGCTATGATGTTTGAGGATAGAGATAATAGCATACCCTTATGGAGCTTATGATGTGTGGATGGTTTACAAACACCAAGAGGATTAAGGTAGTTATCTTATGAGGATGTTTTTATCATGAGCGATGTGGAATATATGAGTTATACAAGGATGGGTTCGATAACTAAGAGGATGAGCTCAGAGTTTTCTTGATGAAGATAGACTTAGAGTTTGAGATGAGATAATAAGTGGAATACAAGGAGGTGTATGTCTCCAGCATTACCTAACACACAAGGATGTGAGGTGGTAATGGATGCTCTTGTTGAGAGGCATCTATCTAGCTTAGCTAGTGGACAGACTGGAAGAGGTGGTTCAGTGAACCCTAAGTTGTGAGATATGTTTGGCTAACACTCAGATGTAATAAGATTTGTTGATCAAGTTAGTGGTTGCCTAGTTATCCAGCCTAGGGCTTGTCATGATGAAATGATGGTTGTAGAACCTCAGATGCACTTCTATGGGAAAGACGGTGATGAAACCCTGACGAGTGTTTTAGGGTTTTTGAGGAATCAAATTTAAGGAATCATGACATACAATAGATCATGATTTTGAGTTCATCATACACCATGGCACTACTAAAATAGTAAGTTGTAGTAGTACTGTGGATATCTAAGATGAAGTTTCATGCGGCTTGTCGCCATGCAGGCCAAGAGGTGAAGGACAAACACTAGTAACCCAGTGAGTTGATATAGAGGATAAAGAGTCCCTGAGAGGGAATGGGAGTTCATTACTATGGATGTTGTGGTAAGTCTCCCATGGACCAAGGAAGGTCAAAATGAAATATGGGTTACGATGGGTCGCCTTACCTAAATGACATAGTCTAAGAGAAAGAGGGAGTACTGTCAAGGGACAGATTCATTTGAACTACATGTAAGAGAGAGAGATGGTTCAACTACACCATAATGCGAGTTAAAAGGTCCTTGGGTGTGATCTAAAGGTTCACTTCCATGTGGTGGAAGTAGGTATAAGAAGAACTTGATGTGAGTACAGCTTATCACCCCTAACTAATGGTTAGTATGATCCAGACAAGAGGGTCTCAAAAGAGCAGGTGTGCTCATTCAGGGTGATACATGGGGGGCAGTTCATTCCCTATGAGAGATGTGATGACAACCACCATAGCCAGTATCAGGATGTAAAGAAGCTCTGTAAGGGAGGTTGTGTCGGTCACCACTTCATTAAGATAATGTTGGTGAAGGTACCTCGCGTAGGTCAGAAAAAGACCACATTGTGTGCAGATAAAGTCACTTTGATCGTGTGATGGCTGAAAGAGAGCCCAGGGACGACATGAATCATGAGCTAATGCAAAGTAGACTAACATGCAGTTCACTGTGGGAGAATATGTGATATGAAAATCTGACCCCTCTGAGCTATAGCTGAGAAAGCTGAGTCCCCGATACAAGGATCCATTTGAGATGGATTGTTGGAGTTATTTATATTTGACCTTAACCCTTATGATAATGTGACGTGTGATGAGTTTCATGTGTCCAATTTAGAGCACTATGTGAGGTACCCGAGTCATGTGCTGAGTAATGAACCTGGTAACCCCCAAGGGAGGTTGAAATGTCCTGAGTCACCTGTGAGGATTCTAGATTCCAAGGTGAAAGAACTCATAGGAAAGAATATGTGATGATAAAGGTTCTTTGGAAGCGCCATGGATAGAGTAAAGCCACATAGGGGCCAATGATGGACATGGAAAAGTCTTATCATGAATTGTTTGTATGCTTGATGGAGTTTTGAGGACAAAATTCTTATAAGAGGGGAAGGATGTTACAACCCCAATTTTCATATTCTTTTGGGGAGAAATGTAATTTCTCCTACTAAAGATATATGAATAAATAATGGTGTGATTTGATTTGGAATAAATGAATTTCGTTTATAATAGCCTTGTTGGTTGCTTAGAGGGCTTTATTGGCTATTGGGATTGATAAGAAGGAAAAGAAAAAGGAAATTCAATTAGTAAATGAATAATTAAGAAAGGGAGAAAGAAAAGAGGTAGAAAACTTTAGAAGGCAAAGGAATATGTTCCAAAGATGGATTTTGTGCCTTTTAGGCTCCTTGGGTTCCAAGGAGTCCAAGTTGCAAAGATAATGCAACAAGAAAGAGAAAAGATCAATTAAATATTGTTTTTTGGAGATCATGATAAAATTTGTAATATAAGTGGAAAGATGTTTGATTGAGTCATCATGGGTGGATTTTTGTATCCACAAGGTTTCTAATGGTAAAATGAATCCAAATAAAAAAAATAGAAAGATAAGAGAGAGAAAATATGTTTAATATATGCCTTATTATTAGATAATTTGCATGGGAAGAAAATACCTCTTTGCTTTTGGGTTTGAGTCCAAAATTTGGAATATAAGGAGAATAATTCCTTATAGACTTTCCTTTAAAATTTGGATGAAAAAGGATAAACAAGGAGAGAGATATGGTTTTATCAAGTTTTCCTAAAGTGAGTAGTATATCAGTGATGTCACGATTTGATTTAAATTAGGAAATTGGGACCAGTTCCCTTACTCTATTCATTTGGACTAAGGGCCGTAGGATCTGTGTTCAAGGGTGAACATATCATCACCCACCTCAGGAGCAAATTGGGAAAGCAAAACACAAGAGGTTGAACCTTCCTGGACTCTTTTCTCTCTGCTCCCTTGACAATTTTCCACTATATAAGGGGCAACAGATTTGGGAGAGAGAGACGAATACAACAAGCTATTATAAAGTTGTTGTCTCTCCCTGTATGAAAAGTCCCCAAATCCCATACCATCTAGGAAGAGGGGCAAAGTGGGGCGACCCTATAGATCATCGTCCATGCGTATAAAAGGAGTTCTATAGAACCTTTGTGCAGTGCCCAATGCGCTGGAGGCCTTAATTTCGCAATAAGCACCACTGTAAACTTACAGCTTGTCGCTTCTTCTTCCGGTGAACTTGCTGTCCTTTGAGCAATTTGGGGTAATGGAGGCCAATTGCTTGAGTTGGGAAGGTGGGGAGAGTCGGCAAAGATGTTCGAACTCTTCTCGGGGAGAGGAGGGAGTCAACCGGGCCTCATCCAAGCGACCAAGGTGGACCTCCCTGTAAGTCGGTGACCATTACTAGGGGTCGCCAAACCCGACCATGAAGGATGGTGGTGAGAAGCCAAGTGAGTTCGGGTGAAGAGGCGGAACTCATGGAGCAGTCACACACTGGTTCAGAAACTGAGATGCCGTAATCGGCGGCTAGAAAGGGGTAGAAAGGCGGAACCTATTGACACTCTGTTTTATAGAGGATGCAGGGGAGAGGGACTTGCCTGCGTGTGAGGAAGATGAAGGTTGACTGGATCTGGGTTCTGGGTTCTGGGTTGACGAACCCCACAGAGGATCTGCTATCAAGGGGATGACGTGGCAGTTGATGATTGGCTGGAAGGTATGCTATTTTGCAAAAATCTTAGAAATAATTTGGTAACTCCGATGGGGGGAATGTTATATATGAAAATTGATCAGGAGAACGTGAAGAATCCAATAAAAATAATATTAAATCCTGAAATCATTTCGAACTCCAAAAGTGCTTTATGTTAACCATGATTATACATTAAACAATGTGAAAACCCTAATTGTGTTTGGAAATCGAATTTAAGGTCTTAAATAGGTTAACTTGAGATATGGTAACCTATTGAAGGAAAGAATAAGAGTTGAACTAGATTTAGTTGATAATATGCTTGCTATGGGATTTTTACACATGAATATGTTATAATGCACATAGAAACCCTAATTTAGGGTGAATAGTGGTTAATGTGTTTAATTCAGAATTTATGTGAGGAAAGTAATTTAGAATGGATCCTAAGCCTGTTAGGAAGGTTTTAAAAAACTAATTAGGGTTTGAAACTAGTTTTGCCTAACTATGGTTTGTTGTAATAAAAGTACAAGAAAAACCCTAATTGCAATGGAAACCTTAAAAGTGGACTAGAAACCCTAGGAAGCGAGCTAGGTATAATAGATCTTGGTGGCATGATCAATGATAGGAAATTATATGCATATTTTAGGATCTCTTTGTGTGCTTGCTTGCCTATTGGATTTCTTGCATTGATTGAATTATTCTATCTCAAATCTGCAATCGTATGTATGTGGTTACACTTATGGTTAATCGCTTTAGTTTCACGGCGATTCTCGGATGTTTTATTGGTTTCTTGAAAATAACTGCTTGGATGACTTTAATTTCATGCAACTATAAAGTAACTATTATTATCACCATAAATATGTATACATGACTGGCTCAGATCCTGGTCCTCCTATGTGGCTATGCTAATGATGAAAAGGGTAACCTAGTATAGGGCCTACTTATTAAGTAGGACATTAGGTTATCATGAGTTAGAAATTGGGCTACCCACGTGTAGTGACATGTGACTCTTTAGCACACCATGAGTTAAGGAGTGGGCTACCTATGGGTAGTGGCATGCAACTCAACCCTAGAAATTGATTCACCTGTTAGGTAGGATCATGAGGGGTTAAATGGGGATCTACCATAAGGAAGGTAGCATCCAGGTCCACTATAGGGAGAGTGCAGAGGCTCGTGTATGTATGGATTGAGTTGTTACACTTAAAATGTAAAGTTGTTTGTTAAATCCTAATTGATTGAAATATGTTGTTATAGTTAATTTCATGATTATTGTTTCCCCCACATACCGGCATATTCATTTATGCTGACCGACGTTTTGTTTGTCGGCATTTTAGGTACAAATTGAAAAGGACAAACAGTAAAGTGGCATATTGTGAAATTAAGAAATAAAGTGCAAGGAGGATTAGTTAGAATAGAGTCCAGATGTGGATAGAAGTTAGATATCCAAGTTTTTGAAAAAGATATGCAAAGTTTTATTTTATTCCAGCTTTCAGTATAGTCATGGTAGAATTTAATAATTAGTACTGATTATTTGTCGAACCTATGATCCAGGAAATTGGGATGACAGCTTTGACCTCTTGGTCTCCCTTAATTGGGGGTTACTGGGAGGCTGGGTCGTTACATTTGGTATCAGAGCCTTGGTTCCTCATGTAATCTTTAGTAATTATTAATTTTACAAATTCCATAGAACTGAGGGAGTTATTAGAGGATTTTCCGAAAAACAGAGGTGTCTAGAAAAGGATCACGTCCGGGTGCTGGTGTGACATCCCCAAATTTTCTAAAACTTAATCTGATGTGTGACGTCCAAATTGAAACCTCACCTCAGTGAGAATCCCAATTTAAACATCCCACACAAGGCTAAGAAGAAGAAAATCAAGGGAGTCAGAAGGAAACAATCAGTAGCACATGTACATGAACAATAATAAACCATACACACATGTTCACCATTCAACATATAATTACAACATGAATTATTATAATATTTGATATTACATATTGAACAACAAACTTATACATATACATGAACTACCACTAAACTACAAGATCTTAAGACAACAGGTCCACATGTACATCATCTCGCCACACAACTCTCAACTATCCTGGATCTTCAAGAGCATAACCACAACCTAAACAAAAGATTACATGTGGTACACGTCAGCACAATATTCAAGAATATTGTACTGAGTACGCCAACATGTATTTTCTATACCTCTCATCATATCTTGGCAATAAGATAAAACTAATACTTGGCAGCATTAAACAAATATAAGAAATGCATATACTTGCACAAAGATATTCATTAACAAAAGAGAACACATATTTTAAGCTCGTTTTCCATTATATTCTTATGCATCTACCTACCAATGGGATAGATGCATCCAAGCCTCATGATCTACTTACCAAAGAGATAGATCATTGTACATGTTATCTTCTTACCAAATAGATAGATCACTCACTAGCACTATGCTTACCAAAGAGATATAGTGCTTTCATATAATGAAATAGATATATTATGTTTCATGTGTTCATAGCCATAAATATGGAAAATCAAGAAAGATATCATACAAAAACAATCACTCATCTAATATCATATGCCAAGTATTCTAGTACACATATAACACAAGCATATTGTATAATAAGCCAAGTAAGAGGTAATGGTGTACCTTCCAAAGAGACATCGTAATCACATATTCCTCATGTCAACTATGTATCCCAGGTCAAACCCTGGTAAAGATAAGATCACATCTGATCATCAGGTTCTCATCATCATTAACCCTATTTATATCCATTTTAGGGTTTACTTAACTTAGTAGGATATTCCCACTTTTACTTGTATTCTTGTCTTTGAATTATCATACTGATGTCATTTTCCAGATTATGGTTCATTATCTGAACATTAGGTTCCATATCCTTTTTGTGCACATATTAACCTTAGGTTACATGATCATTAACCTAAATTAGGGTTTTAAACCATGTATTATGGGTCAACTTCACATAACATGGATTTGTGTATAAAACTAATCTCAAATTTACATATTATCTTCTAGTTACTGATATGAGGGTTTTTTGTAAATCTCATCATTTATTGAACATGTATGCATTAATTGCATTATCTTTAGTGTTATTAGCCCTAATTATCCATATTAATCAAATTATATGCTTTCATGAATCAACATGGCCATATATGACATCATATGCCCTATTAACATGATTATGGACTTACTAACATTTTTCCATAATTTTATATCATCATTTGATATTTATTACTCATGAAACAAGCATAATACATCTTACATGATATCACTAATATTAAAGCATTAAAAGGATGATATTATGCTTCCATATTGTTCTACGCATTTTTATAAGAATTTCGGTACCTTACTTGTATTTTTTTATAGTTATACTATTTACTGTGAATTATATAAGATTTGGGCATTTTTGAGATAATTAGGTGCTTAGGCCAATTAGAGTCGGCCACGTGTCTATGTAGGGACACAACTCCTTACTTTCTGGTGAGGCTAGTGGTTCAAGGCACGCTCGGTCCACTCAACTGGGTCGGTCGGTCTGGGTTTGGGCAAACTGAACCAGTCTCCACCTTTTCTCGCGATCCACACAAAACGGATGCCCGAGGCATCCGTATCAGCGATGAAGTCACCGCTGACCTAGAATGCTGGCAAGAGGTCGGCCATGCTCTGTTCGCCTCCATCTCTCTTTCGTGTCGAGTCCACAGCGAGACTCCCTATTTCCATGGTGTAGCCTCCGCCTGGGCAAGGTTCCTGGCGTGCACCCAAACACCGCCATTGCTTCCGAGCTCTAGGATGATGCCACTGCTGCGTCTCCTCAAGACAACCTGAAGCATTCAGGGGATTCGGTAGAGGGTAGACCACTTATTGTACCTACGACCACCCTGGTCTCCCAAGGCGCATCACTCGACGCTGCCAGGGTCGACCCCGGCATCTCTCTCTCAACTGCTGCCGCAGATCTATGCTCAGGCATGCCGCCATGGGATCTGTCCCAGTAACTCTGGGCCTCCTCGAGCTAGAAAAAGCAGGAAGCGTCCTCCTCCTCACGACCTCCTTCTTTTTCCATGGTGTGTGTGAGGTTACCGTCTATTGAAGCCACCGTGGGGGATCAGGTTTGGTACGGAAAACCTGCACCTCCTGACTCTCTTTCTCTTCTCTGACTACATCTTCGGGACACCACCATTGTAGCCTCGCCACCTCTTTCTTCCTCATTCAGTCCTCACTTCTTCGCATGGCTCGACACCACCTACATATAAAGATGAGGACAACAGTAGGAACTGGGGAGGTGCGACTCTTCATTTCTGGTCCTTTGCCTGAAGTGAGGGGCTTCACTCCTCTGAATGTGAAGAAACCACCCCCACGACCAGCTATGCGTCTAGGCCCATGCCCCACAGTCGTGGTTGTGTGGTGGGTTGTGCTTCCGTGTTCAATGGTCTCCGAGTAGTTCCAAGAGAGGACATCATGATTCGTTTGATCATTCCAACCCAAAGGCTGCAAAATGCCAGATCTGTGGCATCTCCATCTGAATGCTTTATCCACTGGGTCAAGACTATGTACTGTAGATCTTGTGTCACGCAGCCAAAACATAACACATTGAGTGTGACAAAGATATTGATCAAAGCCTAAGCAAATGTAATTGAACCGTTTCCAATCATACATGATTGTATACATTTTCGCATCACTTTCGAACCTCATTATCATGGTCTAGGAACCCCCAATTGCCACCAAATTTTAACCATAGCTTCCTCACAACTCAAGCTACCTTCTACTAAAATGTGGTGCCAAAAATCAACTGTTAGACCATTCAATTAAATTCCTCAAAAAGGCTTTAAAAGAGAGATCTTAATCATGATATCAACCTCACATCAACACACCTACTTTGTCAAAAGCTTGGAACTCTCAATCTAACTCAACCATATGTTTTCACTTAAGTCATTGGACATTTTAGGATTCTAAAAGTCCATTCCATCACATCCTACACACCTTAAAAGAAATTCCATCCTAGAAATTAAGCCAGAAACCAGTTTGTCACATCATATACATCTTAAAAGCAATTTCGTCCTCAGAATTAAGCCATACTCATATTCCAAGGAAAACTACCATGTCTTCATCCACATGTAGGCACTATTCTTTGTGTAACATATCCACAAAAGTTACCTAGAACCATGTATCCAAAGCACTATTAGGGGGGTTTTACAACCATCTTGGTGCACAGACACTCCATTCAAGGTTAAACTCAGGGTTTAGAAACTTAGGTTATGTCATTACATATCTCATATGATAGGGATGCATCCTTATCTTTACCCATGCATTAGGGTTTCCACATCATATTATCATGTTCCAAAGGAGCTACCCCAAGTTAACCCGTTATCAAGGTATCATCAACATTTTATTGAGCTAATTATTAGAACATTTTCAACATTAACATATGCCTTTTAGGTGGGAGTTAACTAAAGTTAACCCACCTTATCCATCTAGATCATATCATGCTGTCATAATCATTATGTTTTGCTAACTATCAAACTACATTTGTCATCTTTGTTGAGCACTAAGATTAACACCTCGTGTAACATGTTTCATTCATATGATCTTATTTCATTGTTCATACTAAATTGCATCATTTACTAGTAAATTCATCACAATATTAAACAACAATTTCAGATTAATCCTTATTATTCATGTACATGGTTAACCATTTATTCACTGATATTTATTAAATCATCTCTAGGTTTCCATCATATCATGTCTATATATCACATATCGATATTAGATCACATCCTTACATATATTAAATCATGACTGTGCTAAATAAACTTATACAAGTGGCTAGTCAAACATATATCAAAACTTTATCTAGTCCAACTGAGGTTCTCCTAACCCATATACTAAGGGTGGTGTCATGCTCAATCTCTTTGAGCTCACTCATTTCTATGAGTATTTCACATGCATATACTTTATCTTTCCTCTCGGTCTAGGGTTCTCAGATTACCTCATTGGCACTAGTGATCAACTTTACAAGATTTAGCCACATAAGCACAAACCAAAGCATGCTATGATATTCTCTTCATAGTTATCTACCCATGAAACATCTTACCCAAAACTCTCTTATGTACACCACAATATTCCTATATGGGAAACCACCAACCCGAGCATGAGGCTTCACAGAAACTAACATAGCCACCTCCTCTAGGGTCTTGGGCTCTCTCCCTCACCCAGATGGTAGGCACACATATTCATGTTCGCGTGCACATATATAACCAACCTCTCTCTGTTTCTAGGGTTTGGTCCTCCCAAGGACATCTAGGGTTCAACAAAACTATAGGAATCATACATAAAGTAACTCAACTCAATCACTTAGGAGTAGTCTAGTTTAGGACATATCATATCACATATCTCAAAATTCTCATATCTTGGAGTTTAGGTTCTCTAACCTTCTCCCAATGGGTATCACTCTCTCTGGAGTTAACCCCAAAACTGATCCTAACACTAGAAGTCCTCCTTTGTAAAAGAGATTGAGGCTCGTGCTGACTCACAACCTAGTCTTAACTTAACATATCTTATCTCATGAAAGTCTAGTTTCTTGCATCATCAAGACTTATCTCAAAACCTCAAACCTAACTCATGTCCTCAAAGACAAACATATATTATCATAAACCATCTTATATCATCTATGTAAGACTTACATCATATCATCAAAACTTATTTCATCTATTCCATCTATCATATATATCAAAAAGGCTCTAGACATCTAATCTAGAACTACTCTCTCTTCTAGACTGATGTCATTCACTTTCACTTAGGTTTCATGACCACATCCTACTCGTACATGTGTGGGGACACATTTTTATAATACATATACATAATAAAATTTTATATAGTTTTTCTATGATAAAACAAGCGTTAGAGAAAACTATCACGGTTCGATCCTGATTGGAATCCAAAACCAAATCCTGAAAACGAGTGTCCCACACATAGTAGAGAGTACATTGTCATGAAAACTAGTGAAAAGGGTGAGAACAAGGGGTAGACTAGTGTAGCTACTCTAGACAACGTGCACAATATGTCTAGGGTTTATCTACCCTTGATGCACGTCATTTCCAAATAGTGCAACATCCCATACCGCTGTACTACAAAGAAAGAATGACATCTAAGGACTTGCTACTCAACAAGCACCAGTCTAGACCTAGTTCTCATACATCTAGGTGCTAACCTAGAGGCTAGGTCAGATCTAGTCTCTAAAAGATGACTAATCTAACCCTAAAGATTATTAAGGTTTAAGGTTTTTTTTTAGTTTTGAGTTGCATAATGAGAAAATGTCAGGCTTAGCTATTGTTCATGCTCTGATACCACCTGTGACGTCCCCAGATTTTCTAAAACTTAATCTGATGTGTGACGTCCAAATTGAAACCTCACCTCAGCGAGAATCCCAATTTAAACATCCCACACAAGGCTAAGAAGAAGAAAATCAAGGGATTCAGAAGGAAACAATCAGTAGCACATGTACATGAACAATAATAAAACCATACACACATGTTCACCATTCAACATATAATTACAACATGAATTGTTACAACATTTGATATTACATATTGAACAACAAACTTATACATATACATGAACTACCACTAAACTATAGGATCTTAAGACAACAGGTCCACCTGTACATCAGCTCACCATACAACTCTCAACTATCCTGGATCTTCAAGAGCATAACCAAAACCTAAACAAAAGATTACTTGCGGTACACGTCAACACAATATTCAAGAATATTGTACTGAGTACGCCTACGTGTCTTTTCTATACCTCTCATCATATCTTGGCAATAAGATAAAACTAATACTTGGCAGCATTAAACAAATATAAGAAAAGCATATACTTGTACAAAGATATTCATTAACAAAAGAGAACACTTATTTTAAGCTCATTTTCCATTATATGCTTATGCATCTGCCTACCAACGGGATAGATGCATCCAGGCCTCATGATCTGCTTACCAAAGAGATAGATCATTGTACATGTGATCTGCTTACCAAATAGATAGATCACTCACTAGCACTATGCTTACCAAAGAGATATAGTGCTTTCATATAATGGAACAGATATATTATGTTTCATGTGTTCATAGCCATAAATATGGAAAATCAAGCAAGATATCATACAAAACAATCACTCGTCCAATATCATATGCCAAGTATTCTAGTACACATATAACAGAAGCATATTGCATAATAAGCCAAGTAAGAGGTAATGGCGTACCTTCCAAAGAGACATCCTAATCACATATTCCTCATGTCAACTATGTATCCTAGGTCAAACCCTGATAAAGATAAGATCACATACGATCATCGGGTTCTCATCATAATTAACCCTATTTATATCCATTTTAGGGTTTACTTAACTTAGTAGGATATTCCCACTTTTACTTGTATTCTTGTCTTAGAATTATCATACTGATGTCATTTTCCAGATTATGGTTCATTATCTGAACATTAGGTTCCATATCCTTTTTGTGCACATATTAACCTTAGGTTACATGATCATTAACCTAAATTAGGGTTTTAAACCATGTATTACGGGTCAACTTCACATAACATGGATTTGTGTATAAAACTGATCTCAGATTTACATATTATCTTCCAGTTACTGATATGAGGGTTTTTTGTAAATCTCATCATTTATTGAACATGTATGCATTAATTGCATTATCTTTAGTGTTATTATCCCTAATTAGCCATATTAATCAAATTATATGCTTTCATGAATCAACATGACCATATCTGACATCATATGCCCTATAAACATGATTATGGACTTACTTACATTTTTCCATAATTTTATATCATCATTTGATATTTATTACTCATGAATCAAGCATAATACATCTTACATGATATCACTGATAATAAAGCATTAAAATGCTAATATTATGCTTCCATATTGTTCTACGCATTTTTCCAAGAATTTTGGTACCTTACTTGTAGTTTTCTAATAGTTGTACTATTTACTATGAATTGTATAAGATTTGGGCATTTTTGAGATAATTACCTACTTGGGCCAATTCGAGTCAGCCACGTGTCTATGTAGGGACACGACTCCTTACTTGCTGGTGAGGCCAGCGGTTCAAGGTACGCTCGGTCCACTCATCTGGGCCGGTCGATCTGGGTCTGGGCAAACTGAACCAGTCTCTTCTCCTTTTCTCGCGATCCACGCAAAACAGACACCCGAGGCATCTGTCTCAGCGATGAAGCCGCCGTCGCCGCTGACCTAGAACACTGGCGAGAGGTCGGCTGTGCTCTGTTCGCCTCCATCTCTCTTTCGTGTCGAGTCCGCAGTGGGACTCCCTGTTTCCATGATGCAGCCACCGCCTGGGCAAGGTTCCTGGCGTTCACCCAAACACCGCCATCACTGCCGAGCTCTAGGCTGATGCCGCTGCTGCGTCTCCTCCTTAAGAATTCAATCTTCTAATCTCCTCATGGATATATACTTTACACGAAAACCATGTACCATCATAAATGGGATAACAGAAACCATATGAGATATGGTATGAGAATGTCCCAATATGTCTTAAGGATTGAAAATTATATAAAGAAAATAGTTTCTGGAAAAGTTCATCCACAAACCATGATTGTTGAATGCTACTTTAATCCTAATTTGTCAACAAAATATTTGTTTCTATGATAACTGAGTTCCTAAATAATCAGTGGGAGTAGAAGTAGAACTCAAAAATTTTAAGGTCAACAAGGAAGTAGAATGAAAAAAATTGAGAATCACAAATTGTTGTGTAATCTCAAGTTCCTTTTGTAACACATAACTTCATATTTATAGTAGAACACATATGAGATTAAAATATTGTGAATCCAATAACTTAGATGGGTTGGTCATAAGATGATGAGCCAACAAATCAACTAGAAGCTATTGAGAACCATAATATGAGAAATGGCTTAAGGCCATTAGGGAGTCCATGTACACTAACAAGGCATGACCTTGCTAATACCACCTAAAGGGGTAAGACCCAAAGGGTGTAGTTGGGTTTTCATTGGAAAGACCAACATGGATAACCTAAAAGGACAAATTGGATGCAAAGGTTTTCATATCAGTTCAAATTGTTGAACATGAAGAAATCCCTTCACCAATTGTCTTGCTTGTTGTTGCAGATAGTATAGACTATGATATTTGGCATATGAAGCTTAAAGACTACATTCCTTAAAAGATATATATGAGATAATGTGTATGTGAAACAATCTAAAGGTTGTATAACTTCATGAATGCAAATAAAGTATATAAGCTACAAAGTTCAATCTAAACATTGAAACAAGCATCTCAAAGCTAAAATCTTTGGTTTCACAAGAGTAGTCAAATAGTTTGACTTGAACCAAGATAAAAGAAGAAATTTTTTAGTACAAAAGATTTAGTGGGAGAATATATGAATATTCCACATGTTTATGGGGAATAACATCTCAACACTTTATTATTGAGACGTGGCATGGAAAACACCTTCAACAATGAAGGATTAGGTGAAACATCCAGTTTGATAGGAATTGAGATCTATAGAGATAGTTCTGCAAAGTTTCATAACCTAAGAATGAACACATACAATATCAAGGTGCTGAAAGAGTTCAACATGAAGGATTCAATGAGAGAGAATCTGACCATGCATGGGATTAGTCTCTCATGAACCCTATGTTTTGATTCTTGTGAAGAATGGAAAGGCATAAGTGAGATGCCATATGCACTAGAAAATGGATCTATCATGTATGATAATGTACTCATCCCATAATCTTATATGTATTGGACATGACAAGATGACACTAGTTAGATTCCAATGAGGGTCATAGGAATGTCACTAAAAGAAATCCATTAGTACTTGAGAAGCACTAATGGATAAGTTGCTAGATTGTAGAAACAATAAAGAGTTGGGTGTCAGGAGTTACACCAATGCAAGCTTCCAAATGATAGAAAGTGATCACAATATAAAATGTGTTTAATTATAAGAAAAGATTTGTGAGTTGGAAGGGTTCCGAACTACAGACCATTGATTCAATTCTACAATAGAAGTCGAGTATCCTAATGTTATGAACATAGGAGTGGATACTATATGGATCTAGAAGTTCATATGGATGAACTTAAAAATTTTCCAACCATCGATGACACAGTAGAGATATTGTGACAACAACAGAGCTACTGGTTAGGAATGGAATATCAGATCACAGATTACATCAACTTCATCTCATGGAGAAATGAGAAACATGCAATATACAAACTAAAGCAAAAGTGTTGCTAACCCATTGGATTAACACTTGCACATCAGAAGCATGATGGACGTGTTTAAATCACTAAGAATAATATATGTGGGTGATTTGCTCTAAGTGCAAGTGGGAGTCTATTGGTATGTATGCCCAGAGAGCCAATCATATGATCATGGTGATGGCATATAACATAAAGGATTTGATTAATAATAACGGCAAGCTCCCAATTCATTATGTTTCACTTAATTATGAAATAATGAGGAAACATAATGAATGTCTAAAGAATGGCATTGCTCAATTATGTATGTCTTCAAGTACGTGACTTGAACAATGAAATCATATGGATGCTAAGAGTATGTACATTCTTGATATATCCCTAGTTGGATGTTACTATGGAAGACTGATAGACATCAGTAGCACATGAGACTTGAGTGTATGTTGGTTGATGATAGAATCTCATCAGTCATGATATGTGATATGAAACCAAGCACATAGATACTTGTTGGGAAACAGTGTATCAGACAGACCCACCTTTAGAGTGATACATGGAAACCCTAAATTGTGGTCATAGTCATCTCTTATAGTGAAGGTGGTGATTGTGGTTCTTAGATCTAAAATCACTACACTTATCAATTATCATTCAATATACTTTGACATCATCCAGTGTATCCCTGAATAAGGATTGCCATAACAGTGATGATTGGGTAGCTGTGACACATGAGGATTGTTTGTGAGTGATATAGATGGGATTTGTCCCTCCTATTGGAGTTTGATATCTAGGCCACTTGATAAGCGATACTGAGAAACACACATGCATGCACATGTGAATCAATATATGATATTGAGGTATATATATCTCACACAGTCTACTCTAGGTTCAAGGAAAATGGATTGAACAATGAGAGGATGGCGATTCCATGCCTCGAGTTCATTCTGGATATCAGAGACAAAGGAATTATACAATCACTGTAACACCTTACACATATTGTAGGTTGAAGTTGTTCTCCAAATTTCCATTCAATTGGGTAGGAATGATGTGTGACTAGGCACAAGTCTTTGCTTGTGACATCACAAGTTAGTTATGGACATTCAATGTCAATGTGACATGGGACCTATAGGGTCAGACGCATAGGACACACCTAGAAGAGGAGTTTATTCAAATGATATTCAAGTTGATTACTATATATGTTTAGGTATTCAATTAATCAACCAATTAATTGACCGGACTCAGAGTCATCAAGTTCAAGTGTTGAATTGAATGGTTGGAGTATCAGGTTGATTGGAAATTGAATTGCCTGAATTCTACATGAGTCAGAACACCAACCGATTGGCTCACTGGGTGAACCGATCGGCTCAGGGTTGGTGAGACTACCTGCACACCTAGTGAACCAATTGGCTAAGGCATGCCAACTGAGAAATTGGTGATTTTATTAATTCATGAGAATAGTTGATCCTTTTACTTATTCAATTCAATTGGCACAAGGATTAATGTTGGACACTAATTTGAAACAAATTGTCAATTGAATTGCGATTGGGAAATAATGTGAAACGACCAAATTCACTATGTGAATCGATTAGCTCACATTGCAAAACAATCAGTTCACTAGTGATCCAACCGATTCACATGTCGTAGGGTGAGAAATTCATGGATATTTTGCACCCTTCCCCTCCCACACAGACTGGGAACCCTTACCCTAACCCCTCCTATAAATAGCGTACTGGGGGCTTCTCAAACAAAACTCAATTACCTCTGACACTATTCTCCTCTCCAGTTGTGGTAACTAATAGAGAGCCTGAGCAAGCCCTACCTAATAAAGGGGGGATAGCAAGGGAGAACAGTTGTGGGAGAGCAAGTTGGTGACTAGTACACCAATAGGAGGGACAACTCCTTCCAATTTGTTCTAGTAAAATGACAGGAGTTCTAGGTGGTTCATGTGGACTACTATAGAGCCGAGGAGGTTGTTGCCTGCCACTAGGAGGACAATGTCATCCTGTAGTCCATGGCGAATATGAGAGCTATTGTAGAGGAGTCCAAGTGCAACTATGAGTGTTTCACTACTGCAATGATTTGTAGTCACTGGACTTGCTCCAGGACCAAGAATGAACTCATTAAACCATCCTTTCCATTGCATGATAGTTCATGCAATCTTGTTGTTATGGGAAATAAGGACAGAAAAAAAATTATTGTTTCCTACTTCAATTTGTTATTTCCCTAATATATATATATATATATATATATATATATATATATATATATATATATATATATATATATATATATATATATATATATATATATATATATATATATATATATATATATATATATATATATATATATATATATATATATATATATATATACAGACACACACACATATACATATGGTGGGATGGTGAGGATGGGAGACTACCCCAAACCCCTCGAGCCTGGGTATGCCTCTTCCATCGTAGTTAAGTAGCAGAGCTACCTTCCTCGTCTTGCTAGGAACTTCTTCGGCCATGGTAGTCTAGGGTTTTTGCTATGGAAAATGCTTTTTGACTCGAAAATCTTGAAGGAGACAGGGAGTAGATGGCTCCAAGCTACTACTATGACACTCTATGGAAGCAGTCAGGACCTTCCAAGGTCAGACCTACAACGCCCTAGCCTAGGGATTGCCAATATCTCTAGCTTGTGTAGGTTTATGGCTTCTTACTTGAAACTGATAATGAATGGCTCTTGGAATCTGATAGGAATGTTTCATGATCATGAGATAAGTGTAGGGGCTTCGTCAAGGCTGCCTGAGATCTGTTATAGTCTAGCAAGGAGAGCTCACAGATGACAAGGTCTGATAGAGAAGGAAGGTGGGGAGGGGGGCTCCGATGCTAGGTGGTGGTCTGTGGTTATGGAGTGAAGAAACTCGTTATCATCGACACTAACAATAGTTATGAGGATGGACACTTGAGAGGGCACTATTCACATCGCTTGAGTTTGTAACTACGGAACGATAGAGGGAACATCATGCAAAATTGTAGGAAGAAGGAGTAGGTTGGGCACGGTTCAGACCTGGATCAAGTCTCCTCCCATCCCTTATTTGGGGTTTGGGTCAAGTATCTAACCAGAAGTTCAACTTATACCGACCTCCAGCATGGACACAGTTAAGTAAGTTCCTAACGTGGCAGCATTTTGTTGGTTAATTCTTATTTATTTTGTAAATATTATAGAAAATTATTCGTATCCCGAATTAAGACAAGTAATATATGAAAATTGATCACGAGAATGAGAGGGACACAAAAAAAATATAATTGAGACCTAATTCTGATTTGAATTCTAAAAGTGGTGTTAATAAGTGATTAAGGTATAAAAACCCTAGTTTTGGTGATTATGATGCTAAACATAGTAAATTTGGTTACTTTTAGATGTTATCTATTATTTTGGGTATAATTATAAACTAACATGATCATAATCATAATGGTGATAATTAGGGTATCTATAGTGAATAATCACGCATATGAAGAATAAGGGTTTAAATATTATAACTTTCTATGTTATTAATGAACACAACTGAATCTAAGTGATCATAATGAAAGATAAGATGGATATAATAATTAGAGTTTCACCTAATGATTAATATGCAAAAGAACTAGGGTTTGTGCCCTTATTCCTTAACAAAACCCTAAACCCTAGATTAGGATCTAAGTACGGTTTAATCTAATTAATATGATGGAGACACTTTAAGATTTACTTACATGCAAATTGATGTTGAATTACTTGCATTCCTCTTTGCTTGCTTAAACTAGTTGAAGTATGATTGCATGATCTGCATGGTTCTACATTGAGGTACATGGTTACGATTATCACTACCTGCAATATAGTTTGTTGGTGTTTGTCGAGGTTTTCTTGAAGATTGACCAAATAAATTGTTGGATGTTTATTTACAATCTTATCAATTATAATGACACTATGAGTATCACAAAAAGATGAGAATATGTGAAGAAAATACCAATTCTTATGGAACTCTTCTACACCAGAGGAGATGGGATCACAAAAGGGATAACTTTACATAGGATGATAATAAGGAGAACCCCAACATTAAGTAATGCCTTCGCAAGGTAGCAGATGTCCACTTTACTACAGTTGTGAAAGTCTTATGCTATTTAGGTGTATCTCTATATAATGAAGATACCTTGAAGAATCTAGAAGCTATACATCCATACAAAACACCTCCCTCAAAATGAGACATTTTGTTTTCAGAAGCTCCTCTTTTAGTATATGTTGACATTGTCCTTCAATGTGACAAGACATTTCTTAAAGGAACCTCATGTGGTAGAGATGGGCTGAGGGCCCAACACATCTTAGATTCTCTATGTGAAGAGGGGTCTACAGTATGTACAAATATCTTACATGCCATCACATGGTGGTTAATTTATGGTTGGGAAGGGGGGTCTCCCTTGAGTTTAGTAGAGTTTGTAGCTTCTTCACCCCTTACCCCTCTTCTTAATCATGACAATGAGATACGGCCCATCGTAGTGGGTACCATTTAGAGACGTCTTGTATCTAAAGTTTCCATGATAGGAGTGGGTAAAGATAAGACGAAGTATCTCAATGACTTCCAGTTTGGAGTCGGTGTATTTGATGGGGCAGGTACTATTTTGTACAACATCAATAGGTTATTAAATAATCAACATGAAGACAGGTTTCTCGCTATGCTTACAGTAGATTTCTCCACTGCTTTAACAAGGTAGATAGGTCAATGTTTCTCTATTAAGTGAGGGTGAGGTGCCTATATATTTCTTTGTGGGTGGAGTTTCTTTATGGTCAGATCAGGCAGCCATGTTGTACATTGGTGACAAACATATTTGGTGAGCCACTAGAGTGCAACAAGGTGATCCTTTGGGGCCACTTCTTTTTTTACTTGTATTTCACCCACTCATTCATGAGATTAGAGACAACTACAACCTTTTGCTCCATGCTTGGTATCTTGATGATGGGAACGTCATTGATGACATAGTGAAGATGTCCAAGGCACTTGGGATCATACAAAGTACGGGTCCTGGAATGGGATGTAATTTGAATATCCGTAAAATTGAGATTTCATGGCCAACTTTTGACGAGGAGGAAACTTCATAAGGGGCTATTTCCCAAAGACATGGCAAGGCCTTTATTGGGAGTGAAGCTACTGGGAGGAGTTGTTAGCAGAGACAAAGGTTTTATTGAGGGTTTAGCCATGAGTAGGGCTACCAAGGTTGTTGTTTTGATGTATCTTCTCCCACAGTCGCATGATCCACTAAGTGAGCTTCTTTTGATATGGTCTTGCATGGGTATTGCCAAACTTATGTTCGGTTGGACATGCCAACCTACGTACATGAAGGAAGTTGTAGCCTAGTTTGACACGGGAGTACGTGGGTCTATTGTGGATATCATGGTGTGTGGAGGTTACTTATTTTGGGACCTTCAATGGCGGTTGGTTTCTTTACCTATCAAACTTGGTGATTTGGGTCTGTATTCAGCGACAGAGGCTTCTTCTTATACTTGTGTAGCATCTAGGGTCCAGTCTTGGGTGCTTCAAGATCATATCCTACAAGATAGTGGGATACATGGTATGGACTCTGGTTTTGACTATGATTTTGATTATATATGTCTAATGATTCCATCATTTGATCTTAATTGTTTTGCTAATAAGGACACCGTCCCTACTAAAGCCCAAAATGCTTTCGCGAGTGCCCTTTTTAGAAAAATTGTTAATGATGTATGTCAAGTTTGGAATGACCATCAAACAAAAAGTAGTTGTTAGCTATTTGCAAGCTGAGAAAGCTCAATATTTTCTTCTGTCTATTCCAATTGATGGGCTTGGACTGCATATGTCACTGGTAGAGTACCGTTATACCCTCAAAATTTTCCTTATGATCCCTCTTTTTCCTATTGATGAGGTATGTCTTGTTTGTCAAAAGGCACGCTTAGACACCTTTAGGGAGCATGTTATCCATTATAGGGAGCTTCCTGGCTGTAAATGTTGGTATGTATGCCCATAGAGCAAGTCATGTGATGATTGTAATGGGATACTTTGTAAATGATTTGAATAACAACAAAGGCAATTTCTGATCTATATGTTTTAACTATTTCTGAGATGATAGTATAACATGATAGATGTCTGAAGAATTGTTTTACTCAATGACATATGTTTTTAGGTTAAGGACCTAAATGATGAGATCATACGGATGTTAAGAGTATACATTCTTGTTTAGTCCCTAGTCGGTTGTTATTGTGGAAATAACCATAGACATCAATAACACTAAAGACTAGATTGTGATCATGCACATGCACGTGTGAATCAATATGTGATATTGATGTCGCACACATCTCACCCAATCTTCTTTGAGATCAAGGAAATGGATGAATGTTGAAAGGATGACTGTACCATGCCTTGAGTTCATTCAGGACATTAGTGACAAAGGAATTATACATTCACTGTAACACCATTCACGGATTGTAGGATTGAAAGTTGTTCTCCAAATTTCTATTTCACTTGGGTAGCACTGATGTGTGACTAGGCACCGCTCTTTGCTTGTGAAGTCATAATGTTATGGACTTTCACTGCCAATGTGAAATGGACCTGTAGGGTCACACACATAGGATTTAACCTGGAAGAGGAGTTTTTCAACAGATGATGTTTAGATTGATTACTAAAGGAGTTTAGTAGTTCAATTAAACACTCAGATGATTAATAGCTCAAAATCATAGTGTTCAAGGTGTTGAACCAATTGATTAGAGTATCGGATTGATTGAAACTGTGATTGACTAATTTTGCACAATCTGCACTTCCAACTGATCGGCTCATGAGATGAACCGGTCAGCTCAGGTTGGTGAATTGATCGGCTCAATTGTTGAACCGGTCAGCTCATGTGACCAATAGAGATCGTTTAGAAAGTCAATTTTGCAAATACAATTTGTTTCACTTATACAAATTCGATTTGGACAAGGATTAATATGTGATTAATCGGAAACAAATATGAAAGTCAATTTGAGTTGGACGAGGACCACAAATTGATCGGCTCATGTGATGAACTGATCGGCTCAGGGGTCCCAAATGATTGGCTCAGGTGTGAACTGATCGATTGAGGTCACCAAAT
The DNA here is from genome assembly GCA_963693085.1 of Alisma plantago-aquatica. Taxonomy (NCBI): domain Eukaryota; kingdom Viridiplantae; phylum Streptophyta; class Magnoliopsida; order Alismatales; family Alismataceae; genus Alisma; species Alisma plantago-aquatica. The sequence continues at coordinate 995,962,464 of OY856412.1, forward strand.
GATCATTTCAGGTTTGAAACGATCGGTTTAGCTGGCGCAGTTGGTTGTTTTGTAGAAAATATCAAACCCTTCTACTCCTATTTAGTCCTGCATTGCCTGGGGTAGAGAACCTTGTCCCATGACCCTCCTATATATAGGGGTATTGGGGTCTTCTCAAAGTACAACTCAGAACACCAGTTGCTCTGCAAAGTTGTCATTCTCTCTGGTTTTGGTAACCGAGAGAGCCCGAGCAAGTGCTACCTGATTAGAGAGGCACAGTAAGGGAAAGACAACTATAGAAAGGCAACTGGTTGCAGGAGAGTGTGTCAGTGACTAGTACGCTCACATGAGGGTGTGACTCCTTCTGATTCCTTGTGGGACAAGGAGATCGGAGTTCCAGGCAGTCTGTGTGGATGACTACAGAGGTGGGAGACTTCTGCCGCTCGGAGGACAACTGTCAATCCTGACAGTCCCGGTGAGACCAGGACCTACATAGACACCATCCAAGATCGGAGTTGAAGACTGCGCAAGCTGTGAGGTAATGTCTTCGAACAAGCCTCGGGAAAAGGTATGCCTCTTGTCACAACTCCAAATTTTGGGTTCATTTGACGAGAAATGTAATTTCTCATATTGAAGATATTTGAACAAATAATGAGATAATATGCTTCAAATAAATGGATTTCGTTTACAATAGCCTTGATGATTGTGTTGTGGGCTTTATTGGCTATTGGTCCCAAATAATAATGAAATTCAAATAGTAAATGGATAATTGAAGAAATATGTAGAAACCTCTAGAAGGCAAATCCAAAGAGGATTTCGTGCCTCTTGGGTTCCTTGGGTACCAAGGAGTCCAAGGTTGCAAAAAGAAAGCAATAAGAAAAGAGAAGATTAATTAAGTATTTCTTTATGAAGAAAGAAATTGGAAAATAATGATAAAATGTGGCAAATGAGAGGCATAAATGAGATTTCTTAGGGAAATTTTGTATCCATGAGATTTCTAATGATAAAAGGAATGCCAATGAGGGAAGTAAAAGAAAAATAAAGAGAAATCCTCAAAAAGGAAATATTCTAATTATAAATAATCAAGATAATGTGAAATAATGCATATTGATGCATTTAGAAGGATAATGTATTTCTTAAAAAGGAATTACGAATTATTTGAGGTTATTGGGATCCAAGGAGTTCCAATGAAGAAAGAGGAAAGAGAAAATAGTAAAATTGCAAAATAAGAGGATAATGTAATATATTATTAATGGTTTTTGTGATAAGGAAGGAAAGGAAGTATTGTCTAATAAAAGAGAATATAATTTTGTGCCAATAGCGAGAACCACGAGAATAATAAAGAGGATTTTCGAAATCCTAATACTTAAAGAAAAAGGAATATTAAAAATAAAGAAGAGAGAGAAGGTTCTTCTCATGGAAGGTTTTGGTTTCATATTTGTAAAAGGATTCTTTGAGTCAAGTATAAGCCTACCTAGGGCTTCGGTTCTCACCCCTATATAAGAGGTAGAGCCCTGGTTTGAAGGGAAGGAGAAACCCCACATTCCTCTAACATCTTCTTCTTCTCCCTTCCGTGCTAACCCTAACCAAAAGAGCACAGGGCAGTTTCGGGAGCTTTAGCAGACATGGCGTGATCTTTGTGGAGTCACGAAGCTTCTCCATGTATCTAGGGTGGTTTTCCACCTATCCCTGGCCGCCGCCATCGCGCAGCAACCTGTAGCGTGCTGCTAGGTCAACCACAGTTGCAGGCCCGGCCAATGAAGGACAGCCACCCTAACCGCGAAAGGAACGCACCTCTAGGTGCGTGGACGTGTGGTGGAGGTCCACGTGAAGAACAGAACCCTCGTCGGAGCCTTTGGGACCAGGGACGGAGGGAGGGAACCCTCCCCGCGCTGCTACAGCGGCCGCAAGTCATGGGTCACGAGGTTGAAGAAGGACAAGAGGCCTTGGACAAAACTGCCCCTCTGCGGCTATAGAAGACATTACTTACGCAGGGTTAAATCTGACATTTCATTATAAATGAAGATGGGGGGCGCGCAAGGTAACGTGCATGGGGTTGGTTGCCTACGTGGCACCTCCCTATTGGTCACTTTATGATTTATTTGCGAAAATCGTATCTCATGATTCGTAACTCGGATGAAAACAAGTTATATATGAAAATTAATCCTCAGAACGAGAGGAACACAAAGAAATTATGTTGGAATCCTTATTTTGCATGCTATTCGAAAAGTAGTGTAAATTATCATCTTTAATGAATTAAAGATTAAGAAACCCTATTTTGATATGATTAATGTGTTTAATAGGGTTTAATGGATCTTTAGGGTTGATGTTAACCTGTTAAATGTAAAAAGGTACATTATGTTCAAAAAGGAAGAACTTTGCACGTGATTAGTCTAATTTGGAGTTTATGTGCATAAATATGTGTGAAATGTGGAAAATACATAAAGTTATCATTTTTAATGATTTAACTAAGGAAAAACCCTTAGATTTGATGATAGATGGATAATTCAAGTTGATATTAACCTATTGTTAATAAAAGAGAAAATAGGATTTAAAAAGATGATCTTTTTATATAATTGGCTTAATTTAGGGTTTTGTGTATTAATGAGCTTGAAAACCCTAATTTAAGTGAATATTTCTTTTAATTGTTTTAATTGTTCAAAATCCATAAATAAATAGGGATATAATGATCCTAAGTTAATGTGGGTATAAAAGACTATTAAAATGAATAGTTTGAGCAATTAGGGTTTACATGAGTAGAAAAGAGTATTTTAGGGTTTGTTGATCTAAAAGGGATAAAGTTTGAGAAATTGGTCTAAGAAACCCTAATGAATATTAATGAAATCTTAATGCGGATTAGAAACCCTTGAAAGAGAATCCAAGTCAATAAAGTAGATTCTTGATAAAGTGTGTAATAAATAGAGTACATATTCTTTTCAGGAATTATGTGATGATTGAATTACTTGCTTGGATCTGTTGATTGGCTTGATTGTATATACCTGAAGTATATGTTCAATAAACTGCATGACTCATCAAATCAGGTATGTGGTTAATTATGAATAACCGCTTTAGTTTTCCAATGGATTCCCAGATGTTTAATCGCATTGAATGCAACTAAACTGTTTGGATGTTCATATTGCAAACTATAATGTGGCTATGACTATCACAAAGGATATATGCCTACAAACTCAGATCCTGGTTCTCTATGGCATTATAGCTAACCTAGTACATAGCTACCTATGGGTAGGTCCATCAGGTTAGAGAAAGACCTAGTACATGGCTACCTATTGGGTAGGTCCATCAGGTTTATGGATGACCTAGTACATGGCTACCTATTGGGTAGGTCCATCAGGTCTATGGATGACTTAGTACATGGCTACCATTGAGGTAGGACCATCAAGTCACATTGAGTTAAATATTGGGCTATCTTCGAGTAGTGCCATGCGACTGTATTACCTAAAAGAGAGGTGATATCCATGTCCACTGCAGGGACAGCCCAGAGTTCGAGAATAGGTATGGATTGAGTTGTATGGCTTAAAATGTAATCTTGATTGTTAAATGACTAATTGAATGATTATATTGTTAACCTAGTTGAACATTATTTGTTTCCTCCACATACCAGCTTCGGCTGACCGTTGTTTTGTTTGTCGGCGATTTAGGTACAAATCTCAAAAGTACAAACAGTAAAGCGACACATTGTGAATTCAAGAATTAAAGAACAAGGAGGAAATTAGTTAGAATAGTCCAGCTTTGGTTAGAAGTTTAGTTTATTCCAAATTTTTCAAAGGTATGCAAAAAATTTATTACCGTTTTTCAATATAGTCTGTTAGAATAATAATTGTTTTTGGTTATATGTCGAACCTTTGATCCGGAATTTATGGGTGTGACTTCAACCTCTTGGTCTCCCTTAATTGGGGGTTACCGAAAGGTGGGGTCGTAACATTTGGTATCTGAGCCTAGGTTCCTCATGTAACCATTAATAATTATTAAATTTTACAAACTCCATAGAACCCAAGGGAGTTATTAGAGGATTATTCGAAAGACGGAGGTGTCTAGAAAAGGATCACGACCGGGGGCTGGCAATATTTTCCTCCGCACCGCTAGTCAGAATACGAGGACTCCCGGATCAGTGTGACTGCCTGGCCAAGGTCTTAGGGTATGAATCAAAATAAGATACCTTTAGGACTTCTCATCTTCATCCCTTCTCATCACAAAATTCTGTTAAGGACCTTAAGGATAGGGCTTTCTCTTCTCCTCACCCTCTTGAAGTATGGGTAAGGTTGATAAGGTTTAAGGGATCCTCCATCACATTAAAGGAAATGCATGTAAATAAGATGTCATGGACATAAGCTTGATAGATTAAGTGCAAATTATATAATAGATACATGCTTAGGTCGTACGACATAAGTTGTCATGTCCTCAGAAGAGACCTGAGGCTAGACCTTCTTGTCAGGAGGATAAGTCAGTCTTGGAGGAAGAGATCTCCATTGCAAGTAGAGACCTGGCACATCCTCTGAGGATGATGCTAACCCTAACCCTAAGTGATGGTTAGAGAGAGATGAGTTGGACCAGGTGTTTGAAGGGACATGCCTTTGGGATGTCATATGATCCATGGGTGACCTAGCGCCTTTGGCAACCCAACCTTGGGAAGGGTCGTGCATGTTAGGGTAAAGGATAGCTCCTTCGATGATGATGTTAGGGAGGACCTGTAGAGACCCTATGGGCTTATGCGAATAGAGCATAGTATGCACCCAGGGTACGTTGATTGTGTGAGCAATAGGTTGAAACCCTAAACGAGAGAGTTTGATGGATAGCTTATGTGACAAGTATAAGGGGTTATGGATAACCTTGAGCGAACATAAGTTGACCATAGGCTTCATCCAGGTAGGGGTGTGCTTTTGAGGTTGACCCTTCTCGAAGATTGGACCTCTAATGATGAGGTTAGTTATAGGGTTAGCTCTAGAGAGAGAGCAGGAAACCCAGCAAGAAGGTTGGAATCCTAGACTTCGAGATATGAGGAGAAGTCAGGAGTCGAGGATGATACGACTTAAGTGGATGATAGTGGTCACTACATGCTTGATCCCTAGAGGTTGATGATGTCTTGGTTTCCTTGGGAGGGACCAAAACCTAGAGGAAGGATGAGGTTTCTGGCACCTATGTGCCTATGGTATAAGTGTTTACCTTCTGAGAAAGGAAGAAGATGTTCTAAATACCCTGAAGTGGATTTGTAACAGGTTATGAGGCCTTGTACCTTATGGTTTGTCCTTGAGGAGGACTCAACTTTAAAGTGTTGATTCGGGGAAAGGATGACAGGAAGTGTATGTCATACCCGTTACATGTTTGGTTTGTGGTTAAGAGATAAAGTATGTAGTTGGACACCTACAAGTCAACCTAGGGTTCCTAGGCCTAAGAGGGGAAGTGGTATACCTAATGCTCATGACGAGAATTAAGTTGCTATAGTTACAAGCATGGTACTCCTCATGTATAGAGGAAAAGGGGAGTCCCTTAAGTTTAAGGTATGTGTGATGAACCCCTCACCACTAGGTTGATGATAAAGGAAGGTATGATCATGATCCAGCATTGGGGAAAGAGAACAAGTATGACCTAGCCTGGTTTAATGGTCTGCTTGTGCCTTAATAGCTTACTAGGGTTAAGCAAGAGGATGTAAACCCTAGACCTAAGAGCTTTTGTGACCATGTTGTCAAGAGATAGTTTTTCTCCCATCCTAGGAGAGGGACCCCTCTGGTAGGATGTATATCAGTTTTGTTGGTTTAAGGTAACCTAAAGAGGTCTCATAGGATCTTGAGAAGCTATGTGAAAAGTACATGGTATGAGAATGAACCTGTAGACCCATAGATATCCATCTCTAATTGCATATGAATGAGTTACCATGGAGGTAATCGGTATGGGGCTTGACCAAGGTATGCAGGTTTCCATGATCCCTATGAAAGGATGAGAGCCAGCCCATGAATGCAGAAAGAGAGATGATGAAGACTTAGGTAAGGTTCTAAGTGAATATGTACTATGATGGAGAATCCTAAGTCTATCCTAGGGTCGAGTAGGGATAAGACCGATGGAAGTAGGATTCGCCTAATTCCCTAGTAGCACATGACCATAGGGTTGAGAGGTAACAGCTATCATTGTCTGAGGGCCATGGGTTAGGAGATTGATCACCTTCATGAACTCATGGGACCCAAAGGATAGATGAGTAGGGCACTCTATTGATGCATGAGGGAAGAGGGATGACCCCAAAAGAGCCGGTACCCTATAGACCTAGAGGAGATGACCAAGGATATAAACCTCAGTAGGTTCAATACTAGTTTGATATCATGATGTCTGTGACGTAGAGACATATGTGGTATGTTGCAACTTAGATGTAAAGGTGTATTGGCAAGGTGGGATGTACCATATCTACTCTTGGAATAGGAAGAACTCTGTATTTGGACTGCAGCCAAATGCTTATTTCCTCTTGTTATGGGGGTGAGAGATAGGACATTACGCATGCCATACACCAAGGATAAGAGATGATGTAGGTTGGAATGTTGCCACGAGAAATAGGGATAGAGGAGGTAACCTACCCAGGTAAAATGAATGATACATGGTTTGCAAACACTAAGAGGAATGAGGTAGTCACCTTATGAGGATGTTTCTATCATGAGCTAAGTGGAACTTACAAGTTATACCAGGTTGAGTTTGGTCACCATGATGATGAAATCAGAGAGTGTTCTTAATGGAGATAGACATGGAGTTTGAGGTAATATGATAAGTGAAATACATGGAAGTGTATGTCTTCAAGGTTACCTAATACCTACGGATGTGAAGTGGTAATGGATGCTCTGGTTGAGATACATCTGACTTGTTTGACTAGAAGCTAGAAGAGGTTGTTTGGCTAACCCTAAGTTTGGAAAGGAGAGGTGTTTGGATAACACTCAGATGTAACAAGATACGTTGAAAAGTTAACAGTTGTTTGGTTAGTCAGTCTAGTCCTTAATACGATGAAAGGATGGTGGTAGAACCTCAAGTGCACTTCTTTGGAAAAGAAGGTGTTGAAACCCCGACTAGAGTGGTTTAATTAGGGTTTCTGAGGAATCTATCTTAAGGAATCATGAAAATACAGGAGATTATGATCACCATATACCGTGGTACTACCAAGATACTAAGTGATAGTTGTACCTTAAATACCTAAGATAAAGTTGCATGTGGTATATGGCCATGCAAGCCAAGGGTAAAGGACGAATACCAGTAACCCAGTGCAGTGATATAAAGGATAAAAAGTTCCCGAGAGGGAATGGGAGTTCATCACTATGGATGTTGTGATAAGTCTTCCCTAGATCAAGAAAGGTCAAGATGCAATATGGGTTATGGTAAATCGCATTACCCAGATGGCATAAGAAAAGAAGAGTTCTGTCAAGGGACAGATTTGGTTGAACTACCCATGAGAGAGATGGTTCAACTATGAAGTGAGTTCAAAGGTTCTTGAGTTTGGCCTAAAGGTTCCCTTCCAAAAGATGGAAGTAGGAGCATGAAGGACTCGATGTTAGTATAGTTTTTCACCCCTAACTAATGGTTAGTATGATCCAGACTAAAGGGTCTGATGAGAGCATATGTGCTCTTTCAGGGTGATAGCTAGAGACAGTTCTTGTCCTATGAAAGATGTTGTGATGACCACCATAGCCAGTATCGGGATTCTAGGAAGCTCTGTAAGGGAGGTTGTGTCGGTCACCACTTCTGTAAGGTGATGTTGGTGAAAGGACCACAGTGCATGAAGACGAAAGTTGCTTTAATCATGCAATGGCTGAAAGGAGCCTAGAGACGACGAGAGTCGTGAGCAGATGCAAAGTAGACTAACATGCAGTGCACTGTGGGAGAATATAATGAGAATCCGACCCCTCTGAGCTGCAGCTGAGAAAGCTGAGTCCCGGATACATGGGTCCATTAGAGATGGATGGGTGGATATGGTTAGGTCTTGACTCTACCCTCAGGATAAAGTAATGTGGGATGTTTTCTATGTGTCCAATTTAGAGCACTATGTGAGGTACCCCGACCATGTGCCGAGCAATGAACCTGGTGAGCCCCAAGGGAGGCTGAAATGGCCTGAGTCACCTGTGTATTTTTTAGATGCCAGGATGAAAGAACTCAGAGAAAAGAATATATGATGATAAAGGTTCTTTGGATGCGCCATGAGTACGGTAAAGCCACATAGGGGCCAATGATGGACTTGGAAAAGTCTTATCCTGAATTGTTTGTTTCCTTGATAGAATTTTGAGGACAAAATTCCTATAAGAGGGGAAGGATGTTACAACTCCAAATTTTGGGTTGATTTGACGAGAAATGTAATTTCTCATATTAAAGATATTTGAACAAATAATGAGATAATTTGCTTCAAATAAATGGATTTCGTTTACAATGACCTTGATGATTGTGTTTTGGGCTTTATTGGCTATTGGGCCCAAATAACAATGAAATTCAAATAGTAAATGGATAATTGAATAAATATGTAGAAACCTCTAGAAGGCAAATCCAAAGAGGATTTCATGCCTCTTGGGTTTCTTGGGTACCAAGGATTCCAAGGTTGCAAAAAGAAAGCAATAAGAAAAGAAAAGATTAATTAAGTATTTCTTTATGAAGAAAGAAATTGGAAAATAATGATAAAATGTGGCAAATGAGAGGCATAAATGAGATTTCTTAGGGAAATTTCATATCTATGAGATTTGTAATGATAAAAGGAATGCCAATGAGGGAAGTAAAAGAAAAATAAAGAGAAATCCTCAAAAAGGAAATATTCTAATAAAATATAATAAAGATAATGTGAAATAATGCATATTGATGCATTTAGAAGGATAATGTATTTCTTAAAAAGGAATTACGAATTATTTGAGGTTATTGGGATCCAAGGAGTCCCAATGAAGAAAGAGGAAAGAGAAAATACTAAAATTGCAAAATAAGAGGATAATGTAATATATTATTAATGGTTTTTTTGATAAGGATGGAAAGGAAGTATTTTCTAATAAAAGAGAATATAATTTCGTGCCAATAGCGAGAACCACGAGAATAATAAAGAGGATTTTTGAAATTCTAATACTTAAAGAAAAAGGAATATTAAAAATAAAGAAGAGAGAGAAGGTTCTTCTCATGGAAGGTTTTGGTTTCATATTTGTAAAAGGATTCTTTGAGTCAAGGATAAGCCTACATAGGGCTTCGGTTCTCACCCCTATATAAGGGGTAGAGCCCTGGTTCGAAGATAAGGAGAAACCCCACGTTCCTCTAACCTCTTCTTCTTCTCCCTTCTGTGCTAACCCTAACCAAAAGAGCGCAGGGCGGTTTCGGGAGCTTTAGCAGACATGGCGCGATCTTGGTGGAGTCACGAAGCTTCTCCACGTATCTAGGGTGGTTTTCCACCTATCCCTGGACTCCGTTATCGCGCAACAACCTGCAGCGCGCTGCTAGGTCAGCCGTAGTTGCAGGCCAGGCCAATGAAGGCCAGCCACCCTAACCGCGAAAGGAACGCACCTCCAGGTGCATGGACGTGCGGCGGAGGTCCATGTGAAGAACAGAACCCTCGCCGGAGCCTTTGGGACCAGGGACGGAGGGAGGGAACCCTCCCCCGCGCTACTACAGCGGCCGCAAGCCGTGGGTCGCGAGGTTGAAGAAGGCCAAGTGGCCTTGGATGAAACTGCCCCTCCGCAGGCTGTAGAAGACATTACTTACGCAAGGCTAAATCTGACATTTCATTATAAATGAAGATGGGGCGCGCGCAAGGTAACATGCATGGGGTTGGTTGCCTACGTGGCACCTCCCTATTGGTCACTTTATGATTTATTTGCGAAAATCATATCTCATGATTCGTAACTCGGATTAAAACAAGTTATATATGAAAATTAATCCTCAGAATGACAGGAACACAAAGAAATTATGTTGGAATCCTAATTTTGCATGCTATTCGAAAAGTAGTGTAAATTATCATCTTTAATGAATTAAAGATTAAGAAACCCTATTTTTATATGATTAATGTTTTTAATAGGGTTTAATGGATCTTTAGGGTTGATGTTAACATGTTAAATGTAAAAAGGTACATTATGTTCAAAAAAGAAGAACTTTGCACGTGATTAGTCTAATTTGGAGTTTATGTGCATAAATATGCGTGAAATGTGGAAAATACATAAAGTTATCATTTTTAATGATTTAACTAAGGAAAAACCCTTAGATTTGATGATAGATGGATAATTCAAGTTGATATTAACCTATTCTTAATAAAAGAGAAAATATGATTTGAAAAGATGATCTTTTTATATAATTGGCTTAATTTAGGGTTTTGTGTATTAATGAGCTTGAAAACCCTAATTTAAGTGAATATGTCTTTTAATTGTTTTAATTGTTCAAAATCCATAAATAAATAGGGATATAATGATCCTAAGTTAATGTGGGTATAAAAGACTATTAAAATGAATAGTTTGAGCAATTAGGGTTTACATGAGTAGAAAAGAGTATTTTAGGGTTTGTTGATCTAAAAGGGATAAAGTTTGAGAAATTGGTCTAAGAAATCCTAATGAATATTAATGAAATCTTAATGCGGATTAGAAACCCTAGAAAGAGAATCCAAGTCAATAAAGTAGATTCTTGATAAAGTGTGTAATAAATAGAGTACATATTCTTTTCAGGAATTATGTGATGATTGAATTACTTGCTTGGATCTGTTGATTGGCTTGATTGTATATACCTGAAGTATATGTTCAATAATCTGCATGACTCATCAAATCAGGTATGTGGTTAATTATGAATAACCGCTTTAGTTTTCCGATGGATTCCCGGATGTTTAATCGCATTGAATGCAACTAAACTGTTTGGATGTTCATATTGCAAACTATAATGTGGATATGACTATCACAAAGGATATATGCCTACAAACTCAGATCATGGTTCTCTCTGTGGCATTATAGCTAACCTAGTACATGGCTGCCTATGGGTAGGTCCATCAGGTTAGAGAAAGACCTAGTACATGGCTACCTATTGGGTAGGTCCATCAGGTCTATGGATGACCTAGTACATGGATACCTATTGGGTAGGTCCATCAGGTCTATGGATGACTTAGTACATGGCTACCATTAAGGTAGGACCATCAAGTCACATTGAGTTAGATATTGGGCTATCTTTGGGTAGTGCCATGCGACTCTATTACCTAAAAGAGAGGTGATATCCATGTCCACTGCAGGGACAGCCCAGAGTTTGAGAATATGTATGGATTGAGTTGTATGGCTTAAAATGTAATCTTGGTTGTTAAATGACTAATTGAATGATTATATTGTTAACCTAGTTGAACATTATCTGTTTCCTCCACATACCAGCTTCGGTTGACCGTCGTTTTGTTTGTCAGCAATTTAGGTAGAAATATCAAAAGTACAAACAGTAAAGTGACACATTGTGAATTCAAGAATTAAAGAACAAGGAGGAAATTAGTTAGAATAGTCCAGCTTTGGTTAGAAGTTTAGTTTATTCCAAATTTTTCAAAGGTATGCAAAAAATTTATTACCGTTTTTCAGTATAGTCTGTTAGAATTTAATAATTGTTTTTGGTTATATGTCGAACCTTTGATCCGGAATTTATGGGTGCGACTTCAACCTCTTGGTCTCCCTTAATTGGGGGTTACTGAAAGGTGGGGTCGTAACACCTCTACAAACCATCCTTCCTATTGTATAGACGTTGACATGATTCCTTTATTCTGGGTTTGGGAGAAGAATATTTTTGTTTCCACTTCCTTCTTTGTCTCCCCTAAAACCCAACAGTGGTATCAGAGCCACGTCAACTACTCTATACTTTAGGATTATCGATATGATCGATTTTGGTTTGTCGCCTTTATTTATTGCATACGATCCGAATAAAATTGGCTTTATGCATGTCCAATCCTAAATCCACAAATCCCTATATACATATATGATATGTAATATGAATGCACTCGATACGCGTCGCCCTTAAATGAGTTTTGTGGTGGATGTATACCATGGTTATGGCCAATAAACCCTATGTATGTGTGTTTGGTTGTATGTGGTTGCTTGCATCTCGGTCTACGCACTGATTCCCTATCTCCTATTCCTGATGTAACTCGAGATAACTCGAGATTTCTTTCCTAGCTTTGCTCCCCCCGAATGTAACTCGGGGTTTCATTTTTCAAATGTAAAATAGGATAGAATTTTATTTCCTATTATGTCAAAGAATGGCAGACACTTTTGACGACCAGTTCGAGGAGCGAGACGAGCGGGTGGCAGCCTGAGGAGATGCACGATGACCAGTGAACCGATAGGCTACAGGCACCAGTCGATCAGCTGGTGGCACCCAACTGACCAGTCTGATGGTGAGCCGATCAATCATGGAGATGAGTTGATCAAACCCAGAAAGGCAAAGCAACAGTTCATCTTATACAAGTTGCATGTGATGTGGACCTAGATGACCGTGATTCCTCTTGGCTTGAGGAATCACATTAGGATGGCCATAATCATTGCTTTTATTATTTTGCATGTTTTCTGTGGGATATAGCATGTATATGATACTTACTATATTATGGTGATTGGATATGTATATGTACCTATAAAAACCAAATCCCTCATTAAATATTAAAGTTTTAGATGCCTTCCACATGTGACACACGTGAAAAGCTTGATCGGACAAGTGTGGGCATGCCCTAGCATGGTACACAGTCTATCTTGTGGAAGCATTAAGGATGGATATGTGGGTCTACCCTAGCAGGGTGCATATTCATCGTGTTGGTTTTGGGTCGGACTTAACAAGGTGACCTAGATAGGATCTAGCACCTTGAGGCATGGAGGTGATCATGGCAAGGAGTTGCGCATGACATCTTTCAAGAGTTGCATATGATGCAATTGGCAAGAGTTGCCTACCTAGAAGATCTGAGTTGTGGGTGACAACCCTAGTTGGTCCATGACTCAGAGGATTTCAGGATCTTGACCCACTAGAAGATTGTATGTTGCAATCTTCCAAATTTATGGTGAGGGCTATCAATTTGAATCAAAATAGTGGGAGCAGTAATTAGTTAAATGCCTAATTAACTATTGTCAAATTTTATTCAAATCAAATCAAATCAAAAGGAGTTTTGACAAATGCAATTTTCTCTTATAGAATGGCAAAAGAATCATCTTTTAAAATGGGCAAATTAATTGAGAATAAATTCCATAACTGGTTGTGGATTGTGAGAAGTGTTCTGCACAATCCAGAAATACCGGTGGCCTTTGAATCCACTCTATGTGTGCTTAAGAAGAAGGATAGTTCATTGATGGAGATCAATGGAACAAAGTCTAAGGACAAAGGTGAGGGAGAGAAGGGTTCTCTCGCCAAACCAATGTCAGAATCTTATGCACTCAAAACATGGAGAGGATGGAAGGAACGATAGAAGAAGAAGTGAGAGATAGAGATCTCTACTTCTGGTGTATATGTGATAGAGATTAACTTTACTAATTCTTTGTCATGGGTACTTGATATCGGATGTGAGTCTCACATTTGTTCAAATGTGAAGGATCTTAAAAGAAGTAGGCCTTTGGGGAAAGGTGAGGTTGAACTACGTGTTTCCAATGGGGCAAGAGTTGCCGCCAGTGTCATAGGAACCTATGAGTTAACTCTACCTAGTAGGCTAATAATAGAGTTAAAGAACAGCTATTATGTACCTTCCATAAATAGGAATATCATTTCCGTTTCTTGTTTGGACAAGGATGGTTTTGAATTTCTTATTAAGAATGGAAAGTGTTCCATTCCAAAAGATGGGATCTTTTATGGAAGTGCCCCAATGTCTTATGGTCTATACTTGATAGATCTAGAGACAAGTGTATACAATGTAAACACCAAAAGGCAAAAACTCAACAACTCAAACAAAACGTATCTTTGGCATTGTCGTCTAGGGCACATAAATGAGAAACACATTTCTAGACTCCATAAAGATGGTTATCTAGACTCTTTTGATTATGAATCAATAGAGAGATGTGAATCTTGTTTATTGGGCAAGATGACCAAGACTCCCTTTTCAGCTAAAGGTGAGAGAGCTAGTGATCTATTAGGACTCATACATATTGATGTATGTGGGCCTTTTAGAACAAATGCCAGAAATGGGTATCAGCACTTCATTACCTTCACTGATGACTTCAGTAGGTATGTCTATGTGTACCTGATGAAACATAAGTTAGAAACCCTTGAAAGGTTCAAGGATTTCATGAATGAAGTACAGAACCAACTTGGTAAAAGTATTAAAGCACTTCGATCCAATCGAGGTGGAGAATACTTGAGCCAGGAGTTTGAGGACCTTCTGCGAGCCAGTGGTATTGTATCACAATGGACTCTGCCTGGAACACCACAGCATAACAGTGTGTCTGAAAGAAGGAATCGCACTTTACTGGATATGGTGCAATCAATGATGAGTTTTGCTGATCTTCTGATTTCCTTCTAGGGTCATGCTCTTGAAACCACTGCATTTACACTTAACCGAGTACCATATAAATCGGTTCAAAAGACACCATATGAGATATGGCATGGGAAGCGTCCCAGTTTGTCTTTTATGAAGATTTGGGGTTGTGAGGCTTATGTCAAGAAAATGTTTCCTGATAAGCTTGGACCCAAGTCTGATAAATATTATTTTGTTGGATACCCCAAGGAAATGAGGGGATACTATTTATACCACCCTACTGACAACAAAGTGTTTGTTGCTAGGACAGTTGTGTTCCTAGAAAAGGAATTTATTTCCAGAGGAAAATAGAGCTTGAAGAGGTTCAAGTACAACAAGAAAACATTGAATTGGTAGATGTACAAGAGAAACATAGAGATTCACAAGGTGTTGTGGAATCTTAGTCTCCTCAAGTAACACAAGGACCTCGTAGATCTAATAGGACACGCCTTGAACGTGAGAGGTTTGGATACCTTGTGACTCAGGAAGGCGGTGAGTTGATCATAGATGATGATCCAACTACCTATCTAGAGGCTATGGAGGGACCAGATTCTAAGAAGTGGCTTGAGGCCATGAAATCTGAGATGGAATCCATGTACTCCAATAAAGTATGGACTTTGGTGGAACCACCCAAAGGGGCAAAACCCATAGGGTGCAAGTGGGTCTTCAAGAAGAAGACCGACATGGATAGCAATGTGTAAACTTATAAAGGCAGGTTGGTTGTGAAGGGTTTCCGACAAGTTCAAGGTGTTGACTATGATGAAACTTTTTCTCCAGTTGCCATGATTAAGTCCATCAGGATTATGCTTGCTATTGCGGCTTACTATGACTATGAGATTTGACAAATGGATGTTAAAACTGCATTCCTTAATGGGAATATAAATGAGGATGTGTACATGACACAATCTGAAGGTTTTTTAGATCTAAAGAATGCCAAGAAAGTTTGTAAGCTACAAAGGTCAATCTATAGATTGAAGAAAGCATCTCGGAGTTGGAATCTTCGATTTGATGAGGAAGTCAAAGTGTTTGGCTTTATTCAAAATGAAGATGAACCTTGTGTGTAAAAGAAGGTTAGTGGGAGCACAAACACATTCCTCATATTGTATGTGGATGACATACTATTGATGGGGAATGATGTCTCAGCCTTAGAGAAGGTAAAGACTTGGCTTGGGAATACTTTCTCAATGAAGGACTTAGGAGAAGCATCTTACATTCTAGGAATTAAGATCTATAGAGCTAGATCTAAAAGGCTTCTTGGACTAAGTCAAAGCACGTACATTGACAAAGTGTTGAAGCGGTTCAGCATGGAGAACTCAAAGAGAGGCAACGTCCCCATGCTACATGGAGCCACCATCTCTAGAGCTCAGTATCCCCAATTATAAAGATAGGGAGCATATGAATGGGATCCCATATGCATCAGCCATCAGATCCATCATGTGTGCTATGTTGTGCACATGCCCAGATGTCTCGTATGCCCTCAGCATGATGAGCAGGTACCAGTCAGATTCCGGGGATGCTCACTGAACAGTCGTAAAGAACATCCTCAAGTACTTGCGAAGGACTAAGGATCAGTTCCTTGTATACGGAGGTGAGGAAGAACTTATTGTAAAGGGTTACACCGATGCAAGCTTCCAAACCGATAAAGATGATTACAGATCGCAATCAGGATTTTTGTTTTGCCTAAACAATGGAGTTGTGAGATGGAAGAGTTCCAAGTAAGAAACAGTTGTCAATTCTACCACAGAGGTCGAGTATATTGCTGCTTCACATGCAGCAAAGGAAGCTGTGTGGATAAGGAAGTTCATCTCTGAACTTGGTGTAGTTCCCAGTAGATGTGATGCAATTGAGCTTTATTGTGACAATAATGGAGCTATTGCTCAAGCTAAGGAGCCCAGATCACATCAGCGGTCCAAGCACATACTACGGCGCTTCCATCTCATACAAGAGATTGTACAGTGAGGAGATGTGAAGATTTGCAAAGTACCAAATGAAGACAACATAGCTGATCCACTGACTAAGGCCCTTTCTCAGCAGAAGCATGATGGTCATGCTAGGTCATAAGGACTGAGGTTCCTAGGTGACTGGCTCTAAGTGAAAGTGGGAGTCTGTTGGTATGTATGCCCATAGAGCAAGTCATGTGATGATTGTAATGGGATACTTTGTAAATGATTTGAATAATAATAAAGGCAATTTCTGATCTATATGTTTTAACTATATTTGAGATGATAGTATAACATGATAGATGTCTAAAGAATTGTTTTACTCAATGACGTATGATTTTAGGTTAAGGACCTAAACGATGAGATCATACGGATGTTAAGAGTATACATTCTTGTTTAGTCCCTAGTCGGTTGTTATTGTGGAAATAACCATAGACATCAATAACACTAAAGACTAGATTGTGTGTTGGTTGATGACATAATCTCATTAGTCATGATATAGTGATATCAAACCAAGCACATAGGTACTTTTTAGAGAATAAGTGTACCGGACAGACCCACCATGAGAGTGACACATGGAACCATGATTTGGTAGTCACAGTCTGCTATCACAGTGATGGTGGTGAATGTGATTCTTTGACCTGAAATCACTACACTCAACACATGCCGTTGGGTACACTTTGACATCATCAAACGCAGTCCCAAAATATGGGTTGTTATAAAGGTGATGATTGGGTGACTTTGACACGTGGGGCTTTTGAGGGGTGAGTGATAGATATGGGATTTGTCCCTCCTAAGGGAGTTTAATGTCCATGGCCACTTGATGATTAGGATTGAAAAAGGCATGTGTATGCATGTGTGAATCAATATGTGATACTGATGTCGCACACATCTCACCCAGTCTGCTCTGAGATCAAGGAAATGGATGAACGTTGAAAGGATGACTGTACCATGCCTTGAGTTCATTCAGGACATTAGTGACAAAGGAATTATACATTCACTGTAACACCATTCACGGATTGTAGGATTGAAAGTTGTTCTCCAACTTTCTATTTCACTTGGGTAGCACTGATGTGCGACTAGGCACCGCTCTTTTCTTGTGAAGTCATAAGTGTTATGGACTTTCACTGCCAACGTGAAATGGACCTGTAGGGTCGCACACATATGATTTAACCTATAAGAGGAGTTTTTCCACAGATGATGTTTAGATTGATTACTAAAGGAGTTTAGTAGTTCAATTAAACACTCAGATGATTGATAGCTTAAAATCATAATGTTCAAGGTGTTGGACCAATTGATTAGAGTATCGGATTGATTCAAACTGTGGTTGACTAATTTTACACAATCTTCACTTCCATCGGATCGGCTCATGAGATGAACCGATTGGCTCATGAGATGAACTGATCGGCTCAGGTTGGTGAACCAATCGGCTCAACTGGTGAGACAATCGGCTCATGTGCAATGAGACGATCGGCTCAATTGTTGAACTGGTTGGCTCATGTGACCAACGGAGATCGTTTGGAAAGTCAATTTTGCAAATACAATTTGTTTCACTTGTACAAATTCAATTTGGACAAGGATTAATATTTGATTAATCAGAAACAAATATTAAAGTCAATTTGAGTTAGACCAGGACCACGAATCGATCGGCTCATGTGATGAACTGATTGGCCTAGGGATCCCAATGTGAACTGATCGGTTGAGGTCACCAAATGATCGTTTCAGGTTTGAAACAGTCAGTTCAGCTGGCGCAGTTGGTTATTTTGTGGAAAATCTCAAACCCTTCTGCTCCTGTTTAGTCCCGCATTGCCCGGGGTAGAGAACCATGTCCCATGACCCTCCTATATATGGGGTATTGGGGGATTTTCAAAGTATAACTCAGAACACCAGTTGCTCTGTAAAGTTGTCGTTCTCTCTGGTTTTGGTAACCGAGAGATCCCGAGCAAGTGCTACCCGATAAGGGAGGCATAGTAAGGGAAAGACAACTACAGAAAGGCAACTGGTTGCAAGAGAGTGTGTCGGTGACTAGTACGCTGACAGGAGGGTGCGACTCCTTCCGATTCCTTGTGGGACAAGGATATCGAATTTCCAGGTAGTCCGTGTGGACGACTGCAAAGGAGGGAGACTTCTGCCGCTCGGAGGACAATTGTCGATCCCGACTGTCCCGGTGAGACCAGGAGCTACACAGACACTATCCAAGATCAGAGGTGAAGACTGTGCAAGCTGCGAGGTAACGTCACCGAGCAAGCCTCGGGACAAGGTACGCCTCTACAAACCATCCTTCCTATTGTATAGACATTGACGTGATTCCTTTATTCTGGGTTTGGGAGAAGAACATTTTTGTTTCTGATGCCTTCTCTATCTCCCCTAAAACCCAACAGTAAATATATACATGATCTTGCTAGATATGTGCTCTATGATGTACTTAGACATGTTGGAGTTGCTACTAAAAAAGAGGCACCTATGAACTTTTTGACTATTCCAAGGGAGGGTAGATCGACACACAGATTACAAGATGTCTTAATTTTTGGCTAGTTTGGAGGAAAACATGCATGTGTTGATCTAATAGGAGTCTTGCCACTAGTGGGCCTAAAAGATGGAGATTTTGTTGTGGGACATGTTGACCTGAAAGTTGTTGCAGCCAAAGTGGTTAAGCATGAGAAAGCATGCATTGATAATCAACATGTATTTATACCTTTCAAATTTGATACTTTTGGATTTTTCACACCAGAGGCATTGTAGCTTCTTAAAACAATCCAAAAAGGTATGCATAGTATTGTTATGACCCCTAGGTCTATGGATTTATTCATAGGATTGATTTTTCCATCCAAAAGGGGATGGCGACGCAACTTGTTGCCCATATACCTTCTATTTGATTGTAATTGCATTGATTATTAATAATAATTGATGTTTCGTATTTGCATGTAACTTATTTATTATATGGTGTTATAATACTTGCACCCTTTTGCATGCACCCCACGTACACAATATAGCAATCTACTAAGCCATGTTTTATTTCATGACATTTTAGGTAAATTATATACATGAAGAATTCAAAATATGATGAACCAGATGAAATCTACCCAAAGGCATTATAGATAAGTAAAGGAGAATTAGTTAGATACTTCTTCTCATATGTAAAATTCTCACTTAATAATTTCATTTATTTCCTTCGAGGATCATTTTGGAAACTATATTTGAATTAATGGAAATTTTTTGCTATCATTTGTTATTTTGTTAAATTTGGATGCTTGGGAAGTGTAGGTAATGGCTCTCAAATTTTTGGTTCTTTACTTAATTGGGGGATGCTAAAAAGTGTGGTTGTTACATTCGGTATCATAGCCCAAGATTTTTTTCAAATAATATTTAATAGTTTATAATTTCAAGTAATCTGTATAAATCTAAGGAGAATTACTAAGGCATGACTTGATGGTAATGCTGTCTAAAAGAGGTCATGGCTTTACAGGCTGGAAATATTTTCCTCCACACCATTATGTTGGTTTACAAGGACTTCCTTAGCCACAATGATACTTGCCTGGCCAGAACCTAGGGTTTTCCTAAAGTAATGATCCGTTTAAGTCTTCTCTTCTCATTTTTCATACACTTCTCATCCTATTGCTTAAAAAACCCTAAAAGATACTTCCCTCCTCATCTCAAGTCAGGGTTTTTGAGAAGAAGTAGGATGAAGGCATTCCATGCCAATTAATGAACATGCAATGTGGAAATAATGGTAAATAAAAAATACTTTATGGGTTTTTCCTTGCAAGGGTAAACCCTAGATGGAGCTAGGGTTGGTTTAGAAAACCCTTGGAGGGTCAAGGGCATCATAAAACCCTAAAGTGTAGGGTTAGTCCCTAACCCGAACCAAAACCTTAATCATTGTAAATGGGAGAAGTGTGGGTGATAGAGTAACCCTACCCATACGAACCCTAATCAAGGTGAAAACAGAATAAAGGAAAATACAAATGTGTTAGGTGATCCACTCTCCCATGAATGTGTGTATGTGGAGAAAGTCATTCATGTAAAGAGTTTGAGAAACCAATTATTACATTAAAAGGGAAATTTGACTTTTTAGGGTTGGTGTCCCGAACTGGGGTTGGTCAACCCAAGATTGGGAAAAGGGGCCTACGGGGGAGGCAAAGCCATATACCCGTGCGATCAGGTTGTGGCTAGAGAGCCTAACCTCCTCTTGTGAGTCAAGAAGAAACCCTAGGTTAGAACCTTCCCTAGAAGGGTTAGCAGGCCAATGAGGTTAATAATTGAGGTAACCTTGAATGTCACCTAAAATTTGATGGATTGAGAATACAAATATGGAATCATGTACATTCTTTGAACCTAAGTATGTCATCTCTGGGGGACACAAAAAAGTCACTAAAGAAGTGGTTGAAAGTATATGACCAAGACAAGATAGGAAGGTCACTAATCGACCAAGTCAGGATAGGAAGGTCTATATAAAAAAGAAAGTCAGTGTAATGATTGGTGATCAAGCTAGGATAGGAAGATCACAAATAGGCTAAGTCGAATAGGAAGGCTGATACAAGAGAAAGTCATTACCACGATTGGTGATCAAGCTGGGATAGGAAGATCATTAACATGCCAAGTTGGTAAAGGAAGGTGGATACAAGAGAAGTCATTGCAATGACCAGCGATCAATCCAGGATAGGAAGGTCATTGATAGGCCAAGCCCATAAAGGAAGGACAATATGCAAGGAAGTCATTGCAATGACTAGTGACCAAGCCAGGAAAGGAAGGTCACTAATAGGTCAAGCCGGGAAAGGAAGACTTCTATGAAAGACCAAGCCCTTGAAGGGAAGGTCACCACAACCCCACTGAAGGGACATAAGGTGAATAATATGTACCCCAAGAGATGGAGGAAATCTAGGTTGAAGAATTATATAAGAATATAATTTGCTCAAAATTGTTGAACCCTAGGTAGTATAGAGCCCTAAATCAATCCTAAGGTAAAGCAGGGATGTTTAAAGGTACATAAGATCTATGATTTTAGGAAGTGATCATGCCCTAAATGAATAAGATTAGAGGGTCGGGAGGTAGCCACCCATGTTTTCCCGAGGCCCATGGGTCATGGGATTGGCCACCTTCATAAGTTCATGAGGTCCAAGGGTTAAATGTGAGAGGCACTCCCTAAGTTCATAAGGCCCATGAGGCCAGGAGGAGATCACCCAAAAGTATTTGTACCCATAGATACCTTAAGGAGATGAATAAGGCTAATGATACATGAGATGTAAATATAAAGATACAAGAAGTCATGTAACACTAAAATCCTAAAAGGAGTTGTGCACAAAACCTAGAGTGAGAAAGACACTTGACTTCATGAAATATAAAAGTAATAATGGTTTGGAGTCATGTTGACAATGATTCAACTTAAAATGTGAAATTTTGAGATAATGTGTGGGTACACAACCTCTTCTCTTGGAATGGTATGAACTTTGTATTTGGGTTATAGTCAAGTTCTTATTTCATCTCATTATGTGTGAGAGAGATTGGGGTAGACATATGTTATGCTTAAAGTTGACCAATGAAAATGAATACCCTAAGTTGAGGTTAATGACATGATCTAGGGTTGAGGTGTTACCTCACCCTTAGGAAAAAATAAATGAATGATAGGTTTGAAACCAAGTTGAAAATGTAGTCACCAAGTGAATTGAGATTACTAATGAAAGTGTAATCGCTAAGAGATGATATCTTGTAAATACTAAGGATGTGGATATACCTTGGATGGAATTGGTATATTACACCTAGTCATAGTATGAGGAATTTACATATCAACAAAAGACATTAAAGATATCTAAGAAGGGTTGCTAACCCTAAGGTTTGGAACAAAGATGAGTTATCTTGCACCTTAACCTTACTAAGCGTGAATTTTGGGGACAAAATTACTTTTAAGGAGGGGTGAATGCAATATCCTCAATTTTGGTAAAATTGAATTATATAAATGAATTTATTTCTAATTTTTTCCAATGTTAACAATTGATAGAGTAATAATGTTACCCATGCCCAAGTGAGGCCCATGAGACTATTTTCTTTCCAAATAGGTCCTTGGGGCACAAGACAAATAAATAAGAGTTTTGGAGCATAAATAGTAGTGTCTTTATGAATTAATAGACAACTGCAACATGGAATAATATGCATGTTTCTAAATATAATAACATATGTTGTGATTTAGATAACTAAAGGATAATTATCTAGCCAAGATTGTCAACAAAATGTTTGAGGCATCAAATAAGAATAATTTGATCTAACTTTTGGTATACATAAAGATAAAAATAGAAGGAAGAGAATTATAGAAAATTGGGAGGAAAAGGACGTTCCATGGGATAATAGTAGTTGTTTTAATGGAATGTTTAAAAGAGCAAGTTGTGTATGTCAAAGACATCTCGATAAATCCCAAGAGAACAAATATAAATTAGGAAAGGTGTTTGTGATTTTACTTGAAATAACAATAATTGGTTGGAGGAATATAGCAAAGAGAGAGATCAAACGAACAATCAAGATCCTAGATTATAAGTGTTTCTTGAAAAAGATTAGTGATGAATGATCCAATATGTACATAAAGTTGTGTGCTTTCCTTACTGGATTTTAGTTGCCAAATCCAAGTCTTAATGAGGACGTGGTGTATCCTTTTTGTGACCTTTAGAATTATATAACAAAGTTTAAGAGTTTTTATATAAGGGAAGGAAGGAGGAATGTATATAGTTACTTCCCAGAAGTGATGCATGATAAATGTATATTTATCCATTTATTTACATCTTTTAGACATATCTTTCTAGGATTGTTTTGTTATTTATTTTCTTCATTTTATTATTAATTGCATTAGTTTGGAATTTTCTATTTATTTAGAGTTTTAAATATATTTTTTTGTTTTTTTGTAGGAAACTAGCTCATGAGTAAATTCTCCTAGAAGATATTTTTGTACAAATTCCCGCAGTGTCTGACTTCAGTATATACCTTTCACCAAAATTGGTGTAATTCCCAAATCTCAAGGAGGTATTTAATGTGCAAGTATGCGTTGGAAAGAGAATTTAATTATCTATAGGAAAAATATATTTTCGGACCGCTTCCTAATTTATGACAGGCCCAAAAATGCGCTTGAAATTTCTGTTGCGGGAAATTACTGCAGAAAGAATGCAAAGCAATCAATTGTTTCCTCTATTGACTAGATCCAGAATGTTAGCAGCCACCGCCGGCCATTTCTTTTTCCCTAAACCTAATGTATACCTCCCCTCCTTCTCCTATAAAAGGAGAGGCACTTCCTCCTCATTTGATCATCTTGGGTTTTCTCTTGTATAAGCATTCTGGAGCAAGTTTTCTTGTATTCTTCTAGTTCTGAAATAAAGTAGCCTTGCAAATTTTGTTACATGTTATTTTTTTAATTATGTTATTCCATTGCGTTTAGATCTAGTAATTTATTTTCTCCTCCTCCCCTCTCTTGAGCAATCGAGCAAGGTAGGAAGAGGCAGCCATCTTCATTGTATCTAATCAAGGATCAGTAGTCGTAAGACTTGAAGATGGCTAGATCACTTCCTTCCTCCATCTCTCTTTGCTCCTTCTCCATGAGTGAGTAGTTCTTTATCGAGGCAATGGGAATAACCCCTTAGCCATGGCTTTCGATTTCTCCTTAAATGATTCTAGATGGCTTTTGAGATTGATAACTAGTTGATATATCAAAGTGATTAATTGATAATATCAAAAGTTAATCTAAATGGATATGACCTTGGAAATTTGGGTTTAGAACGACAATCTCAATCACATAAGAGTTTTGAAATGACCGCAGATTTTCTCTTTTTAGGATGATGAACTAAGAAACATGAGCACCAGGACCAATGGGCTCATGTGGAGATCATCTTTAGTGGATTTCTAATTCACTTGCCTTCATCGAACCCGTTGTTTAAGGATTAATCGTTTTCCTAGGCTAAGGTGGTGAAAACTCCAAGAGCCTCGATTCTCTCCCTTTGATTTCAACCTTCATTGATTTGCTTTCTTTACATCTATTCTTTTCCATTCACAACAGTCTACTTGTGCTAACAATTATTTGTTTCTTTCCTTGTGACAGGGGCAAAATAAATTCTTGTTATTACATTGTTACTTTGTGTTTATTTCTTGTTTTAGTGTAATCAACCAAACCCCCATCCTGGTCTTTACTTTCCATTTTAAATCCGAAAATATAATAAAATAATGAAATAGTTCTTCAAAATTAATTGGGATAAAGGAAGCAATCTTAAAAGGTTGTCCTATGGGATAGACCCATCTATACTAGCCTTAATCAGAAGTAGAAAAGGATTAAGTTCTAGGATAATAATCTTAGTGATTGTAAGTGCTAAACGGCGCATTAACAATTTGGCGTCGTTGCCAAGGATAATGGATTGTTTTCTCGAACCCCCAAAAATCTTTTAAAAAGCTTTTTTTTATTTGTTTATGCCTTCTGAGTAACATTTCGGAAGTGTTGCTCCTCCTTCTATCGAGTTTTCATTCCGGTAGTCTATTTTTTCTACAAATGCGCTAGTTTGTAAAAAATTGTAATTTTCGTTATTTTTGTAATTTTTAACCTTGTGTCATAATCCCTTAGCTTTTCCTTTTCTATTTATGGTATTCTACAAATCTTTAGTTCTTTTTTGAATCATAAAAAAAACTTTTCAAATGGAGTAGGCATCCCAATATCCCCCACAATGTTATTATTGTGATCTTTACCACCATGCATCTCTTGCATGCCTAACTCTACCCCATTCTTATGATAGCACCCCTTTTAATTGTGAGCCCTTTCATCCTGGTGGGTACAATGTGAATCCAAATTTTTCTGAGAACCATTATGGGGAACCTTGCTATCCATATTCTAATGGGGGATATGATCAACAAAATTTTTTGGGGTGTAACCAACAAAACCTTGGGGGTTATGAACATGTTTATGAAACCCAATGTAATCCTCAACAAGAAGAGAGACGTATGGCCCTAGAGAAGATAGCAGTAGAAGGAGAAACAAAGCTAAGAACCAGCCAAGCCTTCTTAACCGCCCTACTGGAAGCCCAAATCCAAAATATAGATTGTTCAAATATGTTTCCTCATGAATTGGTGACACCTTATAATATTGAATCTTCCTACCTAGATGGACGCAATGGAAATTACAATCCACCATCTTCTGGAGATTATTATGAGGAGCAATGCCACCCAAAAAAATATGAGGGGTACTATGGCCAAGGACACTATGGGGAGTGTGGTGAGGATGGCCAAAATTTTGGGGTGTATAAATCCTATGGTGAAACACAATTTAATCTTGAACTGCAAGAGAGACTTAAGGCCCTAGAAAAGATGGCAGTAGAAGGACAAGCAAAACTTGAATCCAGTCAAGCCATGTTAGCTACCTTGCTAGAGGATCAATCACAAACTCCCCCTATAGATATTGAGCAACCCAAGATGGTTCTTCCTAGTGATGATGACGATGATGATCCTATTTGTGTGTCATATATATCAGATCCTAAAGAAATAGCACAAAAAATGGAGCCATATTTTGCATGCGGTGAGGATGTGGGTATCCTTATCTTTCCTTTATAGACTTTATTACTTGAATATGAAAAGTCAAAGCAGGAGAGTCATTCTAAAAATCCAACTACTCCCTCCACCACTTACAACAATCCAATTGACATCAAAGACCAATACCCTTTTTTTGAGTCTATTTTGGATAATAAACATCCAACCCCCTTTGACAAAATGATTCCACGCGTTCTGTCGCAACCAATTCCCATTCCATGCACAACTGATTTAGAAGAAGAGACACAACCCTTAGGAGAAGTCTACATACCCCCCTCCACTTACTACAAGGAATATGTCCCCATTTTTATCCCTCATGAACCCTTGGGAACTCCTTGCATAGAGGAACTAGAGTTACAAGCTATATCAACCATGCCATCTATCCCAAGGTTGATTGCATGAATTTTGAGCAGAGCAAAAATACTTATCATGTTGATTTAAATTTATTTTTCCCTTTCATATCACCACCAATTCTCCTTTATGCAGGTCAATATGATCGAGGGAAACCAGAGCCAGATCCTCCACCTAACTTTGCACATCTGGCAATGAATGTGTTACCAGTCGGGTACCCACCAACCTCCCCCAATCCACATCCATCTTCAATACTTCCTTCACTATTGATGGAAGATCTATGGATCCTATTGGAGGGAATGTGAGGTGAAACCAAATATGAGCACCCCGTTGAGCTTCTACAATTACCTTCTCATAGGGTATACTATGAAACTCCTCAGATAAAGGTCCCAACCCTCATACACATCCCCTTCAGCTGGATGTTTTTTGAGTTACCAGGGCCACCTGGAAATCCTTTCTCTTCTCTTCCCTCCATCTCGGGTTTTTATTTTGCTCGAGATAAGCAAAAATATGAGTCTGGGGTGGAGGTGGGTGGTATGTTTCTATTCCATCCCCTTATCTTTTTATTCTTGCATTATTTCTACCTTTTGTTTTTTTTTGTTTTGCATATAGTTGCTTTGTTCATGGCCATTATCTAGTCGGCCATATTTTTATTTCTTTTGTTGCAAAATGGCCTTTATCTAGTCGGCCAATATGAATAGATGGTTATCATGGTACCCCTTTGAATTTAGTAAACTTTTTGCAAAGACTATTACAAATTGCCATGTCTAAAACAACCATGTCACCTAGGACCCCTAATAACATCACTCCTCATATTAGTTAGCAAGTCAAAGGAATCGATCAGAACCAAGCATAATTTTCCCTATATTTAAGCAATGGATTATCTTGTTATAAAATTTGTATGATGTGATTTATAGGAATACTCTAACTAGAGCAATGACACTCTCTGACAAAAATATATGAAAAAAAATTGAAAGTTATAAACATAAGAACATCTCTTCCTTCCCTCTATTTTTTTCTAAAAAAGAGAAGCAAAGAATCACCACCAGACAAAAATCAAGTCCAGGGTGGCATGCTTCCCAAAATGAAAACTCCATACCCCGCAAAGGGGCGTACCATCAAAAGATGCCAAAAGTGCACATGAAAAAAATTGTGACCAATGTAGCCACAACTCCATAAATTCATATCCTGAGTCGAATAGAGGAGGGATCAATATATTTTCGTCACTTCTTTCTTTATTTTCACACCCCCAAATTCATCCTATTCTTGTGCAATAACTAAAAAAAGAGTAATAAAAATTGAGAGTGTCAAAGCAAAAGTAAGATGATGCCTATTTTTCTACAAATTCTTATTTTAGAAGCTATATTTGGCAAATGTTTTGATAGGGAATATAGAATTTTATGTTATGTGGTTCTAGGAGATTGGGTCACTTGGCCAAAATTTGGAGGTGAGGACTGTAGTGATGTTATTAAGTTGAGGATGGCATATTGGGAGTATAAATTGGACTTTATTTGTGATTTTATTTGCTTGAGGACAAGCAAAGATTCAAGTCTGGGGTATTTGATAAATGTATATTTATCCCTTTATTTACATCTTTTAGATATCTTTCTAGGATTATTTTTTTATTTATCTTCTTCATTTTATTATTAATTGCATTAGTTTGGAATTTTCTATTTATTTATAGTTTTAAATATATTTGCTTGTTTTTTTTGTAAGAAACTCGCTCATGATTAAATTCCCCTAGAAGATATTTTTGTACAAATTATCGCAGTGTCTGACTTCAGTATATACCTTTCACCAAAATTGGTATAAATCCCACATCCCAAGGAGAATTTAATATGCAAGTATGTGTTGGAAAGAGAATTTAATTGTCTACAGGAAAAATATATTTTCAGACCAGTTACAAATTTATGACTGGCCCAAAAATGCGCTTGAAATCTCTGTTGTGGGAAATTACTGCAGAAAGAATGCAAAGCAATCAATTGTTTCCTCTATTGACTAGATCCAGAATGTTAGCAACCGCCGTCGGCCATTTCTTTTGCCCTAAACCTAATGTATACCCCCCCTCCTTCTCCTATAAAAGGAGGGGCACTTCCTCCTCATTTGATCATCTTGGGTTTTCTCTTGTATTAGCATTCTGGAGCAAGTTTTCTTGTATTCTTCTAGTTCTAAAATAAAGTAGCCTTACAAATTTGGTTACATGTAATTTTTTTAATTCTGTTATTCCGTTGTGATTAGATCTAGTACTTTCTTTTCCCCTCTCTTGAGAAATTGAGTAAGGTAGGAAGAGGCAGCCATCTTCATTATCTCTAATCGAGGATCAATATTCATAAGACTCGAAGATGGTTAGATCACTTCCTTCCTCTATCTCTCTTTGCTCCTTCTCCATGAGTGAGTAGTTCTTTTTCGAGGCAATGGGAATAACCCCTTAGCCATGGCTTTCGATTTCTCCTTAAATGATTCTATATGGATTTTGATATTGATAACTAGTTGATATATCAAAGTGATTAATTGATAATATCAAAAGTTAATCCGAATGGATATGACCTTGGAAATTCGGGTTTAGAACGACAATCTCAATCGCATAAGAGTTTTGAAACGACCACAGATTTTCTCCTTTTAGGATGATGAACTAAGAAACGTGAGCACTGGGACCAATGGGCTCATGTGGAGATCATCTTTAGTGGATTTCTAATTCACTTTCCTTCATCGAACCCGTTGTTTAAGGATTAATTGTTTACCTAGGATAAGGTGGTGAAAACCCCAAGACCCTCGATTCTCTCCCTTTGATTTCAACCTTCGTTTATTTGCTTTCTTTACGTCTAGTCTTTTCCATTCACAATAGTCTACTTGTGCTAACAATTATTTGTTTCTTTCCTTGTGACAGGGGCAAAATAAATTCTTGTTATTAAATTATTACTTTTTGTTTATTTCTTGTTTTAGTGTAATCAACCAAACCCCCATCCCGATCTTTACTTTCTGTTTTAAATCTAAAAAATACAAAAAAATAGTTCTTCAAAATTAATTGGGATAAAGGAAGCAATCTTAAAAAGTTATCTTATGGGATCGACCCTTCTATACTAGCCTTAATTGGAAGTAGAAAAGGATTAAACTCTAAGATAATAATCTTAGTGATTGTAAGTGCTAAATGATGCATTAATAATGCATTGCCAATTATATTCAAACATGGAAACCAACCAATCCACGCATCTAGTTTTGCATATGAATATATGGTAGGATCGTCACGATGGGGAACTACCCCAAATCCCTTGAGTCTGGGTATACCTCTTCCGTTGTAGTTTAGTAGTAGGGCTACCTTCCTCGTCTGTCTAGGACCTTCTTCAACCATGGTTGTCTAGGGTTTTTACTATGGCAAGATGCCTTCTGACTCAACAACCTTGAAGTATGGGAGAAAATGGATCTAAGATATTGTTGTGACCTTCTATGGAAGCATTCGAGACCTTCCAAGGTCAAACCAGTGATGCCCTAGCATGGGGATTTCCAATATCCTTGTCTTGTGTAGGTTGATAGATTCTTTCCTAACAGTGATAATGGACAGTGCCTAGAGTCTGTATCCACGGAACGAAGGAGGGAACACCATGTGAGATTGTGGGAGGAAGGAGTAGGTTATAGGGAAATATGGCATCAGATAGGCAATGGAAGCAAGAATTTTCTGTCCATATTCCCCATATCCAACGGATTGTGTAAACAACTATGTAATGGGAAAGATGGTTTAACAAGGTCATACCTAGTCCTGGATCAAGTCCAAGGACTAATCCCTCAATGTAATTGTGTTTCTTTCTTCTAGTTGCACTCGGACGGCGTCTACAGCAGCTTCTGGTCTCTACCACAGACAATAGTCTGACATTGTCCTCCTAGCGAGAAAAGGACCGACACCTCTAGAGTAGTTTACATAGACTTCCTAGAACTCATGTCATTTTAATAGAACAAATAGGAAGGAGTTTTCCCTCCCATTGGTGTACTAGTCACCAACTTTCTCTTTGTTCTCCCTTACTATCCCTCCTTTATCGGGTAGGACTTTCTCAGGTTCTCTCGGTTACCACAATCAGAGAAGACAAACAATTTTTGGGGGCAATTGAGTTGTGTTTAAGAAGCCCCCGGTACCCATCTATTTATAGGAGGGTTAGGTTTAGGTTTCCCAATCTGAGGAGGAGTGCAAGGGATAAAAATTTCACAAAAACTCAAAAACTACAACATGAGAAAAGGTCAATTTGTGTGTGAATTGATCAGTTACCATGTGATCTGATCAGTTCACCCGGTGAACCAGTCGTTTCGTCATGTTTCCTGATCGCAATTGTATTGGCAACTCTGACCCAATTCATGCATGATGTGACTTCATCTCGAATTGATCCATGAATCAGGCGTCTCAATCCATAAAATGGTCATTTTGTGACCTTGAGCCAATCGGTTCACTATGTGAACCAGTTGGTACACACCCTGGTTCATCTAGAATTCATACAATACAATTACCAATCAACTTGACACTCCAACTGGTTAGTTCAACACTTGAACCGGTCAATTGCAAGTCCATTCAGTTAATTCATTACTTAAATTGAATACCTAAGCACTTTAGTAATCAACACTTTAGTAATCATTTCAATCATCATTCATGATTAAACTCCTCTTCTAGGTGTATCCTATGTGTGTGACCCTATAGGTTCCATGTTATGTTGGTAGTGAATGTCCATAACTTATTTATGACATCACAAATAAAGAGCGGTGTCTAGTGACACATCATTGCTACCCTAGTAATTGGAAAGTTGGAAAACAACTTCAACCTACAATTTGTGCCAGGTGTTATAATGATTGTCTAATTCCTTTGTCTCTAATATTCGAAATAAACTTGAGGCATGAAATCATCATCCTCTCTACGTTCAATCCATATTCCTTGATCTAGAGAAGATTTTGTGAGATATATGTGACCTCAATATCATATGTTGATTCACATGTGCATGCGCATACTTTTCTCAAGTCTCTCTTGTCAAGTGGCCTATATATGAAACTCTAATAGGAGGGACAAATACCATCTACATCACTCACAATCATCCACATGTGTCACAGTGCACCTGATAATCACCTTTATGGTAACTCTTATTCAAGGTCACGATGGATGTTGTCAAAGTACACCTAACAACATGTGATGACTGTAGTTATTCAGGTCTAAGAACTATAATCACCACCTTCACTATGAGAGAGGACTGTGACCACCAGTTATGGTTTCCATGTGTCGCTGTCAAGGTGGGTTTGGCTGATACACTATTATCCAATAAGTATCTATGTGCTTGGTTTGATATCACATATCATGACTGATGATATTATGTCATAAACCAACACACATTCTAGTCTTATGTGTTATTAGTGTCTATCATCCTTCCATAATAACAACTGACTAGGGACACAATACAAATGTTCATACTCTTAACATATGTATGATCTCATTTTTCAGGTCACGCACTTGAAGACATGCATCATTGAGTAATGTCATTCTTTAGACATTACTTATGTTTCCCTATTATCTCAAAACTGAGTGAAACATAATAAATTGGAAGATTCTCTTTATATTATTAATCAAATCCTTTACATGATATGCCATCATAATCATCATATGATTGGCTCTTTGGGCATACATACCAATAGACTCCCACTTACACTTAGAGCCAATCACCCATGAATTTCATTCTTGGTGATCTAAACATGTCCATCATATTTCTGTTGCGCAAGTGCTAATCCAGCGGGTTAGCAACATTTTTCTCTTAGTAGGTATATTGCATATTTCCCATTTCTTCACTGTATGATATTTCATATGAGGTGGAACTGTCATCATATCCTATCTAATATTCCTTGCCTAAGCATAGCTCCATTGTTGTCATAGTATTTCTACTGTGTCATAAATGGTTGGAAAATCTTTAAGTTCATCCATATGAACTTCAAAATCCATATAGTACCCATTTTTATGCTCATAACACCAGGATACTCGACTTCTGTAGTAGAATTGAATTAGCAGTCTATAGTATGACACTTTTCCAACTTACAACTCTATTCTTAAGATTGAAAACATTTTATATTGCGATCACTTTCTATCATTCTTGAAGCTTGCATCGGTGTAACCCCTTACACCCAACTCTTCCTTGTTTCCATAATCTAGCAACTAATCCTTGGTGCTTCTCAAATACTAATGGATGTCTTTTAATGACATTCCAATGACCTTCATAGGAATCTAACTATTACCATCTTGTCATGTCCAATACATATAAGACTGGGATGTGTACATTATGTAGCATACATGATAGATCCAATTGCTAGTGCATATAGCATCTCACTCATATTTTCATTCTTCAAAAGAATCGGAATATAGGGTTCTTGAGAGACTAATCCCATGAATCATGGTTAGAGTCTCTCTCACTGAATCCTTCATGTTGAACTCTTTCAGTATCTTACTATTGTTGTTGGGAAATAACAGATCAGAGCAGGCAACGGAAACAAAAGAAATCTATCCTTATTGCCCATAACAATAAGATCGCATCAAAAACTATGTAATGGAAAGGATGGTTTAATGAGGCCATACCTAGTTCTGGAGCAAGTCTAGCGACGAATCCTCATTGGAGTAGTTGTACAGCAATCATCTAATTGCACTGGGATGACATTTGCAGCTCCTGATCTCTACCACAGACAGCATGTTGATGTTGTCCTCCTAATGGCAGTCAACAACCTCCTCACCTCTATAGTAGTCCACACAGATCACCTAGAACTCCTATCATTCTACTAGAACAGACAGAAGGAGTGTCCCTCCCATTAGTGTACTAGTCACCAACTTGCTCTCTCACAATTGTTTTCCCTTGCTATCCCTCCTTTTATTAGGTAGGACTTGCTCGGGCTCTCTATTGGTTACCACAACCAGAGAGGACAATAATTGTCAGAGGCAATTGAGTTGTACCTGAGAAGACCCTAGTACCCATTCTATTTATAGGAGGGTCTATGGTCAGGGTTCCCAACCTATGTGGGATTGGAAGTGACCAGAATATCACAAAATTTGTAACCTGTAAGCAACAAACCAGTAAATTTTCCAAGTGAATCGTTCGGTTGGCATATGAGCCTATCGGTTCACCCAATGAACCGGTCATTTACTCATGTTTCCCAATCACATATGAATTGGAAATTATAATCTAATTAATGCATGACATGATGTCAACATTAATCCTTGATGCAATCTAATTGCACCACGAACCAGGTGTCTTTCCCTTGCGAGCCGGTCATCTCACGACCCCAACTGATTGGTTCACTAGGTGAGCCGGTCAGTTCGTGCTCCAGTTCATGCAGAACTCAGCCAATGCACTTTCCAATCAACCTGACACTCCAACCGATCGGTGTAACATTTGAACTCGTCGA
The DNA here is from genome assembly GCA_963693085.1 of Alisma plantago-aquatica. Taxonomy (NCBI): domain Eukaryota; kingdom Viridiplantae; phylum Streptophyta; class Magnoliopsida; order Alismatales; family Alismataceae; genus Alisma; species Alisma plantago-aquatica. The sequence continues at coordinate 995,996,118 of OY856412.1, forward strand.
TTGGGAGTCTAGTCGGTAGATTTGTTGCTTTAATTGAATACCTAAACATTTTAGCCATTAATTCAATTATCATTCATGATTAAACTACTCTTCTAGGTGTATCCTGTGTGTGGCCCTATAGGTCCCATATCACGTTGACAATGAATGTCCATAACTAGTTTATGACATCACAAGCAAAGAACGGTGCCTAGTCAAACATCATTCCTACCCAAGTAAATGGAAATTTAGAGAAAAACTTCAATATACAATCTGTGTCAGGTGTTACAGTGATTACATATTCCTTTGTCTCTGATATATGGAATGAACTCGAGGCATGGAATCATCATCCTCTCAGTGTTCAATCCATGTTCATTGAACTAGAGCAGACTGTCTGAGATATATGTGTCCTCGATATCATATGTTTATCCACATGTGCATGCACATCCTTTTCTTAGTCTTGCTTATCAAGTGACCATGATATCAAACTCCAGTAGGAGGGACAAATCCCATCTACATCACTCACACTTATCCAAATCATCACCTATATGGCAACCCTTATTTAATGTCACAGTGGATGATGTCAAAGCACACTGAATGACATGTGGTGAGTGTAGTGATTTCAGGTCTAAGAACCAAAATCACCATCTTCACTATGAGAGATGACTATGACCACCAATTATGATTTCCATGTGTCACTCTCAAGGTGGGTATGTTTGATACACTATTCTCCAACAAGTATCCATGTGTTTGGTTTGATATCACATATCATGACTGATGAGATTATGTCATCAACCAACACACACTCTAGTCTTTTGTGTTACTACTATCTATCAACCTTTCATGGCAACATCCAACTAAGGACATAATAAGAATGTACATACTCTTAACATCTGTATGATCTCATCTTTCAAGTCACGTAGTTGAATGCATACGTCATTGACTAATTTTATCTTCAAATGTTCATTATGTTTCCTCATTATCTCATAACTGAGTGAAATAGAATGAAAGTTTTCCTTTACAATTAATCAAACACTTTATGTAATATGCCATCTCTATCATAATATGATTGGCTCTCTGGGAATACATACCAATAGACTCCCACTTGCACTTAGAGCCAGTCACCCATGAATCTTATTCTTAGTGATTTAAACATTTCCATCATGTTTTTGTTGTGCAAGTGCTAATGCAATGGTTTATCAACACTTTACTTTTAGTCGGTATATTGCATGTTCCTCATCTCTTCATTGTGCAACATTTCGTATGAGATGAAAATTTCTTATAATGTTTTATTTATATTCCTTGCCTAACCAGTAGCTCCATTGTTGCCACAATATCTCTACTATTTCATCAATGGTTGGAGCATTTTTAGATTCATTCATATGAACTTATAGATCCATATAATACCCATTCATGTGTTCATAACACTTGGATACTTAGTTTCCATTATAGAATTGAATTATGGACTATAGTTTGGAACCCTTCCAACTTACAACTCTTCTCTTAATATTACACACATTTTATATTGTGATCACTATCTATCATTTCATAAGCTTACATCGGTGTAACCATTTCCACCCAACTCTTCATGTTACTATAATCTACCAACTTATCCTTTAGTGCTACTCAAGTACTAATGGATGTCTCTTAGTGACATTCCAATGACCTTCATTGGAAGCTAACTTGTGGTACTAGAAAGGTCATGCCTTGTTAGTGTACATGAACTCCCTAATGGACTTAAGCCATTTCTCATATTTTGATTCTCAATAGCTTCTAGTTGATTTTTTGGTTCATCAATTTATGACCAACTCATCTGAGTTATTGGATTCACAATCTTTTAATCCTTAGATGTATTCTACTAGAACTATGAAGTTTTGTGTTACATGAGGAACTTGATACTCCACAACAATTTGTGATTCCCAATTGTTCCCATTGTACCTTCTTCTTGACCTCGAACCTTTCGAGTTCTACTTTTACTCCCATTGATTCTTTTGGAACTCAATTTTCCTAGAAAAAAACATTATGTTGTCAGATTAGGATTAAAGGAATTCTTCAACAATTATGATTTGTGGATAACAACTACTTTCTTTATATAAAATTCAACCCTTAAGACATATTGGGACATTCTCATGTCATATCTCATATGATGTATTTTTAATCATTTTAGACGGTACATTGTATTAGTGTAAAGTATATATCCATGAGGATATTAGAGATAGTTGGCATAAAGTACAAGGTGGAATCAACTCAAATAGGTGTGTGGATGGTGTATACAAAAGGAATTGAGATGTGGTGATCTTTGCGGCTTACCCTTCAATGATAGATACAAGGTTGAAGATGATCCCAACCTTGAGGAAAGCACTATGTTTTCTCAAAATTGGATCTTGATAGAATGGTCTTGAGATACGAGGGAGGTGTATGCTTGGTTGGGATTTTATAAGAAGTTTGGAGGAGTAAGGTTCTATACTTTCATGTCAACTACAAAGATTATACTTTGGGTTGGACTGGAGTTGCGACTCCTATTTAGGATCAACCTATGTGGAAACTTGTTTGGAGTCCAATGAGAAAACTTTTGTGGCAAGAGGAGGATAATGGAGTGAGAGAGTGCTATGTAGGAAGGATTGTCACGAGAATGTGGAGAGTATAGAAAGTCATATACTCAAGGTAGGAGAAAGGATAAGCATTGTTGGATCTAAATTAATAACAATGGCAAAAATTTAGAGTGATTCGACGAAAACTCACAAGAATAGGGGAGTGTGACAAGAAAACTATAGAGAAACCATCAAGTTGGAATAAAACCTATATCCAAATAGATAGGATTTAAATACATGTGTGTTATATGACATTGATTAATTGGGATAGTTATACATGTCCAATCAAAATAAAACTTTACATGGAGACTAATTAGGACATGTGGATCACAATTTTGGACTTGGATTTCACTTTTATGATTATATTGCATGTGTTTCATTTGAAGTAGGTTTAGCGTCATTATCTTAATATATATTATCACATTACACTATTATAGTAAGCATGTAATACTTAGAATCACATTTTCTCATACTCTCACCATCAACTCTATATTAGATTATCATGCACATAATATTAATGATTACTTAACGACACACAAAAGTCATGATTTTCATATTTTAAATATGGATGTTATGTTGACATTTGATCTTAACTGGATGTATTTTGACTCATATTTTGCCATGTTAGGATTGCAATCATTTGTACATCAATTCTTCTCCTTTTATGCACAATTATGAATTTTTTACTAAAATACTATATGGCCTGATATTTCTTATTTTTAATGTATGAAATGTTGAAAATAACTTCCTAAAGTCATTGTCTTTGAATCATAAGTCGGTAGCCTCGACACAACATCCCAAATTGACAAAACAAGTGCAAAAGGCCAATCTACCAAATTTTTGTGGAATCACTTTGAAATCACTGGTAACGAATCTGACATGCAAATTTGAGCAAAAATACAATAGAGTTTTAGTGGTAAAGACTCTAAATTCAGTGGTTTTGACTTCTCCAATAGAAGACCCATATTTAATGATAAGAATCAACTACTATTGTTAACTTGAAGATTCTCTTCCCTTATAACCTAGACTAAGGGAGTATGACCACCATCCATTCCATCAATGTTCTAAATGCATTTGTATGACCAGACTAGGGAAGAAGTAGCCAAGTATTGGTTCTGAAATATTTAGAGAGTGATTTGGTGATGAATGCATATTCATCTTAGTTTTAGTCGCCATTTTTGGCCTTGTTTTGAAGTGAAAGCTCCCATATACCCCTTGAATCTGCTCATATACAATTTTCCTTAGTTTGAGATGATTACTTAGAGTTTTGATCAAATCCATCTATCTCCATTACAGGATTAAGCATTGCAGTATGTGCCCAAGTGTAGGAGGTGGTGGCCTAAGAAACTTTTGATAATTTGGAGCCTATTTTTGATGGCCAGTTCCTTCATCAGAAAGCATCCTCATTAGTTAGAGGATTCATCAATGCAGGCTAATCGACTCATAGTAATAGCCCCCTCCCCACGCGAGTGGGTTTCATCCATAATGTCAGGACTGTGGCCAAGAAGAACATAGCTGCGACTGCGGCCAAGAAGAAATGACCACGACTGTAGTCAAAGAAGTGATCATTGTGGCCTAGAAGACTACACACTGTGACCGCGACCTCCCATGTGACCACGACACCCCTCTGCGACCACGACCGTGACCAAGAGAACCCCACTGTGGTCGTGGTACACATACCTCAACCGCGACAATCATATTGACTAAGATGCTCACCTCGACCACGATGTGCCCACGCAACTGCGACCTCCCACACAACTTTGACCGAGGCACGCCAGCTGCTCGAGTGCGAAACTCACCTCGACCGCAGCACATCACCTCAACCACCACACTAAGTCAGTGACATGCACCTATAAATAGACGACCTCCCCATCCATTTGAAGCATCTCTTTCACCCACGATGCCGAGAGGGTACTGCTCTATGCCTAGCCTCAGGAAGACGATCTCCACCACCAAATACTGCCTCTGTGGTGTTTGTGCTACTCCGCCATCTCCTTTCCATCTAAATCTGTCTTCTAGCCATGAAATTGGTGGGATTTCAGATCTGTAGCACCCTCTTCCATCAGCCATCCATTGCTCCTTCTCCTGTGAACAAGAGCATGAGAAGAGAAGGAATAAGGAGAGAGAAGATCAACCTTGTCCGTCTTGGTGTTCTTCCCCTCCTCATTCATATATGCCTAGACGTCATGTAGAAGTCCGCTTCTCCACCGAGCCGCGACCATCTTCTTCACCATGACCATGGCTGTATCTTCTGTCTCCCTTGTTCTCCTTGTTTCTATCATGAGGAGCAAGTAGTCCATTTTGTTGGGGTGTGGGGACTAGCCCCACTACACGTGTTTACATGTCCATTTTATAACATTTGATGGCTTGTATATAACTTTCCATTTCATTATTAATCATTTAATGCGTGTTTTGTGGACTAATCACCTACCTTCAATGATCTATTATATTCCTTTGTTGCGAGAACTTCAATACTTAGGATTTGAATATCGATTAACATGGTTGATGCCCAGATGAGAACTTCTGAAGGGATATCTCCGGAGTAGTAAGTGTGTGACATGTGGGTAACGAGACATCGAGCCCATGGAGATGCTTATGCAAACTTTATTTCCTAACAGATGGTTTGCTACTCCATTTGGATAAATGTATCTTACGTGGATGTGTTATGGATATGTTTGCATATGTAGTGGTGGTGAAACCTGATTCCACCCCAGTGATTCCCATCATTAATCTAAACTAAGTTTTAATCTCGCTCTTTTTACTTCCCTTGCAATTAGTCTAACTAAATCCAAATCCACTCTTATTCTAAATATTAGTCTTGATTCAACTAGATTCGACTAGTAAGATCCTTAAAAATGTAGTCCCTTGGGATTCGATCCTTAACTATACTACGATAAGACTCTTCCACTTGCGGGTGGTATTATTGCATAGGGTTTTGGTAAAAACTTAGGGATTTCAGCCCTAGGTGAATTTGTTAGTGTAGTAAAAAAAATTGATGTCAAATTTAGGCATCGTATCCAGGGATAATGGAATCATCTAGTTAAATCTAGTTCTATTGAGGATAATCTAGGATTTTACTTTTACCTTTGATACTATTGATCATATACTTGAATCTCGTTCTACTCCATCCATCTAACTTCTGAAAGATTTTTCCATCCCAGGTACCCCAAAAGACAAGTGCATGCACCACTCGGACAGTTCCGGCCTTGCTGCTAGCTTTGACCCTATGATAAAACGAACCTTTTGTCGTCAAAGTAGAGAGAACCAAGCTAGGATGGCACAAGAGGAGGAAATTAATTGAAGGGTAACTCAAGCCCTTATTGCATAAATAGAAAGGCTTATGCAAGAAGACTGAGCTATAGTTCAAGTGGAAATTTAAGCAGCTCAAGAAGCAGCTCAACAAGATGAGTTACAAAAGGACCTTAGAGAGTTCTTAATCCCTAAGGTTGCTGGTGTTCAACACCCAGTTCAACCTCCCCCCATCACTGCTCCAAACTTTGAGATCAAGTTGCATTGGATTACACTACTTCAAAACAACCCTTTCTATGGAAAGCATGGTGAAGATAGTCAAGAACATCTTCTAAGGTTTATAGATTTATGTGCTATGACAAAGCAGAATGGAGTTACAGATGATGCCATCAGACTCTATATCTTCAAATATTCCATTGCATATAGAGCCATGAGTTGGTATAACTTTTTGCAATGTGATCTCATCACAACTTGGGAACAACTTCAAAATGCTTTCTTGGAAAAAATTTACCCTCCTTCCCTAACCTATGATATTAGGGACCAGATAACACAATTTGTTCAGGTCCCTGGAGAAACCCTGGCATAAGCATGGGAAATATACAATGAGTTACTACACAAGTGTCCACACCATGGCATACCAAAGAATCATCTCATTGAAATCTTTTATAGGGGTGTGGATGATGATACCAAGAAGTTTTTCGACTCCTCATCTGGAGGAGACTTCATGCATCAAAGTTATTATAGTGCATGGAAGGTGGTCACCCTTAGATATGAAAATCAAGCTATCTGAGGTAGATCTGTAGGAAAAGGAGTATTGAAGGTAGTTATGGCATTAATTAGTTCTGAGTACAAGTTTCTCACCGAGTCTCTAAAGCTACTAGTAGCCAAGCAAGACAACCTTGAATCATCTTTCAATGCCTATGAGAGGAGGAGCTCACCCCCTCGACAACCAGAACAAGTCAAGTCCACTTCTCTATTTTGTAAAGCATGTAAAGGCACTGATCATTCTACTTTAGCTTATAATATACTCTACGATGTCGTTCTGGGCAATACTTGTACCCAAGGAGGTAATGGTCAGATGGAAAATCTGAATGCTATCCACACTATCCCTAGGCAAGGGTATTATATTCCAAATCATAATAGGAACCATCATGGTTTTCAGTACGGAAATCCTTCAGGAGCAGAAAACTCACAACAACTCAGTTCAAATAATCAACAACACTGCCCTCTAGGATTCTAGTATAATCAACAACAAAATTTTAGGAATCAAGGGAACTTTAGGGGTAACTTTCATAATAGAAATTACAACCAGTATCGAAACATCCCTCAGTTCTAGAATCTCAACCAAGTCCCACATCAACAACTACAAGAAGGATAGAAAGTTGGTACCATCTCTTCTGATGACAAACTCTCAGACATTGAGAAGATGCTACAGCCGCAACAGACTATGACAGCAAATCAACAAGCCCATCAGAAGGCCATTGAATCCCAACTAGCTCAACTTTCAGCTAGCCTCAAGACACCTGCTGGAGCTTTTGCTGGCCAGCCAGAGAACAATCCTAAACATCCCGAGCAACTAAAAGCTATTTCCACTCAGTCTGGAAAGGACTATTATGATCCTCCTGTCAAGACACATGTGGTAGTTACAGATGAGCATGACTTGGTGATTGTTCAAGACACTGAAGTACCTGAATCTCAACTGAAAGAACTGCTAACGACTAATAAGGCAGGCAAAGCAAGTTCTAAGAAACCTATCATTGCATAAGCAGAAGATATGCCTGAGCCAATCATCCCAGTATACAAGCCTCATCCTCCTTTCCAAGCTCGACTAAAGTGGACAAAGCTTGACACTCATTTCATGAAGTTCAAGGAAGCAATGTAGAAGCTTCATGTTGATATACCCTTTCTAGATGCACTGGCCGAGATACCATCTTGGCCGAAATACTTAAAATCTCTCCTCATAAGGAAGTATATAACCGATGACTATGAGATAGTCAAATTAGCAACAACTACGTCTGATATTATTCAGAGCAAAATGCCCAAGAAGCAAAAGGATCTAGGATCTTTTTGGATTCCATGCCATATCGGCGACTCCACATGTAAGAAGGGATTAGCCGACCTCGGTGCTAGCATCTCTATCATGCCACTTAGCCTTTGCAAGAGGCTAGGATTTGCAGGACTCTTCCCAACTGGCATGACCATACAACTTACAAACAATTCTATGACTCTTCCTTTGGGAATCATTGAGGATGTTCCAGTCAAGGTATGCAAAGACACTTATGTCCCATGCGACTTTGTCATCATGGACATAAAAGAGTACTCCAGATACCCTCTTAACTTTGGCCGTCCATTCCTCACCACTATGAGAGCTTTGATTGACGTTGAAGTAGGAACCCTTGCTCCTCAAACTGGGAATAGAAATACTCAAATTTAGAGTTTTTGAAAGTATGTGCAGACCAAGCATGCAAGAAGAAGTCTATTTGATTGATTGCGTAGAGCAAATGTCACTCCTTGTGCAAGAGAATCATGAATCATACGATCCTTTAGAAGTGGCTCTAACAAACCCATTTGTTGATGACTCCATCAACGAACAAGTAAAGAATTGTGTTCTCCAACTCAACACTGCAGAAGAAGATCTTGAAGCTAAATTTGAAGAACTCAAGGCTATGAACATAACTGAAGACCGATGTGAGAAACCAGAGGCCCCCGAAATAAAGCCCCTACCTGGGGGACTAAAGCATGTGTTTCTAGATGATCTCAAGGTCTACCCAGTTATCATAAATTCTGACTGATGAAGCTAGGATTTACACCAAAAGATTTCTCTTCCAATGGAAGTCCTAATGTGCACCAAAAACCCTAGGGAGTTGATGTTCTCTGTAGGTTTACCTACAACTGGTGCTAGATAAATTCTCCAACCCCACAAGAGTGTGGAAGCCTTATCATAGTACAGATTTAGGATCGAACCCAAAGGACAACGTGAAGAATCTAGATGTCTTTGTCTTGTCTCGTCTCGTCTCGATCTAAGTTAATCATTTACAGCCAAGAGATTGATAGGATTAATCTAAACTAATCTAGAACATGCAAAAGTAAAGGCAAGTATGAAATCCAGTTAAAGTTTGAAATCTAAGATTATCAGATGATGATGGATCACTGGGGTGATGCGGATATTCACCACCACTACACATGCATTATACTTGTACCAAGATAGCAAGACCCGCAAGCAAGATATATACATGGATGTGTGCAATGTCGATGCCCTCTCAAACAAGGAGCATTACACACATCCTTCACAGGTTGGGTAGCTCCCATCCGATACATATCTATGTGTCAATGGAGATATGTTCCCTATGAAGGGATATCTTACTCAACCTCATGAAACGTGCATCGAAAAGACTAACAAGTGAGAAATATTATCTATTCGATTAATATCCTTATAGACTATCCCTCTTTCGAGGACATAGCTATGAGAAACGTGGGAGTGTTGCAATGCCATCCATCCCTGAATGAATGGTCACTTACATTTCATCACTCCCTTCATAGAGTGTGTTCCTCGACCTATCAAGATTGTACTTTCATACGTCAACTCATTCCATTTCATAATATGTAAGTACAATGATGGGGTGAGTTTACTCCACTCCTTGAAAGGTGTTCCTAGATACCAAAATAGATGTGTGGTGGATACACACATCAAGAACCAACACTAAATCAATAATCAAGTCTCAAGAGTACACGTAGACAATCCACAACAAAAGACAATAGATCATGCAAGAAGGCAGCCAATGTTCGAGCATGCAATAGAACGATTAGTATTGAATCGAAAAGATAGTATCTTTAGGTATAGATTACAAAGCATGGGTAGCGGGGCTAGTCCCCGCACCCCAATGAATTACACTACCCGCTCCTCATAGAGGGAGAAGTAAGGACAAAGAAGAACGATAGAACAAGCATCATCAGAGCAGAAGAGTAGATCTGTGACAACCCGATGTAGATCGCCCCAGTCTTCGGGAGTGCTCTGAATTGGTCGATGAAGTCTATCTCTCTTCCTTGATCCTCATGTACACCTATGGAGATGAATGAGTAGGGAGATTATGGAGCATCTGGATCAATCTGACTCTCTCACAGTGGGTCGAGGCAGAGCTTGGTGGAACAATGGAGATGATGGAACAGTGGAGCAGCCTTGTGGCCTCCCCGGATCCCCCTCTAATGAGGACCCTTTTAGGTCCTATTTATAGTCATGGGTGGAGTCTTGAATGGTTTTAACTCCTGTCTTGGGCCCAATTTCCTTCTTCACACGATTTGGAAACCGTTAGCATCTTCACGATTTTGAGATCAATTAAGGTCTTCACGCAGACTACCCGATCATTGGGATTGCGAGCGTCCTCACACGATCTCTCTTCACAGTTTAGGAAACTAATAGCCATCCTCACGGTCGTGAGACCATGATGGTCTTCACGTTCTTGTGACCTAGCATTAGGGTCTTCATGATCCTGATAACGGTTGCATCTTTCACACGGTCTCAAAACTACTACATCGCTCACGGTCTTGAGACCTCTAGGGTGCAATCGGTGTGGAGAGGGCATTCTGTTGCAGGTCATGAAGGTGATGTGTGGAGAGTGGGAGCATGGAGGTAGCAGATGATCGTGATAGTGTCGTGAACAGAGGAGGATGAGGTATGTTGTAGGTGATGGTTGTGAGGAGCAGGTGAAGGAAGAGATCGCGAGGAGGCGGCGTCGTGACATGGAGGCAGAGGGTGATGCAGGTGCATTGACGGTGGCAGGGATGCAGACGATCATGAAGGTGAGAAGGATGAGTCCTCACAGTTTGAGGACCACTAGGGCTCATCGCGGTTTGAGGACCGCTAGGACTCCTCGTAGTTTGAGGACCGCTTGGGGTCCTAGAGGTTTGAAGACCGCTTGGGCGCGAGGAGAGGGTCGTGGTGATGGTGACGGAGGTGGAAGCAGGTGGAGAAGGATGTTGCAAGTCGTGAAGGTAAGGACGATGATGTTGTCATAGAGGTCTGGACTGGTAGAGGTAGGTGGTTGTCATGGTGGTCGAGGCCTGTGGGGGATGCGGGAGCGTGGAGTCGTCGTTGATGTTGGGAGGTGAAGGTTGAAGACTGAATGGATGAAGAGATTGCATGGCCAAGAGATTGAAGGGCCAAGACCGCTAGGACCAAGACCGCTAGGGCCAAGACCTCTAGGGCCATGACTGGTAGGGTCAAGACCGCTAGGGCCAAGACCGCTACGGTCAAGTTGTGATGGGAGATGGGGGAGTGTTGATTGCTATGAGGATGGAGGTTGAAGGTGCGTTCACAATGAGGTTGTTTGTGGTTTGGATGGAAAATGGGATGAAGGAGAAGGATGATCAAGAGGTTGACCATGGATGATGGCTATAGATGGAAGATGATGTAGATGGAGGATATTAATGAAGGTGGAGGTCGAAGGTGGAGCACACCAAGTGGTGATGGTGGTTGTATTGATCATGGCAGTAGGGTTGATAGGAGGATCTAGGGTTGCTGAGAGTTGATTCAAGTGAAGTTGGGCTCGCAACCAGTGGTTGGCCCCAGATGAAGATTCAGCCTCATCGTGACTTGCATGATCTACATGAAATTCATATAAACCCTTAGTTAATAAGCTTGATAATCCAAAAAATTAAGCAAGATTGCACTTTAAGTGAATGTATTGAGCCGAATTGAGCCCAAGATGGAGACTAAAATCATGATGAATATGCATTTGTCAGTAAACCAAAACAAGGGTGGATTAGTCGATATGAGGCACAAAATCCCTAGAATTGGCAACTGTGAGAGTGAATTTGGAGGATTCATCACCACACCGAACTTAAGCGTTGCTCGTCCCGAGGAACTGGAAAAACCTAAGACAGTCGCCACAGAGCTTGTTCATCTCGTAATTATCTCATCCTCGGTAAATGTCAGAATTTTCACGAAACTGAGAAAAAATATGAAGCAAAATAGAGTTAGGGAAAAAACATCAGAAATCCCTTGAATTGGTGACTGAGGATGAATCTAGAGGAATTAATCACCACACTAAACTTAAGCGTTGCTCATCTCGAGGAACAAAAAACCTAAAACAGTCGCCAGTGAAATTGTTCATATCGTGATTGCCTCATCTTTATGCCATATCATAATTCTATTCATGGCTCAAATCGATACAATGTCAAGGCTTCCTTAGATCACGGAATACATCTTATGATATCCTCATTTCTGAGTTCACTTTACTAAAGTATTTCCTTATCATTTTCTATTGTATCAGTCATGTCTAAAAGTTTTATGAAACTTTGAAAAGGGCTGCAGAATAAATCAAACTTGTATATGATCCGTCGCTGGTGTTTTTAAGAGAATGGTTGAAATGGAGGCAATTGGGGTTCTAGTAGGTTGAAAAAAAAAGGAAAGAATGGAGGTGTGATCAAGGGATAAGAGTCTTTCCTCTAATTGACTCAAGACTCTTATTGTTGGTGGATCATCAAGATACTTTGAATGCTTTGTACACAACTCTGGTTGACTTAGCCTTACACCTGATTTTTTTTTTGAAAAGGTAACTCAGAAGTGTGTATATGTTGGCTTAAGGCTTCTGGTTAACTTACCTCTTCAAGAGGAGGTAAGGGGTTATTTTTGGAGCCTTTGGATATCACTACTGGGCACGACACATCTACCTTTGTGAGGGCAGCTAATGTACCGGCTGGATAAGACCTTTATCGGTTATCTTTTTTTCAGGGCACAACTCTCATGATTTTATTCACACTCTAGCTTTTATTCATTCTCACTTGGCTTAGGAGAAAGGGTACTTTTGGATTTTTTATATTTGGGTTGTCGGGCCTCTTTTTTGGAATCAGGGTAGATTTTTCCTCAACCTTGGTATGTGCACAATCATTATCATATACTTTTTGAACAAAATGAGAAGGTGATATGCCCCTGTTATGTATTGAGGGGTATGGAGGAAACAGTTATAGAAAAAGAGGTGTGGTGTACCACACTGAACTTAGAGTTCGGCAATGTTCTAGCTTTCGCTGGAAGAGGTGTGGTTTACCACACCGAACTTAGAGTTTGGTGATGTTCTATCTTTCACTAGAAAAGAGTGTGGTGTGCCACACCGAACTTAAAGCTTTAGCATGGTTGGTGAGTGTTCAGATCATAATGCAGTTTGCTTAGTGATTCCATATGACGGGTTCCTCTTCTCCATAACACTCTTCTCAAATAGTGACATGATAGAACTTCAAATGAAAAATCCATACAGATGGTCCATTAATCAGTGAGAGGCATGATGCATTTGATCTATCTCAGTCTTTTTGAGGTTTGTCATCTTTTAAAGATATGACATTATGGACTATACAAGATGAAATCATGCATCGACTAGTTTTAAGCATTATTTTCTCGTGGATTTTCAACGAAAAGAGGTGATGGACAAAGATTTGAAAAGCAAAAGTCGACTATATAAAGGATTTATTTTAAGAAGACTATGAAATGACGAAAAATGTGGAAAAATTATGAAAGAGAAACTAGAGTGGAAAATGGAAAGCAGTAAAGATAGAGGGTGGAGTGAGAAACATATCACCCACCCTCCACCTCGAACTTATGAGTTTTCTTGTCTTTGGGCAAATGTTAGGTTCAAGATTGAGGGGAAGAGATGTGCAGTGGTAACCAGGCGGTCCTCATAATTGAAAGAAGATCTGACGAAGATGTTTCATGATGGTCGGAGTTGAGAGTGAGGAAGTAGTACGGACAACCTGTTGACTAGGTGGTCGTGGCAACTCAAACGGGGTTTCTAGACAACTTGGATGCACATTTCTTTCCCTCTTTATCTATCCAAAAGAATCCAGAGACCTTCCCTCATCAGCAAGGGAGGTGGAATATATGCAATTGAAACTGGAGTACTAGATGAATAATTGAAGTCATGCCTATTTGTGTCCTCCAGTTGTGGCTCGCCCTCGAAGTTTAGAGTCAAGCTGCCTTCTTCATGATCCAAAGAAGTTGATAGAGGGTCAGCCACTTGAACTTCTTCTTGTCTCAGATCAGGTGGTGGATATGGTTCAGGCTTCATTTCATCACCCGACTTTTCGTGTGTAAGGTGTGGCTGCCAGGGTGACATTTCTTCATCAGGGGGATTTTTCTGAGGATCATCATTTTGATGCCATGTATCCTCTAGAGGCTTATCATTATCAATGATGGGGTCGATAGGAGCAACATATTTCATTCTGAAGTTAAGGTGTTGTTCAAATTCTTCTTTGTTGTGCATTCTTAATTCATCTGAGTAACTAGAGGGATATTCAATAGGTAGAATGAACTCTTTCTTGGATAAGGGAATCATGAGAACCTGAAGTAGAGGCTCCAGTGACGTCTCTTCGTGGGAAGGGTTAGCCCATGGCATATAGTTTTGCAGACTAGAATCCTCCCATGAAACTATTTCTTCGATATTGAGACCAATATACTCGATTCCTATGTTAGGTTGTTGTTCCAGTTCTTCCTCATAGCACTCCTCCAGTTCTATTAAGTGTTCGGGAAGAGTTTCTATGGGAAGAGTGAAACCTTGTTCAAGTAACAGAGATATGTCCGTCTCTTGTATATTTGGTAGCTCGGGAGGAGCTTCTTCGTAGGGAAGAGTGGCCAAGAGAAGATTTTTTTGTGGTTCGATGTCTTCCCAAGGGTCCTCCTTGTCATTACAAGGGTCTACAGAAATATTGTATTCCATTCCAAAATCAAGATATGGTTCATGTTTCTCTTCATAGTACAACATCAACTCTTCAAGTGACTAGAAGGAGATTCAACAGAAACAACATACTCTTGTTCAAGAACTGGATCCATCTGGACTTCTTGTAGGGGTGAAAACTCTGGTAACATCATTTCATGGAAAGGATCGGTCATGAAGCCATCATCTTGGGGCCTGTTATTCCCTGGGGAATTGTCATTGATGTTGGATGGAGATACATATCCCATCCTAGAGTCAATATGTTGTTCCGACTCTTCCTCATAGTTCACTCTCAATTTATGTGAGTGACTAGAGAAAGATTCAATAGGAAGAAAGAACACTTGCTCGGGAGATGGCTCTATCTAGACCTATTGTGGAGGTGGTAGCTCTGGTAAAGTCATTTCTTGGAAAGGATTGGTCATAGAATCATCATCTTGAGACCCATCATCCTCCCATGATTCTTTTTCATCATTATCGGGGTCAGTGAGAGTGGTATGGTCCAGTCCAGAATCAAGATCTTGATCGGTCTCATCCTTGAAGTTTGTTCCTTGATCAGCCGAATTGTCAGGAATTTCTTCATAAGGATAAATCAGATCTTGTGTCAATAATGGAGATTTTTGAGTTTCTTGCATAAAAGACATCTCCTTATATGAATTAGTCACATATTCATTTGAGTCTGACTGTGAAAGAGTATAGAGTTCTTGTAATGTAGACCCTTCTTCTTTGGAATTCATCAACAAGACAGCTAAAGTCGAAGAATAGTCGTATAGGGAGTTAATCATTGTTGATTGCTCCTCAATCTGTATAGTTGGATACGGGTCTATGGGGAGAGAAAATGGGTGAATATCAAAATTTATCCCCAATTGATCTCCTGACTGTAGAAAATCTCCATATTGGCTAATCAATTTTTCATCTAAGATAATAGTGTAGGAGTCATTTTCTAAGTCAGACCTTGGCTTGAAAAATAATTATTTTTCTTATGATTCTGTGGAGAAGTCATCCTTGGGTTCAATCATTAGCTCTGAGGATGATTCCTCTCCCTGCACTGATGCTATAAGATCATTGGAAGGCACCTCTCGGATGATATTGTAATCGTCATCGTAGTCGATTGCAATATGTAGATGAGGAATGCGCCCAAGAGAAATTGGTGATTGTTCTTCATGTTGCTCAGAAGCGTGAACATGTTGCGTAAGTTGATCAATATTGGCTATCAACTTCTCATTCGTGGTTGTCTGATTAGCTAGTTGTTGAGCCATCGACTTCTGTAGAGCATGTACTTCTTCTATGAATGTGTATTGATATTCATAGTAGGGCTCTTCATTGTACCCATTGGGTTGATGCTGATAGTAGCTCTCCTCATCGTAGTATTGATTTGCATTGTAATCTGGATATCCTTCTATATTGCAATCTACGTCTTAAAATCCATCATAGTTGGGCTCTTTGTAGTAGCTTCCAAGAGGATATGGATTATAACTTGCATTATATCCATAGTTGTATGAAGAGGATGCATTGATATTCCCAACTATACGATTTGTGATCACCTGGCATAGTGCACTTACGTAGTGAGGATGAGTGTTGAAGCAGTTGATTGATGAATGGGAATAATCGCCACATAATTGACATCTAAAGGTTGGTGGCATTGACTGCTTCATTTTGAAGAGAATTGGTGTTTACCAAGCTTGACCAATCACTTCAAATTCAAGAGAATATGCAATAAAAACTTTAACTTTTGAGACTAAGGTTTTCACTTTTTAGATTTTTGAAAGGAAAACAAAAAACCTTAGAGAAACCTAGGTCGATACGGAATTTGATGAAGACAATTCTTACAACGTTGTCCCCAGCAACGATGCCATTTTTTTGATGAAGCTAGGATTTACACCGAAAGATTTATCTTCCTATGGAAGTCCTAATGTGTGCCAAAAACCCTAGGGAGTTGATGTTCTCTCTAGGTTTACCTACAACTGGTGCTAGATAAATGCTCCAACCCCACAACAGAGTGGAAGCCTTATCGTAGTACAGATTTTGGATCGAACCCAAAGGACAACATGAAGAATCTGGATGTCTATGTCTTGTCTCATCTCCCTAAGTTAATCGTTTACAACCAAGAGATTGATAGGATTAATCTAAACTAATCTAGAACATGAAAAAGGAAAGGCAAGTATGAAATCTAGTTAAAGTTTGAAATCTAAGATTATCATATGATGATGGATCACTGGGGTGATGCAGATATTCACCACCACTACACATGCATTATACATGTACCAACATAGCAAGACATACAAGCAAGATACATGGATGTTGTGCAATGTCGATGCCCTCTCAAACAAGGAGCATTGCACACATCCTTCACGGGTTGGGCAGCTCCCATCCAGTGCATATCTATGTGTCAATGGAGATATGTGCCCTATGAAGGGAGATCTTACTCAACCTCATGAAACGTGCATCGAAAAGACTAACAAGCGAGCGATATTATCTATTCGATTAGTATCCTTATAGACTATCCCTATTTTGAGGACATAGCTACGAGAAACATGGGAGTGTTGTAATGCCAGCCATCTCCAAATGAATGGTCAATTACTTTGCATCAATCCCTTCGCAGAGTGTGTTCCTCGATCTATCCAGATTGTACTTTCATACGTCAACTAATTCCATTCATAGTATGCAAGTACAACGACGGGGTTGAGTTTACTCCACTCCTTGAAAGGCGTTCCTACATAGCAAAATAGATATGTGGTGGATACACACATCAAGAACCAATGCTAAATTGATAATCAAGTCTCAAGAGTAGACGTAGACAATCCACAACAAAAGATAATAGATCATGCAAGAAGGTGGCCAACGTTTGAGCATGCAATGGAACGATTAGCATTGAATTGGAAAGATAGTATCTTTAGGTACAGATTAGAAAGCATGGGTAGTGGGGATAGTCCCCGCACCCCAGTGAATTACACTACTCGCTCCTCATAGAGGAAGAAATAAGGACAGAGAAGAAAGTTAGAATAAGCATTGTTGGAGCAGACGAGTAGATCTGTGACAGCCCAATGTAGATCGCCCCAGTCTTCAGGACTGCTCTAGCTTGGTCGATGAAGTCTGTCTCTCTGCTTCGATCCTCATGTACAGCTCTGGATATGTACAAGTAGGGTGATTACGGATCGTCTGGATCAATCTGACTCTCTCATAGTGGGTCGAGGCAGAGCTTGGTGGAACAATGGAGATGATGGAACAGTGGAGTAGCCTTGCGGCCTCCCCAGATCCCCCTCTAATGAGGACCCTTTTAGGTCCTATTTATAGTCATGGGTGGATTCTAGAATGGTTTGGACTCCTGTCTTGGGCCAAATTGCCTTCTAAACACAATTTGGAAACCATTAGCATCTTCATGGTTTTGACATCAATTAGGGTCTTCATGTAGACCTCCTCGATCATTGGGATCGCGAGCTTCCTCACACGGTCTCTCTTCACGGTTTAGGAAACCTATAGCCATCCCCATGGTCTTGAGACCGTGAGGGTCTTCACGTTCTTGAGACTGCTAGGGTCTTCATGATCCTAAGAACGGTTGCATCTTTCACATGGTCTCGAAACCGTTAGAGTGCTCATGGTCTTGAGACAGCTAGGGCGCAATCGGCGTGGAGAGGGTGGTTTGTTGCAGGTCGTGAAGGTGATGTATGGAGAGAGGGAGTGTGGAGGTAGAAGATGATCATGACAATGTCATGAACGGAGGAGGATGAGGTCTGTTGTAGGTGATGGTTGTGAGGAGTAGGTGAAGGAAGAGATCACGAGGAGGCGGCATCGTGACGCGTAGGCAGAGGGCGACGCAAGTGCGTTGACGGTGGTAGGGATGCAGACAATCATGAAAGTGAGAAGGATGAGTCCTCATGGTTTGAGGACCGCTAGGGCTCCTCATGGTTTGAGGACCGCTAGGGATCCTCGCAGTTTGAGGACCACTTGGGGTCCTAGTGGTCTGAAGACTGCTTGGGCATGAGGAGAGGGTCGTGATGATGGCGACAGAGGTGGAAGCAGGTGGAGAAGGATGTTGCAAGTCACGAAGGTGAGGACAATGATGTTGTCGCGGAGGTCTAGACTAGTGAAGGCAGGTGGTTGTCATGGTGGTCTAGGCTTGTGGGGGATGTGGGAGCGTGGAGTCGTCACTGATGTTGGGAGGTGAAGGTTCAAGACCAAATGGATGAAGAGACCGCATGGGCAAGAGACTGAAGGGCCAAGACTGTTAGGACCAAGACTGCTAGGGCCAAGAGCGCTATGGTCAAGACCACTAGGGCCAAGACCACTAGGGTCAAGACCGCTAGGTCCAAGACTGCTAGGGTCAAGTTATTATGGGAGATGGGGGAGTGTTGATTGCTATGAGGATGGAGGTTGAAAGTTTGTTCACAATGAGGTTGTTTGAGGTTTGGATGGAAAATGGGATGAAGGAGAAGGATAATCAAGAGGTTGACCATGGATGATGGCTATTGATGGAAGATGATGTAGATGGAGGATATTAATGAAGGTGGAGGTGGAAGGTGGAGCACACCAAGGTGGTGATGGTGGTTGTATTGATCATGGCAGTAGGGTTGATAGGAGGGTCTACGGTTATTGAGAGTTGATTTGAGTGAAGTTGGGCCCACAACCAGTGGTTGGGCCCAGATGAAGATTCGGCCTCATCGAGACATGCATGATCTGCATGAAATTCATATAAAAACTTAGTTAATAAGCTTGATAATCCAATCAATTAAGAAAGATTGCACATTAGGAGATAAAAGTGAATGTATTGAGCCGAATTCAACCCAAGATGGCGACGAAAATCATGATGAATATGCATTTGTCAGTGAACCAAAACAAGGATGGATCAGTCGATATGAGGCACAAAATCCCTAGAATTGGTGACTTTGAGGATGAATTTGGAGGATTCATCACTGACCTAACATCTAAACAAGAAGATAAACTCTTGACAGAAGTAAGCGAAAGAAGAAAGGCCCTCAGCTACAAAATCAAAGAAGTAGTCTGCCTTGAAGTCAACAAATTGCTCACTATCAGAGTCATCTATCCTATATCCGACTCACCATGGGTAAGTCTTGTACATGTTGTCCTAAAGAAAGGTAAAACTATCGTGATGCGGAACAAAAATAACAAACTCCTCCCCACTCAAACAACCACTGGTTGGAGGATGTGTATCGATTATAGGAAATTGAACAAGGCCATGCCTAAAGATCATTTCGCAATGCCTTTCCTAGAACAAGTCTTAGAGCGATTGGCTCACTAAGAATATTTTTTCTATCTCGATGGTTACTCTGGATTCTATCAAATTCCCATACATCTTGATGACCAAGAGAATACAACATTCACTTGCCCCTTTGGAACGTATGCCTTTAGAAGGATGCCTTTTGGGCTTTGCAAGGCACCTACTACTTTCCAATGTTTCATGGTGGCCATATTCGTTGGACTCACTAAGACTATTACAAAAGTTCTCATGGATAATTTGTCTGTATATGGGGATTCATATGACTCATGCATGAAGCATCTCTCCCTGGTCCTCAAATGGTGTGAAGAATCTCATCTAGTGGTAAATTGGGAGAAATGTCATTTCATGGTAAAAGAAGGCATTATCCTTGGCCATAGGGTCAGAAATTGAGGGATTGAAGTAGACAAGGCAAAGATCAAATTGATTTCTAAACTCAGTCTCCCAACTAATGTAAGAGAGGTTCGTACATTTCTTGGTCGTGTAGGCTTTTATAGAAGGTTTCTAAAGAATTTATCCAAGATAACCAGGCTTACGACAAACTTATTGGTATAGGATGTTGATCTCCACTTTTATGAAGAATGCATCAAAAGTTTCAACAATCTAAAGCATGCCCTTACATCAAACCCTATCATCAGAGCTCCAAATTGGGGGCACCCATTTGAAATAATGGGTGATGCCAGTGATTATGCAGTCGGAGTTGTTTTGGGCCAATATATAGAAAAGAAACATCATGTCATCTACTATGCATCTAAGACCCTTGGTGAAGCTCAAAGGAACTATGCAACTACTGAGAAGGAACTTTTAGTGGTTGTGTATGCATTTGACAAGTTCAGATCCTACCTCATCAGTTTGAAGGTCATTGTCTGCACTAATCATGCTGCAATTCTTTACCTCCTAGCAAAGAAAGATTTAAAACCCCAACTAATCAGATGGATTCTCCTCTTTCAACAATCTGATCTTGAAATAAGAGATAAGAAAGGCACAGAGAATGTTGTAGAAAACCACTTGATTCGTATCCACACCCTGGACACTAAAAAGACCCCAATTAATGACTCTCTTCCAGACGACAAGCTCATGAAAGCTTCAGAATCTATCCCTTGGTACGCAGACTATGTGAACTACCTTGCAGCCAGTGTTATCCACCCTAAATGCACCAGAATTGCACTAAAGAAGTTCATGCATGATGTGATGCAATATCACTAGGATGAGCCATACCTCTTTAAGCTTTGTGTTGATGGTCTTTATAGACATTGTATCGTTGAGGAAGAAGCTCAGCTTGTTCTAGAGCAATGTCACTTAGGCCCCACTAGAGGCCATATGAGTTCCAAGAAGACTTCTTTGAAAGTTCTATAATGTGGTTTCCTTTAGCCAACCATATCCAAGGATGCCTACAACTTTGTCTTATCTTGTGACAAATGCCAGAGGACGGGTAACATTACAAAAAAAGATGAGATGCCCCTTAAGCTCTGGCAGGAAGTCAATATTTTTTACGTTTGGGGAGTGGACTACATGGGCCCATTCCCATCCTCATATGGATTTTGCTACATTCTAGACACGGTGGATTATGTCTGTAAATGGGTTCAATTTGGATGTTGATTGCGCAAGTTATGCAATTTTAGGAACATTCTGGACATTTTTGTAATTTACCCAATTGCAAGGTTTTATTTGCAAATTATCACATGCATTATAATCCTTATATATTACCTTACCATTCTCAATATTTTGAACCATGGGACACCTACTTGCACCTTGGTTTGAAGGTGTTTCTCTCTAAGGGCATTTTAGGGATTACCCTCTTTATAAATGAGCTCATCTTTAAAAGTTATCAACCAATGGGGTTATTTCTTTGATTGGAGGATGGTGGGGATGGCCTGGAAGTCTCCATGGGATTTTAGAACTGACATTTGATATAGAAGAAGTCTCTATGATCTGTCCTCTTGCATGGCCATGAAGCCCTAGGCTAAGGACACATTGAAAGTCCCATAGACACCTCATGATTGCCCCCTTCTTTATAAAGCCATATCTACCCCTTCCCATCTCCCAATTCGAAAAATCTCACTTTCCTTCTATTTCACGCAGCTTAGAGCATCGTTACTACTCTATTTGGCCTCAAAGGTGATGTCCCAAGATAAAAGAGAGTGCTTATGTTGGTGAAGAAGGCTCCTAGGGTTCCAAATTTGCTCTATTTAGGGTTTCTTAAGATTCTTGTTGGTGATTTCGACCAAAAATAGTAAGTTTCCTCCTTTCCTTCCCTATTTTCATGTTGTTAGTCTTTCTCCACCTTCTTCCAGGTCAGAACCATGGTCTTCCAAGGTGAAACCCCGCCTGGAGCCCTTAAACACCTCATATCCGTGTTCTTTTTCTAGGGTTTTCACCTCTAAAGTGGAGAAGGTGCTTCTTAATTGAGATTTGAGCTTTGTTGGAGAAACCAGCCTCTCTAGCTTGGGAACCTTTCTTCTTGAACCTATACACCTTCCTAGAGGCGAGTTTTGTTTACCTCCTTCTCATATATTGCTTACTACATGCTTAAAACTCATGCTTCTATGTTTAAAATCGATTATCTCCATCTTTATTTACCATGTTCTTCTAGGGTTTTGGTTTCTTGCTATTTTACCTTCTCTAGAAGATCTAGTTTGGTTACCTATGCAAATTTAACCCTGATCTTGGGTCAAATGGTGTTTTCTCCCTCTCTCTCCCTCTTCCTCTCTCTCGAAGATTTCTGACTTTTCATTTCATGATTGGTTCAAATTGAAAAATTCATATCTTTTAATCTACTATCTAATAAAAATATGTTTTGAAATTCAAAAATTAATCTCTATCTAATAAAAATATTTTTAAGGTCTTATTTCATGGTTTGATAAAGGGTGATTTTTGTAAAATGAATTTAATGCATAAAATCCATAACAAGTACATCTCAATCATCATAACTCCAAAATTAACATAAAAATATGTTTTCTTGATTAGGAGAACCTAATAAATTCATTGGTGATATTTTCACAATCTAAATCCAAGTTTTGTTAAAAAGTTCTAAAATTAGGGTTTCTATACATTAATGTGCATTATGTACTCTAATACATGTTAATGCATTGAAAATAGGCAAAAGGAACTTGGACTCAATGAAAGTGGTAAACATTAGTAATTGATATCACTAAGAGATGTATGTGCATTCTTACACCCTAAGTTGGGATATTTTAAAACCAAACCCTATATTTCCCTAATGAGTCTTAAATGAACCCTAAATCTTCTATTCTTGAATCCTTTGTTAAATATGCCTATAAATCAGTATTGTTTCTCTTTTGTTTGGGTCTTGTACCCCACTGCTATGTTCTAATGGATATGAAGCTTTTACTTACCATTATTTATTTTCTAGCATGTTGATTTTATGGACTATTTAGCTATAGTAGTGGTACTTATGTACAACCACCCATAGATAGGGCATGTATTAATTCACCCTGGGGAATGTCTTATTATCCCCCATAAGATATGTGTAGGTGTCTGGGAATGTATTAATTCTCCCCTCACCTATAGGTTGAGGTCCAGTAGGTGCCTCAACCCTACTTAGTTAAGGTAGCCATAATTATCATGCATGCAACCCTTTTATTATATCTTGTTTATGGCAAGCATCTATCAAATTATGCCACATACTCTTGTTCTCTTCATCTTATGATGAAATCTTAGCCTTTAATTCCATGTTATTTCTTTTTCGTTTGTTCTTGATTCATATTAAAACATACCTTATTTTTCTCTCCCTTGTTGGGTGTTTTTCCAACCACCCAGGTTTAGATTGAGGTATTGAACATGACCAAGGAGAACATAGCTTCCAACATGGACCTAGCTCTTAGAGATGTTGCTTGGAGATAGATTTCAAGTATTTAGACTTTCCTCTTCTTATATTCTTATGTTGTATCATACATGTAAACCCTTATGGGATATTATGATGTACTTTTGTAAGCTTTTGTGAAATTTGAATATAGTCATTTGTTTGATTCTGTTGCTACACTTTGGTTGTTTTGAATACCGTATTTATTGAAATTTGAAAATTTTACACCTATTCCAGCATAACTTTGAGTGTGTTTGGAATGGATATTTTATTCTTCGAATATTTTAGTAGGGAGTGGATCCCCCCTTGGGTCCCACTCCTTACACCTAATTAGTATAATATTTAACCTCATGACTCCTCATGTTTGATAACTCACGACTCATAATCTCATATTACTTCAAAACATATACTTCACATTTTTTACATCATTTCTGGGGAGTTGGCATGATTAACACTATGAAAAGTTAGGATTGGCTACTCTAGCCAACTTATTTTCTCTTTTAAATTTTATTGATAAACCGTTTGTTATCAAAATTCATTACTATGTCATTTTGTAAGTTAATTACTACATCTTTTATCAAAAATTATTTTATTTATCTTTTTCTTTCATAATAGTACTATAGTCCTCATCTACAAGATATTACTTTAGTCCCCATCTACAAGAACAAAGGTGATGTTCAGAGTTGTACAAACTATAGACGTATGAAGTTGATGAGTCATACGATGAAGCTTTGGGAGAGGATTATTGAGAAGAGGTTAAGATCTATAACGCAGGTATCAAACAACTAGTTTGGTTTCATGCCTGGAAGATCAAAAATAGATGTTTTTTTCCTAATAAGAAGGTTTATGGAGGATAGACAAAGAAAAAGAGATCTTCATATTGTGTTTATCAATCTAGAAAAGGCTTATGATTGAGTACCCAGAGAAGTGTTATGGATGGTTTTGAAGAAAAAGGGTGTGCCTATCCAATACATTGACTTGATCAAGGACATGTATGATAGCTCTACTGTAAGTGTCAAGACTCCTGGAGGAGAGACACCAACTTTTTCTATCATAGTTGGGGTACACCAGGAATCCACACTCAACCCATATCTATTCGTTCTTGTTATGGATGAGTTGACAAAGAATGCTCAGGATGATATTCCTTGGTGTATGTTATTTGCTGATGATATTGTTTTGATTGATGAAACTAAAGATGGATTGAATGATAAAGTTGAACGTTGGAGAAAGGCATTGGAATCAAATGGATTGATGATTAGCAGGAGCAAATCTGAGTATATGCATTGCAATTTTAGCCAATCTCACAGTGTGAATGATGGAGCCAAGTTGGACAGAGTAGATATGCCAAAATGTGATAAATTTTATTACTTGGGTTCTATTATTCAAATAGACGAGGATGTCCAAAATGATGTTTGTCACCAAATCACTGTAGGATGGTTGAAATGGAGGAGTGCAACTGGAGTATTATGTGATCAGAAGATCCCTCTTAGGTTAAAAAGTAAGTTTTATAGAACATCTATACGACCAACCATGTTCTATGGCAGTGGATGTTGGGCGGTGAAGAAACAAGGTCTAAGCAAGATGAACGTGGCTGAAATGTGTATGCTGAGATGGATGTGTGGGAAGACATGAAAAGATCGCTTGAGAAATGACTATATCAATAATAAAGTGGGGGTGGCGAGCATTGAGGACAAGTTGCATGAGGATTGATTCAGATGGTACAGACATGTGCAACGTTGACCTAATAGTGTGCCTATACGAAGCAATGCTATTGAGCCAAACACTATAAATAGAAGAAGAGGAAGGCCTAAATTAACATGGGATGAGCTTATAAAGAGAGATTTTGAATCTCTACATCTCAATCAGAATATGGCCCATGATAGAGCTGAATGGAAATGAAGGATCCATGTAGCCGACCCCAACATAGTTGGGACTGAGGCTTAGATGATGACGATGATGATGATGATGATGATGATGATCTTTTTCTTTCACAATTATTGAGTACTTGTGATCTGCTAATATCTTTTTATCTTGCGTCACACTTTTAAGGACCAACAAAATCTTTTGATCTTGTGAAGGTACTTGAGCACCATGTTGTTTTTGGTAAGTCACAAAGCAATCTTATTCATCTCATCTTCCTTGTGCAAGTGAAACTAAAGAAGGGCTACATTCACTAATGGCATTTGTTGAAGTAAACTTGGTAGTACTACTATACTACCATAACATGGGTTTTACTTAATCATATTTTTCTATACTAGGAGGAGGATTACCATAGAGTAAGACCCTTTGATGGCTCTTTATTTGAATTTTAGCTAGAGTATCTATAACCACATTTTTCTCCTACAAACATGTTGAATCATCCAGTTCTCTCTCAAACACCCTTTAATCTTCAACACCCAATAGGCATATCTCGATAGTGATATGTGGTCCCCTTTGATAAGTTTGACAACATTGATACAATCATTTTCTATGATGATGCCTCTATATCGACTGTTCTATGCAATCTCTGTGGCAAGGTAAATGCTCACTAGTTTTTCCTCAGTGACATTGTTTGTATGAATCTTCCTTCCATGTCGTCCCATCCATCTACCTTGATTGTCTCTATAAACCACAATAGAAACCACTTTTATCTTATTCAAGGAAACATCAGTGTTGAACTTGAAATGCTAAGATGGTGGAGGCATCCACAACTCCTCTCTTTGTTGTACACCTACATTAGAGTCTTTGTTTCATGTTGTGTTGTGTGCCATCAGATTCTTAATATAAGCTATCTAATGTGTTCTGGTTCTTTCCTCTTGATCAAAGATTTTCTAATTCCTACATTGCCAGATTTAGTAACAAGTGACAATGAAAGACATTGGTTGTTGGTGGTTTTTAGTATATTGGCCTGCATCCACGCTTGGTCTCACTGAAAGCAAAGAAATCACTATGCTCAGTAGCATCTAAAAATCCTTCCCAGATTATTCTAGCACACCAATAGTCCCTCAAAGCATGAAGGTGTGACTTTATTTCTCTCTTGCATTTTCCATAAGTGATATCATCTATTAAGTATCTAGTTTTGAATTTCTCATTGGTAATAAGTGCACCATGTCCCATGATCCAAGAAAATAGTTTGTATCTATGCGCCACTTTAAGCTCCCAAATGTGGTTCCAATCCTCATCTGTAGGGGATTTCAACTTCTTGATGGTTTCATAAGCATATTTAATAGTAAACTATCTATTAACGGATTGTTGCCAACTCCATATGTCTAGATGATCCTCTGTCAGAGAAATGTTCAACACATCAATATACTTCACCATCTCACTACTAATCCAATGTCTCAGAAAATCCATGCCCCAACTTCCTTCTGTGTTAGAAAATAAGATCTCTTAGATCGGTAGGGATAGGCTTGATTGCATAATCTTTGACTTTGATATTAGTCATGACCCAACAATCATTCCAAAAGTTGGTAGGTTTGATTGCATAATCTTTGACTTTGATATTAGTCCTGACCCAACAATCATTCCAAAAGTTGGTATACTTCCCACTAATCATCAGAATCTTGGCATTATTTTGTATGAGTTGTGTGCCAGAGATTGCAAACTTGCCCAATCTAGAGCATGCAGGTGATTTGCCATTGTTGTACGTCATTAGTTTCCTTTACATGCCTCTATATCATATGCAATCCCTTCAACTTAACAAGTTTTAGGAGTTCTTCAAAAAAAATGTTTCATTGCATTCCCACATTATTTTAATCCCTAGGCCTCCACATTCCTTGGTATAAGTCACTTTGCAGCATTCAACCAGCAATATGGGATGAGTTTTGTCTTATCCTCCCCACATAAAGTGTCTAATGGTACGTCAATGCAATCACATAGTTTATCCAGAAGAATTGATGTATGCATAATGTACGTCTACATGGTCGTCAAAGTTGTTTCAGCCAAGCATACACGTCCAACAAATGAAAGGCAATGTGACATGCAAGAATTCACCTTGTTGTCTACATTCCTTAATATGTCAGAATATAAATATTTGTTGACTCTATTTTGAAATATCAGGACTCTCAAGTATATTCCCAAGTCATTCATAACCTAGAATCCAATCACACTTGTGACGCTTCAAATCATAAATTGAGGAATACTTCATAAAAAGAAAATGCATGTATTTGATACTAAGATGGACTGCCTGAATGCCTGTTCAAACTTTCTAAAACACTCCTTGATGATCAATGCATGTTCTTTTATTGCTTCAGTAAAGAGTAGGTCACCAGCAAAGCACACGTGTGCTACCGCTAAACTTGAGGCATTCATTTTGATAGGATTCCATTTCTAATTAGCTAAACAATCTTGGATCATTTGGCTGAGCCTCTCAAGGCATAAAACAAATAAATTTGGGGATAAAGTATCACCATGTCTTAAGTCCCTACTAGCATTGAAGCTTTTGAATCTTTTTTTCATTCCAAGAAATAGTAATAACTCCTTCAATAATCAAGTTCATGATATATTGATGAATTTTTATGGGGATGTTCACCTTTATCAAGGTATCTTCAAAATATTTCCACAATATCATGTCGTAAGCTTTAGTAAAGTTAGTTTTATGGCCATGGTTTTAGCACCATTGTGTCTTTTCATATTATTCACAAGTTCCTGGACCAAAGCTATGTTGTTTGTGATCCTCCTACTTGGGACAAAGCTGCTCTATTCAAGCGAGTTCCAGTTTGGGAGGTGTTCCTTGAGTCGCTCCACTACTACTTTTAAGGCAATCTTCAAAGTGATGTTGTTCAATGAGATAGATCGAAGATGTTCACATTTTTTTAGTTTGGGGACCTTTGGTATGAGTAAGATGGTTGCATTGTAGAGATCTTCTTAGCGAGATTCACCCAATAAAACTATACACATTGTAGATACCATAGATTTGACTAAAATTCTCCATCCTTTCTTGATGAAAAGAGCATTGGTACCATCCGAACCTACATCTTTATAATGATCCATTCTACAAATAACACTATATATCTCCTCTTTCAAAGGTTGCTTGGAAATGTGATTCTATTATGCCTCTTTGAGTTTTGTCAACCTGGTAGGTATATTTTTACAACATGATCACCTATCTATTCCAATTTCAGATAGGATTTTTTCAAAGTGGTCCATGACAAGATTCATCAACTCCATTTCACTAGACATCTAGTTACCATCATTATTTTGCAAGGTAGCAATTGTGTTACCTCTCTTTCTCTAGTTGACCCAGGTTTTGTAGAACCTAGTGTTGTTATCACCATTTTTATGCTAGTTAACATGTGCATATTGTTTCCAATATTCTTCCTATGTCCTTAGAATGGTATCCAGCTCAGCTTGCATATCTATGCATAATTTGTCATAAATTTCTTCATACTGGATTGCCATGCTTACTTATAATCGTTCAATGTTCCGCAAGATTCTGGTTTTATCTCTTCTATGTTTTTGTGTGATTCTTCCTATCCCACTATATCAGATCCTTCTATGTAGATTGAAGGGCATCATGGAATTGGAGATTTTTTTTCTAGAAGGAAGCAAGGGCATCACTAAAGTTCGTATCAACGTGCAAGAAGTATGGTTATCAATCTAGATTCATTATGTGCCCTTTGTCAAGCTCCAAGGTGGAGAGGGCAATGATCAGAATGTACTTGTGGTAGATGCTCAATTCCATGCTCAGATAGTCTCTCTAAGAACAAGTTGTTTGCTATATCTCTATCCAAATGCTCCTATAAGATTGCATGTCTATAAGTATATCTCATACTTGAGAACCCTAGGTCTACTAAACTAGCCTGCAAAAGAGTGTCATTGAAAAGATGAGATTCAATAGAGTTGAAGTTGTCACTGCCAAATTTCTCTTCAAGGGTACTCAAGGTGTTAAAATCACCCATAACTAGCCATAGTTCAGTCAACCTTCCACCTATCTCTTTAAGGTGTATCCAAAGAAGCTTCTGCATATTGATTTGGAGACTAGCATAGATGGAGGTTACCAAACACACATCATTGATTTCTTCATGTTATAAATTGTCTATGGTTGTTAAGAATCACTACATCACAAATTCTTTGGCCTAGCAGATCCAAGTGCCTCATGCAAATCCTCTGGCCTCTACTCTATGTGAGTTCTTGAAATCGGACTTCTTGATAGTATTCTCTGTCCTTCTTCCACTAACGTGAGGTTCAAGAATGTCAATGACTATAGGTTCCCTTGATAAGATAAATTCGTTAAGGGTGTTGCAAATATCTTTGTTCCTAATTCCTCGTACATTCCAATTCAAAATTTTGGACATGGCTTAAGGCATGGATTTTGTCACTTTTTTGGTTCCCTTCCTTGGCTACATCATCGCCCTTCCTGCATATGTCCTTCCCCTTGTCAACTCCCTCTTCCATTTGTTCCTCCATATTAACTTTTTCTTGGTCTTCAATCTAAGACTTCTTCATCAAGTATCTGATGGTGTAGTAGGTAAAGTAGTCCCTTTTATTTTCATTTTGGTACCATGGACCTTACTTGTATTACCCATAGAGACATCTATGGTTTTCACTGTGTCATCTGAATGAGGTACCTTATTTTCTTTATCTTCATGTGCAACAAAAAAATAATGACTTCCTTTTTAGTAACTTGCATCTCAACATCCTCAGTATCATCAATAACATTGATAACTTCATCAACAATTGATTTACCACTACATGAGCTTTGGCTTGTTCTTTTGTACCCTGACTATTCTTCTTATTAGTGTTCTAGACCATATTCATTATGTTGCCTAAAACCTTCATCTATACTTTATCCGCATTGTTTACCAAAAATTGCTACTTCCTTTTCCAAACTTTAGTTTGCTTCCTTGTCGATCCATGCATTTCTTTTGATGCCAGGATCTTCACATTCATCTTTCATGCATAATGTCTTTTTCTTCGTCAGCTAGTCCTGTGAAACTGTTGTTGTTTGAGTGACCCCCTACGAAGTATCCCAATATTCTTCCTATTCTACCTTAATCCTCCTCCTCTTTGTCTTTAGGTCTTCCAGCCCTAAGTAGTAGTATCATGATTATGGTACTCATCCATATGGTGCTCCTCGGAGAGCTCTTGTTCTTGCATCATGTATGTATAGGCATCCTGATTGTATTTAGAGGTGTTACCTTTCTTTTCACAAGCTTCACACGCCCAAGGAAAATCCTCATACTCGACTTCATAGTCTACAACGTTGATTAGAGGATACTAGGAGCCTAGTGGTATCAAATTCCAAGGCTAATCTAGAAAACTTACTTCAAGATCTACTTGCAGTATGGTTGTCAATCTTGATAAGTCTACCCAATAGTAGTCTGATGTATTGAAAAATGGTAGGGACATATAAGTGTAGGTATAGATCCACTATTTGGACCCAATACACTAGCAGTTCAGGGAATTCCTCTTTTGGTTTAAAGGTTGGGTACCATTCGAAGACAACACCGTTGCACCTGGATAACTTCTAAGGATCTCCCATTAGGGCTGTTTTGGAGTCTCTCAATCAAGATAATTGCACCACAAAATGTCCCATGCTCAACTCAAACATGTTAAATTTTCCAGTGATGTTCCAAAACAATTTCAGTGTATCTCTTAGGGTTAGATAACCCAACTTCGTGCCTATTAGGAGAGCTATAATTGCATATTTCTATGGCTTTGATAAGTTTCCCTCCACCTCTAAGATTATATTCAGTGTCAGTTTTCCCTCCAGTTCTCCCATGATCACATCTCCCACCAAGAGTCGATCTTCAAAAAGTTTTCCTAGAAGGAAGCCCTCAGCTTCCTATCTGCGATATCCTGAAACCACTTTGCTGAAGTAAATGGCTCTATTGCTTCCCGTTGTTAGGTTCTCAGTCATGTTCCCCACTTTAGGGTTAGGGTTGACCATTGTAGGACTATCCTGAGATGCCTGCAACAAGGCAGCTCCTCCTCCTTCTCTATAGTAGTCTCAAAAGTTTTTTCTGTCGTCTATTCATTAGGGTTACCTCTAATACTCACATAGTCTAGAAATAAGCCAATCTCCAACAGTGATATGCCCATGTTGTTAATAAAACTATTCTTCATTTGTGCCAATCCCTTCGGAAATGTAATAACCACATCATCAACGTTATTCCTCAGACCTCAATCATGATCCCACACGGACTTATGATTGCAACCTTGATCGCCACCTCCGCCTCGTCCCACTCGCTCGCCATGTTTTTCCATAGCTATTAGTTCTTGAGCACCACGTTTGGCCATGAGATGAGGGAATTAAATACACAATTGAAGGCATTATCATAGAAGTTGAAAACCCTAAAATTTACCAAAGCACATGTTGTAGAAGAAGAATGCAAATATTGTGGTAAGCATATTAATTTCATGTCTAATAATTAACCATGGCTAGGTGATCCCTACTGTCTTGAGGGGTCCAAACATTTTATGCAGGATGCATATCAACACAAACATCCACAACAAAATAACAAATATGGAGATGAAGAATCATGTAGTTTAGATAGGTTGGAGGATCTCTTTAGCATGTGGATGTCAACGACCAACTCCTATCTTGATCAATCAAGGTGGGTGTTGCAAAAGTAAGGGGCTCAAATTAGATGTTTAAGAACTCATATCTCCTAATTAGACACATATCAATTTGACCTGAAGAAAACAACACCACACATTTTCCATGGGAACACAAACTCAACACACCTTCACCACTAGGAAGGGGTGTTCCGTTGAATAAAACTCAGATCCATTCATTCCTCATGGTTCCATGCCAAGAGAAGTGTGTTTCTATTTATAATGAGCATTCTTGTGCTATGAAACAAACTCGAGATCTAGAAATCAAGGAACAAATGCAAGTCCTTGTACCCCCAATTCCTTATTATTAGGGATGGAAAATGGGCGGGTATTAGCAACCCATACCCACTATACCCATTTGAATTTGGACCTAACCCATACTCGTCCCACTTGAAGAAATTATACAATAAGTCATATCCATACCCACCCAAATGGGTCATGGAGACCGTTACAACCCGTCTTAACCAATTCCATAATCAGATACTCAGTGGAAAAAATATAAAAAGACCGTTTAATATATTTTTTTATGAAAAATTGCAAAGAATACCGCTACATATGTAATATTTGTAAAAGAATTACATTCAACTTTGAAAGTCAATATCGTTTTGTTTTCCAAACTAAGGTCATTTACGTAGATAATTCCAGAAATACTCTGGCGTTAATTTTAATTTGTGTAATAAAACATAGCTGATAGAGTACATTACGGATCTGTGTATGATTTCCAATTTGCAACTGTTTTTTTCTTTTTCAAGTTTAAACTTATCCCACGATATAACATCGATAAACAATGTCATTATTTCAACTTTATCATGTCATGACAGTTGCATAGATTTATCTACGTAAATATCGTTTTGTTTTCCAAACTAAGGTCATTTACGTAGATAACAACATGATAAATCTATACAACTGTTATGTCATGTACAACTCGTAGATCAATGGGACAAAAGAACAAACACGTCAACTACAACGCGGAGCAGGAACCGGAAACTAGTTGAATAGAACGAGTTGCAGACTGCCTCGTGATGGCTTCTTCGTCCTCCACTAAGAAACCATACTCCAATCTCTTCAACAGCCCGATCACCCATACTCAACAGTTGAACAACCGCTAATCTGAATGCCACAGGATGCAGCAGCCGCCGTGACGGCGACGGTGCGCATGGGAATGGAAAGGAAGTCTATTACAGCCGGAGCGAAGGAGACAATCTGGCCGAGCCGCCGTAGTCCTCAACTGGTGACAAAACGTCGTAGCTGGCCAAGGCGAGGTCCAAGCCGCTGGAGAAGACGACACGGGTTACCAGAGCGGATCCACCGAGACGGACAACAACTCCGATCAGATGCGGACTAGGGCGGTGCAGAGAGGAGGCGATGGCATTTGGGCCCTGCCGGTGCTCGCTCTCTCCGGTGAGAGTGAGAAGGACGAAGCCGCGCTTCTCGAGGAGGAAGGGCTGTGGAGACACAGAAGGCACCACGGCGCAGAATTCGCCGATTCTGGCCAGGAAGGGCGGGGACGGCGTGCGGCAACAGGACGAGCAAGGGGGAGTCGTGACCGTCTCGTAAGGGGATTCGGATTGGCGGGTGTAGGTGGGTTTTAGTTGGGGGTGAGCAGAATTGAGTTCATAACCGATTAACCCTATGGTTGATTCTA
The DNA here is from genome assembly GCA_963693085.1 of Alisma plantago-aquatica. Taxonomy (NCBI): domain Eukaryota; kingdom Viridiplantae; phylum Streptophyta; class Magnoliopsida; order Alismatales; family Alismataceae; genus Alisma; species Alisma plantago-aquatica. The sequence goes on from OY856412.1 coordinate 996,029,869, forward strand.
AATGTTTAATTTTTTTTAGATAATTTTGATTAATTTGGTTAATTTGTTTTGGTTAATAGGTTAAACAGTTAATTTGTCAGTTAAAAATATTTTGTATTTGGTTAACCAAATAGTCACGGTTTATTCAAAAAGAAATATCTTACTCATATTATGCATATATAATTTTACTTTTATTTCAAAAAACCGTTCCGTTTATAAACTAATCAAGCTTTTATGAACTGTATATCACTATGTTTATATGTAATATTACTAGTGAAATTTTATAATTATTTTCATACAATATTATTATAAGAATGTTGTTTGGTTACAAAATTAACCGACAGAATTAACCGTTAACATATTAACCATAACCGGGCTAACCGACACTAAATTGGTTAGGTTAAAAGTTAAAATCTTAAACCACAAATTAACCATTTAATCGAACCAAATTAATTATAACTGACCGAATTAACCGAATGTTCACCCCTAGTTTTAGTGGGTCTTCTGTTGAAAAACGGGGCCTATACTCCTCCCCATTAAGACCCAACGATTAATAAAAACCCATTACACCCATTATTATTGGGTCAGTTATTCTGATCCCCATGGGTATATGGGCGTGACGGGGAATTCAGCCATCCCTACTTATAATAACATCTTGTATACAAGTCAGGGTGAACACGAACATATGTGAATCATGCACATGCGAAGGATCCAACCAATGTAGCAACCTTGAGGAGAGGTAGAAAAACCCGAACCAAATCGGTTTTGCAAGGGGATGCACACAAAGATTTCACTCCACGATGTCTACTCCCCCGTTCTAGAGGAGGTGCCCCTGCATCAATAGTAGGTGAAGGTTCTACTCTAAAGTGTGATAGTCACACTTAAGAAGAAGGTATATATCTAATACAGAGCATCTACATGAAACTAAATCCACACAAGATTCATTTATAATTGAGGGTGATGCTACATCAAGTTTAGGGGAAAAAGACCTTAAGGAGTTATCTCCTTCACATTGGTGCACTACCACTCCATCACCAACCACAATCTATGCAAATGTATTACATGTTCCATTTCTAAATAATTTGAAATCAGAAAACAAATATAAGACATTCAAGAAATTTTTGGACATCTTCCAAAAACTCTTCACTTGGGGAGGCCATCGAGAAGATCCCAGGGTATTTCCAAAGGAGATCATCGACAAGGAAAGAGAAATTTTAGATTTATATGTTGTGCATGTTGATGAAATTGTTAGTGCCTTGATCTAAAGGAGACTATTAGAAAAGAAGAAGGACCAGGGTGCTTCTATAGCCCTTGTTCTATTGGCAACAAACAATTCTAAGAAGCACTATGTGATTCTGGGGCAAGCAAGGAATTAAATTTCTGATTTCAATGTCGTGTCCGATGGCCCATAATAGAATTTTGTCAAATTTTTGGCTGAAATTTTGATATTTATGCCCTAACAATTTCGAAGACCAAATAAGTGAATTAAATCATGAAAATTTACCGAGACGATCTAAATGCCAAGATCTACTCAAATAAACAATAATGTTTCATATTAGATATGTTGGGGGGGTCTCCCACATTTGTATGTGAAGGAAGCTGGACAATTTTGACACAAATTTGATGGAAAAACAAAGGAATTAAGTTATAAATTTCTACAAACACAATGTCTAGACATAAACCACTAGATTATAATATATATATATATATATATATATATAGAGAGAGAGAGTCAGGCTAGAATACACTCGAGTGTATCCGGAGCGGAATACACTCAAGTAGTTTTTCATGATGCAATATTTTTTTTGAAAATCTAATCTGTTGATCTTCTTAAACATCTCGTGAACAACTCATACGCAAAATTTGAGCACATTTGGATATGTATAGCGCATGTTATGAAGACCGTAAAAATTATGCATTTCAAATTAGTTTCGCGCGTCGATTTTGTTGCCCTTGGATGAGTGAGTTACACTCATCCAAATGGGCTCAAAATTTGTATGTAGCCTATTTATAGTATGACGGTGAAGATCAACGGTTTATATTTTGCAAAAAATAGTCTTGATATACAAACACACTTGAGTGTATTCGTGCGATCCGTACACTCGAGTGTATTCTAGCCTGACTCTATATATATATATATATATGTTTATTGGTTAGGGTGGGATCCATGTCTTGATGAGTGAGTGCACAAATGAATAGAAATGTCAAGTCCGCTAGACAGTTAGACTATTGAAAACTTCGTGTTACAACTTTGAAATTTAAACTCAAACTTACAAACTACAAACTTACAAACTACAACTTTTATAAGTTTAATGTTAGTATTTAAATAGGTTACATGGGTCATTTATACATATATCCAAGAAAGAACTTTGTTATTTTTGGAGTATTTTTCCATATCTCCATAGAAGTGTGTAGAAATTGATGAAGGTTATGTATAGATGGTCTATGGATAGGGGAAACATACCTTAGAATAAAATAAAATAGCCTCTAGAAATAAGAAATTCAAAAAGAAAACCAAAATACCCAAGATGTAATATTCGCTATCTTAGGAACAAATTTCTCAAAATTTAGGTTGTGTTTTTGCACCATTTCGTAAAATTATGGGCCGAACTGGGCTTTTTGTTGCAAAATTTCACCATTTTTGGTGAAATTTTGCACCTAAGGTCAAAATTTTCATGAAATTACGTCTCATTCCCTGCATTTGTGTATTTCACATGTTCGATCATATGTTTTGATGTCTGATTGAAAAAAAATATGAAAATTTGAGTGAAAATTTTCAATTTCGATTGAAAGTTCATACCATGGGGCAAGTATAAATACAATCCCTTTTGCTACATTTTTTAATCTAGGACTGAAGGAGCCTACAAACATGTGCAAGATAATAAAGTTGGTGGACAAATTGATTATTAGACTATTTGGGAAATGTGAGGATGTGTTTGCTAAAGTTGATAAATTTATCTATCCAGTCAACTTCATAATCATTGACATGTAAGGATCACATGGATCTAAATTATTGTTGGGAAGGATGTTCCAAGCTATAACTAAAATAATTATTTCCATTAGAAGTGGATACTTGATATTAGGAATTAATGATTATAGAGTGGAGTTCAGATTGCCAGATTATTCTTCACCACCCTTTCATGACAAACTAGGTTGAAAGTTAAGATATTGTCGAGCCTAGGACATAAAACAAGGATGCTTGGTGGGAGCCAATCCACCAATTAGAATAAGTAGATTAGATTTTATTTTCATAAGAAAAAGTCCATTAGTTATATATTCTTTTGAAGATTAGATTCATTTTATCTCATAGATTCTTGATAGCTAGTTTTGATACAAGTTAAGAAAATAGCTTGATATGTTCGTTTGGTGTGTACTATCAGGCTGAGTCAATGCCATTGACACCAATTTTTGTGGCTAAAAAATAGGCTGACATTGTTATAGGAGTGTATAGGAAAATTCTGGTGGCATCGACCCCACGTTCGTTACCGTTGAAATTTTATTGATTATCTACATAAACACATAGGAAAATCCCAGTACCATTGTCTATCTAGTCGGGGGCACCAACTTCATGCAACACCTTTATTGTGATCTTGATTGACATATACCATCGATACCAATAGACACATCTGTAGCACTGATTCAAAAGGTAGATATTCAACAACAAATGCACATATTCAACTTGATACCACCGACCCTCCAATCGCTAGCACTGGCATCAATACATATTGAAAGGGTATTAACAACCAACAACTACTGATAGTAGATACCAAGACATAATTAAGTACCATTAACTTGATCTTGGTGGCACCAACACTGGCTAATAGTTCAATGTGTAGATTATTGAAAGAATAGTTTGGGGAGATGTTTGTTCATGCTAAAGATACTCTCCTCATATAGAGGATAGGAGATGAGCTCAAGTACTTCACTGGAAATTCTTCACTGATCTTGAGTACTCATTGGAGAGTGTATTTTTATGTGAAAACCACATGCCCTATTTTGTCCCAGAATTGCTTTACACATCGGTACATCCATTACAAACTTCTTTCTTTGCTTTTGACATTGGTTAAAATTTAAAATTAATCTTGTGGAGGATTGAAATGATGCTTCTATCTTTACCTCTTACATCTTTTATTTTTATCATATATTTGCAGGTATTTATTGAAAAATATAGATGTTTCATTATGTTTAGAGTCCAACTCTATCTAGTGTAATTGTGGACGATATTTGAAATTTTTTCTAGGATTAGTTATTCTTTTATGGCATAGTATAAAATTTTAAAATTCTAAAATCTTCACGTGCTCTAGTGAATATCATGTAAGCTATTATTTCTAGTTTAAGGGCACATCACTTGCATACTTGGACAAGTTAGTTTGAAAATGTGTCTAATAAACTAGATTTCCTAACCTAACTCTATGTCATGTTATGTCTATGGTGTTTGAGTCCAATCTGAACAACCAATAATGTGTACTTTTATGTGAAATTAGGAAAAGGTTTTGAATCACCCTAATGCAAGAGCAAATGTATCATGATTAGGAGGATAATTTGTTCTAGTCACATGATCTCATCCACCCTCATCTCACCACATCTTCATCATAGGATGAACATTATGATCCAATTTATTTTCTTTTTGATTGCATTACATTGCATGACATGAATCATGTAATTAGTTTTATTTGTGCACTAGAGAAAACAATTGAATGTTAGTTCATTGTTATTCATTTTAATCTTGCATAACAAAATTTTCATTATAATTGGTTTTTTTGCTGTACATTTCATAAGGTGTTTAATTTTGCTCTTCACAAAGTACTTTCCAATCTTTATAATATAATTGGTATATCCTCTTTCCTTCTTTAAAAATGTGTGAAAGCCCTTCCATAATTCATTACATTTCTAGAAGAAGGGAAAAATGAAAAGAAGGATTTGAAAGAAAAAAGAAATGAATAAAGGAATGAAAGGATCTCAAAGTTCAATTTTATATCTCTCTAAGTACTTGAAAGAAAAGAATGTGGATTTTATATATCTAAACGCCTTTCTTCCTATACTTGTCATTAGGATGAGACATCTATTGCATGCATCATTCCACCACGACAATAGGTATTAGGACACATAAAATTGCATTAATTCACCATTTAGGTGCATCATTTTCTTTTATTTCATTAATGATATAGATGATTCTGTGAATCTTATTTCATACCAGTCATTACATCCATTAACTACTCTGAATAGTAGGTGTAACATACTAGATCTCAGACCCTACCCTGGAAGTTGACATTTTGGACTTAGCCAAACAAGGTTGAAGGTTAGACCTAAATAGTGTTGGGTTTTAGGAGAGGCAAAGATGGAAGTGGAAACAAAAAATTTCTCCCCAAACCTAGAGAGATCTCGTCAACATCTATACGGTAGGAAGGATGGTTTTTAAAGGCCTACCTTGTCCTGAGGCTTGCTCGGAGACATACCTCACGATGACCACGACCTTCACCTCTGGTCTTGGACGACATCTGTGCAGCTCCTGGTTGCACCTGGACTATCGGATTGATGGCTATCCTTCGAGTGGCAGAAATCTCCCACCTCTGTAGTAATCCACACAGACCATTGGGAACTCCAGTCGTCCTATCCTACAGGACACTGGAAGGAGTCATCCCCTTCTGTCGGTGTACTAGTCACTGACGTGCTCTCCCACCACTAGTTGTCGTCATGTAGTTGTCTTTCCCTGGTTGTGCCTCCCTAGTCGTGTAGCACTTACTTGGTCTCTCCTGGTTCACAACCGGAGAGGACAAAATTGCAGAGCAATTGGTGTTGTTTGAGCTGTTCTTCTTGAGAAGCCCCAGTACCCCTCTATATATAGGAGGGGTCAGGGTTCTTATCCCCCAGCAATGCGGGACTAAAGTGGGAGTAGAAGGGTCTAGGATTTACATGAATTTGATATACTACGGTAGGTGAACCGGTCATTTCACAAATGAACCAATCGTTTGGGAACTGAACCGATCAGTTCATCTCATGAACTGGTCGTTTGGGGAGCTGAACCGATCGGTTCATTCATGAACTGGTCATTTCACTTCCTAGGGAAGTTCCCCATTGACTTTCCTCTTTCCGTTTCCAATTAATCCAAAGATCAATACTTGTCCCAATTGAATTGTACAAGTGAAAAAAATATTTTCTCACCAACCTAACTTTCCCAAACTGGCTCATTTGGTTCAGTTGAACCGATCAGTTCAATACTTGAACCTGTTGTCTCACTTGGCCTTGAGCCGATCGGTTCAACAACTTGAACTGGTCGGTCGGCAGTCCAGGTTGTGTAGAAATCAGTCAATGCAGTTCTCAATCAATCTGACACCCAAATCAATTAGTCTAATACTTGGACTTGGTGATTCTAAGTCAAGTCAATTGATTGAATGTTTAATTGAACTACTAAACACATTTAGTAAACAATCTAAACATCATTCATGGATAAAATCCTCTTCCAGGTTAAATCCTATGTGTGTGACCCTGCAGGCCCATTTCACATTGGTAGTGAAAGTCCATAACACTTATGACTTCACAAGCAAAGAGCGGTGTCGAATCACACATCAGTGCTACCCAAGTAAAAAAAGGAAAGTTAGAGAACAACTTTCAGTCCTACAATCCATGATTGGTGTTATAGTGAATGTATAATTCCTTTGCCACAGATATCCCGAATGAACTCAAGGCATGGAACAATCATCCTTTCAATGTTCATTCACTTCCTTGATCTTAGAGCAGACTGGATGAGATATGTGTGACATTAATATCACATATTGATTCACAGATGCACGCGCATGCCTTTCTCAGTCCTACTCATCAAGTGGCCATGGACATCAAACTCCCTCAGGAGGGACAAATCCCATATCTATCACTCACCCCTCAAAAGCCCCATGTGTCAAAGTCACCCAATCATCACCTTTATAACAATCTATATTTTAGGACTACGTTTGATGATGTCAACGTGTACCCAATGATATGTGTTGAGTGTAGTGACTTCAGGTCAAAGAATCACACTCACCACCATCACTGTGAGATCTGAATGTGACTACCAAGTCATGGTTCCATGTGTCACTCTCACGGTGGGACTATCTGATACTCTTGTTATCTAACAAGTACCTATGTGCTTGGTTTGATATCACTATATCCTGACTAATGAGATTCTGTCATCAACCAATACACAATATAGTCTTGTGTGTCATTATTGTCTATCAACCTTCCACAATGACATCCAACTAGGGACATAACAAGAATGTATACTCTTAACATCCATATGATATCATCGTTTAGGTCCTTAACCTAAAAGCATACGTCATTGAGTAAAACAATTCCTTAGAAATTCAATTTGTTCTATCATTATCTCATAATTGACTGAACCAAAATGAATTGGAAGCTTGCCTTTGATGTTTATCAAATCAATCTTAATGTATCCCACCAATCATCCCATGATTGTCTCTCAGGGCATACATACCAATAGACTCCCACTTGCATTGCGAGCCAATCACCCTAGAATCATATTCTTAGTGATCTTTAAACATGTCCCACATGTTACTGTGCTCTAGTGCTAATGCAATGAGTTATGGAAACACTTTGCCTAAGTCGGTATTATTGCATGTATCACATCTCTTCATTGTACGTCTTACGTATGAGATGGAGTTGCCATAATATGTGATCCAATATTCCTTTGCTAACCTTTAACCTCATTGCATGACCAAGCACTCATTACTTGTCATCAATGATTTAAATACCTATAAGTTCATCTTTATGAACTCATAGATCCATATAGTATCCACTGCTGTTCTCTAACACATGGATACTCAACATTTCCTTTTAAAATGACTTTATTGGAACGCTTCCATTTTTCAACACACATTCACTTTTATATATCCCATATATATTTTGTGATAAATTTTCTATCTTTTCGGGAAGTTCACATCAGTGTAACTCTTTACAGTGAACCCTTCCTTGTTTCCATAGAACTAATACTTCTTAAGTACTTATCAAGTTCTCATGGTATTCCCCTTACTAGAACTAAACATACATCCACTCATCATGTCTCACATACGAGTTATCAGGGTGAGCATATCATATTGTCATGTCCTACATACAAGATGATAAATGCATTTCATTCTTGCTATGTCCATACATGCAAGATAATAGGATGATTACATACATGATAGATCCATATATATTCTTTGTGTTCCCATTCTTCATAATAATTGGGACACTTGGCTCTGGGATACTAACTCCATGTAACATGAACAAGTTTTCTCCCACTGAATCTGTGTATACAGAACCCTTCAGTACAAATTGCCAATGTATGTGTAACAACCCTGCCTCCCAATAACCCCCAATTAAGGGAGACCAAGAGGTTAGAGTCGTTATCCCAATTTCCGGATCAAAGATTCGACAACTAATCGATAATGATTATTAAATTCTACCAACTATACTGAAATGCTGTACTAAAATAAAAATTTGCATACCTTTTTCAAAAACTTGGATATCTACTTCTATCTAAATCTGTAGTCTAACTAATCCTCCTTTGTACTTTAATTCATATTTAATTTCACATATGGCACTTTACTGTTTGTTCTTTTCACTTATACCTAAAACGCCGACAAACAAAACGGCAGTCAGCATAAAGCTGGTATGTGGGGGAAACAATAATCGTGCAATTAACTGTAACAACATATTGCAGTCAACTATGATTTAACAAACAACCTTACATTTTTAGCATAATTGCTCAATCCATACATACCCTAACCTATGCGTTGTCCCTACAATGACCCTGGATGCTACCTTCCTTATGGTAGATCCCCATTAAACCCCTCATGACCCTACCTAACAGGTGAATCAATTTCTAGGGTTGAGTCACATGGCACTACCCATAGGTAGCCCACTCCTTAAATCATGGTGTGCTAAAGAGTCTCATGGCACTACACGTGGGTACCCAATTTCTAACTCATGATAGCCTATACCTTGCTATAGGTTACCCTTTTTAGAACTTGCAAAGACACAAAGGAGTACCATGATATGAGCCAGTCATGTATCTATATTTATAGTGATAATCATAGTCACTTTATAGTTGCATGAAATAAAAGTCATGCAAGCAGTTATTTTCAAGCAACCGATAAAACATTCAAAAATCACCGTGAAACTACAGTGATTAACCATAAGCATAACCACATACCCATCAGGATGATTTGAGACAGGATTAATCCAACCAATCAAGAAATCCAAACAGGCAAGCAAGCACATAATGAGATCCTGAAACATGCATACAATTTCTAATTATTGGTCATGTCATCAAGATCTATTAAACCTAGCTCACTTATGAGGGTTTCTAGTCCACTTTTAGGGTTTCCATTGCAATTAGGGTTTCACTTCATTTATACTATTACTTCATAAACCCTATTTATCTCATCTATTCTTCACAAAAGATATTAAAGTTATCCTTCAACAACATTTAACCTTAATTTCCGATTAAAGGCACAATTAGCCATCAATTAAGTCCATTAAGCCTCTTTTACATCAAAGCTACCATTTTTTATCCTTTTAATACATGAAAAGATCATTATGCTCATTTATCATCAATTCATAGTTCATTTTGGTCTAATTCATATATGAACTCTATTTATCATTAATTCTACCTGTATCCATTATAAAACCCTAATTACCACATTAAGGGTATTTATCCACAATTAGGAACTTTTATACTCGAAATAGCTTAGAATTATCATATCTCAATTTTAATCATGAAATTGAACAATTAAAGCCATTAAGAGTCACATTTACTAATATTAGGGTTTCAAGGCCCATTAAAGCATATTTATGCACATAAAACTCTAAATTAAACCAATTACGTGCAAAATTCATCCTTTTTGTTCTTAATGTACCTTTTTTCCATTAATAGGTTAATATCAACTTTCATCATCCATTAAACCATACTAAATACATTAATCGTCTCAAAATAGGGATTCTTAGTCATTAATACATTAGAGTTGATAAATTCCATTACTTTTCGAATTGCAAAAGGAATTAGCTTCTAAAACTTTTTTTAATGGATTCCGCTCATTTTTCTGAGCAAATTTCATATTTTATGTGCATTCATCCGAGCTACTAATAAGGAGATACGATTTTTGCAAATTAAACTTATTTGACCAATGGGAGGCTGCCACGTCGCCTATCCCATGCAACATTACTGGTTTTGGAAATATAACAAAATGATGATTTTGTCCTTGGTTAAGTTGGTCGACTCTTCAGTCCGTAGAGGGCAAATCGGTCCAAAGTGACCTGCGTTGTCCTCGCGATTTCCCTTTGCTTCCGCCACAACAGTGGTTGGGAACGGGTTGTCTCCCTTCCCTGGACCCGAAGGGCACCGACGAGGGTTCCCTTCACCTCCGCTGCCCCTTGCCGCACCCGCGGGGCCCCAAGATAAGGCCGAGGTGGGCTGGGGTCAGGCTTGCGGCTGCTCCTCCATCGGCTGACCTTGCAGTCACAATGCGGATGGCTGGAGTGAGAGCGAGAGCTAGGGGATTATGACCAAGCCCCCTGGTCATTGGGGAAGCTGCACGCTGCCCTCGTACCCCATCACAATGCCTGGATATCCCCAAGATTTCTCTACCCTCTCTTAGCAAGGGTTTATGCAGAAACAAGAAGAAACAGAGAGAGGGATTCCTGCGATCTCTTTGGCTCGAGGCCAAGGATCCAACCCTTATATAGGGGAGGATGGCAACGTCCCATCGTGCTTAACCATGGGGAAAACAAGTCCCCTTTATCCTACTTTCCTTGTTTAGGTGCAACTTCTCTCCTTTAATCTATTCCTTGTTTATTAGTATTCCTTTGTTATTAAGGAATCTATTTTCCTAAAAGGAAATCCGAAAATTACCTATTTCAATCTCCTTGTGCTTGACTTTTAACCCATTGGCACGAAATTATATTTTCTTTTAGTAGAAAATACTACCTCTTTAACAATACCACAAAATCCATTCATTATGCATCATATTATCTTCTTATTTTCTATTATTGGTATTTTCTCTTTCTTTTTCTCCATTGGGGGCTCCTTGGACCCCAAGAAACTCTAATATTTCGAAATCCTTTTTAGTGGATACTCATTATCCTTCTAGATGCATCTATATCCATTATTTCTCATTATCTTATTTATTTCTTTATTAAAATATCTCTTTTCAATGATTTCTCTTTATCTTTCTTTTTATTTTCTTCATTTTCATTCCTTTTAACATTAGGAATCCTTTGGATACGAAAATCCACCAATGATAACTCAATTATACCTCTTTCCACTTATTTTCCACATTTTATCATTGTTTTCAATTTCTTTCTTAATAAAGAAACACTTAATTGATCTTTTCTTTTCTTATTTCATTATCTTTGCAACTTTGGACTCCTTGGAACCAAAGGAACCCAAGAGGCACAAAATCCAACCTTAGATTATATTCTTTTGCCTTCTAGAGGTTTCTAGATCTTCCTTTTCTCCATTTCTTATTAATAATGGAGTTTCTTTTGTCTTATCCTTGTTATTGGGGTTAATAGCCAATAAAGCCCACAAAACAACCAACAAGGCTATTGTAAACAAAATCCTTTTATTCAAAACAAATTAAATCATTATTTGTTCAAATATCTTTAATAGGAGAAATTACATTTCTCCCCAAAAGAATCCAAAAATTGGGGTTGTAATAGTATGCTCTCTCTTTTCCAGGTCAAGAGGTTTACGAGAACTATCTCTCTAGGTCTCTATTCATATCACATAGGAAACGTCTCTGTCTTCCCTAAAGATAATTTCCACAAAGGATTCCATTCTAGAACATCTCATTCCGCATCTACACGTGGAATGCAAATACGCTCCCACTAAATCATATATCCCTTCTTTATCTTTGACATATCAGTCAAACCCTTTGATCATATTATCAAAGTAAAGATTTCCAATTCGGAGTTTCTTGTACTCAATCAATCACATTGATTAGTCCATTGTAACTTATAAACTTCATTTGCATTAATGGATTCATAAACCTTATAGGTTGTGTCATGTACACATCCCTGTCTTATTCCTCATAGGAATGCGGTTTTAATATCCATATGCCAAATATCTTAGTCATTAAGTTGCAATCAACAAGCATGATCCTTCTCAAAATGTCATCCATGTGTCTTAACACTTACAACTTATATGTACTTATGGGTTTCATCCCAATGGGTGCTACCATCAAGGTCATACCTTATGGTTCACATGGAAGTCATTTAGGATCTAATGGTCATAAACCATAACTCAAAATCCAATTCCTCAATATCATCTACATTGTTAACTCATCATATGACCAACTCATCATATAGATATTTGAGGTCTGTTAAGGAATTTGAGAACTCACAACACTTTGTGATTCTTAATATCCTTTATTAGTGTAAGGTATTCTCTATTTAATAAGAATTTAGTTATTTGATAATCATCCTCTAACTCCTTAGAGTATGACTCCTTTTTGATTTAGACATCACTATGCCTTAATCATGAGTTCTCTATGATACACTATCATAATCACTCGTAAGGTTCTCAAACATTTGGTTTAAGTATCTCATTCATTGATCACATCAAGAATTATTACTTTTACCAAATTTGTACTTCATTCATGATCTTCTTGAACACTTCAAGATATTCATATTGGCATTTCTCTAAACATCATTTGAAGTATTAGCATTTATTCCAATAGATATGTAAATACATCAAATGTATAATACCTATTAGGATAGTCGTTCTCCCACTACATCTAGTGAAGATTGACTTGTCATCATGTCCAAGATATTCATGTCTCTTAATGGTTCACAACCAAAAGAGTCTAGCTTTATCCATCAATATGGAACTAGAAATCAATTCCCATTATAATTCTAATTATTTGTTTTAGTTATCAATAACTTTTAAGTATCATTTTATCTTATGTATACCAAGTACCACAAGATAAAGAAAGGCATTGCCATAAAAGATCACATCTTTTAAAATTGAAACATCAACTTTATTAATAGCCATCCTTGTCACACAGTATGCAAAAATAAAGTGTTTCTATTTATTGGAAAATATGAAATAGCATTTCATAACTCTATTACATGCCTTTAAGGCTGAAAATAAACTAAAGTACTCCTATCTATGGCGGCAACACTTGTCCATTTATTGAGTTCTTATCACTTCATATCTTGGTATCATATACCTTAAAAGTGTTACAAGTTTATTTTATGATACCTTCAGGTGGAGACGTCCATCGCCTCCTTCTTCTTCTTTTGTTCTTCCAGATAGAGAGGACAATTCCTTTTCCAATGTCTTGGCTTTTGACAATGGTGGCAATTGCCTCCCTTGGCCTTGAGAGATGAAGATGACTTGGGCTACTGGCTAGCATTAGAATCCTTCTTAGCTTTGCCCTTGCCCTTGCCCTTGGACCTACCTTTCTTTCTATTAATCAACATCACAGACTTAGGCTTGTCCTTCTTCATCTGTGCCTCGAATGTCCTCAACATGCCCAACAATTCTGTCAATGGCTTGTTAAAGTTGTTCATGTTGTAGTTCATCACAAACTGACTATAGGATTCTAGCAATGATTGCAGTATCACGTCAATAACCAACTCTTGGCTTAGGGGAAATCCCAGTCTCATCAGGTTCTCCACATACCCAATCATCTTGAGCGTGTGAGGACCAACTAGATCTCCTTTAGTCATGACGCACTTAAATAGTTCCCTAGTGACATCATATCTCTCTTGTCGTGCTTGGTCTTGATACATGTTCTTGAGATGATGAATCATCTCAATGACGTCCATGTTCTCATGCTTTCTCTACAACTCATGGTTCATAGAGCACAACATCAAGCACTTGACATCAATGGCATCTTCAGGATGCTTCTTAAAAGAATCATTTTCTGCCTTTGGTGTGGTAGGAGCAGGTTCCTACACCAAATAGGGTTTTCCAATCCTATTCATCTCTAAGGTAGATCATTCATATATAGACAACATTATATCAAGATTTCAATATTTACTCAAGTGTCAAGCATAATCGAGGATGGATGATCTACCTAGGTATTTTAGGAATATATGTCAACCCTAAATATTATCATCATTATTCAAGTCATCATCAAGTCTTTAGGTCATCATCATGTTCTAACATAATGTGTATTCAAGATCATATTGATGGGTCAAAACTATATCAATGGTTTTGCAAGCTTAAGATCAATATCAAGATTACTCATTATTCATAAAGATTCTAATCAAGATTGAATCAAACAATTAAATCTAGATCACTAATGATTCATTTTCAAGATTCAACTAAAACAGATCTAGATTTGTATATCAGGATAATCATTAGAGTCAGATATATGGTTTTCAATGTTTTAGTCAAGATTAACCATCAATAGAGTCATTAAATAAGCAAGATATCAAGATTTAATCATATCAGTGATCATAGTTTGGAATCAGGTCTCAAAAGTATTTTTAATGGATTCACTGGATTGTTTTGATCAAAATTGACTACTTACATATCATTTTTGGAGTTCAGATGTATTTTCTACGATTTAAACAAGATCTGGACATATAATTGAATATTTGTCAGAGAAGAGAATATCACACCTTAATTGTGAAATATAAGGGCCGCTGGATCCAAAATGGATGGACATGATCGAATCATGTGGCTCTCTGGTCCAAAGGATAAGTGGACTCGGTTCACTGGCTAAAATGGCCGGTTCACACCCTAAATCGCCGGTTCAATTGCTGGTCAACTGGGCCCCTTGGACCGATGGTTCGGGGACCATCTTTCCCCTTTCCAATAGCACGCGAGTAGCACAGAGCCACCGCAGAGGAAGCTCACCGGCGCTAGCAGAGAAGGGAGAATGGGGGCCGATGGAGGGCAGTGAGGGTGCCGTCCAGATCTGCTAAGGCATCGCGAAGGTAGTGGTGGTGGCGGATTGATGAGAAGCGGTGAGGAGAAGAAAAGGCCAAAAGGGCCAGGCGGCGGCGCCGCACTGTGAGCAGAAGGAAGACAGGTCAAAAATTGGGGTGTTAGGAGCTGAGGGCGTGAGCAAGGAAGGGTCACGTAGCTTCCTTCGAAGATTGCGAGCACGAGGGGACTTTTATATAGCACTAGGACTAGGGTTTGCGTTGGGTAGGACCTGGGTCAAGGGCAGGGCCGCCGGAGTGAGACAGAGAGGCGAAGATCTCATTTTATCGGATGAAGAGAGCAGTAAATGAGGTCAAAGTAGGGCTTGGTGAGTTCGAAATTGCGAGAGGGTCATTTTGGCTCGCTTCAAATTTCGAATCGTAGTCAATGGCACAAGATCTCTCGATCGGGTCCTCATTTACTCCTCCCGCTGATTGCGGAGGTAGAAGATGATCCCGTAGCCACTGGATCTATCCCTGATCCGTGGGAAGGATATCCAAGGGTGGAGAGGCATCCCCGATCCCTTGCCACGGATCTCTGACTTGGCAAGTCAAGAAAAGGGCAAATAAAAGGGGAATAAAAGGATTTTTAACATATAAACTTCAAGAAATCATAGTAAATAGCAGGAAAGTCCAATTGACCTCAAATTTGGACCAAAGCCTCAAAAAAACATGGAGAACCATTAGAAAAAGTTTGAGGACCAAAAGATGAAGTTTGATAGATCAATTCGATTCTTTGGACAAAGTGGTGATTAAAACCAATTTAAGATGTTATAACATGTATAAAATCCACAATGATCATCATATTTTGATTTTGAGCATCAAAAAGGATTTTGAAGATAAGAAAAATGATTTGAGATCATGAGTGAACATAAATTGGTCAAAAAGAGTAATTAATTCATAATTATGCAAAATCCACTTTGTCACAGTTCCTCTAGAGATAGAGTATCCAGGACATAGAGCTTTCGCTCTTGAGTGAGAACAATTCTCAATGTCCTAAACCAGTCGTGGAAGTTAGTCCCATTCAACTTGTCCTTCTCAGGGACCGATTGCAATGAGAAGTCATTTCTGTTTGTGGCCATTTGTACTACAAAAGTAAATATATGCAATTTAGTCCAAAAACTCATTTTTGACTTATTTGATTGATTTAAAAAGTTTTATGATATAATTAGGATTTTAATTAATTATCGCTCCCACAATTTTTGTTCAAGTTGATAGCCCTCACCATCAATTTGGAAGATTGTAGCGTACAACCTTCTAGTGGGTCAAGATCCCAAAATCCTCTTAGTCATGGACCAACTAGGGTTGTCATCCACAACTTAGATCTTCCAGGTAGGCAACTCTTGCCAATTGCATCATATGCAACTCTTGAAAGATGTCATGCGCAACTCCTTGCCATGATCACCTCCACACCTCAAGGTGCTAGATCCTATCTAGGTCACCTTGTTAAGTCCGACCCAAAGCCAACACGATGAATATTCACCCTACTAGGGTAGATCCACATATCCATCCTTCACGCTTCCATGAGATAGACGGTGCACTACGCTAGGGCGTGCCCATACTTGGTCGATCAAGCTTTTCATGTGTGTCTCATTTGGAAGGCATCTAAAACTTAATATTTATTGAGGGATTTGGTTTTATAGGTACATATACATATCCAATCACCACAATATATAGTATGTATCATATACATGCTATATCCCACAGAAAACATGTGAAACGATAAAAGCGATGATTATGGACATCCTAATGTGATTCCTTGAGCCAAGAGGAATCACGGTCATCTAGGTCCACATCACATGCAACCTGTACAAGATGAACTCTGTTCTTTGCCATTCTGGGTTTAATCAACTCATCTCCATGATTGATCGGCTCGCCATCAGGCCAATCAGTTGGGTGCCACCAGCAGATTGAATGGTGCCTCCACCCGATCGGTTCAATGGTCAACGTGCATCTCCTCAGGTCACCACCCGCTCATCTCGCTCTAAGAACCGGCTGCCTTGGTCCACCAGTCGATCGTCTCACGTCTGAGACGATCATCTCGATCATCCAGGTGTCCACCGTTCTTTGACATAATAGGAAATATAAACTAATCCTATTTACATTTTCATTGGGAAAACCCAAGTTACATTCAGGGGAGAAATGGTAGGAAACAATCTCGAGTTATCTCGAGTTACATCAGGAATAGGAGGTAGGGAATTGGTGAGAAGACCGAGATGCAAGCCACAACAATCAACCACACACATATTTAGGGTTTATGGCCACAATCATGCTACAATCACCACAGAAACTGTTTAAGGCCGACGCGTATCGAAAGCATTTATAAACCATATCATATATGTATATATAAGCATTTTGTGGATTTATATTGGACATGCATAAAGCCAATTAATTATTCACATCGTATGCAATAAATAAAAGGCAAAAAACCAAAACCCGATCACATCGATTATCCTAAAGTATAGAACATTGATGTGGCTCTGATACCACTATTGGGTTTTAGGAGAGGCAGAGATGGCAGAGGAAACAAAAATTTCATCCCCAAATCCAGGACCCAGAGAGATCTTGTTAACATCTATACGGTAGGAAGGATGGTTTGTAGAAGTGTACCTTGTCCTGAGGCTTGTTCGGTGATGTTACCTCACGGTGAGCGTGGCCTTCACCTCCGGTCTTGGACGGTGTCTGTGCAGCTCTTGGTCGCACCCAAACTGTCAGATTGATGACTGTCCTCCAAGCGGTAGAAATCTCCTGCCTCTATAGTAGTCCACACTGACCACTAGGAACTCCAGTCGTCCTATCCTATAGGAGACTGGAAGGAGTCATCCTCTTCTGTCAGCGTACTAGTCACCAACGTGCTCTCCCACCACCATTTGTCATCCTGTAGTTGTCTTTCCCTCGTTGTGCCTCCCTAGTTGGGTAGCACTTGCTTGGTCTCTCCCAGTTCACAACTGGAGAGGACAACTTTGCAGAGAAACAAGTGTTGTCTGAGCTATTCTTCTTGAGAATCCCCCAGTACCCCTCTATATATAGGAGGGGTCAGGGTTCTCATCCCCGGGCAATGTGGGACTAAAGTGGGAGTAGAGGGGTCTGGAATTTCCATGAATTTGATACATTACGGAAGGTGAACCAGTCATTTCAAAAATGAACCGATCGTATGGGGACTGAACCGATCAGTTCATATTATGAACCGGTCATTTGGGGAGCTGAACCAGTCAGTTCATTCATGAACTGGTCGTTTCACTTCCCAAGGCAATCCCCATTGACTTTCCTCTTTCTGTTTCTAATTAATCCAAAGATCAATACTTGTCCCAATCAAATTGTACAAGTGAAACGAAAATATTTTCAACCTAACTTTCCCAAACTGGTTCATTTGGTCCAGCTGAACTAATTGGTTCAAAACTTGAACCGGTCCTCTCACTTAACCGTGAGCCGATCGGTTCAACAGCTTGGATCGGTCAGTTGGCAGTCTAGGTTGTGTAGAAATCAGTCAATGTTGTTCTCAATCAATTTGACACCCAAATCAGTTAGTCCAACACTTGAACTTGGTGATTCTGAGTCAAGTCAATTGATTGAATGTTTAATTGAACTAATAAACACATTTAGTAAACAATCTAAGCATCATTCGTGGATAATCTCCTCTTCCAGGTTAAATCCTATGTGTGTGACCCTACAGGCCCATTTCACATTGGCAGTGAAAGTCCATAACACTTATGACTTCACAAGCAAAGAGTGGTGCCTAGTCACACATCAGTGCTACCCAAGTGAAAATGAAAGTTAGAGAACAACTTTCAATCCTATAATCTATGATTGGTGTTACAGTGAATGTATAATTCATTTGTCACTGATATCCCGAATGAACTCAAGGCATGGAATAATCATCCTTTCAACATTCATTCACTTCCTTGATCTCAGAGAAAACTCGATGAGATATGTGTGACATCAATATCACATATCAATTCACACATGCATGTACATGCCTTTCTCAGTCCTACTCATCAAGTGGCCATGGCCATCAAACTCCCTCAGGAGGGACAAATCCCATATCTATCACTCACCGCTCAAAATCCCCATGTGTTAAAGTCACCTAATCATCACCTTTATAACAATCTATATTTTAGCACTGTATTTGATGATGTCAAAGTGTACCCAATGACATGTGTTGAGTGTAGTGACTTCAGGTCAAAGAATCACACTCACCACCATCACTGTTAGAGCTGACTGTGACTACCAAGTCATGGTTCCATGTGTCACTCTCACGGTGGGTCTGTCTGATACACTTGTTATCTAACAAGTACCTATGTGCTTGGTTTGATATCACTATTTCATGAATAATGAGATTTTGTCATCAACCAATACACAATCTAGTCTTGTATGTCATTGTTGTCTATCAACCTTACACAATGACATCCGACTAGGGGCATAACAAGAATGTATCTCTTAACATCCGTATGATCTCATCGTTTAGGTCCTTAACCTAAAAGCATTCATCATAGAGTAAAACAATTATTTAGACATTCAATCTATTTTGTCATTATCTCATAACTGACTGAACCAGAATGAATTAGACGCTGGCCTTTGATGTTTATCAAATCAATCTTAATGTTTCCCACCAATCATCCCATGATTGTCTCTCAGGGCATACATATGTTACACTATCATCTCAGAAACAATTAAAACATATAGATCGGAAATTGCCTTTATTATTATTCAAATCATTTACAAAGTATCCCATTACAATCATCACATGACTTGCTCTATGGGCATACTTACCAATAGTAGTTTCCTTGATTTCTAAAGTTATTCTTGAAAGTTATAGGACTTGATTTTGTTGTTTCTGTATCCCTAATTATGTTTTTGAGGATTCTCTACACCTACACTATTCATATATTGAAGCCCTAGGTGATTCCTATTCTGGTTGGGGTTGTAATATCCCTATACAAAAATGCTATGGATGGATCTAATATCCTCAACATGGTAATCTTCACATTGATGTTACAGAAAATTCATCATTGTATTGTTACGTAGATGCACCCAAATGTGATTTTCTCTTTAGCTTTTCATAGTTCACAAATACCGTTAACTGATTTACATGTTGTTGATTTTGATTCCTCCTTTCATAAGCATTGAAGGAGTTCTCCAAATTTTCATTCTTTAAATAAAGTAGGTTTAGTGATTCAACAATAAATTTTAGTCCTAAGCTATCTTCTTCCATGGCCACTTTAAAAAAAAAAAATCTATTAAGACGTGCCCTAATTTTCCTGATTCCCTAGGATCACGATTATCCATGCATCGTCATAGCTTTGCCTCATAAACTTTCCTCAAGGTATGGAATTAAGGAATTTTTATATCATTGTCAGAAACATTATAGAAGATATAAACAAGTTGCACCTATGTGATGCCATGATGGTGGCATTGAAGGAGGAGTTCCTTTTATCTATCCAATTCTTTAGCTAGAGACTCACTTGGATACTATATGAACTATGTGATTTGGTCCCAAATTTAGTACATTAGGATAGGTGAGTAGCACTCCTTTGGGAATTTATTTTGAATTTCCTCACAAGTAGTGATGTTCTCCCCTTCTAAGGAATCATACCAAGTTCTGACTCTCATTGTTAGATAATATTCAAGGAAATATAATTTTGTAGCATCATTTGACAAGTCTAGTTGTCTTACCATGTAGATCAAGTAAAAAAATTGCAACAAATGCTCTTATAAATCTTCTCCCATTAGTCCAAAAAAAGTGTTATTAAGTAACATATGCACCCATTTTTTTAATGCTCTTGGAAATCTTCTCCCATTAGTCCAAAAAAAGTGTTATTAAGTAACATCTGCACCCATTTTTATAATTTCAAACTATGGTGTTGTGATTGTTGGTGGGACCACTGGGGTGGAGAAACATATGTGGCTTTATGATAGATAAACACTAAGCTTTTGTACTATTCTTCCTTCAGAGCTACTTCCCAGGATTCTCTAATTTCTTCTCGTATGGTGGCCCTTGTTTCCTAAAAAATTATATTCATATGTGCCTAGAGACCCAAATCCACCATGAATTCTATCTCTACCTTTTCCATTCTATCTCTAGATCAAAATTGGATGTAGGGTAAATTCTAGAGGGGTGTTTCATGCACAAAGAAATAACACTTGAGATAGAAAGGGTAGTGAGACGTCATTACATGAAGAGACATTATAAATTCAAGATGACATACAATAATATCATTTGTGAAGATAAAAATATTAAATTCATCCAATTTAAACTAAATTTTCTTAGGAAATTCCATTATCCCCATCACATGCACCAAAATTTATGTGATATGTATCACATAAATAATTTACTAGTGACAATATCCCTAAATTTACCTAACCCAAACATACAATAATCTCACCCACAAGCAGACAAATTTGTAGTATACTTTTAGGATTGAATCCCAAGGGACAATGTTTATAAGGATGTTTCTAATTAATTCAGTTTGAACTAAGACTAATAGTTAAATCAAGATTGTTAGTATTGATTATACTAAGTAAAATTGAATGTAAACTTATCATGAATTAATGATTTATCAAATGAATGGGTGAACTAGGGTGAATTTGATTTCACCCTACTACCACCGTTCTCTTACCTACATTGTTTATCATTCATAGATATTGTGGATTAGGACCATGCAATTTCTACTCCCCAAACAATGAGGGAATTGCATGGACATACATCATTGTAATATTTCTATCGTATCACTTATAGGTCACACATCCATCACCCATCAAACTGCCTTTCCAAAGTTATCATGCAGGCGTAAACTAGATATAACATATATTATAACCCTATATTTATAAGTTCTCTATGTCTAGAATTATAATTTTCATGCAATAAGGTGATCAATTAAAAAAGAAATAATTTAGTGGTTCATTCCATATCAATCAATTCATACAAATAAGAATATAAACCAAAGTTAAAAAATAATAAAAACAGAGCTACACCCCATACCCCATTGAGAGACTACTCATTCATGGTGGAAAATAACACAAACGATTAGGAGATAAGAATAAGTCATCATCACTAATATGTATAAGGTGAGATTCGTGGTCTCTAGTGATCAATCTCCACTCCGGTGACAAGATAAATCCATGTTGTATCCACATAGGTCTAAGTAGTATTCTTCGCCTTCCTTCTCTCCAAGCACAACCATCAAATGAGAATATCCAAAGTGAAAATGGGATCTTTTCTAACTAAGGTGTATTTTTCTTAAGTGATCCTATAGACGGGCTCACATAAATTACTAGAATGGCTAGATTGGATTAATCCTGAAACAATAAAAAACCCACCCAATCAATTAGGTGGCTAGTTTTTTGGCTTGGTTGTAGATTTTTGCATGTTGTAGAGTCCAACTAATTGGCTTGATGAATGAGATGGTCAACTAACATTATTTCCTTGTGCCTTGATGGTTGGTTAGTTGGTCGAGTCATAAGGTGAGTCAATCATCTCACTTCTAAATGTATTTTCGAAAGATTTTGTTAGTCGATCGAATCATAATGTGAGTTGATTGGTTCACATATAAATAGACTTGGGGGATGGTTCCTAGTCACTCATCTTAGTGAGTCAAATGATTGATTGGGAGGAGGTCAGGTTATTCTATGATTTCTTTGACTTTTTCAAGCATATCACCACAAATAAACAAAATACATGAATAAAACCAATTTAGGGTAAAACAAGAGATAAAATGCATAAATGTGATGCAAATCTAATAAAACACAAAACTAAAGAAAGATGAATATACATTCATCAAAGTGATCATGCAGTCTAGTGTTTTGTAAGGAGTTTGAGTGTTGATACTTCCCTCAGTATTATCTAGAGGAGAAGACTACCCAATTTGAGAATATGCATTAGATTACATTGTATGTGAAATATTACAAGGCACAATCCATGGAGTTGGTTATTTTTTGTCATCTAAATTTCTACAGAGAAGGATAGGATGAAAAGGTTTTAGAAGTATGTAATGTTGATTTGTCTCAATCTATTTTTACTTTGAAGATGCATGAGAATTTTTATACCTTTGTGTTGGTCATTAAGAGAATAGAGAGGACACTAATGAACCATAATTATGTTGATTCCAGGAACCAATAATCTCATTACATGGTTAACAATCTAGATATTATAAGAAGTAGAAGTACTCAATAACACAACAACTAACTGTCACAACATAGGCTGACAATGTCACAACCAAGGGAACATGTTCAGTCTCAGTGGTCATCAAGAAAGGGAAATGGCTGAGGTTATCTGCCTTATAGGGAGAATAGTTTGGGATCGATGTCAGTGATGGGGTCATCTAGGCCGTGGAATGGGAGGCAGTGAAGATCATGTGACAAATTTATTATGGTCCTTGTTAGTTTGAGACAAGGCAATGCTATCAGTGCACATATTAGGCATGTGAGGACTTTCTGCCCATAGTTGATCCAAGAAGTTACCCAACAACAAATGTAGATCCATTAGGGACCATATCACCTACATTTTTGGATTTTGGAGAGGACATGACTAGATGTCAAATACAAGGTCACCACAACTATATGGCGGAGGACATAGTTGTGGTAGCTCAAAGGCAACAACAAGGTTCTATGTGATGACTTAGCCTGAAGGAGTCATCAATCCATGGGCCATGATAGGTTAAATGGAAAATTCTCATTTTGAATTATCATCTCTTGATCTTATGTGTCTTTCTTGGCTGTACTGGATGTGACTCACTTATTTATCACTTGAGAGGTGATTACACATGTGTATCTTTTTTGTTTGTAGTAGATCAAAAGAGCTTTTGATGGAGCCTCCTCAGTAAGGGTTTATCATTTTGAGGAAGGTATGTCCATCATATGCTCTTAGTTTCTCAAGAAGAAAAATTCTAGTAGACCTTATGCCACTTGATATGCATGTACTCAATGTGATCCTATTTATCAATAGCTTCGAGAAGTATATGGTTGTTTTTGATAGTGGGTCCAAGGTTGTAGAGTATAAGGATGGTGATATCTCTAGGAATTTTCAAGGAGATAGGAGCATCCTACCTGCATATATGGTGTCGAAAACTAAAACAAAGAGAATGATGAGGTAGGGTTGTGTGTTTTTTCTAGCACATGTGATCAATGCCAAGGAAAAGAGTGCACATATAGAGGACGTTCCTATGGTGCAGAAATTGATGTGCTTTCTGATGACTTTATTTTCTCTTTTTGAATTGCACTAATTATTTATCCAATTTACTTTCATATCCTTCTATGTATCCAACATGGTTTGTTTTGGCCCCCACTTCATCATTTTCTATAATCATTTCTTAAGTGACACTTGGATTTGAAGAATAATGAATAGTGGCGTGGCATGAGTTATCATAATGACATATCTAAATAATCCAAGTTATATGGATACTTTTGTGGATTAATAAAATTTTCATGTATGTAGACCAATTTAATAATCTTAGGAGCAACAACGTAAGCATCAAGTATGCGCTAAATTAAGCCTTTTTTTCCAAATCATAGTATTTAGTTATAAGGAAATACATTTTCAAAAAAACCTTTAATAGATGAAAGGAGTTGTGTAGTTAAGCATTATGATTTTGGTATGAAAACATTAAGTTTTCCTACTAAGGAAACAATGTCTAAGATTTTGTTTCTTTTAGAGTTGTAGTTTAGGAGATACTAACTTTTGAAAAAGAGAAATTATTTGAAAAATGTTGCCTTAGACTTTCTTTGATTGAGGACGTGATCATTAACTTGAAATTTGATTTAGGTGCCTAAGTTTATTACTTTTACATAGCCCCTCATTGAAGGGAGTTGACAAATGTTGTAGAATGAAGATCCAACAAGCACAATGTTATCATCAACCTTGTATCCGTCTAGGGCAAGTTTGAACACTAACACGAAATTTCTTGATCCCGTACAAAATCTTAGCTCTCCTCCTTTCTTCTTCCACTCCCTCCTAATAATATTCTCTCACAAATATGAACCCAACTATAGGTAGTTTGATACCATCTAGCTTCATGTCCACCAATAATATAACTCTTGACCTCTCTCTCTCTTATCGATAAGGGCCATCACCCTATGAAAATGAACCCATTGACTTCTTCTCAACTTCCAAACTTATCTACACACTCTTATGTCAACACCAAACCCTCGAGAACTCCCATATGACTTTGCTCCATCATCCATATTTTGCAGCTTTGCCATAAGAGAGCCTTGCTTCCAAGCCACTGTAACTGTAGCCTAGACCCTCTCTAGATTCATGAGGTCTAGCTAAGGCTGATCAAACTTTTTTTGCAATCATTGATCCCATGTCTTTCTCCTTTCCCCCCTTCTTTGGTGACAAGCACCGCCACACAACAATGAGTCTCACATAGGGGCATCATGGCAAAGTGAAGGTGTAACTATCGTCTGATCTCAAGATAGTTAGTTTTAACTACAGATCACCTCTAAAAAAGTACATCCTTTGTCAAAAAAAAGTGTGAATAATCAACATTGGTTAGGAAAACAAAAGTAATACGATAGAAATATTTTAAAGTTCTAAATGTTCTTCCATTTCTATTATAATATTAAAAGATGTTTCTCAAGATATTTGAAAATTTTTAAATGATCAAACCTCAGGATTTTAACTCCAAACCTCTAGATCAATTTTTTTATTACATGTAAAACGAAATACAACTTTAATGACCCTTAATTATGACGATGACTTAGACATGTATTAGTATATTTGATTAATTGGGCTTAGGCCGATTATATTTTCTCTTTCCTCTATTTAGCCCATGTACTCTCTGGATCCTATATATAGGAGACCCGACACACTTGTTTGTTTACTGAAACACAATCATTCTACATGGTATTAGAGAAATATCCTAACCGTAATCTTCAATCTTTTCTCCTCCCCCTCTATTGTTCTCCCTTCTGGTTTATGGTTGTGCAGTGTTGATTTGACAGAGTGTAGATCAAGAACAAGGAGATCGCACGGTCCCATTTTCCGTTTCATCATCATTAATTGATCGCTTCTAATCAACTTTTCTGGTTTGTAACCTTCATCAGTTGTAGCTTCTTTGCAATGTACCTACACATACAACCAGCTCCATTGGTAGTATGGATCCTTATTTTTTCTTATTGATTGTAATGTGATAATCATCTAGGTCATCCCCTCCTAATAGTGGTTGCATTCTTTCTTTTTTACAAATTACTGATTGTATTTCTTCATTATCTCAATAGTCACAATTTTTGTTTAATTAATGATCACATGTGAGTTAAAAAAAGAACACAAAAAAAGTCAAGACAAAAGACCCTGTGCTATTCTATAAAGCACAAAAAATGGGGGGCAAAGATTTACTTTTTCTTCCTCTCCATGTGGTTCCCTTATTTCACATGGCTGAGTGCTTTACTTAAAAATTAGGGATTTATATTCATGTTTACGTTCCATTAAATTGGTAGTGACTTTTGTTTTCCTACTAAGATTAATTCTGGTAGTGTCATTCCTCTTTCTACTGAGTTTCATTCTGGTAGTCCTACTTTCCTCCAACTGAGTTCCAGTTTGGTAGTGTTACTCCTTCTACTAAGTTTCCATTCTGGTAGTGTTTCTATTTTGTTATTTATACCATGCTACATTCCAGTACCTTTATTTTTTATTTGTACCATGCTCCTTGTTATGGTACTATTATTGTCATATCATGGGTGATGCAACGAAGACAACATCTACCATTATCTATAATGATATGTCTCATATTACTACTGTCAAACTCAATGATGATAATTTTTTACTATGGATGAATGTTGTTCAAACATTTCTAGAATCATAGGGTAAACTCAAGTTTATCATTGAGGAAGTCCCCACTATTCCCAACACTACCTAGACTATAGGAAATAGTCAGGTTCTCTCATGGCTCTGGGGGTGCATGGATATTGACATTGTAGTCAAGTACATGTGACAAAGGTGTGCCAAAACATTATTGGATGAAATGAAGTCGTTCTTCACTCAGGAGGACAACTGCTTGTGCATATACAATTCCATGGACAAAATCTTCTTCGAACAACAAGGGGTCCCATATCAAATTACTATGATGCAATGAAGGCCCTATCAAACCAGTTGAATTTCCTATCTCCAACTACCACTGCTGAGGTCACTAAAGTTGGAAACCCTCCTTATTGGGTGCTTACTCAATGGGCTTCATCCTCACTTTGCAGTGGCCCAACAACTAATGTTGGTTGGCACCCGCCTTCCATCTATAGACTAAGCATATGATTTCCTGGCCCAGTCTGAGACGTTTGCTCCTCGCATCTCTTTCACAGTTGTATCTAAACCTCCATCGGAAATGGCTGCAACATCCCGAGGCTGTGGTCTTTGGAAAGGCCAACGCCCAAAATGCACTTATTGTGGCAAGTTGGGCCACACTAAAGATGTCTGACACTCAAAGAATGGCTATCCAGCACACTATGGGAGAGGACGTGGTAGGGGCTCAGACCATGTTGCTCAAGCACCTTCCCACATCAACCAAGCATCTGTCTAGACAATTGGTCATGAACTTCCTCAACCACTTGCCTCTTCTCAAACATCTCAAGTCTCTCTATCGAATGAGGAGTATAAACATCTTTGTTAGGATGCCCAATATTATGGGGATTCTCTCCTCTATAACAATATTACCGCTTCTACCTCTTTAGATAAAAAAGATGGGGATTTACCTATTGTCAGTTCTTCTGCCTCATCCTTTATTACTTCCCTAGACACAACATATGTTCCTAAGTGTCTAGCATATGCTCTATGCCATCTTGGATGGAAAGTTTCCATGATGGAAGAAATGCATACTCCCCATGAAAATAGGACATGGGATCTAGTGACCACCAATAGGCAAAAATATTGTAGGGTGTCGATGGGTTTTCTCTGTAAAGCATAATTTGTATGGTTCTATTGAACAACTGAAGGCATGCCTAGTTGCCAAAGGATTCACCTAAAACATTGTCCTGGATTACTTTGAGATATTATCTCTAGTGACAGGGATTGCATCCGTTAACATCCTTATCTCCCTTGCAGCTCACCTTGACTGGCCTCTTTACCAGCTCGACATCAAGAATGCATTTCTTCACAGAGATCTTCTAGAGGAAGTCTACAACAACAACTGCTCGGGTTTGTTGCTGATTTGCACATCTTCTCACAAAGTATGTTATCTTCATCAATCTCTCTATGGCCTCAAGCAATCTCCAAGGCCTATTTCAATAAGCTAAGTGGTGTTTTAACTCAACTTAATTTTTTGAGATCAGCCACATACCACTCCTTGTTCTTTTCCAAGTCCTCCAAAGTTCATGTTCTTTTTGCTATCTATATTTATGACATCATCATCAACGATGATGATATGATGGGGATATCCCAAAGCAAGCAGTCTCTGCATGCACATTTTCATACAAAAGACTTGGGCACCCTGTGATACTTCCTTGGAATCAAAGTCCTCCGCTCAGCCTCAGGGATAAGTCTATCATAACGATGCTATGTCTTGGACCTAATTTAAGAGGCCAACATGGTAGAAGACAAACCAATTTCTACCCTGATGGACTATCATATGAAGCCTATACATGAAGGAGAACTCTTTATTGATCCAGAGAAGTATCATCGTATAGTTGGAAAGTTGATTTACTTAACAATTACTTAGCCTGATATTACCTATGTTGTTGGGGGTAGTCAACCAACACATGAGTGCACCACTCTAGGTCCACTAATCCAGTGTTCAACACATTCTTCACTATCTAAAGAGTGTTCCAGGATAAGGTTTCTCTACAAATGTCATAAGTCCAAGGTAATCTCCATCTGTGAATATGTAGATGCAGATTGTGCAGGTGATTCTAAGGATCGATAGTCCATTTCCAACTATTGTGTCATGATTGGCAGTCACCCAATTTCTTGGCGGAGTAAAAAATAGGTTGGGACAGCTTGCTCCAGTACCGGGGCAGAATTCCAGGACCTGGATCATATATGATGGGATCTATAGTGGGTCCAATCCATCCTGACTGAGTTTGGAATTCTTTTTCAAACTCCAACTCCTCTTTAATGTAATAACCAAGTAGCTATAAACATAGCTAATAATCCAGTCTTCCACCAACGCACAAAACACATTGAAGTTGACTGACATTTTGTGCGGGACCTGGTCAAAGCCAAGCAGATCATCACTCCTCACATTAGAACATCTGATCAAGTTGCATACATCCTTACTAAACCTCTTCCTCTTGCTTTATTCAAGTATATGGGCGTCAAGTTGGGACTTCACAATGTTTACTCTCTAACTTGAGGGGTGTATTAGTATATTTGATTAGTGGGCTTAGGCCCATTGTATTTATCCTTTCCTTTATTTATCCCATGTACTCGCTGGATCCTATATATAGGATACCCAACACACTTGTTTTTTTATTGAAACACAATCATTCTACAACATGATATATGAATTATAATACATGGTTGATTCATAATTTGTGATCTTATGATCACCAATCCTAGATATATAACCTACATTTGTTTTATGAAAAGAACCCTATATTTGATCATGATATCTATCTTGATGATTAAAGGAGTACCCAAACCCAATCTTATGCATTACTTGATGTCTATGATTGATAATATGATATGAAACTCAAATATTTCCATCTAACCTTAATGTAGTGGTCATTTATTCTAGTAATGTTCAAATTTTATGATATCCCCTCTTAAGATAATAAATATGACTTGGAGTTGAATCTCAACCTCAAAACTTTTGATGATGACAAGTTGACCTTTTATAATGATTTAGGGTTAAGTCCAAATATGAACTAGATATATAGCCATCCATTGATTATGTTTTTGGAAAATGTTCTTGAAACTTGATACTAGTCTCATATACTTGAAAACATGGAATCTTAATTATGGATTCAAATCATACCCAAATTGTGTAATGAAACTTATTAACCCTAACCTTAGTCCCTAGGACCCCTAAACTTTAATATCCTTATTTTGAAGCATGTGTACTATTTTACATGCCAAGAGTTTGATAATATTGATTTGACTTTTCTAAGATCTATACTCCAAATGTCATATGGATGTTTATCCTCCTATTGATCTTGATTATGATATTATTGTATAGTATAAGTATCAGTCTCTCTTCTTGGCCATAATACTTGCTTGAGATACTTCATTTTCTATTGATTAGACTTTTGTATTTTTTATATTTAATTAGACAATAAGTAAAATTCCAATATAGGAAATCTTGTTCTCAAGTGCACCTACATGTATGCTAGGTAAGGGTGCAAGTCAGTGGTAGGTGTTGCACCTGCCCATATCTTGGGGTAAGGGCTCAAGTTGCATTTCCCTTGTTTGTATCATGGGGCAAGGCCACATTTCAAGTAGTCATGACTCATATAGACCTATCCTATAGGATGTAAGCTCTAACATCTAATATTCTTGGATGACAGTTGTAGGATATTACATAGGTGGAAACATTGTCTTATTTCACAAAGAAGGTGGCACATATGGAGTTGTTGTTTTTTCTTCTAGCCCCACCTATTTTGGGTTTTCTTTTTCAATTGTCGATGCGATTAAGGAACATCTTATAAAAAATATCTAACGAGATAACTTTCATGGGATGATTCTTTGTCTCTTCCATCATTCCAATTTTGTTCATGCATGTAATTCTTGTGGAGTTTACATGCTCAGAAGTGTTCACCTTAGTGTTGCTAGTATATCTCCCTCATTGTTCTTGAGTTTTCTGATGGAAAAAGGTAGGTTCCTCATTTGGTGCTAAACTCCCTTGGTTGACCGATCTTGATTTTGCATAACTATTGAGGCCTTATTCATGAACTTGAAGAGAATGCCTTCCATACAATCGTTATTTCCCGGGTTGACCCATGTGATTGTCTTGGCATTGTTTGTGTTGGTACTACTGATCATAGTCCTTCCAACAATATTTGAGATGATTTCTTCCACGAAGATTGAAGAATTTGAAAATGATTAATTATTGGGTGTTGTCCAAGAAAATTTACTTGTTCTTCGTATACTTTTGGTGGAGCTTTGCAATCCATATTGTGGTGAGAGACATTATGAAAGTCACAAACCATGACTTGGTGTACTTGGTTGAGACTTATAGCATTGAGTTTGTTTGTAAAGTTTCAACCCTTACTGGTAAAATTTCAAATGGCCTCTACATCTTGGTGTTTACTCTCACTATTTTTGTCCCTAGTAGATTGGTTCATGTACAAGTTCTCAATCAATTTCATTCCTTCACTTGCATCTTTGTCAAGAAACATCCACTAGTAGTCACATCAATGACAAAGTTTGTATTGTGAGATAGAACTATATAGAACATGCTCAACTATGTTCACTCTAGAAAGTTATGGTGTAGAAACCCTCCAAAGTAGCTCTTTTTACCTCTCCTAGGCATCAAGTAGTGTATATCCAAGTTGTTGGTCAAAGCTAGAGAGTTTCTTCAAAATCTTATGTGTTTGTTGGGAGGAAATAACTTATGAAATACGTTAGTTAGCAAGATGTTCTAGGTCTGAATTTAATTATGTAAATGGGTAGGATATTGCCCATTTACCCATCACCCATATCAAGTAGGGTAGGATAAGAGTAAGCATATTTTCTACCAACCACACATTTACCATTTAATCACTTTACCCACATCTAAAAGGGTAAGGTAAAGTGGGTTGTTTTATCCAACTCGCTTCACCCATTTATGGATTAGTATATGGTTAGATTATGATTTAGTGTTCTAACATATTTACTAATTCTAGTAAACACCCCAACAAGCCTCACCACTACATGTTAATAATAAAAGACCTTAATTTAAGAATGGACAACATGTTTTATACTCAAACATTAGTGAGTAAAAAGAATAATAAATAATACACCAACAAAGTTAGAACCGGTTTGTAGAAATAGATATTAGTTACATATTAGTTTTGTAGGTGTATATCACCCTAACCATTTTTTTGCTATTTGAATTTAGTTCTAGGAGCATCTTGTGTTGGGGAGTGTCATGAGAAATGATCATTGAAATTATCATATATTTATGATAATGTTTCTTTACCCATTTCACCCATTACTCTAACCATCTATCTTGAGGGTAACAGGCTGCGAGTAAGGGTAAGATAAATGTTTCTAGGGAAAGGGTAAGCATCCTACATGTTACCCAAAACATTGGTGAAAGATAGGGGTATGGGTGAGGGTTTGTCCTACCCATTCACACCCCTATATGAATTTACCTTATCTCCATGCTGAGGATCCATGTCAGGACTGGGACCCAAGAGGGGATCCACTCCTTACTCAATTTGAGGAATAAACCATCTAATCCAAACACACTAAAAAGTATGCTAGAATAGGTGTATTTTCTCTCTCAAAAATTGGTACACAAGACCAAAGTATGGCAAGGGAACAAATGTAATGACTAAGATAAAATAATACTTTCTCATTAAGGGGCTTACCTGAAAGCAACAAGACTAAGATCTAAGCATACAATCATCCTATCCAAGAGATTACAATTTATAGAGTCGAGATGATAGGTTTCAGTATGTTACAACACTCCACCCATTAAGAGGATTTTGTCCTCTAGATATAAGTATCCATACACTATCAACCAACTACTCTTTACTCCTTATAAGGTTCAACCTATAAAACAACTCTTATAGATATTGGGGTTACATATACAATGTTTAGTTGTGAACAATTTTTATGTTGTTCATGCATCAAACTAACATTCATATCCACCCAAGGTTGAATTTCAGGCTCTTTTTGTTCTAACCTAACAACCCTAAGATTCATATGAGCATCCAAAAAGTCATTGGTTACAACTCTTCAAAACCTAGGGGAGACAAAAGGTAGATCCACTAATCCTTTAGTACCAGTCACATTTTCCTAGTCAAAACACCATTGCCAAAACTATGGTTTTCAAGTTCTACTCTAACTAGTTCAAGGATCTCCATATCAACACTTCGTAGATTCCTTCATTAAGAATTGTTTCAAGAAAACACTGATAAAGTCCATTAGTATTTTGTACATATAATGTTATAATGGAAATAATTTTTATGGCAAGAAACTATTGATGTTAAACTATTGATGTTAAACTTATTTCTTGTTCTCATAACCTATTCACACTAAACTCAAACCTCGTAACATCAAAGAGATATATCACAACTAGCCAAAATTATAGGGCATGGGTACCTAAATATATATCACTTTAAGGTTTACTAATCAGGACTCTCATATGTATCTCATATATTCTAATTATTCTTTTCATAATCTCAAGAACAACTTTGATAAATCCTAGGTTAAAGACCTCACTTAAGGGGGTTTCCATGTTGGGAAGGGGTTTTACTGAAGGGATATAAATTTGAAATAGTCTGGATCTGAGTACCATGGATATGATACCATCTTGTAAAGAGTGTGTCCTTAGAGGGGATCCACTCCTTACTCAATTTGAGTAATAAACCATCTAATACAAAGATTACATGAAAATCGCCCACTAAGGGGCTTAACATGAAAGAAACAACTCCCAAGATCTAAGCATACACACATCCCATCCTAGGGTTTAGGGTTTCTAGAGTCAAGATTATATGTATTAATATGTTACAATCCATTTATCTATTCATTCTTATTGTGTAAATCGAAAGAGGTAGAGTGGCATACCATCATAGTCATTACATTAATCTTCACATTGTCACCAATCTTAGGTATGCTCTCGATAGGAAGATTTAGATTTTCATAAGTCAAGTTTCAAAATTGAGTCTAATGCATGATGCCAATTAGACATAGGTCTAATATAAAGTGGGTAGGATCAATAACGAGTCTAAGAGTTACAGAATTAGACACCTCACTAGGATGAGGAGAGATGTAATCAGTGAATTCTCTTTTGGACTCCATAGATATTACAACTACAATAGTTACATTTGCTTTGTTTTGTTTTTTTCCAATGCTTGTGGTTGCATATTGGTTATCAAAATGTCTGGGTTGTTGAGGATCATAAAGAATGACTCCCAACTGGATTGAATGTGAACCATGAATGTTGAAATCTGAACAAAGAAAAAAGATTTTAGTTCCACATTTGTAAGAAATAGAAGAACAAAACAAGTGTATGAAATAATCATAAATCACAAACTAATTTAAACATGTTATAACTGAATTTTCATAAAAAGGAACAGTCTCCCAGGCAATGACATTATATGTTCCTCAAACTAGGCATGTATGCGATCAAATAACAAAATAACCTAAACAATAAACTTGAGGTTTGCAATAGTATTGGTCAACAATAGTATATCTAAAGATTGTATCCTCAACAAGCCAACATATATTAAATATAAGACAAAAAATGATTGATTGATTTAATTTTGAAGTAACTAAAACTTATCATGAAATTCTCTTACGCAATCCATTCAAGTAAAAGGTGTGTGGTGCCATAACACCTATTATTCATATGATGATCATTCACATGAAATAGATGGAATGCCTTCTTTTTCCATATTTCACATGATAATATGATTAACAAGCCCCACATGTTTATCACCTAGATAACTAGACCGATGTATTCCAACTAATAGTCTAATACAATATGACATGTTCTCCTAAATTCCTTTAAAGAAAGCATTCATCCACCTCGATTTCTTGTGCAAGGAGACAAAAATTCATAATTTCCTACTCAAAGTTGTGTATAAGATATTTAAGCTCTATTTATCTTCCCCAACATTTGTATCCCTCCTGGGTATGCCTAATTAGGGATGTTAGGAACCCTAGCCATAGATACCCATAAGAAATTACTAAAACCCTCACAAAACAAACAAGGAAATTTGTAACATCATAAATCATTATTCATCACATGACTTATAGGTGTCTAAGGGAAACTATTCCACATTCAAATCCAATTCACAAATGAGGATGCAACCTAATTTTTAACAAGTTTCATGGAGTAAACACGAGAACAAAGTGAAAGAATAAGAGAAGCATTATACAATACTAGTAGAGGATAATCTTCTAGGAACAAGTTGCATGGTATCTATATTGAGGAGGAAACATGACCCTTTGACCTTCTTCTTCCTTTCAACCTCTCCTAGTGTAGAATTTCCCCCGCAGTTATCTCTCATTCCTTTCCTTAGATTAGATATTATCAAATAGAGATATCCCCTTTCAACCACTCTTCCAGTCTTTCCATTGTCCCATAAAATCATTCAAACACATTGTGTTTGGGATGAGACACAATTTGTTTCTCAACAATTGCCAAGAGTGGGTTCTATAACACCAACATGATGTAATGAGGGATTGACACAACATGTTGACAATTTTGGTGAGAAATTGTTGATGAGATTCAATTGTGTGTTGTTGGTTAGATACATGTACCATCAAGGTGTGGGGCCTTGATCACTAGTCCAATGTACTTCTGATGTGTTGTTGGGAAGGATAGATGGCCCTTGTCCATAGCCTTGCCCTAGTTGGGGAGTTCTGAGTTGACATGTGAGTGATGTACTTGTCATGTTTACAAATTATTAATTCCATATGCTTTTACGATTGATTAATTGTACTAATTTGCATTCTTTTTTTACTAATATGTTAGATATGTATAATAATAATGTTTAAGGATATACCTTATCATCCTAACAATAAGTGATGATATATATATCAACTATGTAATTTCATAGTTGGATCTTTTACTTATAATGATTAATGTTATGTTACATAATTAAACTAAAACACACAATGTATAAATGGGGCAAAGTATCTTTTGAGTATATTTCCTAGTGAGAAGTACCCACTTAGGTAGAAAACTCATCTAAATTTGGTGAAATTTTTTCAGATACACCTAAGTAGTCTGTGGTGATCGATTCAATGACATCAGAGTAGTTAATATAGATGTCGTTACACACTCAAATCCTTGAACTAGGATTTGACATCATGCTTTTTTAAGGTAAACATAGTTTTGAGATGAAGCAAATCTACATAAACAAGAGTTCCAAACAATGTCAGGAACATAGTAGTAAGAGGTTCAATAACAATTTATAGGTTTGATCTAATCTGAATAAGATGCTTTTC
Source organism: Alisma plantago-aquatica (assembly GCA_963693085.1). Taxonomy (NCBI): domain Eukaryota; kingdom Viridiplantae; phylum Streptophyta; class Magnoliopsida; order Alismatales; family Alismataceae; genus Alisma; species Alisma plantago-aquatica. Next base: position 996,065,786 of record OY856412.1, read on the forward strand.
TCTAAATTCCTCCTCATCTTGTTGCACAAAGCAGCTTTCAAATATAATTCTTCCACGATTATGGGTATAACTTGAACAAAGGAATCCTCAACTACTAAGGCCGACACTACCAGAGTAAAAGTTTACTTAGGCATAGTCACCTTTCCACATATAAAGCCAAAGAAAACCACTAACCAAGCACAAGATGGTACAACTAAAAGGAATAGTATAAACCTCATACAAACCCAAAAGGAAGTTAAACACACCTAAAACCATGACTGAACACACACAACATGACTAGAAAACTAGAGAAATAACAAACAAGTAACCGATAGCATGGGTACAATAGGAAGAAACCCATACTCCACAAATGTTGTTGTCTCACCATTGTAGAAAGTAACTTGTGATAAGAAAAGATGGGGGGAAACACAGGAAACCCATCACCATCATCACAACCAACATAAAATAGCTCCCCAACCCTTGAGTCTAAGATCAAGTAGCAAGGAAAAAAAATTGAGAGGCGGGGAGATTCCATCACTCAGTTAAGATCCCCTGGAAGCCCCTGCACCTACAAAATAATCGACATTGGAAGCAGTGGTCCCCGCCAAGCCAAGACAGGATGAAGTCAGATAGGCCTGGGGAAGAAGAGAGCCCCTCCTATGTAGGAGCACCCCCACCATGCCCACACACCACATCCCATCTCTGATGAAATAGAGAAAAGCCCCACCACATCTCATATCTAACAATATATAGCAAAGACCCTATCCAAGGATGAGACCGCAACAAATCCCAGAAGCCCAAACCAAAACCCACCCCACCTAGGCACTAGACAACAAACCAAGAGATAACACTACATGCTTGAGAAAAAGGTAGAAAGGGTTGAGAGGAGACATGTAAACCTAGAAAAGGCCAAAAACCTAGCTCGGATGAGGATGAAAGCACCGAGGGGGTAGGGGCCTCGAGGACCAACAACAACTTCCTCTCCTCCAAGTAGATAAGGGCAAAAGTGGGAACCCTGGATGCCTACACTTTTGCAGAACATGCTCCACTTTCTTTCATATGTGATGGTTAGGTTAGGGGAATTGGTTAAATCACTATTTTATGCTTATGGTATAGTTGAGGATTTATGTGTATCATCTTGATGTAGTTCTTTAATTATGATGTATAACATGATGTAATCAACTCATCATGATTTATCTTGTTACTTAGTTGTGAATCATTTGCAAGAACTATCACTGGTCTACAACTAACCTAAACAATAGGATGATGTTATTTATCTTTTTGGTATTTCTATGTGTCTAATATTTCATATGAGGATCTTGTTCATGCAAGTAAGCTAGTACAAAATATTAAGAAATCATTATGATCTATGTGTTGTTTGTGGTTTTATTATTGCTTTTGCACCCACTGAGGTTTTTATGAATGTAGTTTCGTTGAATTGTGCTCATCATAGGGGTTTTAGGTTATCACTATCTCAAGTGTATGTAAAGAATAAAGGGGTGCCTCATATTGAAAATCTAGGAAATAGCACCAAAACAAGAACTAAAGAAGTTTCTGAGGTTTATCTAAAAGTAGTTTAGTTGAATGGTGATCATCATTGGTGTTGTAGGTTAGCCCTAACTTAAGTGTATGTAAGGAATAAAGGAGTATGGAATTTTGAAAATCTAGGAAGTGGCACCAAAATCAGAATTAAAAAAGTTTGGTATGTTTCCTCATCAAGGACTACCTTATTGAGGAAGCCTTCATGAGCCAACAATAAGAGGCCTCAAACACCTCACAGTCACTCTACTTTTGAAGCACATTGGTTTGTTAAACTCTAGTATATAAAGAAGAAGAATATATGAGAATGAACGTTATATTTTAGGAGAATACTCTGTAGCTTTCAAGAAAATTGGTATATGCAACCTCCCTTAAGATTGAAAAATAAAGACATCCCAAGTTAAGAAAAAATATCATGAGAAAAAAATGTCAAAGCATGGTTGACAATAAATTCAAGGACAAACATTTTTCCTTGCAATGACTATGGCAAGAAGGGATAGGAATAACATGTTGTGAAGATAACACCTTCGCTTCATTTCTTATCATGAAAAATTTCAATATTTGAGTAGGAGAAAAGTTAGTGTTGAGAGGGAAGCTTTATGAGAGATATATTGAACATTTTATATTAGGAAATAAATCATCAGAATGGCCAAAGAATGGATGTTATATACATATATATATGTGTATCTATGTATATGTATACATATATACATATGCATTAGTATGTATGTATATATGTATATATGTGTGTATAAGCATACATACATACATACATACATACATATATAGGGTATATATTTGCTACACGTGTGGGTAATTAACTTTTGTTACCTATGGATATATTTTGTAATAGGAAGGCAACTAATTGTAATGAGATAACCAAATTTGTAATACAAAGACTCATTTTGTAAATACATCGTGAAACTTGTTTTTCTTTCTCTGAATACAAGTAAAAATGATATTTATAAAAGTAGTTTACGTAGTATTAACAAATGAGTCGTCGTATTACAATTTTTTTCATCTCATTACAAGCATGTGTCTTCCTATTACAAAATAGAAGCACGGGTAGTGAATGAATGGCCATATATATATGTATTCATGTTTTTGGATCCATTGTGGCTAAGGTACTGCTTGTGCATTTTTTTAATGGTATAATTTACCATTATAATTAATGTGGACGAATTAGCTTATGTCATGTGGTATTTAGCTGATCATAACTTGTGCTGCCAAAGTTGATCATTGAAAACTAAAATACTTTGTTAGCATTGTAAGAATTATTATTGTTTTATACTAAGTCATTAGCAGAAAGAGAAAGGAGAATACATACAAAGCACTTATGACAACCAAAACGTCCTAAGAGAAAGATTATGATGTGATATCACATGAGTTTGATGAAGGAGACTTTAATCGATAAGTGGTCTGATAAGGTTTGATAAATATGATTACAACAACCTCATTAGAATCTACAATTGTTGTGGATGGGGAAGGTAGCACAGTTTTCACCATAGTAAGTACGAGTCCATCAAAGATAAAATATATCATTAAGTATCTTAACAATCTTGGAAATATTATCCCAAATTATCAAATTTTAAGTAATCAACAAGAAAAAAAACCATCACGGTTTCTATTAGCATAAGTGATTTCTTTATTAATTCTTATTAGTTGGGTATATGGGAATTATAACTATAATGCTTATTTTTATGTAGGTATAGTTAGGTGAGGATCCATATGCCCACTAAAGCATATCCATGTATCCCTGAATCTCTATATATAGGAGACACAAAACATCTTTACAAACTATTAAATATATGGTTATTCCTTTCTATATGGTATCTGCCAAAGCTTCCTAGCCCTAATCCCTCCCATCCCTTCCTCTTCTCTTTTTTCTCTCCCAAGTGGTTGTCAATCTTAGAGGATAGAAACACCCTGATATTTCCTTCCTACTAAACCCACTTGAGCTGAAGGTCACCTCCCTCCAACCCGTAGTAGACATTGTGTGTGGCTTGCGCAAGTATTAGTCGATGTTCCAGGTGTTCGACCAACCATCGTTCATGCATCACTGTGGTCATGATAGCCAGCCATAGATTGACTACAACTCAACGTTAGCCTTAGACCCTATACCATCTTTGTGTCAAACCAGATCATGTCCATATGATTTCACCTCTCCCACTATCTCTCTTATTCTTATAATTGTGGTTCTTTTCATAGATATATTATAAAATAACTAAATAAGAAAACCAAAAGACTGTGCAAATTTATAAAGTACCAAAATAGTGAAGGAGAAATTTCTTTCTTTATTCTTTATTCTCCATGTGGATTCCCTATCCCACATGGTTGAACACCTTTGCTTGAATTAATGATCTAATGTAATGCACACCACTGTGCCTTTTCTTGTGATTTGCTTTTTTCCTTCCACGCTTATTCTGGTAGTTCTACACTTGTTTCTTCCTATTGTAATTATCTGATAGCGCATTTCCTACCATGATCGTTCCAGTAGAACATTTCCTACTATGCTTATTCTGGAAATGCTTTATTCTTGTATTATGGCTTAAACATGGTACTTTTCTTTTTCCACTGGATGAAAATAAACAATAATCCATAATTATATGTCACATGTCTCGTCTGTTAAACTTAATGGTGACAATTATTTACTATGGATGAATGTTATTTCTACCTTTTTTAAAACCACATGGCAAACTAAAATTTGTCAAAGACAATGCACCTAAGCACCCAATGAGGCATTGCATCATGGAAAACATCCAAATACTATCTTGGATCTAGGGATGTATGGAGCCTGATGGTTTTGTTAAATACAAGTGGCATAAAGATGCCAAGATCATGTTGGAAGAGATGAAACAGTTCTCTACTCAGGGTGTAAAGAGTGAGACTTTAGAGGGGATCCACTCCCTACTTAATTTGAGGAATAAATCATCTATTCCAAACTCATTGATAAGGTATGATGGAATATGTGTTAATTTTGGATTTCTCAAATGATGGTATACATAAAGGAAAGTGTAGTATCACAATAATATTTTATGACTACATTCAACTTATACAAGATTACAAAATATTCTGCCATTAAGGGGATTACATGAAAAACAACTACATCATGATCTAAGTAGAGGGATATCCAACTATGTCAAGTCCATATCCCATTAATAGTCATCTCCATAAGCCAAGTCCATGTCTACATGCCATGTCCTCCATGTACTATACTCGGGTTTGAAGCATACCCTAGAGGAGAAGACAAAAATAGAAGTTGTCAGCATAAAAGGTGGTATGAGCATATTAATCACGGTTTAGCAATGTTAGGAAAAAGGACATCAAATATAACAAGGCTTCACATAGAAGAGGAAAAGTACCAACCAAGTTGATATCAAAAGAATAATGAATTGAAATAAGATGATAATCAAGAAAAGCACTTGTCATGAATAAAACATAAGAGGATGTGCCAAAAAAGCACAAATAAAGAATTTAGGCCACAAAACCCATAAGAATAATAATCAACCTGCATGCATGCAAGATATAGGCAACACTAGTGAAATATAAATAAAATAATGGTGGCTAAGGCTCATAGTCTTAAAACTCGATAGAGTAAGACACAAAACCAAACTCCCAATATAAAGTAGGCATAAAACCCGGGTATGGGGCACATAACCACCATCCCCAAATAACATGGGTACACAACCCAGGGTATGGGGAACATAACCTTCATGCCAAAAATAAAGGGCATATAACCCCATAAAACCAAAGCATTCATATGTATCTAGGTCTACTGAACTAAAAGCAGTTAAAATGTAGAGGAAAGTGGAAGTACAATCAAGATAAGAATTAATGAGTTTATCATCACATATATGGAAAATATAAAACATCCACCAGAAAAGTGGAAAAAAGATTTAATATCCATAATTAGAGTTCATTATGAAGTGAAGTACAATTCAGAGTCAATAAGAATATACAACAAAATAAGATGATTAAAATATCAGAATCAACAAACAATCTTTTACATGAAATAAATTCTCAGAAGAGAGAGAAATTGTGTAGGCTAATTTGTCCATAGGACCAAGTTAGAGAGATAAAAAGTATGTGATTGCTCAATATGATAAATAGTGATGCATATACCTCACATGAATCAAATATGTCCAAGGTCAAAATCTAATACCATCTTAGTTCACATGAAACCCATTAAAGGCATTTATGAGATTAGGATTAGGTTTACATTAATTATATGAACCCTAAAATCAGATTTCATTATTAATGAATTAGGCTATCAGAACCATGCGATCTTTTATATTATATTTTTCTTAGTTCATAGCATATTTTAGTTTTTTTCTTCTGACTAATAGATTATTAGTTCTAAATTTTTAGAAATCATAAACAACTAGGAAAATCTTGAGAAAACCCACATATTTATTATATTACATTTAGGTGATAAAACTAATATCATTGGATATGGAAAAAACCACAATTCCAAAGCAAATTTTTTTCTGTAAATGATTTACTATGAATTTAGTAAAATTCAACCAATCAGAAAATTCTTCAAAGCCACATATGCAGACTTATTAACAAGGTTGAGCACGTTGTTGTGTTGGCCTTATCGGAGTTGGATAGGTGGAGCAGACCAGGTGCATAGCTTTGTGCCATTCAAAAAAGAATATGGAAAAAATACGAAACTACCCCTGAAAGCAAAACAATGATGTAAAGAAATGAGAGGGGTAAACTAGGGAGTCCACAAAGATCCATCTTCATCCTTTCACCTGCAAATTGCACAACATTCCTCGAGCTCCAGCCTAGAACCCCATCTTGTGTTTCTCTCATCCTCACACCCCAAAATCGATAATGGAGTGTTCTTGGTACATAGTCAAACTTATCCATCCGGTATAATGGCTTCTGATGAACCCAGGTCTAAAGAACAATTGTCACCAAAATAGTTATAGGTAGAGAAGTAGGAGAAGACATGATGACATTGTTCGTTTCCCAGAGGACAGAATAGAAAAATATCTCTACAAACTCGAGACGAAGCAAAGGATCCAACTCACCAGAAATTGAGTGAATAAGACTAAAGAAGGCATGATGATAATCTAAACTGAGGTGATTCTTAAACCAAGCAAAACTCAAAATTGTTGTTTTATTGGATGGAAAGGAAAAGTAGGAAGGTGTCAGTTTCATTACCTTTTTTCAAGATCAATAGGAACCTACGTTGTGTATGAAAATGGTTGAGAGAACCTACAATAGAACTCTAGTTTTGATGAGAAGACATGAATAGGAAGTAAACTTCCACATAGCTGCACTTCACCTGGAATTTCTAGGCCACTTGAGGAGGTCATGATGATGGTGTAAACCTGAGAAATCGAGGCAAGATGACCCTATCACAGGGAACTATGCCTGACACCATGAACGAGGTGGGCGAGTTCAATAGAGACAACAAAGGGAATATTGGGCTTTAATTATATAGGAAACCCTAGGGTCTAACTAATGGATTAAATAAATTAGAATAGCACGAGAAGTTTAGGGAAACACATTTTTTGAAGAATGGTGGACTAAGGGAGAAAATATGGTGAGATTCTTTTTTTGAAAATGGTCATTATTCATGGAAAGTCAACATGTATCCAAAACAAGTGCAAGATAGAGGATGATTCCTCTGTCTTCCAATCCAAAAAATCAACGATATAAAAGGGGTCGTGCATCTTCACTTCATGAAGCCTAAAACTTTAGCGTGATGCAAAGTCAAAAGATCTGGATGTTAAACAATGACAACAAAATAAATTCAAGAAACTTTATTAAAATAATATTTGGAATAAAGTGTAATTTAACATTCATTTATTTTCTTTGCCAAAGAAATTGGAAGAGAAAACATTTCTCAAACAAGATGAAAATTGTCAAGTAGGATAATGTCAACATGTAGAATTTGATTTTTGGATTAACTTCCACTTTTGGGGTAAGCAATTATATTATTATTATTGATTTATATTATTTCTTTCCTTAATGAAATTAGAATAGTTAGAATTTTTCAAGTAATGTGAAACTCCACACATAGACTAATTTTGGTCTGTAGAATATGATTTTTGGATTTATTTTCACTTGTGAATTCATTTATGGTTTTTAAGTATTTTTGGCCTTATCTCATATTTTCTTTTCTAGATGACATTAGGACAATTATTATTGTGTAAATGATGTGAAACTTGGGACCCAAGCTAATTAGGACCCAAGAAACACAATTTCACATTAGATTTGGGTTTCAAAGAATCCTTTTATGAGCTTTAATACAATTAGAGTTGTGGGCTCATTATCATTATGTTTTTATAACATTACTCTATTATCATCATTATTTATTATTTAGTGTCCCATTACCTTCATATTGTTACCAAAAGAGTTCCCTTATATTATTATATACAAATTTCCATATCTTTCTTATTTAACCTCTTAAGTTCATTTATACAACATGTGTTTAAAAATTGGCACATTATTCATATTTATGGGCATATAAATTCACTTTGTTATTCCTATTCATGTGTTAAGCACATTATTTATCATATTAAATGTATCTTAGACATCATATGAATAGTTAGCAAAGAAATTATGTGTAACATACTTCATGAACATACACACATTTTAGCACACATACATGTTATTATGTGAATATGCCACTTAATATGTTATATTTATTTTAAAGTCTATATATGTTTGAGTTATCATTGGGTTAACCATGTTACATATATTATCTACTTAGATTAAAGATATACCTTTATCCTTGTTTGGTTAAATCTGAGGAACCAAGAATACTAACCTCCTAATCATGGAATAGGGTATGATTCAGCTTTTGGCTCATTACATCAAGAGAAAAACTACCTCTATTTATATAATATAATAGATAAGATCTTTGTTGAATTCCACAGTGAACGTCCCTTATCTCAATACTCTAATTACATGAAGGCTCTTGAGAATCAACTAAAGTTATTCTTACCCACCACTTCTGAACAAGTTACCAAACATATGAGACCATTATTACCAATCGATTTCTTAGTGGTCTTCATCCCCACTATGTTTCCATGCACTAAGTTCTTCTTGTTGGGATCACAATCTTGCCATGGATCGTGCTTTTGCCCCCTATCCTAGCTTAAGATGTCTTCTATTCCAACTCCTCCTGTGAAGTGTTTGAGACTCAAACTATTATGGAATATGCTTCCAGATTTGTGGATGGGGCCGTGGCGCCCACAATAGGCCGAGATCAAAATGTACTTATTGTAGAAAAATTAGTTCATGTTGAGGATGCTTGTCATTTTAAACATGGATATCCTACTCATTTTGGATGAGGGTGTGGAAGGGGTTCTTCACATGTTGCGCAAACCTATACACCCCTCATTGGCAAAGGTCTTCCAAAAACTACTATGAGTCCTACAACAACTAGACAATCAGCACACATTTCTATAATGAAAGAGGAGTGCAAACATATCCAAAAAATGGTACATCAGTATGGTGATTCATCACTTCAAAATAGCATGAAAACATCATCCAATGACTGGTACAATGGTGACATATCTAATGATATTATCTTCCCAACTCACTACTCACCAAGGTAACCCATGGACCTCTATATTTTCACTCACTATAGATGGATAGTGGATTTTGGTGCTACTTAGTAAATGAATGGTATGTCACATCTTCTTACATCCTTTGATTCTTTTATCCCACACAACACTATCACATTGGCAGTTTATCAGTCAAAGAGGTCATACAATGTGGTGCTATCTCCCCCCTCTAAGTTAAAACTTTTAATTGTTCATTTTGTTCCCAACTTTCTATAAATATGATCTTTTTAGCTAAACATTTTGATTTCCTTTATTGTTTTCTAACTTTAAGATTGGCTGGTTTTATTCTATAGGACTAGTAAAAATTGATGACAATTGGAAAGGGGGTGTGCTATATTGACCTTTACTACTTGTCCTGCCCTCCTCTACCATGGAATCGTGATCTTGTTGTAGCCACACCTCTTCAGATACATCTTTTTATTTGCCACTCTTCTATGGACAAGTTGAAGATCTTAGACAAATATCTCTCTAGTCGTTTGTCCATTTTTATGTGATGCTTGTCAATTGTGCAAACATCACCATGTATATTTCCTTTCATGTATTGCTAATCAGTCTATGAAACCTTTTGACTTGATACATATTGATGTCTTTTCTCCTTTTCGAACAACTAGTTATAATGGATCTAAATATTTTCTCACATTTGGAGATGATTTCTTCCAAATAACATGTTTATCTTATCAAGCTCGATATGATATTTTTCCCTTATCTTTGCCTTTCATAAAATAACACCGCTGTTCAATCTTTGATGTTCAATCTTTTACATCTGTAAAATCTTACAGACAAATAACACCGCTAGAATACACTCCACACATCATTTCTTCATTTTGTCAAGATACAAGAATCATCCACCATTGTTCGTCTCCCTACTCTTCATAAGGAGATGGTATTGCAAAATGAAAGGTCATCATATTATTGATATTACATGTTCAATCACCATTTATGCAAACCTACCTAAAAGCATGTGGATCGATGTTGTTCACACAAACTATTTTTGACTAATTACTAATCATCGCCGAATATTCACAACCAAACTCCTTTTTTCATTTTGTATCTACATATAAACCATTTTTGTTACCACTACAGGTGTTTGGATGTGATGCCTTTATTTAAAACTTTGATCCTAGGGATGGTAAGATATCCTCTCATGCCATTGGATGGTTTTTCTAGGATATATCTTCTCTCAAAAAGGTTACAAAGGCCTTGATCCTAAAACTGGGTGTATCTATGTCTCTATTGATGTTATTTTCCTTGAGGATGAATTACTTTTCTCCTTCATTCCTTCTCCCACTAACCACACAAGATTTGTTCTCTCTCCCACAACCCTTTCATGTAATTCCAACAATTGTACCTCGAGAAACTAATTGGTGTGTGTAAGATGGTCCTCCCATAAAGGTAAACTCTCTTGTACCATTAAGCATCCAATTTCGAACACATTCTTATTTCACTTTTTGCAAACAACTTTTTCTTTTGTCTTTATTTTGGCCACCTCCTTAATTGCAAAGCATCACATAGATGCCTTAAAACACGTTCGGTGGAAATTTGTCATTCTCAAAGAGATGTGGCTTTTGCATGATAATCATACTTGTAATTTGGTTGATCCACCACTAGGAAATAATATTGTTGGTTGTTGCCAAAATTTCTCTATAAAGCATTATTTTGATGGCTCCATTGTGAGACTACATGCTCTCCTTGTTCCAAAAAGATTTATCCAAAACATTAGACAAGACATTCTCTCATGTTATGATAATTTCTTTGTTCCATGTTTTTATCTCTCTAGCAACACATTGTGACTAGGCGGTTGCCGTAGTAGCATTCTACCTTGCTGCTAGATGATGAAAACGGCAGACGTGTTACGGTGGTGGTTTCGTCGAAAAGGACGACGGAGCAGGTGAAGGCAAACTTGGACGCGTACGGAGACGACTGAAGTGGAATCGGGATGGAGTAGCGAGGAAGCGACACGAACTGGGAATGGAATAGGGCTTACGCGCGAGAGAGAAAATTCGAGAAACCAAATGAAAGGAAAGGAAAGGGAAGGGGGTGAAGTGGTATTTATAGAAAAAGGAGGGGCGACGTTACAAATTCTCAAGGGCAAATAGTTTGAGACCGTATGGAGCCCAAACAGTTTTGAGACCGTAAGGATCAAAATGGTTTCGAGACCATGTGGATCCAAACGGTTTCGAGAATGTATAGAGCCCAAATAGTTTCGAGACCAAAAGGATCCAAATATTTTCGAGACCGTGTGGATTCAAACGGTTTCGAGACCATATGGAGCCCAAATGGTTTCGAGACCGTAAGGATCCAAACAGTTTCAAAACTATTAGGATATGATTGAAATGGTTTTTGGTTTTTATATTTTTATGTTTGTTTTGGATGTTATGATAGGTCTAAAATAAGCAATAAGAAATTAGAAAATAAAATAAAAGGTAATACTCAGTTCTTGGGTTGCCTCCCAAGTGGTGCCTTGGTTTTACATCACTGGCTCGATGAAGTTCTGACTTGGTTAGATTGATGTAGCTGGATCATGAATCTCAATAGTTTGTCTTGGAATTTTGTCAGCCGAGGTATAATATTTCTTCAATCTATGGCCATTAATAATTCTCTCCCCTCCATTGTCATCAATAATGATGATGGCTCTAGTTGGGTAGATGTGCTTGATGGTGAATGGCCCAAACCACTTTGAACGAAGTTTTTCGGGGAACATCTTAAGTCTGGAGTTGAAAAGAAGGACTTTATCTCCGACGACGATATCTTTCCTTTTGAGATGTCCATCATGCCACATCTTAGTTTGTTCCTTGTAGATCTTAGCCCTTTGGTAGGCAGTCATTCATAGTTCCTCAAGTTCTTGTAATTGCAATTGTCTATACTCGCCAGCACTTTTGAAGTCAAAATTCAATTATTTGATGGCCCACCAAGCTTTATGTTCCAGTTCAACTGGAAGATGACATGACTTCCCATATACCAAATGAAACAGAGTCATTCCTATTGGTGTTTTGTAAGCAGTGTGGTATGCCCAAAGAGCATCAAGGAGCTTGATGGACCAGTATGTGCGATGTCTGTTGATCATTTTTTCTAAATTGGCTTTTAGCTATCTATTTGAAACTTCGACTTGGCCACTTGTCTGTGGATGGTAAGGTGTGGTGACCTTATGTTTAACTCCATATTTCCGTAGGAGAGCTTCGAAACATCGTTCTAAGAAATGAGATCATCCATCTAATATGATTGTTTGAGGGACTCCAAATCTAGGGAAGATGATATCCTCGAACATCTTGATAACTGATTTGGAGTCGCAAGAAATGGTGGGTATAGCCTCTACCCATTTTGAAACGTAATCCACAATGACTAGTATATAGGAAAATCCATAAGATGGGGGAAATGGACCCATGTAATCTACTCCCCATACATCAAAGATTTCAATCTCTTGCCACAATGTAAGAGGCATTTCATTCCATTTAGATATACCACCAGAAAGTTGACATTTATTGCAAGATCGTACAAAATAATGGGCGTCCCTTACTATCGTTGGCCAAAAGAAACCTGATTTTAGGAATTTGAGGGCGGTCTTCTTTGAACTCATATTCCCCCTAGTGGGGCCAGAATGAAAATGTTCTAGAACTGGGATAATTTCTTCTTCTGATAAGCAATGATGGAATAGTCTGTCTGCGTACAAGCAAAAAAGGTATGGTTCATCCCAAAGATACTGCTTGGCGTCATGTAGAAATTTCTTTCTGTCGTGGTAGGAAGCAGAAGGGTGTATAATTCCTATAGCTACGTAGTTTACTATATCGACATACCAAGGAAATCCGGTAGTGACTTTCATTAGTTGGTCGTCGAGTAAAGAGTCTCGAATAGGTATATTGTCATCATCCTGAGGCTCGATGCGACTTAAGTGATCTGCAATGACATTTTCTACCCCACTGTTATCTTTTATTTCCAAATCAAATTCTTGTAGCATCAACACCCAGCGAATGAGTCTAGGTTTTGCATATTGTTTTTGAATTAGGTATTTAATTGCAGAATGGTCGGTGTATACTATGACTTTTGATCCGATTAGATAAGAGAAAAATTTCTCAAAGGCATAAATGATAGCCAAGAATTCTTTTTTAGTAGTTGTATAATTCTTTTGGGCCTCATCTAGCATCTTTGATGCATAGTATATCACATAGGGCTTCTTGTATATTCTTTGCCCTAGCACCGCTCCTATAGCGTAGTCACTTGTGTCACACATTATCTCAAACGGTTGTGACCAATCGGGTGCTCTCAGAATGGGTGCAGAGATTAAAGCATTTTTTAAGGTCATGAAGCTATTTAAGCATTCTTGATCAAAATTGAAATATGCATCTTTTGTCAACAAATAGGTCATGGGCTTTGTTATTTTGGAGAATATTTAATAAATCTTCGATAAAATCCAACGTGGCCCAGAAATGGTTGCACTCCTCTAATGTCTTTATGCGGTGACGGTTTTGAAATGACATCAATCTTTGCCTTATCCACTTCAATTCCTCTTTCACTCACTCGGTGCCCAAGGACAACACCATAAAGTGACATTTCTCCTAATTTAGGACCAGGTTTGTTTCCTCACATCTTTGTAAAACATTCCCGAGGTTAAGTAGACAATTATCAAAATAATTTTTGTAGACTAAAAAATCATCCATAAATATTTCCATGATTGATTTAGTTAATCCTGTGAATATTGTAGACATGCACCTTTGGAAGGTTGCGAGTCGGTTACATAGCCCGAAAGGCATCCTTCTGAAGGCGTAAGTTCCAAAGGGGCAAGTGAAGGTTGTCTTTCCTTGGTCTTCTGGGTGTATCGGGATTTGATAGAACCCGGAATCAAGGTAGCAAAAGAATTTTTGGTGGGCCAAATGTTCAATGACTTCATCAAGAAAAGGCAGGGGAAAGTGATCTTTTCTTATTGCTTTGTTCAACTTCCTGTAATCGATACACATCCTCCATCTAGTGACAGTCCTTGTGGGTACTAGCTCATTTTTATCATTCAGAACGACAATAGTCCCCCCCTTTTTAGGGACCACTTGGACCGGGCTAACCCATTGAGAATCAAAAATGGGATATATGATACCAGCTTTTAGGAGTTTAAGGACCTTGAGGAAAACCACTTCTTTGAGGTTCGGGTTTAGTTTCCTCTGATATTCCCTTGATGGTTTAAACTCTTCTACCATGGGTAGTCTGTGCATGCATAGAGTTGGATTTATTCCTGTTAGGTCAGTCATTTTATACCCGATAACTTTTTTTGTGTTTCCTGAGCTCAGTAAGAAGTCTTTCTTTCTGATCATCTATTAAGGTAGGGATGATTATGACTGGGCATAATTTTTCTTCATCCAAGAAGACATGTTTGAGTCCTATTGGTAAGGCTTTCATTTTAGGGGCATTGGGTACTTCTGTTGTTTCCAAAATGGTGATAGATTTCAATTCCTCGAAGGTGGATGCTGGAGCTTCTTCGGCTTGGACTAAATATCGCCGACATTATTGTACTAGTTCGCTGGCTGAAAATTCAACCTCTGGATTAGTCAAGACATTCTCCAGATCATCAGATGGTTCGACTATTTCTTGCTATAATTGAGACATATTTTCTATTGCCTCGAGAAAAAAAATCTTCTTCTTGGATGCTGGGACCTTTTAGGATGTTAAGGATTCTGAATTGAATGGCTTCCTTTCCTAGTCTTAAGATAATTGTACCAGCTGCAACGTCGATAAGTGCTCTGGCTGTGGCAAGGAAGGGTCTTCTGAATATTATTGGGTATCTTAGATCTTCCTTTATATCCATAATAACAAAGTCGTAAGGGAAGTAAGAGTCCTTTCCTATCTTGATTGGGATATCTTAAATGATTCCCAACGGTGCAGTGATGGTAGAATCAACCAGATGTATTGTCATTGTGGTGGGTAACAATTCGGTAAAACCCTACCTTTTACACATTGAGAAAGGCAAAATAGATATGCTAGCTCCCAGATCAGCTAATCCTTTTTTTCTAGAGGCATTTCCGATAGAACATTGGATACCAAAGGAACCAAGATCCTTCTATTTTTTTGGCATTTTGTTAAGAATAATATCAGAAGTTGTCTGAGCTAGTTTAACAGTCTCTTGTTCTTCGGTCATACATTTCCTTGATAGCAAGGTCTTCAGGTATTTGGCCCAAGTTGGTATTTCAGAGAGGGCATCAATGAACAGAATATCAATATAAAGTTTCTTCATTGCTTCCTTAAATTTCTGGAATCTAGTATCCAGTTTAGTCCCTCTCATCCTGCATGGATATGGTATTCTGGGCTTATATGGCGGGACTTCAAGTTCTTTGAAATCTAGTTCGTTTTCCTTCCCCTTCTCGATTTCTACTATATTTTCAGTTTCTGGATTCGTGCTTGCAATTGGAGTGATTACAGCTATATCTTCATCTTCCTGAATGATTTTTGTGGCTTCAGGGAGGACACGACCATACCTTGTGGTAATGGATTTCAATTGTTCTTGTCTGGGTTGATCATGTGTTGGGTTTATCTCTAGCTAACCAGTAAAGGTTCATACTGGAGGTTTTAATTGGGCTGTAATATGTGCTAACTGTGCTTTGATAGCTTTTTGTTGGGCTTGCTGGTTGGCTAGAATTGTTTGTTGTCATTGCAACATTTGTCTTATCAATGATAGTTCATCTGTTGGCAGAGGTGGATTATTCTTTGGTGGATTTTGTTGATACTGTTGTGGTTGCTGCTGTTGAGGTGCGAGTAATTGGGGTTGTTGAATTTGTGGTTGTTGCAGCTGAGGTTGCTACAATTGTGGGTGCAACCATGGATGAGTGTATTGGTAGTATGAAAAAGGGTTTCTTGGTTGTGTGAATTCTTGCAATCCTCCTCTAAAGTTTCCTTGGTTTCGATTATAGTTGTTCTGGAAACCTGATGGCGATCTATTAAAAACTCCTCCTTGGGTCTGGTGCTGTGGGTTGGCAGTCCCCGCAGGATTCCCATACTGAGACCTGGGATGGTTTCTTAGTTGATTCGGGTTATAATAAGCTTGTCCTGGTATGATGTGAATGGAATTGACTTGCTCTAGTGACAGATCCTCAGGATGTTCGATGATCGGTTCATACTGCGGCTGTGGTGTCTGCATGTCAATCATCCCATTGTATAGGAGACCACATGATAATGTGGGATGATCAGATGCATGTCATGCCTCACAAGTCCTGGTAGCTTCCTTGACCTGTTGGGGGCTCTTCTTTTCTCTAAGTGTCATTTCAAGGATTTGTTGCTTGTGAGCTATAGTTTTTAGGGCTTCAACAATGGCTTTCATTTCCATTGATTCTTCAATTTTACAAACTTTTAGAATTCCCCCGGTGGATGACCTTCCCCAATTGGATTGGTTCTCGGATCCAAGTGTAACAATCCTCCAGGCATCTTCATAGTTCTTTCACATGAAATTCCCCCCAGATGAGGAATCCAAAATTTCTTAATGTCATCACTTACTCCTCTATAGAATGTTTCTATCAGCTGATTTTGGGAGATTCCATGATGCGGGCATTTCCTTAAAAGTTCCTTGAATCTTTCCCACGATTCCACCAGTGATTCCCCTGGGAGTTGAGAAAAGTGATTAATTTGTCCCCTAATCTCATAAGTCAATGAAGGTGGAAAGAACTTCTCTAGAAACTTTTCTTCCAAAGGAGCCCAAGTGGTGATTGACTCCCCATCTAGCGCGTTATACCTGCTCAATGCCCTTCCAGACAAGGTGAAGTGAAAAAGGTGTAGCATGATTGCATCGAAAAGAACTCCGGCATGTGGTACTAGCCGACAAAGAGACTTGAATTGCTTTAGGTGATCCATGCAGTCATCCCTAACACTTCCAGAGAATGAAATGCCTTGCATAATCTGGATCCATTACATGCAGATCTCAAAGTTAGGAACATTGATGAGTGGGGGCCTAACTGGGTGATTATCTTCAAAGTTCTTAGGAACATCATAATCCCAAAGTTTCTTGTTTCGCAACACTATCTGAGCAGCAGCTGTGGTTGCTTCATTCTCAGCTTGAATGTGGGTCTGTTCTTCAACTCAGACCTCAGCTTGAATCTGAGCACGTGTGTCAGCAATAAGTTGTGCTCTTTGAGCTTCTATGGCCACGTTGACTCTTTCCATAACCAAAGCGACTTGGCACTGTTCGTCAGCAATTTGTCTGGCTCGTTGGTGGTTGAGTCGAATGTGTCAGTGGAAGTTTCGTTCTACCTTAGAGTCATACTCTAGTAAGGAGAGAATCCAATGTTATGTAAAGGTTGCATACATATTTTCTACCTGAGTAGAAGAAGAAACACACTTTAAATAATGCGGAGAAATGATGAAATCAAGGTGATATGAATGATGGTTAAAGAAAAGTGTAAAATCTAATCAACTAGAAAGTTAATAAGTAAAATTAAAACGTTCCGTTGTCCCCGGAAACGACACCAATTTTTGATGGAGCCCCCACTTATGTGGAGTTGCGTGCACCACTAAAAATCCTAGAGATAGTAAGTCTCTAAGTTTAGCCTTGCGTATGCTAAAATAAGATCTCCACCCACGTATGCTAAGATACGTGGAAGTCTTATCATAGTACAGTTAAGGGTCGAATCCACAAGACAACGGTCCTGTTAAGAGTTTAACAAGATGGAAAATGTAATAATTCTACTTATCTACTCAAAAGTTGATATTTAGATCAAAGAGTTGGTTTGATGATTAAACTAATGTTCAGAGAAAGTAAATAGTAAGAAAGTAAACTTAAGGTTGTAAACGATATTTAGAAACCACTAGGATGTGATCGAGTTTCACCACCACTACGCATGGATCAAAACATACATCATAATAACATGGCTTGCAAAGAAAAGGGTCTAAATAGTTAGTATCTTTGTAGACTTAGCTTCCTTTCAGATAACTAACTACGAGAAATGTGGAAGCATTGCAATGCCAGCCATCCCCAAATGAATGGTCACTTACTTTGCATCACTCCCCTCATAAAGTGTGTTCCTTGACCTGTCAAGGTTGTACTTTCATACGTCAACTGATTCCATTTCATAGTATGAAAGTACAATGATGGAGATGAGTTTTCTCCACTCCTTGAGAAACGCTCCTATATACTGAACCAAATGTATGGTGACTACATACAATCTGGAACCAACAAGCAGTCGATATTTGAATCTAGAAGTACAAACATAGACAATTTTCACTAACAGATAATAGACAACACAAGTTGGTGATCAAGCAGCCAACATTCATTAAACGATTGATGTTGAACTAAAAAGATAGTATTACTCTATTACAAACTCATGAATTACAATGTATGAAATGAAAACATGGGTAGCAGGGATACTCCCCGCACCCTAGTGTATGGGACTACTCGCTCATGGAAAGAACATAGAAGGAGGCAAGAAGAGAGAAAGAAAGCATCATCTCCACGTAGGAGGGAGGAAGGTCGACCCCTTGGAGTAGAGAGAAACTATCTTCACACAACTTGGTTGACTTGATGAAGACTTCTTCACTTCCCACCTTCTATGTTGATGAGAGAGAAAGTAGCTTGATGAAGTGTGGATCTTGGACCGACAACCTTGGGGCAGAGGATGGAAGATGAACCAGCTCTGGAATGGTTGGGGCAGCCTTTGGGCATCCAAGAAATCGATGCCTAATGAGAACTCCTTCGGTTCTATTTATAAGCTTCCAAGGAGTCCCAAACGGTCTTGGGACCATTTGGGTCTTTAACGGTTTGGGGACCATTTGGCATCATGCGGTCTCTGGACCGTTTGGCTTCAAAAGGTCTCAGGACCGTTTGGCTTCATACGGTCTTGGGACCGTTTGACTTCATGCGGTCTCCAGACCGTTTGCTTTTATTTGGTCTTGAGACCGTTTGAGTTCATACGGTCTTGGGACCATTTGCCTTCATTCAGTTTCCAAACTGTTTGCCTTTATTTGGTATCAGGACCGTTTGAGTTCATTTGGTCTTGGGACCATTTGGACTTCATTCGGTCTCCAGACCGTTTGCCTTTATTCGGTCTTGGGACCATTTGGACTTCATTTGATCTTGGGACCGTTTGCCTTTATTCGGTCCTGGGACCGTTTGAGTTCATTCGGTCTTGGTACCGTTTGAACTTCATTCAGTCTTGGGACCGTTTGAGTTCATTCGGTCTTGGGACCGTTTGGACTTCATTCATTCTTGGGACCGTTTGGGGCTTTTGCAATTTTTTTTTGGGGGGGTTCTATAAGAAGAAAAAGATAAATGTTAGTTTAATGGTGAATTCATAATAATGTACAAAGTTAAGGATTATATCTAATTTATCTAAGAAAGAGTATGGAAAATTAAGAAAAACTAGTAGGATAACATCACAAAATGGAAGGTTATCACCCAGCGAGAGATAAAACTCTCCACCAATGTCTATTAAAGCAAGGATAACTAAAGTAGGTAGATAACATGAATACTAACCGATAAGATTAAATTAAATGATATGTATCTAACATGTAAAGTAGATTAAGAAATACTAGGAAGTTATCACTGAGCAATAAAACAATTAATATTCTAAGAAGGAATATGAAGAATATGTATTTTCTCTATCACTAAAACTATGCAAAAGCAAGGTAAGGCTTCAACCAATGTTATCCGCATTTGTTCCTATGAACATACACTACATGGCTATTTTACATCTTTTATTAATGCCCTGAGCAGATGAGGTATACCACTCATACTTCAACTGACCACTGCTATGTCAAAATCAGTTCCATACAAGGTCAACGGAAGAGTCAGAATCCACGACCTCTCCAACACCTATTGGTTAGCACAAGGGAAACACCACAATGACTTAACATATGAGTCATATCCAAAGAAGCCTAGCTTGCCTTGGTATATAGGCACAACGCTAGGGAAAATGAGATATGACCTGAAGTCATACTCCTGCCAGGGTGTGGCCCACAACCAATCCTATGAAAGTACATATTGAGTCACATCACTGAGCGACGACCCATAGCTGCACTCCTGCTAGGGTATGGCCCACAATCAATCCTGTGAATGCATATACTCAACAATATACGACTCCGAGCTTCCACTTTGGGAGAACCCATTTCACCATCCAACATGAAGACTGACATTGGAATGGATATGTGGCACATGGAAACTACATGATTAGGTTCCACTTGATTAATTATGCCAATCAGGTATCTTTTAGCATCAATCAAGTTACAATGTACAAGTCCATAACAAACTCTACAAAGATAAGGGAATAGTACAACTTAGGAAGATATAAAACATATATAGTATGAGCTTGTCACATCATCACCACAACACTGCAGCACTGCCATTCACCGGACCATCATCACTTTCACATAGCCATACAAGGCTATAACCAATGTCACACCATTGTGGGATATCAATCCCTCAATCACATCTCTAGAGGTTATCACCTCAAATCATGCACAAAGCACCCTCCAGGTCATCAGACCCAATCACATGATCCCTACATGTACAACATCACATTACACCTCAATATTTCTCTTAATCATCATCCCATATAATATAGGATTCACCATAGCATTCACATAACTACGTCACTAAAGTTCATATCACCTTCATGGTTAGGAATTTATAAACAAGATAGAGGAAACATTCTAGATCCTTGTGTCTCATAATTATCTCAACATGTCTAAATTGTTCATAACCATGACCATAGCATGTACAAGCAATGGCATGCATTCAACCTACAAGGTTAGAACTATACAAGTAGGAGAGGGAAATTAAAATCATGTTCCACACATTGAGGCAAGATCGACAACATAGCCTACCCTAGAATTAGGGTTAGGGTTCACACACATAGCTAATTTGGGTTCTATAGTTATATACAATCACCAACCCTAGGTGTACAACCTCCCACTTCCTTGGGGCATATTAGGGTTAAGGATCATGATTAGGGTTGATTAAGTAACCACCCAAACAACACTATACATGTCTCATTCATTACTCACATACATGTGTTAATTATGTGTTAAAATATATGTCTCAACCATTCATCATCCATATGTCACAACCACCCATCACACATGGGTCACGACCACCCATCATGTACATGTCACGACGACCACCCATGTGTGTCGTCACCACCACCCATGTGGGTCACGACCACCCACAACCATGGTGTCTCGACCCAAGGTAAAAAAAGGTATAGTGACCATGAATGATCAAACTACCACCAAGGCAAAAGACCATTGTCAAATAGGGATAAAGCACGACCAAAAGAGAAGATTCCTTTGGCTAAAATAGAAGATAAAACTAAGAAAATCCAACCTTAACATGGAGGAGAAACGCCATGCAAATTGGTCACCAAGAACCCTAACACTTGCATCATGAAACTACCATGAAAGAGCCTTAAGCAAGAGAGAGAGAAAACTACATTTAATACCTCCAAAATAGAACCCAACCTCCATAGAACATCAAGGCACATGACAATCCTGCATGTGAGCAAAACCAAGGCAAAAGGTAGGATAAAAAATTGCCATATCACCATCATTACCAAAATCAAGTACACGGAAATTAGGGTTTTAGATTCCAAGCACACCAAGAATGATAACTACCAACAATCAAGTTCTAAAGCATGGTATCATCTTTTAGCATATGAGGGGCACATTTTAGAGAGAGAAAATAGTAACATGCAAATCTGAAATGTACAATAATAGAGAGGGAAAAGTGTTATATAACCCACCTTAAGGAAGATCACTCCAAGGATTGTAAGCTCAAAGCACATGATCCCAAGGAAGGATGAAGCTCCACTAAAAGCTCCACACTTGGCTACAAAAGCACCTCAAGAAGGAGAAGATATAATGGTCAAAATTTTCTCAAGCAAAGGGCATGAAAGAACCCTATGCCAAACCAAGAAAAGAAGGGAGAAAAGAGAGGAGGAACTTCCTCTCACTCGGGTATCACCTTGTCAAAACATGGACTATGACCCTTGTGATGAGGCAATCTCTATCAAGAACAACCACCATGTCAAAAATCGTCTAAGGCCAAGTTAGGAGAAGAAGATGGGGTAAGGGATCCAAAGAAAACGTTACAAAAGAAAGGCATATACTTACCAAGGTTGAAGATGAGCAAAGGTCACCACAAGCACCATATGCAAGGGAAGTTTGGCCACCAAGAGCTCCAAGAATCGACACTCCTTGGTCAACCAAGCTCCAAGTATGAGTAAGCAAGGAAGGAGAAGGATAATGTCTAATAAGGGTCACTTGCATGGAGAGAAGAGGGTTTATATAGCAAAGGAGGAGAGAGGTAGGGTGAGAGATGAGGTGTCTACAAGATAGGGCTCCAAAGGGATACTTATCCACCCAAGAAATCAACATGCAACAACTTAAAACACACATGCATGAGATGGTGATAAAACCTATGTTGGGTCTCCACCTACTTGGGTCACCCCCAACATGGTCTCAGTCATGACATCACAAAAGGGGGTCGAGACAAACCAACCCAGACATCTTAGTCGAGACAAAGGTTCACTACACCTATTAGGTTGAGACACTAAAAGACAAACTATCTCGAGCTCAACCACACACCCTAGGTAGAAACCAAAATGCCCAAGAAAAGTGTCTCGTTGGAGACACACGAAGAGCACACCTAGGTCACGACATAGGTCCCTACACCCATACATGTACACATGGTCGAAACACATCAAACCCTATAAAACTTAAACACCACAAGTGATGCCAACACTCATCCAAGGCTCAACTAAGGAACCTAAGGCATCACGTTTTCTCCCATGAAGCCAAGAAATAGAAGGAACACTCTATAGGTGACAAATTGCAAGATAACCCTCACAAATGGGTAATTGCAATTTAGCCCAAAACAAGCACATAAAGAACAAACATCATCCAAACAAGCTCGAACTGGAGATTTAAGCTATCCACAAGATCTAAAAGCATCTCAAAGGATTATAGAAAGGTTATAAGAACTTAATCAAGCCAAAGCCAAAAACCAGGTTAGGGGTCTTACATTATGCATCAACCTTGTGAGATACATCATATATGCGCTTGTCAGGTTATCAGGCACCTTAAGTCCTCTCCCGAGAATGGACTACACTATAAGAATCATGCGTATCTTCAACTTTGGGGATAATTTGATGCAGATTATGCTAATACTCATGAGGATAGATAGTCCACCACAAG
This sequence comes from Alisma plantago-aquatica, assembly GCA_963693085.1. Lineage (NCBI taxonomy): Eukaryota > Viridiplantae > Streptophyta > Magnoliopsida > Alismatales > Alismataceae > Alisma > Alisma plantago-aquatica. Next base: position 996,089,041 of record OY856412.1, read on the forward strand.
TTTTGAAGCTTAGCACTTAGAGAATCATAAAGCAAAATGTTATTTCATGTTCTAGTGCTGAATCATAATATAGATCTATGCCTCATACAACACGCACGATTTTTTTTTGGTTGTGTCCTTGCTCAATGAATTGGTATTTTTACTCTGTATCCTGTACCCATGTACTCTGATAACAAGGACACCATATTTATTGATAGTTACCCAGTCTTTCACGAGCAGACTAAACATACTGAGGTTTACTATCATTTATGCGAGATGCAATTCTTGTTGGAACAATCTCTACTCCTTATGTCTCTACATATGATCATTTGGTTGAAATATTTACAAAACCTCTTGCTAAAAAAAGACTTAAAATAATATGTTCCAAGCTAGGCCTACATAAAATCTATACTTTAGTTTGAGGAGTATTAAAATAATTTCTTGTATTATGTATTTGCTTTTGTTCTCTTTTGTTTGTTTATCCCAAATCATATCTCAAATCAGTAAGACTATGCCTTATAAATTTACCTCAAGTTATATAACTGAGGATTATTGTATATTCTTAGTTAATTAAGAATAAACAATTATCTTTACTTAACAGAAACACGAGTAGTGATCACACATCTTCCGGCAAGTGGAAGAAAAGAAAAATAAGATAAGGCCATAGTGTTAGCGATGGCGGTGGAGGCAAGAGTGAAAATCTATTTGTTTTAATAGATTTCTCAAACAGGAATCAGATTTAAATTTGACACCATAATTTTCTCTTAAAAAATGGGCAGTTAATATAGCCACCAAGAACAAGATTAAAAATCTTTTACGTGAAATATCACTCTAGTATAGAAGTAGGGTACATAGTTACATAAATAAAGTAATCTATGTCACAATGGATTATTGATGCCATTCAAAATCTTTATAAGAATACTGTAGTTGCTAGCATAAGTTGACACCTAAAATATACAATCAAAGGTACATTATGTAGCCTTCAAGGAAAATTTATATATTCATATTTCAACAACAAGTATTTAATATCTGGTTGTAATCAGTTTCTCTTTTGAGAAACAACTAGTTCTTAGGTCGGACCAGACTCCGTAAGCACCTAATTCTACATGTTATAGTTTGAATCACATTTTGCCAATGTTGTGATTCGAACCCTAGTTTGAGGTATATGCACTCAAATACAGTCTACATGTCATATCAATATCGTGCTTATCTTCCAGTAAAGGCATAGCAACCATGGGGCAGCAAGATAGACTTCAGGGCTTGTTTGGTAAGGTGTGATTAGATGACAAAATATCATTTTGATGTACATTTTCACATTACAAACTCATAAAACTACATCCAAATACGTCCAATCAAACTATCCCTTAGCTCAATGCTACACGTTAGAGTCATACTTCGAACATGAGGATAGTGCGTTGTTTTTATTTTATATAGTTATATTTTATTTCTAGGAGACAACCATTCTATTTCGAATATGCAAAGAGGTTAATGCTTTTTTCATGTAATGATCCAGTAGGATCAAGCTTTAAAAGCCTGTGACCTACGTTATTACCCCCAAATAAGTTTGATTGGTTGGGCTACCAATTAAGTTCGCAAATAGTACATTGCTAATTACATGCTTATTTGCACACTCTTTTAGGTCACACTAGCTGCAGTATGCACCTTTTACTCACATCGGTGTTTGTACTAACCCTGGTTACGAGGATATCATAGTTTCACCTCATCCATGTTACCCTATGAACTACATTAGCAATCATTACTAGGAACAGTAACATATATGTCCAAACTTTCATATTTAGCAAAAAGCATTGTCATACTTCAAATTATAGCCTATTTCTTAACTCCATCAAAAGTTAAATAACCCAATCCATTTTTCTATCTTCAATATATATCATGGAATCTCCATAATAGATACATTTAATATTAAAATTAATATCCTAATGTCAAATATCCATATATCCTAGAGTCTATGTAGCTAATTTAATGGATTTTTAATATAATATCTCATAATTATGTTTCTAATTCAACATAGTTGATCAAACTACGTACCTTATGATGCTAGTTTGAGATATATAGTTTATGATTGCAATATTTTTTTCTCCTAGTGCACTGAGCTAAGAAAGTCCCTTAGAGTGGTGAACAACTATTTCGATATGAGGAGAGAGAAAGTCAATTTATAAAATATAATATTGATAATGTCTGATTTTGTGGATATTATATGACTTAACCTACCTCTTATTTTCTCTCATTATGCGAATTCTTACTCACTTCCTGGCATTTTTTTGCATATAAATACTCTTTCAAACCTCATTGAGGATAACAAGGATGTTTCACGTAGATGATCGAGGAAGTGTAGGATCTCATCACGGAACATGACCTCCATCGGTTTCCAGAACCGATGGACACCTCCCAATAGTTAGTAGTACAACCATCAGTTCACAGCCGATGGATGCCACGAGCAGTCTGGGCGACCATCAAATGTCGAGAGTGTACATCAACCGATGGTAGGGCAGAGTACATCAGTGATGGTCGCACAACAATCGATGGCTCTACTGTAGTAAGTCAAAGCATCGACTGATGGCCCGAGAACCGATGGCCATCTAGGCCAACACTTGATGGAGCCACTACAGCCAGCCCACCCTCAACCGATGGCTACCCTAGCCATCGTCTGACAAAGGTCCCATAGACAGTCGTAACCCAATGGACTAAGAACTGATGGAGGCATTAGCTCATCGGTCATTTGAGACTGTTAAGCATGTGCTCCAAGGGAAGTACTGGGGAACTTACAGGTCAAGTAAAGTGCTCCCAAGGGTGCCTAGGACACTAGATTAGGGCCTATAAATAGAAGACCTCGATGAACATAGTGGGGGATCGTGAAACACCTAGGACGCTGAAGCACTTCTGGAGAAGAATCCCACCATGGACTGCCAACCACCACCATTGGTTGGTAGCCAATGAGGATGAAGGTTTGCCAGAGTCTAGTGCTACCCTGCCCAAATTTCTACTTGTTTGAAGTCTCCCCTTGACAGAGGGAGGATGGAGAGTAGAACTATGCCTCCACTACATCAAGTTCTATGAGATCTTGACCATCGATTGTGTCCTGTCATTGGTCATAGTCTCTATATCTTATACCTCCTAGCTTCCCCTACTCATATCATTCTTCCACCCATTCTCTTCAGTAGTACTTTATGTCCATGTCTATTTGTCACTCTGTAATGTTGCTCATCACCATGAGAAGATAAACATCTTGCTTGGGTTGGTACTATCCACTAAAGCTCTCCCAACATGTATATACTTACACCCATTTGTATATATATATATATATATATATACATATATATATATATATACTCCTAGAAATAGTTATCTCCATACTCTTGTTCTTAATGCTTCACTTGCATGACTAGATACTATCTTGTGATGTTTGATTGTTAGTGCCTTGAAAGAGTAGTACTAATCTTATATAAGTGTTATGGAGTTACATAAATGCATGAGAATGCTATAATTCTTAAGCTAATAATCATATGGTTACTTTGTGGATGTTTGTTTGTCATCTCGAGAGAGAGATAACCTTATAATCTAGATCTATACTATGCTCGAGAGAGGAGGGAGTAGACATATATGATGATTGCTTATAACCTTGTTAAGGCTATACTATGGGTGTGAGTATTGCATGTTGGTGAGGGATCTTAGTTGGTGAAACCCAATCCAAGATCCCATCCATTTTTGTTACAACACTCTTTGTTTGTTCTTGTTCTCTTGTTTTGTTTTCTTGCTTTGTTTTACTTCTTTTGCTTTTTTATCATTTATTGGAGTAATATCATTCCATAAGGAATATCAAACTTAACCTACCCCTCTTTGTTTGGTGTATCTGAGACAAGGTTCTATGTTCTGAACACTTACCACCCTTGTCCCTGTAGATCGATCATGATTACTACATCGAACCCCAGGTAATAGTTGTAGGGGCCTGAGTGTCGGGTTATAAATTTTAGAATCTGACTACTCTAGATCTGCTCCTTTTTGGACATGTGATTTAGGCCGGTCAACTTTTTGACGCCGTTGCCGGGGACAAGAAAAACAAAAATGTGAAGAGACCATATCTACTCACTATACACCCATGCCTCGAGTGTACCAATAGACTTGACAACACAAAATTTTGTCCACTATATCTTACTACCTTGAACAATTTGTTTCACAAGTACAATTTTCTAACTTGACCGTGTGAACTGATTAGGTAACCTAGAGAAAAGTAGATAGTGAACACTATCCTCCACTTCCATCAACATGCCGCCTCATAGGAGAGGATACATTGGAAGTGATCGAAATGTAAGGGTTGAACAAGTTCGACCCCGCCGAAGACTGAATCCTAACATGTAGAGAACAACACTAATGAAGCTGAATGAGATGAAATACCTTATGAAATACCAATTCTACATGATGAGGAATAATGTCATGAAGAGGAACAGGAGGAATGACGCTGTGATGAATGAAGTAGCCCCCATGTACGGAGGAATAGGAGGAACAACCATGAGAACAAAGATAATAACAACAACCATGAAGATGACAATGATGATGGAGGCCCTTCTCTCTGTGAGCTATCTTCTACTAGGGAAAACACGTTAAGGTGCACCGCTGTCATCCCTAGGTTTGATGAACCAAATTTTGAGCTAAAACCTACAGTAATAGGCATGGTTGAAAAATTCTTTTGTAGGAAATTCCAGAGATGAGAACCCTTACCATCATCTAGATGCCTACAAAAACATCTGCGACACCATCAAGATGAGATGAGTACCACAAGAAGTAATATACTACAAGGGATTTAACTTCTCATTGTGAGACAAATCCTTGTCTTAGTACCTTTCTTTTCTTGATAAGAATATTAATGGATGGGCACCCTTGACCGACACTTTTGTCACCAAGTTCTACCCGATCGAGAAGACCCTTAGGAACATGCACAAAATAACTAGATTCATGAAAAATCTTGAAGAAAATCTATTTGAGGCATGGGAACATTTTCATGAATATCTAAGAGATTTTCCTCACCAAAATTACAACAAGGGATTTGTAGTCACGATGTTCTGCAATGGTCTCACCCTTGCTGAAAGAATTTCAATAAATGCAGCAGTAGGATGGGATTTAAACTCATCACCATTTTTTGTGACATATATATGAAAAAATTAAAACACAATCACAATACACTAAATGGATAGAAGTGATACTTTCTCAGTCAACAAATAAGATGTTAAATAAGATTCTTGATTGGATAAATATAAGTCAATAGCTCAGAAATGTATTTTTTTATCGTAATCCTATAAAGCGATCACTTACATATGATTGAGGCTACCTATATGGGTTTTTCACTAAGAATCACTAAAACTCCCTTCATAATCTACTAAAAGATGCCAAAAACCTCAAACTCAAACACTTATTGTCTATACGTATCATTGATTTCTCTCCAATTTCTAACAACACTTAATTGTTCAGTTATATGGATAGGGAAGAACAAACCCTATCCAACATAAACATTCTTTAAAACAATAAAGGGAAGAAGATGCAAGATATTTGCAAGTTTCTATGATTGTGAATATCTCTAAGTATGTTATTGAAGCTATGTATGGCCACAAATTTTATGTTAAGATATATCAGAATGAAACCATCCACTCCAATTCTAAATTACCACAAATAGGGCACATGCCTTATTCACATGTGTCTAAAACCACTTTTGTGGCAACCCACTATATAAAACAAGATTACTTAAAGTATAACACAACACAAACACTAATTAATCATCATTACCAAAAAGGTACAAAGAAAATCTGAATAGAAATATTTGCAATATTTCCTCAAGGTTATTTGTACAAAAGGCCCACTTTCTATTCATGTAATATTTGGTATCTTTATGTAAGTTCAATTAACACCATCACACTTATATATGAAAGATTTCTTTCCAAATATTTATGACATGTATACTATGCTAGACCTACAACCAAAAACCATGATTCAAGATACAACCAAAGAAATCCTCCTACCTAAACTAGAGAGTACATGGATGGCTCCAGGACTCTACCAAGAGATGCTACCTCATGTAAGCTCTACTGGTTACCAAACTAAGGTTCCCCTACACGAAAGGTCTCATCACACTTTAGGATAACCTAAAAGATGTGGGAAAACCATGAGGTGAGACGCATATCTAAACAATATGATATAAATTTTGATAACATTTATTATATACAAAAGAATATATGGTCAAATTAATTAAGATAAATAGATCAACAAGTAGCATGTTTATACATAATATATAAAAGAACAAATACATATATGGATCCAAATATAGATAAAACCACAATTATTACTTCTAGAAAATAGGAGTAGTAAAAACATACAATGTGACATAGATGAGTTACTTGTTTTACTAAGACCTAGGTTATTTGAGGTGTCCCACTTAAACTACTAGCTAACAACTAGAAAGTCAAAATCAACTCTGTATAAGATATTATGATTAGCAGAATCCTAAAGATATCTTCCCCTATAGTAGTATGACTAACAACTATAGCCGCACAACAAACTAACCAATTGGTAACCATTCCACTTAAAACCTAGTTCATCCTAGGTACGCATGCAACAACACCAAAACTAGGATATAACAACCCTTAAATCTGGATTACATTGAAAGCTGCTCACTATCATATATATTAGAATTATAGTCTTAGTCTCTCTCAATCTTCTTGAATCTAGATGACAGAGGAAAATCCTTCCCCGTGTGTGCCTATACAAAACCATGTTAGACTTCAAGCTCCTTCTACAAGGATTACTATGAAGAGTTGGACTCAATGGGGGTTATACTTATTGATAAATGAGGAAGTAGACAATCCTAATCCAAGTCTACTGTAATGTATGAAGGAAAATGAGTTATGTATTTTGTTTCCTCAAATGGTATGTTTTACATAGAAAAAGTATTAATAAGAAGAGGAAGCATAACTATTTATTAAGTTACAAGATAATCCATATACAGTTGTTCCTCACCTTAGAAGTGACACTGAAGATATAAATAAGGTTACATTTAGTTGTATATAAGACTAGTTGCAGAGGACAACATGGTCATCTCAAGCTATCTTCAACTATAAACTCATGCAATTGATCTTCATAAGCTATTCATCTAAAGCACCTACACCAGGGTTCTTTGGGAACAACAAAATGATAAATAAAAGTATGGGTTAAAATACACTATGTGCATGACAATTACATTTGATCAGTATTAGGTATGTATGAAGAAGAAGGGATGTTCCCTGATCAAATAAGGGGTTTACATAATGTAGGTAAGTTCAAGAGGATATGGTTCAAATGTATACCAAAAAGAATGAGGATATAGAATTAATGAGAAGAATATAATAATTTAATCATTTTTTCAAATAAATAATAACAATAAAATATGCATGCATGTCAGCGTAAGTGAATCTATTTTAAGGCTAAGACACTGTAGGATATTCTGCTAGGGAGATAGAATAAATAAAACCCCGATCTTCCAAGGATAAGGAGGGTTAGAACCCTAATTACCCAAGGGCAAGAGGGATTAGAATCTCGATATCCAATATATAAAAAGTGGGAAACATGTCTAACATTGGTGGTTGTACAAAAGTATCACTAATCTATATTACTAGTCTAACAAAAATGCAATATAGTATGTCAAGATAAAATGACTCCATAACCAACCTATATAAAAATTGTCCAAGATAAGGATGAAACGTGGGGTAATAAATCCTACATCACATGAAAGTTTCACATATTATAAGAAATAAAAGAATCATATTTGATGAGTTATGAAAATGTGTCAAGAAGAAGAAATATTCAAAAGATATCTCATTGTAGAAAAATGGGTATATAGTCATTTTAATGCTCCAATTTGAATGTGTTACACATACCTGGTCTTCATCACTAACCTTACCTCTAAAGGTGAAATCCATCATTTGTCCTACTTAACCTAAAAGTGTTTTGGTGCTCATCAGTTCAGGATCATCAAACTATAGCTGAGAGTGTATATAAACCTATCTAATGTAGAATTAATGATTATATGTCTTAGGAATGGACATACACGGGGTGAGAGATGGGATTAGGTTCCATTTATCAAAATACCATAGACAATAATCTAGGGTTCTAGTTTCTATGTTGGGATATTACAAATATTTAGAGATATTTGTTACTCAAATTGTAGAATTCCATGCATCTATACTTAGTGCACCATTATATATTAATATGATCAAAATGTAGGTTCCGTTGACCAAATAAATCCTATTAGAGTTATAAATAGGTATGCATCTTAATCTATTTCATGTATGACATTCGATACCATTAGGATCCAGTTCCATAAAACATTTACACATATTAATAGACTTACAATGTTATTGTATGATTGGAAATATTTAAATGAACTAACTCCCTTTAACATTTTAGATAACTTTGATGTGTCAAAAACTTTGTCAGTATCATCCCCCAACTTATGTAATATATTAGTGTTGACTACTTTTATCACAATAATTTAATCTAGAGAGGGTCCATATTTATATTTCTTGTGATATATTAATAAATTCAATAGTATACGTATGTATACACTATTATTTATCTCTAGATGATTGGTGTTCAAGAGTCATATAACTGATTTAATAATTTTTTGAATCATTTAGTGGATGAAAAATCTAGTGTATTACAATCTACTTACTTATGCATGTGAACCAATTTGAATTTATATATACACCTATAGAATACTGCTAAAATGTTTGGGAGTGTAAATGATTACTAGAGACAACTTATTCCTTAAGTATTAATATTGCAAAATCCTTCTATAAACTCTTAATCTGTACCTAACCAATTTTGTAGTTACAATAGATATGATTATTGAATGTAATCATATTGTATATACTTATGCATATTCGCTAGGATATTGTTACACAACTTTGATCTTCTACATGGTTTTTATAATTAGGTGAAGGACTTGTAATCACCATATTATATATTTATTTTTTCATTTTGTTTTAGTTTATTTATATAACCATGACAAGATAAAATACTCAGCACTATAGAAACCACAATCACATCTCTTGTACTTTGAACCAAAATAGGAGGATTAGTTCCTGATCACCACATGGTGGTGAGGGTGGTGGTATATGCACATCGTCCTCCTAGTTGGATTCATATCAAATAACATCTGAAGGTTCCTTAATGTTGTTAGTAGGTTCTCTTGCTCAAGATGCATGTATTATAGAGTCAAGTTAATATAAATTTTGTAACGTCCCCGAATTTTCACCTTCTAAAAACCCCATGGAGATGAGAAGACAAAATCCGAACACGTTAGGCAATTGTTTCAGAGAGCGATGCGGAAGCATAATTCGCATACATGAACATACAACCATAACATACTCAAACTTCAACATGAATATTAATTATAACATGAACTATTACATATTACATTTTAACATTGAATAGAAATTTTTACATAAGTGTATGAACATGTATGCAAATTAGGATCTTAACACAATAGGTAAACCTATACAAATGCTCACATCCCATCCTTTTATCCCATGCTATCTCTAAACCTAAAACATACGTGAAAAAATGAATCAACATAAAGTTGGTACGTGGTTGAAAGATACTATACTATGCTGGCATATTTAAAATACTTGAAGAAGAAAGAAAAATGAAAGCATTATTTAAGGTAGAAAATCAGGTAAACCCAAGTTATTAATCATATTTCAATGGGCATGTATTACTATGGTGGACTTAGCACAAACATATATTATTGGGCCTTATCCCCGCGTACCTTGTACCATTAGGAATCTCCCCGCGTACCTTGTACTGTTAAGGAGGTGCTAGTCAACATTAATACTTTCCCTCTCTAATAGGGACTACATTCCATTTTCTTTCTTTAGTGTTCTTATTGTTCAAGGTGGAAATGACAATACATATAGATCTACATCCAATAATGTATTTCAAATACAAGCAAGCAAGTACATATATTTAACATCCACCAAATCTAGTCATATAATTATATCCATGTACCTGAGTTCAGATATTCATACTTATATTCTGGATCATCTACATCTCTGGTCATCACCTGATTAATAACAAATATTCATCATTAATAAATTTTCATCATATTCTAGGTATTTTAGGTCCAATATAGGGTCTGGCCAAATCTAGGTTCCATCTAATCTTAGGATGGTATCTGATATTTTTTTACTTATCATGCAGTCATTTTAGAGGTATGGTCCAAATTGCATACTTTTATGATTCTTGAACTATTTTCTAGAATTAATATGAGGATTAAATATGTAATTAGGTAATGATGAGAAAAGACCTAAAATTTCTCAATAATATTAAGATCAGAGTCCACATTTAATTTTCAGATGATATTAGGGTTCAAACTTATTTTTCTCAGATTTAACCTCAACCATTTTCTAATTATATCATTTAAATGAAGCATTCTCATCTAAATTAAATATCATCAATATTAGTGTCTCAAAAGTCTGATATAGGGGTTTTGAAATAAAGAGGGTACTTTTTTTGAGCCTGTGGGTATTTTTCAGGAATATTTTGGCCAACATGGATATTTTTGGTGGATTATACAAGTTCTGTGTATTATCTAATATATTTGAAGGTATTTACCTAGTTGGATTTTATTGAACCAGCTGGATTGGCATTTGGGCCCAATGAACCGGATGCTCCACCTGTTGGGCCGCCTTCTCCTTCATCGCAATTTCCAGCCAACGCCTAGGTGCGCCTCCTTTGCAAAATTTGGTTCTGAGACCTTCTAAGGGCATTGCCGCAACCTGGAACCCCGATGAGGAGTTAGAGCTTGATTCAGGCTGGATTGCATTGACTCTCTCTTCGAGAGCGGGGAAGCACTGATCGAGACTTTTGTTCCTACTTCAGCCGCTGGTTTCTAAGGCCAACCTGGTGGAGGGTGTGCAGAGCTCTGGTGATTGGAGAGGGCTCGACGTTCCCTTACGCGGGCGTTGTCACACTGGGAGACGCCGAAGTGCCTTTTCCTCCTGCAAAGTGGATAGCCTCGAGGTCATCTCAGCTCTACAGATCCATCACCGGTGTGAGGGATGAAATCCAGGAAGAAATCCTTGTGAGAAATCAAGTAGCCTCGACGCTTGTGGAGAAACGAGACATCCATCAGGGGACTACCACAGACTCGACTTGAGGCATCTGAATGTTGCATAGATATGTTTAGGGTGATCCCCTACTGCATCTTCTTCCTCGTGAGCATGTTTGTCTTGTCCTGGCTTCCAGTGCCACTGTGGTCGTGGTCGTAAGGGTACCTGCTGACTGGTCCTTGGGTTCGACATCTCCGGTCGGTGGTGGTGACCTCTCCCTACAACGACGTCGATGACCCAAATGCTACAACCAAAGCAGGTGAATATTGTCATCCAGGTTGGGTGGATGAGTTCTAGGGCCAACGACAACAAGGGGATGGGTTCTTCAGAAGTCCAGCATGCACCTAAAAGCCTCAGGACTCTACCTCGAGACTCCTCCACGAACTGAGTAGTTCCTAATATACACTGCCCTTCCTCTAGTCGGTGGTTGTTGTCGTAGTGACAAGATCAATGGGAGCTTCAGAGCTCCATGGCGGCACCTCACATCCTTGACGGGGAGGTGAGGATACAGATCTGAAGGCCGACTTCTTCCTCCACAGAAACAAGAGGTGGGAGACTCTTCGTTCTCAAATTAGTAACCTTCATGATAGGGCCACATGAACTGCTGTTGGAATGGTGGTAGACCACAGAAGTGTAGATGTGCATGGCTGGAGTGACAAGTCAGAAGGAAAATAGAAAGTATCCTGGCACACCAAGGATAAGGAAGATTGTATGAAGCTTGGTATACTGCCATGATAGGAGATGATATATGGGCCTGTGATAGATGAGGGAGAAGGCAGGGTTGAGGACTGCAGTTTTTCAATACCCTAGGTTTCCAATGTCAAGTGAGGGTTCCATGTGCTACATTGATTTGTAGATCATAGTTTTCCAATGCAAATTCCCTTTGATTTCCCCCCACCTTCATCGGATCTAAAGACACCTCAACTTGGGTTCCGTTGATCCATTCTTCGAGGGTTAGAACGAGATCCCTATTTTGGATATACTAAAACGGTTCATATTAAAAAATAAATACATCTCTTATTCCTTAATGCCAATGCGAGCTTGGTCGTGTGACATGGTTTTTCACATGCCATAATATCTTAAATAAGAGATGCCTAAGGTTTTGAAGAACATTAAAACAAAACATTAATAACTTCATACTCTAGTACTTTCTTGGACACATTCCAAATAAAAAGAAATTTGAACCATTGGGTTTTCAGCACTCAAGGCCTCTGGTTACTAAATTTGAAACCAAACCTTGTAATATTTGTTCCTCTAGCATAGTTCCTCAAATAACTTCATTAATATAAACGTAAACCCTGAATACACGTCTATCAGTCATCAAAAGTATTTCCAATAACACTTTGGGTCAAAAGAGTCCACGATTGAATCATGATATCCTCAATTTGGGTCAAGTTTGTATAAGTATATATATATATATATATATATATATATATATATATATATATATATATATATATATAATTCATCACCTCTTATTGATGTCAAACTCCTAAAATCAGGGTCATCACATTCACCCCACCTTATTTGGAATTTCATCCTCGAAATTCAACTAATCTAATGTTGAAGGAGATATCAAAGAGTAGATACTAATTCTAGGCCACCACTTGTAGGTATCTTAGGATTTTACAAAACCTAGGATGTACCCACCCCATCGTATATAGAGTGAAATACCATTTCACATCTTAGTCATGGCATGGCATTCTTGCATTATAAGATTTACATCCTCATAGACCCTTAAGGATAAGGGTTTTGTTTTCTCGTAAGAAGTTTAGGAGGTATTACTAAAGTTTTCATCTTTCATCCTACTTGCCTATGTAAAATGATGTCAAGATCTCACATCTTTAGTCACTAGAATTATCATGTTTGCTTCATTAATGTGGTTTATGATCAACATAATACTATGATTTCATCATTAGAGAAATGCTTGCTTATCATACTTAAATATTAGGGTTTCACCCTATTCAACGAGTTATCCTCAAGAAGAAGCTTAGATTTAGAAAGATTGATCCTAGGCAATATATTTTGTAATTATTAATCTATGAGCCAATTTTTTTTTCAAACTTATATGCTTCATGCATGATATAGAGAGAAAGAGAATATACTAAGCCAATTTTATCATGCTTTCAAACTTGGATATCACATGTATGATATAGGGAGGAAATATAGACAATATTAGGCCACGCTTACACAAGTGACTCTTCATAAATAAATCATCTATATAGCTCAAGTGAGGTTTCTAGCATCATATATATAGAGAAAGATAAGTGGAAGGAACAACATTTATGAGTATCTTATGCACAAAACATTTTTCTCTTAGAATCAAAGTTCATATATTACCTCACTTGCAGCTAATGATGAGATTCACACACATGTCACTCAAGCTAAGACCTAACTTAATAAAAAGGATTGTTTTCTCATTATGAGTAACCTACCCATCATTTTTATCCAACTCTCACATATAGGATTGAATCATGCAAAAGGACTCAACTCATCTACTTAGGAGTAACCCATCTTAGGACACGTCATTTCACATATATCTCATATTTTTCATATATTATAGGGTAGGTCCTACGACCCTCTCCATGTGGGTCTCACTCTCTCTTGAGTTCACCACATATCTTATCCTAACACTAGATGTCCTCCTTTGTAAAAGAGCTTGAGGCTCATGCATATTCAACATTATCTTAACTCAGCTCATCTTAAGTAAGGAAGAGTATGTACTTTTATCACCAAGACTAGCTTATATTATCCAAATTTTGATTCAGACCTCATTTACAACTTAGGTCTTTATAAACAACATATACCCCAGAGATCAAATTTATATTAGACCATCCTTGCTTACATCATCTATGATTCTATTGTCTATCTATCTATCACATATCCTAATAAGGCTCTAGACATCTATTCTAGAACTACTCTCTCTTCTAGACTGATGTCATTCCTTTTCACTCAGGTTTCATGCACACTAACTACTATCTAGTATGAGGGACACATTTTTATATTTACATATATATATAATAAAATATTATATAGTTTTTCTCTGAGAAAGAAGACATCAGAGAAAACTGTCGAGGCTAGAGCCGATTGGGAAACAAAACCAAATCAGCAAAACCGAGTGTCCCACATACAATAGATAGTCCAGTATCATGTCACCTCGTGAAATGGTGAGAACAAGGTGTAGACTAGTGTAGCTAGCCAATGCATATGAGCTCTATATGAATAGGGTTTCACTCACTTGTATAAACCTAGTTCTTGAACATCTAGGTTCTAACCTAGAGGCTAGGTCAAACCTTATTCCTATAGAACAACTTATTAAGTTTCTAGGGTTTTAAGTGAAAGGTGAAGTTAAGTTTTATGTATCATGGTGAGAAATTGTCAGGTGTAGCTATTGTTCATGCTCTGATACCAACTGTAACGTCCCCGGATTTTCACCTTCTCAAAACCCCATGGAGATGAGAAGACAAAATCTGAACACGTTAGGCAATTGTTTTAGAGAGTGATGTGGAAGCATAATTCGCATACATGAACATACAACCATAACATACTCAACCTTCAACATGAATATTAATTATAACATGAACTATTACAAATTACATTTTAACATTGAATAGAAAATTTTACATAAGTGTATGAACATGTATGCTAATCAGGATCTTAACACAGTAGGTAAACCTATACAACTGCTCACATCCCATCCTTTTATCCCATGCTATCTCTGAACCTAAAACATACATGAAACAACAAATCAACATAAAGTTGGTACGTGGTTGAAAGATACTATACTATGCTGGCATATTTAAAATACTTGAAGAAGAAGAAAGAAAAATGAAAGCATTATTTAAGGCAGAAAATTAGGTAAACCCAAGTTATTAATCATATTTCAATGGACATGTATTACTATGGTGGACTTAGCACAAACATATATTATTGGGCCCTATCCCCACGTACCTTGTACCATTAGGGACCTCCCCGCGTACCTTGTACCATTAGGGAGGTTCTAGTAAACATTAATACTTTCCCTCTCTAATAGGGAGATTAATGAACCATCAGTAACTACAATCCATTTTCTTTCTTTAGTGTTCTTATTGTTCAAGGTGGAAATGACAATACATATATATCTACATCCAATAATGTATTTCAAATACAAGCAAGCAAGTACATATATTTAACATCCAACAAATCTAGTCATATAATTATATCCACGTACCTGAGTTCAGATATTCATACTTATATTCTGGATCATCTACATCTCTGGTCATCACCTGATTAATAACAAATATTCATCATTAATAAATGTTCATCATATTCTAGGTATTTTAGGTCCAATATAGGGTTTGGCCAAATCTAGGTTCCATTTAATCTTAGGATGGTATCTGATATTTTTCTACTTATCATGCGGTCATTTTAGAGGTCTGGTCCAAATTTCATATTTTTATGATTCTTGAACTATTTTCTAGAATTATTATGAGGCTTAAATATGTAATTAGGTAATGATGAGAAAAGACCTAAAATTTCTCAATAATATTAAGATTAGAGTCCACATTTAATTTTCAAATGATATTAGGGTTCAAACTTATTTTTATTAGATTTAACCTCAACCATTTTCTAATTATATCATTTAAATGAAGCATTCTCATCTAAATTAAATATCATCAATATTAGTGTCTCAAAAGTCTGATATAGGGGTTTTGAAATAAAGAAGGTACTATTTTTGAGCCTGTGGGTATTTTTCAGGAATATTTTGTCCAAAATGGAAATTTTTGGTGGATTATACAAGTTTTGTGTATTATCTAATATATTTGAAGGTATTTACCTGGTTGGATTTTATTGAACTGGATGGATTGGCATTTGGGCCTAGTGAATAGGATGGTCCACTTGTTGGGCCGTCTTCTTCTTCATCGCAATTTCCAGCCAACGCCTAGGTGCGCCTCCTTTGCAAACTTTGGTTCTGAAACTTCTAAGGGCGCCGCCGCATCCTGGATCCCCGGCGAGGAGTTAGAGCTTGATTCAGGTTGGATTGCACTGGCTCTCTCTTCGAGCGTGGGGAAGCAGTGATTGAGACTGTTGTTCCTGTTCAGCCACCGGTTTCTAAGGCCAACCTGGTGGAGGGTGTGTAGGGCTCTGGTGATAGGAGAGGGCTCGACGTTCCCTTACGCGGGCGTCGTCACACTGGGAGATGCCAAAGTGCCTTTTCCTCCTGCAAAGTGGATAGCCTCGAGGTCATCTTAGCTCTAAAGATCCAACACTGGTGTGAGGGATGAAATCCAGGAAGAAATCCTGGTGAGAAATCAAGTAGCCTCGACGCTCATGGAGAAATTAGACATCCATCAGGGGACTACCAAAGACTCGACTTGAGGCATCTGAATGTTGTAAAGATACGTTTAGGGTGATCCCCTACTACATCTTCTTCCTCATGAGCTTGTTTGTCTCGTCCTGGATTCCAGCGCCGCTGTGGCTGTGGTCGTAAGGGTACCTACTGACGGGTCCTTGGGTTCGGCGTCTCCGGTCGGTGGTGGTGACCTCTCCCTATAATGACCTCGATGACCCACACGTTGCAACCAAAGAAGGTGAATCTTGTCATCCAGGTTGGGTGGACGAGTTCTAGGGCCAACGACAATAAGGGGATGGGTTCTTCAGAAGTCCAGCATAGACCTAAAAGCCTCGGGACTCTGCCTCAGGACTCCTCTGCGAACTGAGTAGTTCCTGATATACACTACCCTTCCTCTAGTCATTGGTTGTTGTCATAGTGACAAGATCAATGGGAGCTTCAGAGCTCCATGGCGGCACCTCAGATCCTTGACGGGGAGGTGAGGATACACATATGAAGGCCGACTTCTTCCTCCACAGAAACATGAGGTGGGAGACTCTTCGTTCTCAGATTAGTAACCTTCATGATAGGGCCACATGAACTGCTGCTGGAATGGTGGTAGACCACAGAAGTGTAGATGTGCGTGGCCAGAGTGACAAGTCAGAAGGAAAATAGAAAGTATCTTGGCACACCAAGGACAAGGAAGATGGTATGAAGCTTGGTATACTGCCATGACAGGAGATGATATCTGGGCCTGCGATAGACGAGGGAGAAGACAGGGTTGAGGACTGCAGTTTTTCAATACCCTAGGTCTCCAACGTCAAGTGAGGGTTCAATGTGCTCCATTGATTTGTAGATCATAGTTTTCCAACGCAAATTCCCTTTGATTGACCCCAACCTTCATCGGATCTAAAGACACCTCAGCTTGGGTTCCATTGATTCATTCTCAAAGGGTGAGAACGAGATCCCTATTTTGAATATACTAAAATGGTTCATATTAAAAAATAAATACATCTCTTATTCCTTAATGCCAATGCGAGCTTGGTCGTGTGACATGGTTTTTCACATGCCATAATATCTTAAATAAGAGATGACTAAGGTTTTGAAGAACATTAAAACAAAACATTAATAACTTCATACTCTAGTACTTTCTTGGACACATTCCAAATAAAAAGAAATTTGAACCATTGGGTTTTCAGCACTCAAGGCCTCTGGTTACTAAATTTGAAACCAAACCTTGTAATATTTGTTCCTATAGCATAGTTCCTCAAATAACTTCATTAATATAAACGTAAACCCTGAATACACATCTATCAGTCATCAAAAGTATTTCCAATAACACTTTGGGTCAAAAGAGTCCACGATTGAATCATGATATCCTCAATTTGGGTCAAGTTTGTATAAGTATGTATATATATATATATATATATATATATATATATATATATATATATATATATATATATATATATATATAAATATAAATTCATCACCTCTTATTGATGTCAAACTCCTAAAATCAGGGTCATCACAAATTCACACTCCCAAAAAACTAAGATTATTAGATGTCAGACTGAGATATACATGATCCAAGAATCTCCTAGAATTTGGAGCTAGGTAGGTGATAAAAGCCATGTATCTAGGACTTAATACAAAGTAGAAGCTCGTGGTGGGGAAACTCAACTGACGAGGACAGTATGAAAGCTTCTGAGCTTCAGAACCTCAATTATGAGAAACGAAGAAGGTCACTTAGAAATCATCCTTCTTAGAATCTCAATGGATTTTATAGTGTCTTTGAGGTGTTAGTGGAGACATGGGGGGAGACCGAAAGGAATTTTTCCTATCACCTGACATGGTTGAGAAGATCTAAGACACAAATCTTATGATCATGGTTGTAGGTCTATGGTTTTAAGGAGTAGGTCAGTGATGTCCATCCAGTTGATGATTTTAATATCATCAAATTGGTGAATTTGAATTATGTAAATATAAGGCTCAAATTGATAAGTAAATTCCTAATTTCATTATTGATGGAATAATAAAGTTATCTTTGTGGCATGGGTTCAATCCATGACCCATGTGAGGCCCATGAGACTACTTGCTTTGCAAATAAGTCCTTTTGGAACAAGTTTAAGATATAAGAGATTTGGTACATAAATAAATAATAATGACTTTGCAATTTGTTAGATAACTAAAATATGAGAAAATAAGCAAGTTTCCAAAAGATTCTAAGATCATTTGTAATTCAGATATTAATGGAAGCAATTAGCTAACCATGTCTTGGAAAACAAGTTTGAGGCATCAACTAATGATAATTCATTCTAGTATTTGGAACATATAAAGATAAAAAGGAAGCCAGGATATTTCTATAATTTGAGATAAAAGGACTTTACATATGATGTGAGAAACTAATTTAAGGGAATACATAAACAAAAAGTTTTGCCTGATAAAAATATCCCAATAAATCATAGAATAATAGATATAAGTTTAGAAAGATATTATTTTGTTTCCATTCAAGTTTCATAAAGGATGCTCCTAGTAGCCTATGGAAAATCAAGAAGGAAGAGGGTCTTTCTTGTAATAATTAAATATTGTTTTCCTTGATTGAAGAAAGAGAAAAGGGTATCTAGAAAGATCCCTTTGTTACCAAACATGGCTTAATATGAGGAAAATGATGAAAGTATCTAATTTTGGAACCAATTGGAGTAAATATGAGAGAGATACAAATTACTTAATTTCCACAATCAAGGTTTACAACAGGGTCCATAGGATACCAAATAGGGAGATAAGTATTTTTTTGCCCATGATAAATGCCCAAGATAATTTATGAGATTGATAATCCAAATATAGGATTATGGAGAAAATCCAAGAAGCTCTATGTATTTTGTGGCAAAGACAATTTTAGTTGGTAATTATGTTTCTTTTCCTTTGAAACTAAGTTTAAGTTAAATATAGGAATAATGAAGAAGTTTTACTTTACCTAATGGAAGGTAATAATATGAATAGAGTTTTTCTAAAATAATTGTATGAGGGGTGGTTTTTTTATATGTGACTTTTGGGTCTACAAAGTAAAAGATATGAGTGTGTTATTATAAGGACAAGAGGGAGGAATTTAGTATTACTTTGCTAGCACGATGCCTTTCCAATTTCATAAGGAAACTCTATGGAAACTGACCCATCAATCTCCAACCCTTATGCTATATAAGAAGTGGTACAAAGAGAAGATGGACTACCCCAATACCCTCCTTTCTTGATGTGCATCCTTCCATAGTAGTGCGGTAGTAAATCTCTCTCACTTCATCATAGCAATGCTCTTCCTCATCGATGATGTATCTCGTAACATGGTGCTTGCCATAATGACATAGGATTCAAGGATCTTTTGAAGTACTTTGCCCCGCATCCCTTTCGTTCTGAGTCTCCATGGAAGAGTCTGGAACATCACCCCATGTTTGAGGTATAGGTTCTTATTTTCTTTAATTTGTATAAATTTCTACAATTATCCAAATATAGTAAAATTATGTACCAAACTGATCGAGAGAATGAGTAGAATCAAAATAAAAGAGTACCATGATCTGGTCTAATCCTAATTCCAAAGGTAGGGTTAATACATGTTTAAGTGGTGATTACATACATGGAAAGTCTACATCTAATAATTAACATGTTGAGTATATAAAAATGTTTACTTTGAGTATAAATTGATATTGTTCATTCAAATGAGAATATATGTCCTTGATATAGTTTGGATAATAATGTTCACAATTTAAGGTTATGAAGCACAAATATGATGATTTAAGGTTTTGAAATGGAAAATCATTACTTTCTATAATATGAATGCACTCTAGGTGGTCATAATGAAATAATATGATAGATCTGATAATTAGGATTTCACCTAAGTCTAATATGGGTTTACAACTCTAAAGAATTAAGGAACAATACAATTAGGGTTTGTCCCTTTATTCCTTATCTAAACTTGAGATGACTCTATATCATAGATTAGGACCCGAGTATGTTTTAATTTGATTAATATGATCATGACACTTTAGAATATAGGGTTTGGAGGTAGAAGATGGTAGAAATGGAGTGGAACTAGTTAGAAATGAGTCTGAATAGGACTACATGGTGCCTTCAATGCTTGGAGTGCCTAACCTCCAGATCCTAGCCATAATAAATGATTATATAGTAACTTAAGAATCTTAGAGTAAAGTAGGGGGAAATGGGTAAGATGATAGATAAGAAGTGGTAGGGTTTGGGTGGCAACACGACCATTATGGGAAGAATAGATGTGTTGGTGGAGTGGTGAAATAGGCATGCTGAAAAGGAACGATCGTGATGGATGTGGGAAAATCACATATTAAAAATAAAGATTTGGAGGTTGGTAGGCTCAACCGTGTTGGATAGCAACACTATGGTGGGTGGATTGGGCGAGGGTCATTTTACTGAGTGTTGGTGTTGTTGGAACAGGAAACACATTCGTTCTAGCTACGCCGACTGTGTTGGGTTCTTCTTTTCAAGATCATGTTTGACAACGCGACTATGTTGGTGAACATATCAGAGATGCTTCTTCACGGGAATTTAGATATAATTTTGGCACGAGTATCACGCCTATCCATGGTATATGGCCATGTTGGGGGTCTTTTAGTGCACTTTCATCATCTTTTTGTCTATCCATGGAGGCTTTATCTTGACTCTTGGCCACTAGAGGTAAGTTGGAGAAGATCTTGGGCTCTCTTTAGAATACTCCAAGGGTAGATAAACCCCTAGATCATACTCCTTCTCTCCCTTCATTCAAAGTGAGGTCAGGGTACCTACAAAAATGCAAAGAACTTCCATAAGTGCATTTGAAATTAATACACTTACTGAGGGAAACAATATACATCCAAAAATGTTTTGTTGTAATTGAAGAGTAAAATGACACAAGATGAGGTCTTGAATGAGAGTGCACCACCACCTAAAACTTAAAACATACTTGTCATCAAGTATGCTCCAACTCAATCTCTATTCCAAGAAATGACTAATGCATTGAAATAATAACATATTGACTAGATGGGCTCAATGATGACTAATACATGTATTTCACTTATTTTCTCTCCTCTTTCACAAGATAATTGTGATCAAAGAAGTGAGCCTACAAACCTCAAATATAGGACATACATACATGACTGACCTAAATCGCGCGTCCAAAAGTAGTGGATTTGAAGTAGTCAGACTTTTAAATAACCCGACTCTTAGCCCCCCGCAACGATAACGACATCTGAACTAGTGATCGGGGTCGAACCACAGGGACAAGGGTGGTCGTGCTAAGAATGCGGAATCAACACTCTACACTCTGGTAAAAGAAGGGTAAGAAAATGTTCCCATGGGAACAATAGATCAAGAATGGTAAAACAAAAGAATAAAAGGAAACAAAATGCCACAAGAAAGCGTTATAAAGAAAAAGCTATCTCCAACTGGAGTTACAAGGAAGATTTAAGCTTTTGGCATTTCATCAATTTTTAGGAGTTTTGTGCAACGGAACCTGAGGAGATAACACTATTCCCTAGGTAAGTAATGAAGGAAGAAAACTTAGGCATAACAAGCGGCAACATGAAACATCCAATACCCCTTCTCTCAAAGAGGGTACCTCCAACTAAGCACCAACACCCTCTCTCAAAGGTAGTGGATTTGGGTTGGAGTGGAAAGATAACTAGAGCAACTCCGACCCTGGGTACTCTCATACTCCCTGATCAGACCAAACGCTAGAGTTACAACACCTCTCTCGAGGGAGTTGAAATGGGGAACACGATTCTATAGCTAGTCACAACATGATCCAAGTATACAAGCTAGAGTTCAGATGCTAAAAAAAGTAATCATCCCATAAAAGGGGGTCAAACACATAACAATATATGTATTAAAACTCCACTAATTCCATTAGCATGAGTATTGTATAAAAGGGTTTTAGTTACATTGCATAATAAATGAAAGTAAATGACTGTAAAAAGGGAAGATAGGTATCGCCTCCTTGATATAGGAGGGTGATATATAGTAGCATACCCCTAAGGTGTCTCTAACCCAATACCAGGCGGGAGCTCTGACTGACATGCCCGTGTCGGGTTGCCATCCCCTCTCGGGCGACAAGCAGTGACGGGTAGGCATAACGGCCAAGGCTCACTACCCGATACGGCTGTATCGGGGTACCACCCTCTTGGGTGGCATGCCGTAATGGGAAATCCGTATTGAGCTCAGTATCGTGTCAAGTTAAAGATAGCTTAGGTTCTCAGGTTCCTTGTATCGAGTGTTGGGGCGAGCTATCTCGGGCAAGAGCCCATCTAGGAACTCGACACATCGGGTGGCCCTTCTTGGTCGTATTGGGCTGCTGCGGCTACCGGGATGGGTTCTAAGTGAACCACTCCCGCCCCTCTCAGGTAGGGGGTGTGTTCACCTAGTATCTCCCGACACGCCCTTGGAACGCGTCACACCAGCTTCTGAAGCTTTCCAAGGTTAGTTTTTGCTAGGGTTCTGACCCGTCCCATCGAAGTCCTGTAGTTGCTATTTATAGGCAGCGGTTGGAAGAAGTTGCGGTTCTCTGGGCACCACGTGTCCTCCATCGGCTCCATTAGTGCGACTTCAGGGATGATCGACATGCGTGTCTCCCGGCACAACGGGTGCCGGGTTGCAAGCGTGCTGGGTAGTCGTGACGGGTGGGCGCCTGCCGGTGGGTGGCTCGTATCGTGCGACACACTACATCATGAGAGTAGTCATGGCGGGTACAACTCCCTGTCGAGTAAGCGGCATATCGCCCGACGGGGTCTTCTTGTGCGACACACTCGTGTCGTGTGACAACTATATCGGGCTGCTGCATGATACATAATGAGTGTGTCGGCCAACCGATAGGGGGCCGATGTAGGTAAACGTCGTTCATGGGCCGGGACGGGCCTTTTTGGTGGAAAGACAAGGAAAAATTATGCAAAGGGATGCAAAAATTGGTCAGAGCGTAGCGCAGTTTAGTTTTGTTCAAAACATAACAAAATTGATAGGAAAAATAGTTTAGAGGGCATTTTGACAACAAAATATAGGCCATAAATAACCCCAAAAGGGTGTTATCAACTCCCCCAAACTTGGAATTTTGATTGTCCCCAATCAAACTGTACATATTTTAAGGCTTTGTTTTGCGATACTTCTTCAGAACCCCACATAGTCTTCAGACAAGGGGTTTGAGCGAGTAATAACATGTCTTAATGAAAATTTTTGTCTGACAATGAACAACGGACTTTATTTTTCCTACCTTATTTATGCAAAAATTCTCTCTTCAGCTTTGTCGAGACTTAGGTGCATGATTCTGAAGTTAGCTTTCACACCAAACAACTTTTGGGAATAGAAAGTTGGGTTTTTGGGTAGGCTTATGACTTTTTGGGTTTTTCTTTTTTCCCATCAGTCCATCCAGGTACGGGTCTGTTAACGGGTGAGTGGTCCCTGCAGTCCAATCCAGTTAGCTTTAGAGCAGTGATTTCACATCCTACGTACCACTGCCCCGGATCTACCATGCCTAAAGATGGGTACTTTTGAAAAAACAAGTGTGTGTATATATATATATATATATATGGCACAACTCTCATGCTTTTATTTACTCTCATAAGGCTTTTCTCTATTTTTGGGATTTTTGATGGGTAGGGAAAAAAAAGCAAGTTGTTTTTTGGGCAACTTTTTCCTTCACATACACATCTCTTAGCTGTTGCGAGATTATTTTTCGAAATTGGCGTAGAAAAATTATAGCCTTTTGTCATTTGAAACTGCAATTTCAGAAAAACATAACAAAAACCTGCACCACCTTAGACACAGAGAAAATGAGTTGGGAGAAGTTGTATTAGATTTTTACTATAGAGTGTCTTTGTACAATTGTATAGAGGCAAGGGGTTGTATATGCACTATATTGTATCAGACTTGTATATGTATATATACACAGAGTATGTTACAAAGAAAGAAGAGAGACAAAATGCAAAATGGGAGAAATTTTATACCTCCCTCACTGATATATAGTACCCCCCAAACTTATCCCACACTCTGTCCCAGAGTAGTGAGAAAAGATAAGGTGAGGTAGTGATAAGTCAGTGAGGGCTAGCTGGTGAGCGCGCCTCCGTCAGATATAAGCTCCCACACATATTCTCCACGTTTGCTGTGATAGTCGATGTGGTGGAGCTTGTCAGGCATTTGTTGTACGTCACCGAGCTAGAGACCCATTCTAGCATGAAAATGCCACAATCATTGGATAGAGGAACTTGTTATGGACCGTTGTGGCAGAATTGAAGCTCGTTCCATTTGCTCTCTGCCGTCTCCAAGAATGGCTGGAGCAGCGTTGCCACCTCCGTATAGTATTTCCTTACTAAGTGATCGAGGGATGTCAATGCTGTCAATGTACACTGCACTAGATGATCTTTGTTTCTATCTGAGCTGTTGTAGAAAATTCCTACTTGATGGCGAGTGTACATCGTCAGGAGCATCCAATGGTTGTCGTATAGGATAGGCAAGAAGATGACACATGGCATTCTACTCTGTATCTCTGCCAGAAAAGATTGTTTTGCTCCTGGCTCATCGGCAAGGTAGGTGTCATTGAACAACATTGGATGGGCTATGTATGTGTGTTCAAACTTTCTTTGTAGTATCTGGATGTAGGCGGCCACCACTGATATTGCCAAACATCCTCCTTCTTTCACCATGTCCCTTAAATTGTCAACTGGGACTATGACACTGTCTGCCTCATAGATGACGTCTGTGGGGGTAGAGTCAGCTAACTTCTAGAGGATCTCGTTTACCTATTCCTGTGTTAGTGTAGAGCATGAGGAACGGTCGAAGTTGCTGATCATTTCTTCTGAAGCATCAGGTGAAGTGGGGCCTTCTTTTGAAAGTATTTCTTCTAGAACGTCCATCCGCTTGCTTGCCCCGTAAATGTCTGTGGTGATCTCAGCCTCTTCCTCAGGAGGGTTGTTGGGTTGGGAGGATTCAACTTCATAATCACTATCCAACATCTCTTCTGGGATGCCTGTGTCTCGGAAATAGCACTTGTCCTTGATCAACATTAGCGCGTAGACACTCCTGAGCTGATAGAAGTTCTGGTTGTTGAGTTGCCTTATGAATTCAAAGACATGAAGCAACTCTATGGTACGGAGGACTATAAATGCATTGTTTTCCGCTTCCCACTTCTTCTTGGACGGGGAAGTCCCCGATGCTGAAGAAATTCCAAACGCCAGAGTGGCATTGGATTCCATATTTGATCACTCGGAGAAGACGTAGCGGAAGGAGCCTCAAGATCTTGTCTTCGGGGCGTACGAACATGTGTCCTGAGCGTGGAATCTCCTCGTTGCAGCAGTTGAGAAGTTGGACGTCATGATGCTGGGGTCTGCCACGCACAAGAACCAATTCTTTCTGTGCTTGTAAGGGGCCAACACCAGGTTTGTGTTGTGGTCTTCAATATGCTTCAGCATGTTGGCCACTTGCACAGAATCGTACGACCCCATCATCAGTCTTCTTACGAAGGTCGAGGTGGAAATGTAGATTGTTTGTTGGCCTGTACTGGTGCTGAGATTCTCGAGTATAGTGCCTTCCAGGACCCTGAACAGCTTCTTGGAGACGATGGCTGGCGAGCGGAATATGCTCCTCAGCTCCCCTCGTCATGTGGAGAAGTACCCATCACTCCAGACGATGCCTTCTTCATCATCTTGTGACCTCAGGACCTTGTTTATCAGTTTTTGGTCTCTAATCGTCAAGTATCTGATGGCTTTCCTTTCAAAATTTGCCATCTCGAAGGAAGGGATCTTCAACGGCACATAAAATGCATCTGTCGTCGAATTCCTTCTTCTAGGGGGGTGTCTGTCATTAACACAGTAGTTGTCCCCCCTTTCTCCCTCTGATTCTTCATAAGAGTCCTCCCCAACGCTGATCGATTCGTCGTTGTCTTCAGCTTCATCCAGGGAGGCTGAGGGAGAAACTTCTTCCATGCAGTGGGAGCTCGCCTTTCCTGTTGGAGCCCCATCGGCTGTCTTATACATCGGCCCTTCCTCGGGCATTGTGGATGGCCTGCTGGAGGAGGAAGGGGATGACGTCCCAAAGGAGGATGCTGATGAGGAGGGCTGGGAACCTAAGCTAGGAGGTGATGGAGACCTCCTTGGCTGTCTTGAATGTGGATGGTCGTCACTCCTGTTCAGCCTTTCCTCAACGGCATCAAGGCATTGGAGCACTAGCTGTAGTGTTGCGTCTAGTGTCTCTAGTTGGCCGGGAAGGCCAACTAGAGCTAGCAGTTACCGCTCATGTTCACTGAGCCTCTGCTGGAAAATAGAAAATTTGCGGGTAAGGGAAGAAAAGGTAATTGAGTGGTTGCTCATTACCTCCCATAGATGGTGAAACTCTTGACCAAGGATTTCCCCCAAAGACGGAGGTGTTGCGTCAGATCACCCTCTCGATCTCGTGATGCTCCTTGTACGTGAAGGTCGGACCAATGACTGCTCGACTTCATGTGGGCCCGAGCCCATCTATACCGTCCATGAGGGCGTCGCTTCAGGGTGAGGCGTTGGCACCTTCGTGGATGCCTCTGCCTCGCCTGTCAGTGTTGGTAGAAAAGGGCGCGAGGTGGGTGGCCGTTGTTTTATCATCTGGTTGTCGGCGATCTCCTCCACGGCTATCATCGGCGATGTTGGCGGCGACATCAGCTATGCAGCCCTGAGCTCCATCTCGAGGAGCTCAGCGAATGCCCCATTGCTGGTGTATGGCTGTACCATCTCCTCCGCCTTTGAAGGTGCAACAGAAGCTTCAGGAACTACGACTGTCTCTACCGCGACAGCTTCCCTCAGGGCTATTATCGTTGTCTCAACCCCAGTTGTCTCACTGACCTCCATGATCACCATTACTACTTCTACATCCACGGTAGTTGTTGTTGTGGTGACCGTGGTTGGGATAGGAGTAGCGACGACATCTTTATTAGGGGTTGCTGCTGGTTGCGCGAGGGCGGTGGGTGGCTCGGGAGGGACTGTGGAAGATTTTTCCTACCATGCATCGAGAGGGATTGACCCTCCTGTTGTAGCCACACTTTCTTGTATTATGGTGGAGGCAGTGTAAGCAGCTTCAACCTCCAATGATTTGACTTCTGCTTCGGTGAAGACCATCTTTTCTACATCATAGTTGATGTAGAACGAGAGGGGTAGATGTTTGGAAGTTCTTGCAAACTTGTAGAAGTAGCATCTGCCCTCCTTCTTGATAATTTTTTCTCATTGCAAGAACTTCATGTCGATCCTGTCATCACCTCTTATTCTTAACAGGTTGTGCAGCTCCCTTGGGTACCCCAACCCTGCCGCGATCAGATTGACGACGCCACCCATGCTATACTCCTTGGTGGCATCCTTTATGGGGTAAAGCCTGTTCAGCAAGAAGCATACCAAATTGACAACCTTGCCCTCCATCATGTACCACATGAGATGGAGTTCTTCGGTGTAGATGTTGCTTGTCTCGTACTTGCTAAAGAGGATACAAGCCACTATCTTGTGGATGATCCTCCAGAAGTAGGAGTGGATGGCCGCCACTTTGCTTCCTGGCTTGTAGTTTGATTTGCCGGTTAGTTTCTTCCAGACACAGACCGGGTTGAAGCCATCACCCTCTCCAAGCCTGGCGCCGTTGTTCAGTATCTCCATCTCAGCTTCTGAGGAAGAGAATATCTTGTTGAGCAGCTTTTATCAGATCTCGTGCTCAGCATTGTATAACCGGCCCTGTAGTCGGTCTGCTCCTCTGAATCTCTCCACTTCCTCCGGCTTGTTCTGGACTTGCAGGAGGGAGGACACGAACTCCTTTGTGAGCTCAGTATATGATCTAGATAGGCTGAAGCATATTGTCTTCAGCCCTACAACCCCCAAGACGTTGTCCAGTCTATTGAAGATACCGAGGTGGTGGAAGGATGGCTGGTGGGTGAATCAGATTGGCCGGTAGATCTTGACCGCCAACTCTGTGTATCTTTATTGATGCTCTTCATTCCTGGGCACGAACCGTCCTGGAGAGTGAGCCAGAGGTTCTGCTACCATTGAAGGGGCTGCCACTGCTTCTGTCCTTGGCCGCTTTTCAGCCCCATATGTCCCCGCTGAGTCGGGGTTCGGGTGCTTCTGCCCAGCTGTAGTGGCTTCTGCAGTGGCCTCGGGGTTGATCCTCCGGTCGTGCTTATCTACTTGGACGACTGTCTGCTTTGTGCGGGCCATTTATGTAAATATCAAACAAAAGTATGTTAAGTAATATTATTGTTGAATGGGTCACCTTGTCTGATATCGGGCGGTAAGGTTGTGTCGCCCAACACAAGGAAGGTGATATCTTGAAAAACCGAAATAGGTTAAGACTACACCAAGCCATTCATAAGCATGTCGATATCAGACAGGGATAAATCAGTCTTATCACCTGATAGGGGTTTGGCCAATATGATGTCCGATATCGTGCATCGTTAACAAAATGGGACCTGCCCGATAAGGTTGCACGGTATGGCCCTCGCACGATACACGTGTCGCCCGATATAAGATCAGAGGTCAATATGGCTATAGGCATCAGAACTCAAAACTTATCGTGCAATAGGGGTGGTATGGTAAAACAAAGATTTTCCTGATATGATCTCATGAGAAAAGGTGTCCCCCGATATAGATGACTCGAAAGGCGATACACACTAAAACCTTATTAAAAAAAATTGGGCGACAAGGGTCCTTCCTGATACCAGGTATCGGTCGGGTGCATGATAGATGTGTGTCACGTGACAAGCGTGCATCGTGCGATATGAAAAAGAACTCAAGTCTTGCACTCGACACGGGTATAATAAAAAGGTACGGGGTACGCTATGCCCGACACGAGTTACACAACACGATAGGCATGTCAGACTACTCACACGATACACATAATGGGTTATACCTCTATCATCTGAAGGTCGTGACGGGTGACACGGGAGTAGATGGAAAGCTGGCCGACATGAGAGTTGAAGCAAGAGAGTTGAATGCACGATACGGGAGTAGGCAGAAAGTAAATGCAAGTGCTAGATACAATTTACTGCAGTTACTATTTATAGCGACTGCTAGCAGGGGTAAATCAGGTAGAAACGAGGCACGCGTCATACAGAGAGACAAATCATTCCCGATGTGTGGTCTAATTCGTCACTTCAAGAGTCGATATGGCTTCTTAAGCACGCTTCGCGCCTCGCGGCTCGCTATCGCGCGATATATTGCTTGGCACAAGAATGCCTGCCTGATACGACCACCATTTGCGCAACACGGGGCTTCCTGCCTGATATTAGAGTGTTGTGCTGGTGTGTAAGCTCTGCCCGATATAAACAAAAAAGACAATTGCTAAAGAAGCAAGGTAGAAAAATGCTATGAAGAGCATTCTATAAAAAAATTTAAAAGGGAGTAAAACTTAGATCGAAAGTAGAGGTGAAAAATAGAGGTAAAGAGAGAATTGGTGGGTAAAACATCATTGGCAGGAAAAAAGACTCCCTGTCTCAGATAGTATTACCTATAGGAGCTTCATAAAACTAAACCGGTAGCCCATAAAACAAGAGAGTCTGTGCATGTGGCGCATGCACTGACTCGGGCCTTATTACAATAATAATGTTCGCAGTGTTTTTCAGAAAGGGAAATAACATCCTATTCTAAAAAAAGGAAAATTTTGGGCTGCCTCCCAAAGAACGCTATAGTTTCTGTCGTCAGCTCAACAGGCTTCAAGTCCTTCTATACGGATCCTTCTGCTTCTTGCAGCACTATTTCCGATCTTCGCACAAACACTTCATCTTCATAATATCTTTTGATGATGTGCCCATTCACTGGGAAGACATTCATTGGATCGTCTTTGTCGTATAGCTCCATCATCCCTGATGGATAGATCTTTGCCACGGTGAAGGGTCCAGACCACCTAGTTTGTAGCTTTCCTAGAAAAAGACGGATAGAGGATTTAAATAATAAAACTTTATCACCTTCACTCACGTCCTTTTTCTTTAGGTGGGCATCATGCCACACCTTTATTCTCTATTTGTAAATTTTGGCATTCTCATAAGCACTGTCTCAATTCTTCAAGTTCCTGGAGCTGAAGAAACCTTTTCTTCCCGGCTAGCTTCTGGTCCATATTGAGGCATTTTATTGCCAAGAACGCCTTATGCTCTAGTTTAAAGGGAAGATGGCAAGCTTTCCTATAAATCAAGAGGTAGGGTGTGGTTCCCAACAGCGTCTTGAAAGTTGTTCGATATGCCCATAAAGCTTCATCCAGCTTAGCTGACCAGACCTTGCGGGACTTGACTACTATCTTTTCTAAAATCTGCTTTATCTGCCGATTGGAGACCTCAACCTGCCCTGATGTTTGGGGATGATATGACATTATAACTTTGTGACAGATGCCATACTTCTGTGGCAGCGATTCAAATTGCCTTTCTACAAAGTGAGAGCCGCCATCGCTAATGACGGTCCTCGAAACTCCAAACCTTAGAAAGATGATCTTGGTAAAAAATTTGATTACTACCTTTGCATCACAATTCGTGGTAGAAATTGCTTCCACCCACTTGGAGGACCTTAAAAGCAGTTTTTCCGCCACCCAAGTGTCCTCCATAAGGCGAGGAATGACATTCCCTTAGAATGTTTGGCACCTCTTCCTATGGAATACATCTTCGATATAGATTATCTGAGCACCTCTTAAAGAGTAGAGGATCATCCCAATAATAATGCTTTACATTTGAGAAGAGTTTCTTCTTTTGATTATACATTATTTATGGAGGTAACTCCCGACAACCAAGGTAATTGCAGATATCCACAAACCATGGTAGACTTGGCTCATCGGATCGAGCCATTAACAGGGCTTCGTCAGCATAGTTGTCGTTGATAGGCAACTTGTCTTCTTCATTGCAGATTATCCTTGAGAGATGGTCTGCAACTACATTTTCCTTGCCTTTCTTATCAATTATCTCATGATCAAATTCTTGGAGCAATAGAGCCCACCTTAGCAGCCTAGTCTTAGTGTCTTTCTTTTTCATCAGGTACCGTATTGCTCTGTGGTCGGTGTAAACCTTCACTTTAGTCCCAATTAAATAAGATCTGAACTTGTCAAAGGCGAAGAAAATTGATAGCATCTCTTTTTCTATTGTGGTGTAATTTACTTGTGCCTCATCTAGAGATTGGCTGGCATAGCAAATTACATGATGTTTCTTATCTTTTGTTTTCCCTAGGACAACCCCTACAACGAAGTCACTAGCATCGCACATTAACTCGAAGGGTAGCTCCCAATCCAGAGCTTGGAGAATAAGGGGTGTTACTAGGGCTTCCTTCAGCGTCTGGAAAGCCTTCAAACAATCATCAGAAAAAACGAACTCTGCATCCTTGACCAACAACTTTGAAAGCGCTTTTGATATTTTGGAGAAGTCTTTGATGAACCTTCTATAGTACCCAGCATGACTGAGAAAGCTTCGTACCCCTATCACAGACTTTGGTGGGGGTAGTCTGGAAATATCCTCAACCTTTCTTACATCCACTTCAATGCCTTTCTTGGATACTTTATAGCCCAACACTATGCCCTCTTGTACCATGAAATGGCACTTCTCACAGTTGAGAACTAGGTTCTTTTCTTCACAGTGCTGCATGACCAATGATAGGTTCTTCAAACAACCATCAAAGTCTTTCCCATAAATCAGAAAGTCATCCATAAAGACCTCTATGATATCTTCCAGAAAATCTGAGAACATTGAGATCATGCAACATTGGAATGTTGCTGGAGCGTTGCATAGTCCAAACGACATTCTTCAAAAAGCATACATACCATAAAGACAAGTGAACGTGGTCTTTTCCTGGTCATCCGGTAGGATAGGGACTTGGTAGAACCCGGAATAGCCATCTAAAAAGCAAAAATACTCATGATGTGCTAGTTTTCTAGCACTTAGTCGATGAAGGGAAGCAGGTAATGATCTTTCTTCATTGCTTGATTTAGCTTCCTGTAATCTATACACATTCTCCATCCGGTGATAGCACGGACAGCTACTTCATCACCCTTCTCACCTTTCACAACCGTCATACCCCCTTTCTTTGGTACAACATGAATGGGGCTTACCCAGTTGCTATCACTGATAGGGTAGATAATACCTGCATCTCTCAGCTTGATAACTTCCTTCTTTACAACCTCTTTCAACATATGGTTTAGCTTTCTTTGGGGTTGGACCAAAGGTTTGGCGGATTCTTCTAGATTTATGCAGTGCATGCACAAAGCAGGGTTAAGTCCCTTGATATCCTCTACTGAATAGCCTATAGCTTGTTTATGGAGCCTCAATTCCTTGAGAAGTCTTTCCAATTGTTCTTCAGTCAGACTGGCGTTAACTATAATGGGATTTCTTTCCTCTTGATCAAGAAACTCATACTTCAAACCTTCTGACAACTGTTTCAGCTCTGGTTTGGGCTTAGGTGCCTTCCCTTCTTCTAGTGCCATTTCTAGGGAAGCATATTTGACTGTCTCTATAACTTCCTCACCCTCACGCAGATCTTCTTCATTTTGATTTAGGTAATCGAGGATCTCAACAACCTCAGGATCTCCAGTTTCTGAATCATAATTGTTTAACGCCCTCATAAGAGGGTCTACAACTGCTGTCTCTTCTCTTATTTTTTCGCAGTATTGGTAGTAGCTATCCATGAAGTAAGTAGACTCTATCAAGGATGGTCCCTTCATGGCATCCTTCACTTTGAAATCAATTTGGTCGTTTCCAACTCTTAAAGTTATCCCTGTTGCCAAGAAATCAGTGCCCTCTCTATTGCCAAGAAAGGGTGTCCGAAATGATGGGGCACTTTGGGTCTTCAACAGTGTCAATGATAACAATGTCACATGGGATGAAGGACCTCCCTACACAAATCAGAACATCTTCAACTACCCCCACATGTCTTTTGAAGGAATGATCCGCCAACTCAATTCTCATGTTGGTTCTGACCAGGTCAGTCAGACCCAACTGTTGTGCGAGGCTTAAGGGCATAAGGCTTATGCTAGCCCCTAAGTCAGCTAGACCCTTCCTCTCGATGTTATCCCCTACAACAAAGGGTATATTGAAGGCTCCAGGGTCCTTTTCCTTTGTTGGTAAATCAGCTTTAACGAAGGCCGTAGACATACTGGCTAGGTGTACCGTTTTAATCCTTCCTCCACTTCTTTTCTTTGTGACCAAGTCCTTGAAAAACTTGGCATAAGTCGACATTTTTTCCAAGGCATCTAGAAATGGCACCTCGAGATGGAGCTTTTTCACTGACTCCATAAACCTTTCATATCTCTTCTTAAGATGTTCTTTTATAAGTTTGTGTGGGAAAGGCACTCTCAAAGAGTATTGAATCCTTTTTCCAAACAAGTTCTCCATAGGTTCTGGTTCTCTGACATAAGCTTGTTGGCTGCCTCCTTCAGCTGATTTTTCTGTAGCAACTCTGGGCTCTGGTTCTTCAGGTGTGGCTGATTCAAGGCATTCCACCATTTTTCCCGATCTTAAGACTGCCATCTTGGCAGATTCCGTGTTAAATGGTATCTTACCTGAAGGATTCTTCATCAACTCTGCCAGCTGAGCGAGCTGTTGGTCTATCTGGTATTGATGCGTTTGCATATCTGCCATCTGGACCTGCATAGTATTAAGTACACCAGAGTTTGATAGCACACTTTGCGCTAGCTAATTGTTTATAGTGTCTTGTCTCTTGACGAAGTCAAAAAGCTGACCCACTAAGTCTGGCTGGCTGTTGTTTTTCATCTGGCTTTGCCCTTGAGCTTGCACTTTCTCTTGACTCATGTTAGCTACTTGATGGGGTTGGAACTTTCCTTGGCCTTGGTCACTAGCTTTGTTTGTCTGAAAAAAGCTGGTCTTGACGTACTTCCCTTGTCCACTTCTCTTCTCAAAATTGGGTGGTTGCTTGGGTGGATTATTCAATTGATGCAAATTCTCTGCAGCATCCTTGTTGCCATAGCTAAAACCTAGGTGAACATGCCTCTTGAAATTGACATAAGAGACGTTCTCACCTTCCTCCTCTTCAGTTTTGCTATCGCTCGACTCTTCAAGTTGAGTATATACACAATTATCTATTTTGTGTCCTCCGTCACCACAGGTGACACACTTCATCACCTTCTCTAGCTGTTTCTTTCCCTTTCCTCCCAACTCTTTTAGCTGTCTGACATCAGTAGCTATTTTTTGTGACGTGATTGCCTCAAGAGCCTTGGATTCGATTGACGGGCCTTCATTTGTGGCTTTCTTAACATGTCCTATGTTGGTCCTGTCGTACTCAGTCCCGACTTGTAGTTCAGCCATGTTTTCAATGATCTTTTTAGACCTACTTGGCTTCTTCCCAAGAAAGTCACTTCCTACAGCTACATTTAGCGATAATCTTTCTTCAAGAGTCAGACCATTATAGAATGTTGTTATCAGGAAACCTTTCTTATAGTTTTGGTGAGGGCAGTCCCTCTGATACTCCTGGTATCTCTCCCAAGCTTCATGCAGGTTTTCTCCTAGCTTTTGGGTGAAAGATGTGATCTTCTGCCTGTTCCTGATGGTCTTCTCGGTAGGGTAGAACTTGTTTACGAAAGCATCTGCTATGGAATTCCATCCGTTCAGAGATTGATGTGGCAGTCCAAGGTACCATGACAGTGCCTTGTCCTCCAAGGAGAAAATGAAACCCTTACAGTAGATCACTTCTTGTGCACTCCCCTCATCTTGATGGTGTCACATATAGTTTTGAAAGCATCGAGGTGATGGTAGGGGTTGTCATTCTTGGAACTTCCTCTAAAGCTTTTATTTTGAATCATGGAGATCACAGATGGCTTCAACTCGAAGTTTACAACATCAAACCTTGGGATTACCAATGGGCATCTTGAGTTGTTGGCTTTCGTAGCTGCCAACTCCCGGAGAGTCTTTTCTTCTCCTTCAGAATCTTCATTGTCGCGGTCTCTACGATTCCTCTCTTAATTATGATGATTCCTTCTGTGCCTACGGCGATGATGACATCCCTTGTGATGATGATCATCCCCAGGTCGTTTGGATTTAGGTTCTTCTAGCTCTTCATGTAAATGATCATTATTGTAACAGTCGTTGTCCCCATGTGGAGGGGGGTGTGGTCCAACTCTAGCATTTCGCTCATCCTCGGAAAGAGGAGGTTCCACGCGAGGTGGCATGATGAACGATGTTCAACCGAACAGAGCGTTTCTTCCCTGAGTACTTGAATAGAACGTATGATCAAGTTAGAAAACTTGTGTTAATGAAACGAACTATTCTGTACACATTCAAGTCAGAAGACTAAAAGAAATTGTGCTATCAAGCTTATTACTAAGCTTGAAGCACGGGAGTGTAGTTAGTGGATTCGGGTTCATTAACAGTATCATTTTACCTAGTCCTCGAAAATGACGCCAAAAAGTTGACCAGACTAAATCGCGCATCCAAAAGGAGCGGATTTGAAGTAGTTAGACTTTTAAATATCCCGAATCTTAGGCCCCCACAACGATAACCGGGTTCGAAGTAGTGATCGGGGTCGAACCACAGGGACAATGGTGGTCGTGTTAAGAACACAGAATCAACACTCTACACTCTGGTAAAATAAGGGTAAGAAAATGTTCCCAAGGGAATGATAGATCAAGAACGGTAAAATAAAAGAATAAAAGGAAACAAAATGCCACAAGAAAGCATTATAAAGAAAAAGCTATCTCCAATTGGAGTTACAAGGAAGATTTAAGGTTTTCGCATTTCATCAATTTTTAGGAGTTTTGTGCAACAGAACCTGAGGAGATAACAGTATTCCCTAGGTAAGGAACGAAGGAAGAAAACTTATGAATAACAAGAAGCAATAGAAAACATCCAGTACCCCTTCTCTCAAAGAGGGTACCTCCAACTAAGCAACAACACCCTCTCCCAAAGGTAGTGGACTTGGTTTGGAGTGGAAAGATAACTAGAGAAACTCTGACCCTGGGTACTCTCGTACTCCCTGACCGGACCAAACGCTAGAGTTACAACACCTCTCTCGAGGGAGTTGAAATGGGAAACACGATTCGATAGCTAGTCAAAACATGATCCAAGCATACAAGCTAGAGTTCATATGCTAAAAAAAAGAAATCATCCCACAAAAGGGGGCCAAACACAGAACAATAGGTATTAAAACTCCACTAATTCCATTAGAATGAGTATTGTATAAAAGGGTTTTAGTTACATTGTGTAATAAATGAAAGTAAATGATTGTAAAAAGGGAAGATAGGCATCACCTCCTTGATATAGGAGGGTGATATACAACAGCAGACCCCTAAGGTGTCTCGAACCCGATACCGGGTGGGAGCTCTGATCGACATGCCCGTGTCAGGTTGCCAGCCCCTGTCGGGTGATAGGCAGTGACAGGCAGGCTTAACGACCAAGGCTCACTACCCGATACGGACGTATCGGGGTACCACCCTCTCGGGCGGCACGCTGTGATGGGAAATCCGTATCGAGCTCGACATCATGTCGGTTTAAAGATAGCTTAGGTTCTCGTGTTCCTTGTATCGGGTGTAGGGGCGAGCCGTCTCAGGCAAGAGCCCATCTAGGAACCTGGCACATTGGGTGGCCCTTCTTGGTCGTATCAGGCTACTGCAGCTGCCAGGACGGGTTCTAAGTGAACCACTCCCGCCCCTTTCGGGTAGGGGGTTTGCTCACCTAGTATTGCCCGACACACCCTTGGAACGCGTCACACCAGCTTCTGAAGCTTTCCAAGGTTAACTTTCGCTAGGGTTCTGACCCGTCCCATCGGAGTCCTGTAGCTGCTATTTATAGGCAGAGGTTGGAAGAAGTTGTGGTTCTCCGGGTGCCACGTGTCCTCCATCGGCTCCATTAGCGCGACTTCAGGGATGATCGACATGCGTGTCGCCCGGCACAGCGAGTGCCGGGTTGCAAGCGTGTCGGGTAGTCATGACGGGTGGGCGCCTACCGGTGGATGGCTCATATTGCGTGACACGCTACATCGGGAGAGTAGTCGTGGTGGGTGCAGCTCCCTGTCGGGTAAGCGGCGTATCTCCCAGTGGGGTCTTCTTGTGTGACACACCCATGTCACACGACAGCTGTATCAGGTAGCTGCGCGAGCGACAGGTAATGAGTGTGTCGGCCGACTGGTAGGGGGGTCGATGTAGGTAAACGCCGTTCATGGGCCGGGACGGGCCTTTTTGGTGGAAAGACAAGGAAAAACTCTGCAAAAGGATGCAAAAATTGGTCATAGCGTAGCGCAGTTTAGTTTTGTTCAAAACATAACAAAATTGATAGGAAAAATAGTTTAGAGGGAATTTTTGACAACAAAATATAGGCCATAAATAACCCCAAAAAGGGTGTTATCAATACACAATCAATCCATATGTTTCTTATATATAACAAGTAAATTGTATCATGATGATGACTATCAAGATGACTAGGAGTGTTTTTTTATCTTCATGCATTCAGTCTCACATCTCAAACCACTATAGGTGACCCACATGTCATTGTAAAGGATGAAATGATCCAGGTTTGATGTTTCCTATCTCTATTGGCATTCAATTTGAAGATGGGGGTTGTGGTAAGATGTTCTGGGATTATGTTCAACATTTCAACAAAAAGAAATTGATGAAATAGATTTGTGTTGTTTGTTGGTTTCAGATGAACAACACAAATCTCTTTTGTTGTCTATTGATTTTAGAGGATCCAACATCACAGAGTGATATCACAGATTGAAGCAATGAAAAAGTGGGATTTGGAGGTTGGACAAAATGGCTGTACAGCGCAACGTGGCCATTTTGAAGGTTGGGTAGTACAACCATTTTGACTGATAAGGATAGTTGTGTTGTCAGTCTTTAAAAAAAAAGGAAAATAATGATCTACATCGTTAGTTTTTTTAAACAACTGCCATCACATGTGTTTTTCTTTTTTAAAGTAGGTCTACAGATCTGCTATATGGGTGTTCAACAGGATGCAAAACCTATAGTTCATTAGAAATACATGTTCCATCCCGTGTTCAAGTTAAGAATATGAAAAATACCTACAAAACCTACAATAACAGACACATACAAATAGTCCACATCCACAATTCATGGACACACATGCATTTCTAATCTCATCAACACTTGGTTTCTTTCTCAGTCCATTCTCATGCACTTACATAATTCAGAAAACACACATGCAATTCCATTCTCCAAATCACATTCTCATCACTTGTACAAATGTAATTCTCATTGTATCTGTTCCTCTTCACATTTATTTGCACACATGCATATATACACACATAAATCACATATGTACCAACAATTCACTTGCATTAACTTTAAAATTACAAAAAATCATAACCATCACATGTATATAGAAAAAATGACATCAAAGTTTAGAAAAACTCATATTAATGCAAAGTTTACTTCTTTAATAAAGTACTATGCCCACACTTCTTTCCCTTGTTTTGTATAGGGCTCTATTGTGTCAAACAACTACAAAGAGAATGAAAAAAAATTAAAGAGTTTGATTGATTTTTTCATATTATCAAATGAGAATATTTACTTATGATAATCAAGACTATATATAACCTTATGTATACAATGGATGCCAAGTGATGTTTGTTCAACAATCAAGGTCCATAATCTACATCATGTAATATTCACATGCCCAATTATTATCTTGTATAAGGCACTATAAATTTATAATCATGTGAAATGTTAATAAATAAATGTTAATAAATAAATGTAAAAAATACCTCAATATTCTTCCAAGTTAATAATTTCTATTTTTATTTACCTTTACTCCAACTCTTTTGAATGCTTTTATACCCCTATAAGTTAAAGTAATATATATAATTAAAATAATAAATAGTCATGTAATGATGCAGAGACATATATTTGTTTACTTAAGCTACTGATGTCATTTTCATTTTGTGTCCTATACCCCATATTTTGCTAGTTGGAGGATCTAGATAATACATATATAGCATTTTGAGAACAATTACCAACAACTCTCAATGCTTATTACTAAGTGAAAAGAAGGCAAATACATGAAAATTCAAAGTCCACAATGAAATGTAATTCATAAGTCAAAATTATAAGCAAAGTGCCCAAAACTTACCCAACATTGAAAGGAGATATAATCACACTCTTTACCATAATAACAAAATATTTAAGTGTGGTAGAGCAATAATCACTAACATATGTTGGGTCTTTATCTACAGGGCTAATCAATTATGGGACTAGAAATACCATATTAGTTAATGTGAACTATCCACACACTATATATAAGTAGTTGAAAAACATATATGTACAGAGGAATATATAATTAAAATGGTACCCATGTTTTTCCTTAATCACCAAGACTTGAATAGTATTAACATTTGTATTTTACCAACTAAAGGTATAGGCCTATAGTGTCAATTTTCTATGGAAACCAACATTAAGAAAAGTGACACTAGAGGTCATAAATGTACTAGTGGATCTCCTAATAACAAGACAGGGAACCCCAAAAATCCTCCCCCAAATGGGGTTTTTGGTGAATTTGTTCATGATGATTGTGGTACATATGGTTGATGTCATGATTAACCTTCCATTGATCCAACTACATGGCCTATTGTATCTTCTAAATACCCTCCAATTGTGCTAGTATGGTGTACATTTCATAGACATTCACTATGGGTTGTTGCACATCAAAAGTATCCTCTCTCTATCTTGTGTGGTGTGGTTGCTGATGAACATGTCACTACTCCTGGACATGAGTCTCTCCTCCCCCCTTTGGTAAGTCCATTGGTGGTTCCCTAATCTCCTCTCTAGGATTTTATCTTTCCCAGTTTGTAAGTACTGCTATGAAATCATCCATTGGCCCTATACTATCAAGAAGAATAGTGGAATGATAGGGTAGCTCTAAAATGACGCTGGGATATCCAATGTTATGTTATAAATGATCTCATTTGGGACCACTCAAGGTAGTTCAAATCAACCTACTTTCTCCCTTTAGCTTTGGCTATATAAAAATATACAGATAGAGCAATAATAGTGATCACCCCTCCCAAGATTAAAGGATTCTTTCTCTTAGAGGGGATTGTCTTCAGATGGTCTATCATTATTTCCCCTTTTGTCATGTTTATTACTCACCATTGAGATTATCACTAAGAGATCGTTTGAGAGTAGTAGCCTTGATTATCATTTTTTTAGGAAAGGTTATGTCATATATTAATATCACAT
Source organism: Alisma plantago-aquatica (assembly GCA_963693085.1). Taxonomy (NCBI): domain Eukaryota; kingdom Viridiplantae; phylum Streptophyta; class Magnoliopsida; order Alismatales; family Alismataceae; genus Alisma; species Alisma plantago-aquatica. Next base: position 996,129,634 of record OY856412.1, read on the forward strand.
CAAAGCAAGAAAAAACCTACTTATGTGAGAATCTTACAGGATGTTGAAAATAACGTAGACTAGAAATAAACTGAAAAACATGCAAGCCTATATAAGATAAAAACAATGTTTTGTTTTTGTGGGGGAGGCACCCCTTAACATGCCTCTAGATGATATAACAAAGATACTCCCAAGTTTGTTTTAAAAGCTTCCGCCCGAGAAAGGAATCACAGTTGTTGCTGAACTATACTTACACCTGTTTCATCGTCAACCATAGCTTTGAGACCACACAGAAATTTTGCTTCAGATTCTCCTTCATCAGATTCATCATGTCCGCCTTCAACTTTATTCCCTGCATTTTGTTAGAATATAAAGATCTGCATCTATTTGTGTTATAATATTTTGTTCCAGATTTTTTTTTGTTGAAAATTATGTTGCTTCTTTCTTTCCAGAGATTCCAAGCAATTGTGGTGAAAATATCACTACTTTTGAAATTTTTGTAGTTTCTTTTTGGTGTGACTTGTAAGGGGAAAGTAGCTTCCTTGAGGTCAGGAAGGCAGTTTCGTGAGAAATGTGCAAAGATAATTTGTGAGAAGAAACACTTGAAGAAGATGTGATCAATTGAGTCACTATTTTTTTCGCAAAGTGTGCATCTGAATGGGCCAATAAAACCCCTTTTTGTAATGTTTTCGCCTGTGAGAAGTTTGTTTTCTAGTAAAAGCCAAAGGAATGTTTTATATTTTTGTGGCCATTTTTTTTTTCCAGATTTTTGTAGTTGATGGGGACAGACCTCTGTAGGATAGATAGGTGTAGGCTTGTTTAACCGAGTATATGCTGCCCCATTTCCAAGTAATGGAATTAGAGGTGTTGTTTTCCAAGGAGAAAGTTAGATTTCTGTAGTCGTTTTGGCTAATCTGGTTTTGAATGCATCTTTTAAGGGAATTTGATCTGTTGCTGGTGATAAGGGGTAGAGCTTCTTTTATCTTCATGTTGAGTAGTCTATTTGGAATGGTCCAATTTGGTCGAAGATTGATGACCAAGTTGTTTTCGAACCAAGGATCGAACCAGAAGGAGATATTTTGATGAGAGTGAGGAGGAGTATTAATGATTTGAGTGATTGTTTGGATGTTTTTGTTGATGTATTTCCAAAGAGGGGAAGCTGATTTTTTTTGGATATGGTGCCAGGGAGGCGAATATTTGTAATATTTGTATTGGATGAGTTGGGTCCAGATTTTTGGTTTGTTTTAAAGTAGATTATTGATGATTTTTGTTATAAGACAGAGTGCGTATGTTTCAATGTTGATGATGCCCCAACCACCTTGATCAAGAGGTGCTGATATAGTTTTCCAATTAACAAGATGATAATGTTTCCTGAATTTATCTGATTTGTGGATGTTGTTCCAAAGAAAATTTCTTCTAATTTTGTCAAGAATGGATTTTGTTTTGGAGGGAAGGGGAACACAGCTCAGGAAGTGAGTATTGATTGGAGTGATGACACTGTTTAGTAGGGTAAGTCTTCCAGAGAGATTGAGAAAGTTATTTGTCCAATTTGAGAGTTTTGAGTTTATTTTTGATATGATAGGGGTCCATATAGCATTTGTTATGTTGTATGGAGTAATGGGAAGACCCAGATATTTGATTGGAAATTCCTACATCTTAAGAGATCTCTAAAATGTTCCAAAGAAGGTTGATTTATGTTAAACCCAAAAATGGAAGATTTATGCATATTTATTTTGTGTCCAGAGATATAAGAGAAGATGCCAATGATTCTGAAGATGTTAAGGAGGGAGGAATCATCTGGGGAGGAGAAGATAATGGTATCATCCGCAAATTGAATGATATTCTCCTTGCATTCCTTAGGTGAACAGATGAGACCATTTTATTTGCCCAATTGGATCATACATGAAAGAATGGTTGTAATGATGATGAATAGATAAGGTGAGAGAGGGTCTCCTTGTCTAAGTCCATTTGAGTTATGAAAATAACCAAAAGGAACTCCATTAATGATAGTAGAGAAATGGTTTGTAGATATGCAAGCATGGATCCAATTTATCCAAATGTCTGGAAAACCAAAGCCCTTAAGAGTTTTAATTAGCCAATGCCAATTTACAAAATCAAAAGCTTTTTCAAAATCTAGTTTGATAGCTAGAAGGGGGGTCTTGTTTTTGTGGAAAAGATGTATAGTTTCATTTACCATCAGGAAGGCATCTTGTATGCTTCTATTTTTGAGAAAGGCAGTTTGGTTAAGCGGGATGATGTCCTCCAAGTGAGGTTTAATCATGTTTGCTAGTGTTTTAGCAATGATTTTATATGAGGTATTTATAAGGCTGATGGGTCGGAAGAGGGATATGTGGTCGGATTGACTAGTTTTTTTAATTAGAGTGATAAAAGTTTTATTTATGAATTTGATGATGTTATGTGGGTTTGTACTAGCATGGAAAGCAGACAGAAAGGCTATGAAATCTTTTCTATAGTGGTCCCAGTTCGCTAGGTAGAATTCAGTGTTGAGTCCATCAGGCCCGGGAGTTTTATTTTTGCCTAGGTCAGAGATGCCAGCATTTAATTCTTCAAGGGAGAATGATTTGATGAGATCTTGTGGATTTTTTTTATGTTTTTTTGACAAATGGTGTCCCAAGATAAGTTGTTTAGGCATGTGGGATTGTGATTGTTATTGAAGATGTTTTTAAAATGGTTAGTTATGTGAGATATGATGGTTTGTTTGTGTGAGGTGAGTCTGCCGTTTATTGTTAGATGGGTTATGACATTTTGTTGAAAATTTTGGTTACAAATTTTGTGATAAAATTTTGTGTTTTTGTCACCTTCTTTATCCCATGTGATTTTTTCCCTTTGTCTCCATTTGGTGTCAATACAATTATTTGTGTAGTTCAATTCGACTTTGATGGTAAGGACAAGAGCAGGGTCAGCAGCTGGGTCCTTGTCCATAAAAAGGTACTGATTTTCAAGATTTTTTTGTATTTCGAATAAGTTTTTTGGGTTTTCGATTTTCCAATTTTTGATATTTTTTGTGTTGTTTTGGATATGTAGTCCTATGTTTTCAGTTTGTGAGTTGGCAAGTTTCCATTTTTCCAGATAGAAACTGGAGAAGTTGTTTATGGAGAGCCAATAGTTTTCAAATTTGAATGGTCGCATGCCCCAAGAGGTAGATGATGTGTCAAGGATAAGTCGGAAGTGATCAGATATGGTTCGGTGGGATATATGAACAGATGAGAGAGGGTGTTTGTTTTCCTAGAGATTTGAGAAAATGAAGTGATCGAGTCTGGCATATGTCTGGTTTCTAGACCAGGTGTATAAAGCATTTGAAGGTTTGATGTCAATCAAAGAATGGTTTGGTAGCATCTTGCTAAATGTTTTATCTGCAGCAGACATAGATTGAGGGGTAGAGTTTGAGTTGAGCCTATCTGAGACTTGAGTGATCAGGTTGAAATCACCACCCAAAACCCAGGGAGACAAGTGGTATTTTGTAATGAGATGATTTAGTTCAGCAAGATAGGTGGATTTATTGTGTCTTGGTTCCCCATAGATGCCAGAGAAAGACCAAAGATATCTGTCGGAAAGGTTTTTGAATTCAATGGTCATCGAGAAGTGAAGGATTGATGTGTTTTGTGAGGCTAGAGATTGGTTGTTAAAACCAACCAAGATCCCGCCTTTGAATCCCACAGGAGGTAATTGGATCCAGTTGGTGATTCTATTTCCTCTTATGGTTTTGAGAGCAAAAGGGGTTAGAAAGGTTTTTGTTTCTTGAATTGTAATCAGGTCGATTTTGTTTTTGTAAATGTGAGAACAATTTTTTTCCTTCTTTGGAGGTTTGCAGCTCCACAAATGTTCCAAGCTGTGATTTTCATTTTTAATTCTTGGGATGATTTATACTCAGAAGGGATATTTAGAAGGTCGAGGGATATGTCTCAGCAGGAAGGAGTCGTTTATTTGACCAACCCATAAAGGTTTCTAAGTTGTCTAGAACTTTATGAGCATTTTCTTGATCATCTAGTTGAATGCCAATCTTGTTTGCAAGGGATGTGAATCTATTTATGTTTGACCAAGATGCTAAATCTTCAATAGAATCAAAATCTTTATTATTGTCTTTAAAAGGGGGAGTAGAAGATAAAGGATAAGCAGAAGTTATGTCACTATATGAACGTGGAGAGATATTTGAAGATGTACCTTTCTTTGCTCTGTTGACTATGATAGAACCTTTTGAGTCTTTGTGATTTGGCTTCATGATCTTCTGGAGGTAGCTGGAAGGTTGCTTTTTTTGTGGGCTCTCCTACTCCAAACGCTGCAAAGAATTTTCATCCTTTTGCTGAGAAGAGGTTTAGTTCTTTGTAGCTTGATGTTTATGGTTTTGTGATGGGTAGCTCTCCTTAATAGAGGAAGGTGATGGGAAGGTGGAACCTCTTTGTATGTATGTGTTATCATGATATGATGGTTCAGGTGATCTGGTTCTTTTCGTGCTTGTCTGGAGGTAAGTGTTTTCAGAGTGGTTTGAGGTTTTCCAGATCCAAACATGATTTCGGTCATTTGATTCCCTGGAAAGCATGGAAGCTTTTTTATCTTTGTTTGGGCTAAACCAAGATGGTGGATGGTTTGTGAGATCTGTGAAAGCGGTGTTGTTTCCGGTAGGATGTTCAGTAGAAAGTTTTAAATTGTAAATGGATTCGCCAATTCTAATATTGATAGTTGGTGGTAGGGATATAGCTGCTTTGACAGAGAGGAGACAATATGCTTTGATGTATTGTGAAGGATGTAAGGTTTCAAGACTGATGTATTGTAGTGTTGCCCCGATAGAGTGGGCAATGCCTCTGAAGATCTCAATTTCCCAAAGGTGAGGAGGGAGATTTGAAATGGCGACCCAGTTAGATCCGCCAGCGGGGGCAGGATAAGAACCTAAGTCAGCAGACCATTTTGATAGTCTGGTCGTAATGAAGCTCGATCCACAGGGAATGGTGAGAACTTGATTGAAGAGGTGGTTTATGTTACGACCCCATCTGAGCTTAATTGGTAAACTAGGGTTTACCTAGACAATTGCAAAGATTAATTGGAATAATCATTCTTGAAATCTAATTAATGACAATAACACAATTAGGATGTTTTAACTATGATAAGAAGTCTAAATGTTCTTTTATCTTGAGAATTAGGGTTTGAGAAGCATAAACCCTAATCGGCCCAAAATAGGGTTTTGATGATACATGAATACAGAATTTGATAAGTAGAATGTCTCACTAAATGATTTTTAGTATTTTATGTGTAACTCTGATTTACTTCAAATTTTGATATGATTTGGATATATAAAATGTGAACAACATTGGAAAATATCAGAATTTTTGAAGAATGCTCTGACCTGTTGATCGGCCGAGTTTCAAACTCGACCGATCACATTTCCAGAAATTTACAGCAGTGTGGTAATTGAATTTTATCTTTTTATTGGTATATCCAATTGATCTCAAATTTTAACTGTGCCTGAAAAACACAGTTTTAGACACTCTGTTAAATTGGTATAATTTTTGGATGACTTTTGAATCCCTACAGTAAGGGTGTCGGTCGAGTTTGTGCAAGACAAACTCGGCCGAATATTTTGCAGACTGCAATATAGCAGTGCATTGTTTTATTTTTAATTATTTATTGGTAACTCCAAATGATCTCAAATTTTAATTGAAGCTTTATAAAACAATTATAAACAACGTGCTAAATTCCCATAATTGTCGGAGAATGTTTGATCTCTGAAATAAACGAATTACAGTAACTTTTGTATAACCGAATATTCAGCCTATATAATTAAAGTTAAGTGTTGGGTCAATATGCAATTGACCCAAGCAGCTCAATTGACTTATATGAGCAACCACACACACAAGCAGCTCTCATTCTTCGTCATTCACTCCAGAGAAACGAAAACCTAGAGAGAGAGGGAGAGTTAGGGCTTGAGTGGAGAAAGTGGGGGAATTGCTGAATTAGGGTTTTGCGATTCCAGGAAGGGTGAAATCAAGTAAGTTTGGATTCTTTGCATAGACTTTTATGGTGAATCTTCTCTCTCATGTCAAGATTCCGTCCTTGCTCTGATTTGATCCAAGATGATGTCGAAATTCCCTCTTTTCTCACCCTTTCTTCATAATCCCTCATTTTCAAGGTTCCCGAGTTGAATGGAAGAAGAATTGGGGGATTTGCTAGGGATTTGATAGGAATTCGAGATTCCCTGAGTTGAGCTGCAGTTGTGAGGTGTTTTCACACCTTAGGGTGAGTGGGTTCTTCCTCTAAATAGTGTAATGCACGAATTTGATTATAGCATCCAAATCCCTAATTGCTTAGTATGTGATTCTAAAACCTGAAATGTCCGTTGATTTAAGATTGTTGCAAATTGATAAGATGTGGATTACTTCTCTGTTTGAATGACTCCTAAATGGTAGATTCATATCAGAAATGTATACAACACTTCCTAGTGAGAATGCTTTTTAGATTTATATCAAATGAGGTAATTAGGGTTTAACCTAATTGAGACGTAACTAGTGTTTCAACCTTATTGAAAAGGACTAGTAATCCTATAAGTGGTTAGGATGTATCTCATGGGTTATCTTAATTGAATTTTATTCTTGATACATGATATCTCAGTAAATGATATGGAAAATCTAAATTTAGTTAAGCTTCCATGATTTCATATCTATATTGATTATATAATATTTGTTGGAAACAATCTTTATTTAGTGAATGCTTATATCTTATGAGATCATGATAAGAGCCATGTGACAAGTGAATGAGGCAAATGAAACCCTAAGAGTAGGGTGTTGGCATGTGATGAATGAATAAGACGAATGAAACCCTAAGGATAGGGTGTTCAATGAATCATGTTATGGTGACATGAAAGGTCTCAATATGAGATGTGGTGATACTTAACCGTTGAATTGTATGTTTCTAGTGCATTTAACTTTATATGCTTGTTCTCTCTGAGTTGATATCTACATACTGCATGGCTTCTTATTTTCAATACATATCTCGTAATTTGCAGGTAATGAGATATGACATGCCCTAGAAAGGGATGTTACTGAGACATGGTATATGTTGAATACATGAGCTATGATATTTATCTGTTAATTAATTAATAGACTTAGGTGCCCTAACACCGTAGAACCCCTTAGACGGGTCTGCAACTTTGGGGTGAAACTCGTGTCCAACATCAACCGGTTGAGTAATTCTGGTGGCACGAGGATGGAAAGAGAGGCAGTGTCCAACAACAATCGTGCTTGTGTCACGATGGCACTGCGATAACAAAAGAAAACTTGGTTATCTAACACCATTCGTGCTTGTGTCACGAAGGTAACCCTGTGACTCTCCGCCGGTGTACTCAGGTTTAAGGAGGAGTCGAGAGCACACGTGGTTGTGCAGCACACGTGGATGTGCGATGGGGCCGTAGAGCCTGTGTCCTGTGCAGACCAGGACGCGTAGTCAAACTTAGCACTTCCCGGGTGTGTCGCTAAGTCTTGTACGGTGGGACCATAGCATGAATTTGCTGTGGATCTTTATATGCAGAGTACACTGCATATATTTAGGGCATAATAATAAGTTAAAATATGATCATATAGGTTCACAGAGTTCTTTATAAATGAAAGAGTTAAGGAAGACTAGACGCATAGTAATCTTGTAGTTATCCTTTGGATGCAATATTTACATTCTTTGTTATTTCAATTATATTGTTTTAGAACTGCTCAGTGTAGTATTTATTGTTGTTAAATTTCATATCGTTTATTCAAATTATATCTGTAATCACCTTAGTGCATTAGTCTGTTTCCATGAAGTACTCATTCACTGAGCGAGTAGGCTCACCCCTCTACTCAAACATTTTAGGGTTAACCGCGTGGACTTGAAGATGATCAGAGCGTCAGTGTAGACCTGCCACAGGAGTCAAGTATGAGATTAGTTGAGTCAGTCGGTCCTTGTCACTATAGATCCTCAGTAAGAGTTAAGAGAGAGAGTTGTAATTACAATGTGCAATATTGTTTCTCTTTGATATGTATGCTAATTACAAGTTTCATGTGCATAATGTGTGAGAGACATCGTGAATGTTTATACATGTATCTTTACTATTAAAGTTTGATTAGTAAAGGAAATGTTCAGATTCCCTTGTTAAGATGTTTTATGTGGTTCAATGCGAAGAAACAAGAGTTTTTAAGAAAAGTAAAAGTTAAGGGTGTTCTTTGTGTTGCATACAAATCCCATCTTACGCCCTAATCTCATGATTTGAGGAAATTGTGAGATCGGGGTGTAACAGCTTGGTATCAGAGCTTAGGGTGAGTTGTCAAGGACCATTAAGTTAGTAAGTTAGAGTCCTATGTGTGGCAGATAGGAGATGTTTGATGTTATCTTTGGGGATTTGAGTATTTGGATATCCTGGCCCGATATCTGAGTACTTGGATCATCCAGTACAAGCTACTCTATCTATTCTCTCACGTATACCCTAGCCAGGTATACAGTGGAAGAATGGGATAGAGAGGAACCCTAGAAATGTTAGGGTTAGGAAACGAGAAAAGAAACAAGAATTAAGAGCATAAATGTAAAAGGAGATAGAACTTACATTTCATAATGTTGTTTTTATTGGAAATGTACAGAAATTCTCTTATATCTTTGAATTGAAATATTCAATACTTTGAAATATGGGTCTTTAATATCTGTTGTATACTATGCAATTGTAGCATTTATTGATTTCATTCTTTGTAACAAGTAGACTAGAATTGACCTTTGAATGAGCTTTTGTTTCTATGGTTTTGCCCGCTGATTCGAGTGAAATTGACATCAGCAGGTCTGTTTAGGTTTTCAGTCTGTACGCGATTCGGCCGAGTTGTATGTGATTCGGCCGAGTTTACTTTTTCAGGAAATCGAACAGCAAACTGATCGGCCGAGTTGTATGTAATTCGGCCGAGTTTCCTTTTTCAGGAAATCAAACGACAAGTTAATCGGCCGAGTTTCAAGCGGATCGGCCGAGTTGTGAAGCAATCGGCCGAGTTTCTGACCAATCGGCCGAATTTCTGAGCTGTGAGTGGCAGTTCAGGAAGAATGTGATCCTTTGTAGTTCTTGGCTTTAGGACTTCAAGTTTGGCCTGGTCCGGTTGGCAGGATGCGTTACTAGGATCTGATGAATCCTATCAATAGCATAATAAGAATAAAATTAGAATAATTAGACCCACATCAGAGTAAGAATGTACATACAGTAAGATGTTGAAACATATGGACAAGATCAGAACAATTAAGAATTAGTTGAAACTGATATCTGAGGTTTAACTTTGGGGTCTCAAATGTGAAACCCTTAATTGGGAATAATAGAACATGATATGAAGTTCATAATCAGTTTATTGATCAATATTATATGAACTATACATATGAAATATAGAAAAGATATGTGAAATGTATGTATGGTTCTAGATAGCAAGAATCAATCATGATGAATGAATCATAGAATAGAGTATAATGCTTTTATGAACCCTAAAGTAAAGGCTAAGTAGAGAATAGGGTTGAGCATTCAATAGGTCCATAGAAGTAAAGAGTCTTCAAAAGAGTAAAAGTGAAGAGGATCGTATGAACATGTAATTCATAAGACTAGGACAACAAACTTGTTTCTAAGCGAAGAACATAGGTATAGTTTAATGAATGAATAAGTCATATAAAGGTGGACTGTATTCAAAAGAGAAAAACTTGATTGAAAGAGAAACTATGTTTGACCCATGCATGATCCACTTGATTTAAAAATGAAGAATATGTAATGTATTCAACATGAGTAAAAACTAATAGAAGGACTATTAATTTAGAATGTTAACTTCACAATAGTATAAAGATAAAGGAGGGAATATGTGCAACATGGTATACATGACCATACATATGAATAAGCAACATGGTCATAAGAGAAAAATTTAAAATTAAAAGATGACGGGTTAAAGAGTAGTATATGGTAAGAGGACTATGAAACGTAAGAAAGGGTTGAAATATGTTGGAGAAGTTATAAAATAAAGAGGTTGTGAGATTCAAGCAAGTGCTAATTAATCAAATATCTCAGTTGATAACTAAGTAAATCTACATACGAGAATGTATTAAGGGAATGTTTTAATACAAGTACTCCAAGTCTTAAAGTCATCTTCTCTTTCATATATTCCTTAATGAGAGCAAGATGGGAATGAAATGATAAGAGAAAATGAATCATATATGGTGCATAACTACCTTGGTGGGGTCATCTAGTGAATGTAATAGTAACATACAATATGATAAAGTGCGATAAGAAATAAATTCTTGTGTGATAGCAAGGATGATGAATAATCTATTCCTATCTTAAATCCTTCAATGTTAATAATGTTTATCGTATATAATCATATGAAAAGGATAGGTAGCAAAAAGTAAAGAAGTAATGAATGAGCAGTGAGATATGGGAAAACACTAGCTTTGTGTAATATGTGAATTTGTTTTTACATGTATGATTTGTTGAAGGCATATTAAGGTATGAAAGTTGGTTCTACATATGATTTCAGGGTATTTGTGTAAGCTATATGTTAAATTAAAGGCGTATGATAGTTGTAGTAATTCATACCTGATATGCATCTTACTATTGTGTATTTGTGATATGGTGATACGGTTTGGATGATGTCAGAACACATGAAGGGATATCCTGAATAAGGTAGTCATACCTATTCACTCATATTAATAGAAAAGGATGATAATCAGATTGTTTGGACAAGTAACCCTAATGAGGTGCAACTTGTTATACCTAGCTCTAATATAACTGAGTGATGGTAATTGAGTATGATTAATGCTTGAATGACTGATACGATTGTGGATTACCTTATTACTGTTGTTAAAACCCTAAAATGATATAATGTGATGGTTACACTTTGAATTGTGTATGGGCCCATAACCCACAGGTCCCAAGATCGAAACAGGATAGTATGACATGAGGTGGTAATGCTTCACCTCATGCATCCATGACCCAATGGGGATGCCAAGAGTAGTATTGTGCAATTGATTGTTGAACTTAGACTTTAAATTCAAGACTGTTTTGCTATCTGAGCAACATGCTATTAAAGTTTAAAACAGCGTGGTGAACTTGCTTTTGTCACTTAAAGATGATACGGAACAATAGAACTCTCTGAACAACGTAAGTTGAGATAGTTGTATCAGAGTATCAGAGTTGCGCAGTGAAAGCGTGGTGGTTTGTCTTTGCATTCTATGTTTGACTGTGGCATAAATAATTTGCTTGATATCATTGAGAACTATTTGAAATATGTTGTGATTTAGTAAAGAATTAAAAGATCTAATGTTGAAAACTACATTCAGGTATGAAATACAAGAATATAATGACATGGAAGGTTTTAGAAGCTTAGAATAACCTTGAATGTATCTTTCTTGTAGGTTCATGTTTCGAGGACAAAACATTCTAAGGGGGGGAGAGTTGTTACGACCCCATCTGAGCTTAATTGGTAAACTAGGGTTTACCTAGACAATTGCAAAGATTAATTGGAATAATCATTCTTGAAATCTAATTAATGACGATAACACAATTAGGATGTTTTAACTATGATAAGAAGTCTAAATGTTCTTTTATCTTGAGAATTAGGGTTTGAGAAGCATAAACCCTAATCGGCCCAAAATAGTGTTTTGATGATACATGAATACAGAATTTGATAAGTAGAATGTCTCACTAAATGATTTTTAGTATTTTATGTGTAACTCTGATTTACTTCAAATTTGGATATGATTTGGATATATAAAATGTGAACAACATTGGAAAATATCAGAATTTTTGAAAAATGCTCTGACATGTTGATCGGCCGAGTTTCAAACTCGACCGATCACATTTCCAGAATTTTACAGCAGTGTGGTAATTGAATTTTATCTTTTTATTGGTATATCTAATTGATCTCAAATTTTAACTGTGCCTGAAAAACACAGTTTTAGACACTTTGTTAAATTGGCATAAATTTTTGATGACTTTTGAATCCCTACAGTAAGGGTGTCGGTCGAGTTTGTGCAGGACAAACTCGGCCGAATATTTTGCAGACTGCAATATAGCAGTGCATTGTTTTATTTTTAATTATTTATTGGTAACTCCAAATGATCTCAAATTTTAACTGAAGCTTTATCGAACAATTATAAACAACTTGCTAAATTCCCATAATTGTTGGAGAATGTTTGATCTCTGAAATAAACGAATAACAGTAACTTTTGTATAACCGAATATTCAGCCTATATAATTAAAGTTAAGTGTTGGGTCAATATGCAATTGACCCAAGCAGCTCAATTGACTTATATGAGCAACCACACACACAAGAAGCTCTCATTCTTCGTCATTCACTCCAGAGAAACAAAAACCTAGAGAGAGAGGGAGAGTTAGGGCTTGAGTGGAGAAAGTGGGGGAATTGCTGAATTAGGGTTTTGCGATTCCAGGAAGGGTGAAATCAAGTAAGTTTGGATTCTTTGCATAGACTTTTATGGTGAATCTTCTCTCTCATGTCAAGATTCCGTCCTTGCTCTGATTTGATCCAAGATGATGTCGAAATTCCCTCTTTTCTCACCCTTTCTTCATAATCCCTCATTTTCAAGGTTCCCGAGTTGAATGGAAGAAGAATTGGGAGATTTGCTAGGGATTTGATAGGAATTCGAGATTCCCTGAGTTGAGCTGCAGTTGTGAGGTGTTTTCACACCTTAGGGTGAGTGGGTTCTTCCTCTAAACAGTGTAATGCACGAATTTGATTATAGCATCCAAATCCCTAATTGCTTAGTATGTGATTCTAAAACCTGAAATGTCCGTTGATTTAAGATTGTTGAAAATTGATATGATGTGGATTACTTCTCTGTTTGAATGACTCCTAAATGGTAGATTCATATCAGAAACGTATACAACACTTCCTAGTGAGAATGCTTTTTAGATTTATATCAAATGAGGTAATTAGGGTTTAACCTAATTGAGACGTAACTAGTGTTTCAACCTTATTGAAAAGGACTAGTAATCCTATAAGTGGTTAGGATGTATCTCATGGGTTATCTTAATTGAATTTTATTCTTGATACATGATATCTCAGTAAATGATATGGAAAATCTAAATTTAGTTAAGTTTCCATGATTTCATATCTATATTGATTATATAATATTTGTTGGAAACAGTCTTTATTTAGTGAATGCTTATATCTTATGAGATCATGATAAGAGCAATGTGACAAGTGAATGAGGCAAATGAAACCCTAAGAGTAGGGTGTTGGCATGTGATGAATGAATAACACGAATGAAACCCTAAGGATAGGGTGTTCAATGAATCATGTTATGGTGACATGAAAGGTCTCAATATGAGATGTGGTGATACTTGACCGTTGAATTGTATGTTTCTAGTGCATTTAACTTTATATGCTTGTTCTCTCTGAGTTGATATCTACATACTGCAGGGCTTCTTATTTTCAATACATATCTCGTAATTTGCAGGTAATGAGATATGACATGCCCTAGAAAGGGATGTTACTGAGACATGGTATATGTTGAATACATGAGCTATGATATTTATCTGTTAATTAATTAATAGACTTAGGTGCCCTAACACCGTAGAACCCCTTAGACGGGTCTGCAACTTTGGGGTGAAACTCGTGTCCAACATCAACCGGTTGAGTAATTCTGGTGGCACGAGGATGGAAAGAGAGGCAGTGTCCAACAACAATCGTGCTTGTGTCACGATGGCACTGCGATAACAAAAGAAAACTTGGTTATCTAACACCATTCGTGCTTGTGTCACGAAGGTAACCCTGTGACTCTCCGCCGGTGTACTCAGGTTTAAGGAGGAGTCGAGAGCACACGTGGTTGTGCAGCACACGTGGATGTGCGATGGGGCCGTAGAGCCTGTGTCCTGTGCAGACCAGGACGCGTAGTCAAACTTAGCACTTCCCGGGTGTGTCGCTAAGTCTTGTACGGTGGGACCATAGCATGAATTTGCTGTGGATCTTTATATGCAGAGTACACTGCATATATTTAGGGCATAATAATAAGTTAAAATATGATCATATAGGTTCACAGAGTTCTTTATAAATGAAAGAGTTAAGGAAGACTAGACGCATAGTAATCTTGTAGTTATCCTTTGGATGCAATATTTACATTCTTTGTTATTTCAATTATATTGTTTTAGAACTGCTCAGTGTAGTATTTATTGTTGTTAAATTTCATATCGTTTATTCAAATTATATCTGTAATCACCTTAGTGCATTAGTCTGTTTCCATGAAGTACTCATTCACTGAGCGAGTAGGCTCACCCCTCTACTCAAACATTTTAGGGTTAACCGCGTGGACTTGATGATGATCAGAGCGTCAATGTAGACCTGCCACAGGAGTCAAGTATGAGATTAGTTGAGTCAGTCGGTCCTTGTCACTCTAGATCCTCAGTAAGAGTTAAGAGAGAGAGTTGTAATTACAATGTGTAATATTGTTTCTCTTTGATATGTATGCCAATTACAAGTTTCATGTGCATAATGTGTGAGAGACATCGTGAATGTTTATACATGTATCTTTACTATTAAAGTTTGATTAGTAAAGGAAATGTTCAGATTCCCTTGTTAAGATGTTTTATGTGGTTCAATGCGAAGAAACAAGAGTTTTTAAGAAAAGTAAAAGTTAAGGGTGTTCTTTTTGTTGCATACAGATCCCATCTTACGCCCTAATCTCATGATTTGAGGAAATTGTGAGATCAGGGTATAACAGTTTATCTTAGTTCCTTCTGGTACAGTATAGATGAGCTGGTTAGGTGAGAAATTTTTTGGTTTAAGAATGGTATGGCCGGGAATGAGAAGGGCTAAGGCACGGGTAATATCCAGGACATTAATGGGGTTGTTGTCAAGGTTGTTTTCAACTAAAATGAGAATGCTTCTAAGGGTGAGGACTTTGAGAAGACACATTGAGTTGGCTGGAAGATCAAGTGCGATCGCATATTCCAGGTAGTCTGGAGCAATCAACTTGGATGAGGCTGAAGGATAGATTGTGTTGTGTGTTTGTGGTGGGATTTGAAGGGGAGGGTTTTTGAAAAATGGTTTTTGTGATGAGACTGTATGGTTTTTTTGCTTGTGATAGGGTTTAGATATAGGAGGGGGTCTGGAGTTTGTGATTAGAGGGCATGGTGGGATAGGGTATGCATGTTCAGGCGGGAGATTTGCGAGGCATGCAAAGGTGTTATTTGAAAGATCATGGTGTTGGGGGAGGAGTGTATTGTGCCTGTGATATGAAAAAGACTTTTTTGGGACTGTGGAAGTTTTGTGAAAAGGCGGTAATCTAACCGAGAGAGAGTGCATGGAGGAGGGAGTGGGATCTGTATGGGTTTTGTCCTGGTTTGGGGGGGGTCGAGTTTGCAGAATCTTTTTATGTGACCCATCTATTGACATCCAAAATAGGTGAGGCGATAAAAGCATCTGGATGTCGAGTGGTTGCTTCGGAGGCAAAGAGAACAGTACAGAGCTCGAAAATGTTTTTTTGGGGGGACCAAAGTCCAGTTTTGGGCGGTGGGGGATTTATCTAGGAGATTGTTTATGAGGATGGATGATTTTTCCTGTCCTAGAATAGGGAAGGATACATTAAGGTGATACAGGTCTTTGGGGATGATATCCTCGACCAGGGAGGGTTGGGGTTTTAGGGTTTTATGTAAAGATGACAAATTGGGCTTATTTTTTTCCTTAATCGATGGGGAAGGGAAGAGTTTGTACCTTTCAGAGATTGAACTTTGTTGTTGTTCCATAGCGGATGTGACAACATCGTCGTCATCCTCAAAGCCTGAGGAGATGGAGATAGACCATGATTTTGCACCTATGGGGGGTTGGTACTCGTCCCTGACGAAGAGTTTGTCCGCCGAGTTTGATGATGAAGAGCTAGCTTGATCGTGTCTTTTGTATAGATAGGCTAACTCAGGAGGAGTGTCATTGATGAAGTCATGCACCCATGCTCGAAATGTACGATTTTCCATTGGTTGAATGAAGATTGATCACTCGGTCTTGAGCTTCAGCTCGGCGCGCATGTCGCTCCATCCTTCGGTGATGAGGAGGATGGGATTGTTTTGCCCCAGGCTGGTTTGGTGGGGAGGGACCATGAGACTTTCACCTGGAAGGAGCGGTGACCAATGTTAATCATGCAGGTTCCCGACGAGATGTCAAATTTGTGATAGATCCAAGCTCGTGGTAATGGTATGCTCACAGAAAAGGCGGGGTCAGAGAGGGGGATTTCCATGAAGGAGAAACGGGAGTTCATGTCGTCAAGAGATGTCAGATTTTTTGTGTAGCCATTTATCACCAAGGGTTTTTTTTCCTTAAAGCATTGCGGAAAACAGAAGTCTTACCGTTTCTTTGCATGCAAGGTATATTTATGCATGAGGCAAGGGTGAGCACGCCTCCTGTACGCATGGTGTTATTAGATCGTTTGGTGGGTCTTAAAAGCTGATCTCTGAGCCAAAATTTTGTTCTGGTTTGATCTGATAGCCAAGATGATCTTGGGAAGGAGAGCGGTATTCGGCAAAGAGAATAACATTTTGGATTTTGAAGTGAGATTTTTGTATGGAGATAAAGTTGTTGTTTAGCTAGTGAGAAGCAAGAGGATATACTCGATCTCTAAAGATGTGTGAGGCTATTCAATGATTTAACATCTGCATGCTTTTATAAACCATTTATAATGTCTAAGGTGTGTCTCAATGGTTGTTGTTTTGCCCAGAATTTATTGCAGACTGTTGTGGAGCAAGATGGAGTAAAGGGGGATAGACCTTTACTTTTATTGAGGCGCCGCTTAGACTAGTATCCGTAGGCGAAAGTTGAGCGGTACTAGGTGGAGATAGGAGATGAATCACTTGATTTGGTGTCATGGAAAAGCTAATCAAGTAAATGCAGAGGCGATTTTTATTTTCATACCTGAGAATCCCTTGTGGATGCTAGAGAGCACAGTCGCCAGGTGAAGGAGAGTCGCTCAAGAGCGGGAAAGTCAGATCGCAAGGTTGTATGATGGCAAACACCACCTACAAATGGTGATATGTTCGAGGGAAGAAAAACCTGAATAGAGTAGTAAGACTCCAGGATGGGGGGGTCGGATGCCGATTGACACAGAGAGGGTGATCGTCTCCGACAATGAGCCGAGCAAAAACCGTGAGGCGGAGGACAGGTGGAATCTCACCGAGAGGGACAAGAGGTACCGAGCAGAGATGGACCGGGGAGTTGTTTCTAGAGAGAAGTTGGAGCTTTCTCTCACTTACCTACCATTTAGACTCTTCAGTAACCGATATTCAATCGCCAACCTTGATTATCATACTACCCAAAAGAATGTATTGGCTAAAACTTGCTAAATGTACCTCATGCCGGGGTTGTGTAGTGTAGTTGTTTTTTATTTCCCTTATGTAAAAGTGTCTTGATCTTTGAACTTCTTCCACATAGTTGAATAATTGGACTTTGACTCCATAAAAACTCCCTTCATCAAATCTCTTTTCCAATTTTATAGTGGGAGTTATGATATTGTTGAGTTGTTAGGTTGTTAACACTTGTGTAGAGTCATTAAGTCTGAATCAGATGGCATCCTCACCTTGATATTGTACCTTCTCCAATGACCCAAAGAATGAATGATTGTCTCGAATTAGGTCTCTTGGACCCCAGTCAAAACTTTAGACATCCAACGTAAGTCCATGTATTGCTTGAATATGTGACCAATCCTCAAGGATTGCATGATCAAACCACATGCATACACTACTCAAAGTACACTTGGAGTGAATCGGCTTAAAAAGAATCTTCTTTTCTCTTCTACTGAATGTATATCCTTTGGGTTGTTTTCCCAAAATATTCATCCTCTCCTCTTCCAACCTTGAAATATTACCCACTGGATCATCCTCTACCCTCACTCTATGTGCCCTATTTTGCATATTCTTGGTAATCTAGTGACTCAGAACTTGTATCCAAGTTGAGGGGCACAAATTCAATTGTCTCATTGTTTTCTTATTATTATTAATTCAACAACATCCTTCTCATGGGTTGTTGTGTAGTATGTGGATGCATCGAGGAAGTAGAGTGCCTCACTAGAGTAGGCCGCAAAAGTATGCATGAAGATGAGGCGGTAGTAGCCTTCTTTATGTATCCAGAGCGTCAAACTCAATGGAATCTACAACATAAACCATCTCATGATGTGATGGAACTTCCTCATCACCATATTATATGTAAGTGGGGTCCATGGTATAGAACCTTATGGATGAATGGAGATAGGAGTCTCTCACTGACATAGAATATGGAAGATAGCCCAAAATGGAGTTGGATGGAAACAGAGTGGGGCTGTGAGATGGTGGGATGATGTCTGAGACTCTATTTGTGTGGACATTGGTTTCGGTGATGACCTAGATGCCACTTTGGATCCCCTTTTTCACCCTCTTACCAATTTCCTTCACATTGTAAGGATTTTGGTGGAAAAGGAGGTGGAGCTAGGTTTTCATCCTTTCTAAGAGTTAAGGCAGAATGGAGTTGAAGATAGTGATTTGGGGGTGGAAATGGATGGGAATGGAGAGGTAATGGTAGGAGATGACTCTTAGTAGCTCAAGAAACCTTCAATGGATCTTAGAGTTGATGATTTGGAGGATCGCGGTGGTTGGAGCGTCGTGCTAAATTTCTGACATGCATAATGGATGTGCTATAGGAGTTAGAATGATATAGCATTGTGGTATCAAAAATAAATAAAACTTCAGTGGTGGGGCTAAGCCAATAAAGTCATATTGGTCAGCACGGTTGTGCTAGTGAAACACTAGAACAATCATTCTCGTAGCACGACTATGGTGGTTGTCCCCAAGACACTAGAATTGCTACTGTAACTTTGATGAAACCATCATGACCATCATGGTTGGACCTCGAAAACTCAAAATTATACTATAAATTTGAAAAAAAAACACGGTGATTCCATGGAATCACGTCCATGTTGGCTGCCTTCAATACATTTTTTTTCATTTGAAATTTTTCCAAAAAATCATATCTCATTCAATTTCTTTGATCTAGATAATATGTTATCTACTTTTTGACACTAACTAGTGCACTCTTTCTCTATATCTCACCTATTTCCCACCACACAAAAAAGCTCAAACAAAAAGTATTAAGATGTGTGTGTATACTTTTCTTAGAAAATGTATGAAACAACTGAAGAGTATGAACAAGTGAAGGTTGGCTGCAAACGTTTCTAAACCTAGGTGGGCTTCCTACTAGTAGTGCAAAGTTTTATGCCTTTTAGATAGGTCTTCTTGTTTCATGAAGGAATCATCTTTTTCATAATATCAAAGCATCATCACCATAATAAATTGCTTTCTCATGTGCATTCAAACAAAACTCTTCATAAATGGGGACTTCCTCAATCAATATCATGATATAAAAACTTTGATTGGCCCTACTGGGCCCAACATCCGCAACTACTTTCAATTTTTGGCCATTTACTACGCACTACTTAGAACCTTTTTTCTCATGTACCAAAATTTCTCTAGATGGATAGGCAATCTTGAATTGGTAGGGACCTTCCCACCTTGACCTTAGCTTCTTGGGGAAGCATTTCATTCTAGAGTTGTACAAACATGCCCACTTTTCAGGCTCAAAGGTCTTCTCTTTGATCAATTTGTCAAGTTAAAACTTCACTCTCTCCTTATAGATCTTGGACAACTCATAGCTTCATGCCTCATTTCTTGTAACTCATTGAGTTATAGCTTTCTTCTTATCTCAACCATTTCCACATCCATATACATTGACCTCAAGGCCTAAACTTTCATGTGTGTAACTCTTCTTGAAAGTGGCATCTATTCAAATATATGAAATCAAAAGGAATAGTGCCAATAGGGGCTCTAAATGTAGTCCTACATGCCCACAAGGCTTCATTGAGACAAAGTTACCAATTCTTATGGTCTAGTATCATTGCATTCTCAAGAATGAGTGCTATCTCCCAGTTGGCTAACTCAACTTGTAGACTTGTTTGAGGATGGCAGGGAGTAGCTACATTATGGTTCACATCATGTCCCTTCAACAAACTCTTAAAGTTCTACAAATAAAGTGGCTTCCTACATAACTAATCACAACTATGGGACTCCAAAGAAGATATAGATGTTGGACTTCACAAAATCACTTGCCACTTTGTTGTCTTTGGTTCTAGTAGAAATGACTTTCACCCATTTAGAAACATAATCTATAGCCACCAAGATGTACACTAAACTAAAAGGAGTAAATTGGCCGATGAAATCAATGCCCCAGACATCATACACCTCACTACAAGAATAGGGGATAGAGGCATCATGTCCCTATTTGAGATTGTTTCCCACCTATTGGCACTTTAAGAAAGCTTTGCAATAATCATTTGAATCCTTGAACAAGGTTGGAAAAAAGAAGCCACATTGAAGAAATTTTGTAGTTGTCCTATTTCCTCCAAAATGGCATCAACATATACCATAACAACACATGGAGAGTATGTCTTACTACTCATTCTCTAGAATGCATGTCCTTATGATTTATTTAGATCAATACTTGAAAAGGTATGAGTCATCCAAAAAGTGGTTCTTCACTAGAGCAAATGATTTCCTTCTTTCTTCTTTAGTTCATGTGCTTAGTACTCTCCCACTAGCCAAGAAATTTTCTATGTTCTCATTCCATGGAATTTGGGTAGAATCAAGCAAGAGGATATTCTCATGAGGAATTGTCTCTTTGATTTTCCACTTTATCATAAGGTGATTCAATGCGATAAAGATGATAAGCTATTGAATGTTCAACCCCTTTCTTATCAACAACTTCAATATCAAATTCTTAGAGGAGAAGGATCCATCATATCTGTCTAGGATTTGAATGTTTCATTGACATGACATATTTAATAGCTGCATGATTAGTGTAAACAATTACTTTATTTTAGAGGACATATGAATGGAATTTATCACATGAACAAACTATAGCGACAAACTATTTCCTTGTGGTTGTATAGTTTCTTTCAGCTTCATCTAGAGTTTTGTTTCCATAGTAGAAAACATGAGGTATCTAGCCAATCCTTTGGCCTGACACAACCCCCATTTCTGTCTTAATACATCAATCATAATGTCAAATGGTAAAGAAAAGTTAGTGGGTGGCATAATAGGAGTATAAATTGACTTGTGCTTATGATGATTGAAGGCTCCAATGCATTTTTCATCAAAATTGAACTTGACATCCTTCTCAATAAAGTTGCACACTAGTCTAGATATCTTGCTAAAATCTTTAATAATGACAATAGAAACCTACATGCCCTAAGAAAAAAATGGACATGTCTTACAGTGGAAGGAATAGTAAAGGTACAAATGAGGCCCACTTTGTCCCTATCAAATTCAATAGTTGGTTTCCTTGAATGATTCTCTCAGGAACCATGAAGAAAATTTTCTCCTATGATGGAACCAAACCAAATTTCACAAAAATTTCTAACATGGTGGTGAGGTGAGAGAAGAAATCATTAAACGACTTCCCAAAGACTAAGAATTAATTCATGAACACTTCTAAAAATGAATCAAGCCTATCAAAACTATTGAGGTCACACATATTTGGAGAGTTGAGGGAGCATTGCAAAACTAAAATGGCATTCTCTTATAAGAAAGCATCCCTACTAAACAAGTGAATGTAGTTTTCTCTTGATCAATCGACTGCACTTCAACTTAGAAATATAATAGCCATCAAGAAAGTAGTATAAACATTGTCCAACCAATCTCTCTATAATTTGGTCAATGAATGGTATACACACATCCTTCACTAGGGTTGTTCTCTCACTGTATCAGTTCTCCATCCCCATTAGGTGCTACAGTGATCCCACCCTTCTTGGGAACAACTCAGATGGGACTCACCCATGGACTGTCAAACATGGGATAGATGATCCCATAACCTAGAGGCTTTACAAACTCTTGAGTCACAAGATATTTTAACTTAGGGTTAAATATTCATTACATTTTGCAACTTGGTCTTGCATCTTTTGGTATGTATGCCCTGAGAGCCAATCATGGGATGATTGGTGGGATACATTAAGATTGATTTGATAAACATCAAAGGCAAGCTTCCAATTCTTTCTGGTTCAGTCATATGAGATAGTGATAGAACAGATTGAATGTCTAGAGAATGACAGTACTCAATGACGTATGCTTTCAGGTTAAGGACCTGAACGATGAGATCATACGGATGCTAAGAGTTTGTACATTCTTGTTATGTCCCTAGTCGGATGTCATTGTGGAAGGTAGATAGACAACAATGACACACAATACTAGATTGTGGTGTTGGTTGATGACAGAATCTCATTAGTCATGATATAGAGATATCAAACCAAACACATAGGTACTTGTTAGAGAACAAGTGTACCGGACAGACCCACCGTGAGTTTGACACATGGAACCATGAGATGGTAGTCACAGTCAATACTCACAGTGATGGTGGTGAGTGTGATTCTTAGACCTGAAATCACTGCACTCAACACATGTCGTTCGGCACACTTTGACATCATCAAACGCAATCCTGAAACATGGGTTGTTATAAAGGTGATGATTGGGTGGCTTTGACACATGGGGATTTTGAGGGGTGAGTGATAGATATGGGATTTGTCCCTCCTGAGGGAGTTTGATATCCAAGGCCACTTGATGAGTAGGATTGAGATAGGCGTGCGCACGCATGTGTGAATCAGTATGTGATATTGATGTCATACATATCTCCTTCAATCTACTCTGAGATCAAGAAAGTGAATGAACGTTGACAGGATGATAGTTCCATGCCTTGAGTTCATTCGGGATATCAGTGACAAAGGAATTATACATTCACTGTAACACCATTCACGGATTGTAGGATGAAAGTTGTTCTCCAACTTTCTACTTTCACTTGGGTAGCAATGATGTGTGACTAGGCACCGCTCTTTGCTTGTGAAGTCATAAGTGTTATGGACTTTCACTGCCAACGTGAAATGGACCTGCAGGGTCACACACATAGGATTTAACCTGGAAGAGGAGTTTTGTCCACAAGAAACGTTTAGATTGATTACTAAAAGAGTTTAGTAGTTCAATTAAACACTCAATCAGTCGATAGCTCAATATCATATGGTTCAAGGTGTTGGACGCATTGATTTGAGTATCGGATTGATTGAAATCGCAATTGACTGATTTTGCCCAACCTGTGCTCCCAACCGATCAGCTCATGTGATGAACCGGTCGGCTGAGGTGCTGAACCGGTCAGCTGGAGTGTCCAGGCCGATCGGCTCATGCCAAATTGAAATGACCGGTTCAAGAGTTGAACCAATCGGCTCAACTGGTGCAACCGACCAGTTGGGAAAGTCATGTCGGCAAGAATTTTCCTTTGGTTTCAAATTGCCCAATTCGATTGGGAATAACATTGGTATACGATACCAATTGAGAATGAAACAAGGAAAGTATTTTTGAGCCGGATTAGGACCATGAACTGATCGGTTCAGGGCACCAACCGATCGGTTGGAGTGCCCCAAACGATCGGCTCAGGTCCTACCGATCGGCTCAATGGCCGAACCGATCGGTTCAGTTGTGAACCGATCATTTCAAGTTGCGAACCGGTTGCTTTTTGTGGAAAATATTGAACCCTTCTACTCCTGCTTTAGTCCCGTATTGCCGGGCACAGAGAACCCTGTCCCATGACCCGCCTATATATATAGGGGTATTGGGGGCTTCTCAAAGTACAACTCAATGCAAGTTGGTTGCTTTGCGAAGTTGTCGTTCTCTCTGGTTTTGGTAACCGTGAGAGATCCCGAGCAAGTGCTTCCCGCAAAAGGGAGGTGCAGCAAGGGAAGGACAACTGCAGTTGCAATTGGTAGCAGGAGAGTGTGTTGGCGATTAGTACGTCAACAGGAGGGTGCGACTCCTTCCACTTCCTTGTGGGACAAGGAGAGTGGAGTTCCAGGTGGTCCGTGTGGACTACTACAGAGGCGGGAGGACACAGCCGCTCAGGAGGACAACTGTCATCCGACAGTCCGATAGGAGGAGGAGTCGTCAGTCCCGGTGCGACCAGGAGCTGCACAGACACCGTCCAAGACCGGAGTTGAAGACCGCGCATTGCGCGAGGTATTGTCGCCGAGCAAGCCTCGGGACAAGGTATGATTCCACAAACCATCTTTTCCTATTATATAGACGTTGACGCGTTTCCTCAGTATGGGTTGGGGGAGAAATTTTTTTTGTTTCCGCTGCCTTCTCTGTCTCCCCTAAAACCCAACAGTGGTATCAGAGCCACGTCAGCTGTTCTATATTTTAGGAATATCGATATGATCGATTTTGGTTTGTCTCCTATATTTATTGCATGCGATGCAAATAATATCGGCTTTATACATGTCCAATCTTAAATCCACAAATCCCTAATTACATATATGATATGTATTATTAATGCACTCGATACGCGTCGCCCTTAAACGGGTTTTGTGGTGGATGTGTGTGCGTGATTATGGCCTATAAACCCCTATCTGTGTGTGGTTGTTTGTGGTTGCTTGCATCTCGGTATGCACACCGATCTTCCCTCTCTTATTCCTGATGTAACTCGAAATAATTCGAGATTCTTTCCTACCTTTTCTCCCCCCGAATGTAACTCGGGGTTTCCCTTTTTAAAGCAATGTAATTATTAGGATAGATTTTATTTCCTGTTATGTTGAAGACCGGCGGACATCAAGACGACAGCTAAAACGATCGGTTCAAGGCGTGAACCGATCGGTTGACGTTCCAGACGGTCGGTTCAAGGAGTGAACCGATCGGTTGATGACCGGTTTGAGGAGCGAGACGAGCGGGTGGCGGACATGACGAGATGCACGACGACCAGGCGAACCGATCGGTTGGAGGAGCCAACCGATCGGCTGGTGGCACCCAGACGACCGGCTGGAGAGTACAGATCATTCATGTGATGAGTTGATCAACTCGGATGGCAAGGCACAAAGTTCATCTTGTAGAGGTTGCATGTGATGTAGACCTAGATGACCGTGATTCCTCTTGGCTCGAGGAATCACATTAGGATGGCCATAATCATCGCTTTTTATCGTTTGTGCATGTTTTATGTGGGATATAGCATGTATATGATACGTACTATGTATTGTGGTGATTGGATATGTATATGTATATAAAAACCAAATCCCTCATTAAAATATTAAGTTTTAGATGCCTTCCAAATGCGACACACGTGAAAAGCTTGTTCAACCAAGTGTGGGCACGCCCTAGCGTGGTGCACCGTCTACCTCGTGGAAGCGTGAAGGATGAATGCGTGGGTCTGCCCAAGTAGGGTGCATATTCATCGTGTTTGCTTTGGGTCGGACTTAACAAGGTGACCTAGATAGGATCTAGCGCCTTGAGGCATGGAGATGATCATTGCAAGGAGTTGTAGATGACATCTTATCAAGATTTGCATATGATGCAATTGGCAAAAGTTGCCTACCTGAGAGATCTATGTTGTGGGTGACAGCCCAAGCTGGTCCATGACTTAGAGGATTTCATGATCTTGCCCACTAGAAGGTTGTACGCTGCAATCATCCAAATTGATGGTGAGGGCTATCAATTTGAAGTAAAATAATGGGAGCGATAATTAATTAAAGGCCTAATTTTATCGTCAACTTTTCAAATCAATCAAACAAGTCAAAAGAGTTTTGGACTAAAATTGCATATATTTCCTTTTGTTAAAATAAATGGTTAATCAACAAATCACTTTATTTGCGATCGGTCTTTGATACCAACAAATTAAATGGGAATAATTCCACGACTGGTTAGGATGATGATGAGAAGTGTTCTCAATCAAAGAGCGAAATCTCTAAGTCCTAGTTATACCAGAACCAGATGAACTCGATCCCACCACATCAATGGCTGAAAGTATGCTTATGGAAGCATACTGAGGATGACATTGATGAGGAGTGCTTGATGTTGTGTTCTCTGAACTATGAGTTGCAGAGACAACATGAGACATATGATGTCTCCAAGATACTGTCCTAGTATGTCATGACAGAAGGAGATCCAGTAAGGTATTCACACACTCAATGTGATTGGGTATGTGGAAAACCTGATTAAGAAGGATTCCCTCTGAGCCAAGAGTTGGCTATTGGTATGATACTACAAATGTTGTGAGAATCATACAATTCATGATAAGCTACAACATGAACAACTTTGACAAGCGTTGACAGAGTTGTTGGACATGTTGAGGATACTAGAGGCAAAGATGAAGAAAGACAAACCATAGTCTTTGATGTGATAAAAAAAAAGGTAAGTCTTAAGGGCAAGGGCAAGGGCAAAGCTAAGAAGTGTTCTGATGCTAGCCAGCAATCCAAGCCGTCTTCAGCCTCAAGGCACATGGGGAAAGGGTGTATGAGGGAACTGGCCTCTATATCTGATAGAACAAAAGAAGATGAAGGAGGGGATGGAGATCTCCACCTAAGGTATCATGAAATGAACCACTTCTTTATCCGAGGTATATGATACCAAGATATGGATATGTCATATATGATATGCAATATCCGCAAAGAAGTGATGGCCTTTGTGAAAGGACCAAGAAAGAAGTACCCATCATTGGAGCAAGTGTTGCGGCCATAGATAGGAGTATCTTTCAGTTTATTTCAGCCTAAAGGGCACGGAATAGAGTTGAGAACTGCTATTTCATATATTGCCAATAGATAGAAACACTTTATTATTGCATATTGTATGACAATGATGGCAATTAATAAAGTTGATGTTTCAATCTTAAAGATATGATATTTGTGGCAATGCCTTGTTTATCTTGTGATACATGGTATGCATAAGATAAAATGAAACCTAAAGTTATAGATAACTCAAACAATCTAATTAGCATCAATCATGAGAAATTCATTTCTAGTTTCCATATGATGGATAAATCTAGACTCTTTTGGTTAGAGAACCAGTAAGAGACATGAATATCTTGGACATGATTAATCAATCTTCACTAATATAGTGGGAGAGTGATTATCCTATTAGGTATAATACATATGATGTATTTACATACCTATTGGAACAAATGCTAATACTTCAAATGGTGTTTAGAGAAATACCAATATGAATATCTTGAAGTGTTCAAGATTATCATAGATGAAGTACAAATTTGGTAAAGTGTTAATTCTTGATGAGATCAATGAATGAAATACTTGGACTAAATGTTTGAGATCCTTATGAGTGATTATGATAGTGTATCATAGTGAACTCATGATTAAGGCATGGTGATGTCTAAATCAAGAAGGAATCATACTCTAAGGAGTTAGAGAATGATTATCAAATAACTGAATTCTTCTTAATAAAAGAATACCCCACACTAATAAAGGACATTAAGAATCACAAGGGTTGTGAATTCTTATATTCTTGACAGATACACCTCAATTATCTATGCGATGAGTTGTTCATATGATGAGTCAACTATCTAGATGAATATGAGGAATCAGGTT
This sequence comes from Alisma plantago-aquatica, assembly GCA_963693085.1. Lineage (NCBI taxonomy): Eukaryota > Viridiplantae > Streptophyta > Magnoliopsida > Alismatales > Alismataceae > Alisma > Alisma plantago-aquatica. The sequence goes on from OY856412.1 coordinate 996,157,021, forward strand.
TTGAGTTATGATATAAGACCATTACATCCTAAATGATTTCCATGTGAACCATAAGGTATGACCTTGATGGTAGCACTCATTGGATGCAATCCATAAGTGCAAATGAGTCTTAAGTGTTAAGACACATGGATAACATTTTGAGAAGGATGATGCTTGTTGATTGCAACTTAATGACTGAGACATTTAGCATATGGATACTAAAACCACATTCCTATGAGAAATAAAACAAGGATGTGTACGTGACACAACCGATAAGGTTTATGAATCCACTAATGCAAATGAAGTCTATAAGTTACAATGTACTAATCAATGTGATTGATTGAGTATAAGCAACTCAAAATTGGATCTTTACTTTGATGATATAGTCAAAGGGTTTGACTGATATGTCAAAGATAAAGACGGGATCTGTGATTTAGTGGGAGTGTATTCACATTCCACATATTGATGTGAAATGGAATTGTTCTAGAATGGAAATCCAAAAGTGGAAATTATCTTTAAGGAAGATAGAGATGTTTCCTATGTGATAGGAATAGAGATCTATAGAGATAGTTCTCGACAAATCTCTTGACCTGGAAAAGAGAGAGCATACATTGGCAATCTGTACTGAAGGGTTCAGTATGCACAGATTCAGTGGGAGAAAACTTGTCCATGTTATATGGATATTAGTATCCCAAGGCCAAGTGTCCAATTCTTATGAAGAATGGGAACACTAAGAATAGATATGGATCTATCATGTATGTAATCATCCCATTGTCTTGCATGTATGACATGGCAAGAATAAAATGCATTCATCATTTTGTATGTATGACATGACAATATGATGTGCTCATCCTGATAATTCGTATGTGGGACATGACGAGTGGATGTATGTCTACTTCCAATAAGGGTTACTGGAATACCATGAGAACTTGATAAGTACTTATGAAGTACTAGTTCCATGAAGATAAGGAAGAGTTTGATGTAAAGAGTTACATTGATGCGAACTTCCGAATGGACAGAAAATTAATCGCAAAATATATATGATATATAAAAGTGAAAGTTTGTTGATAATTGGAAATGTTCCAATAAAACCATTTAAAAGGGAAATGCCGAGTATCTATGTGTTAGAGAACAATAGTAGATACTATATGGATCTGGAAGTTCATGAGATGAACTTATAGATATTCCACTCATTGATGACAAGTCTGGAATCCTTGATCATGCAATGTGGCTAAAGGTTAGCAAAGGAATACTAGATCGCATATTACGGCAACTCCATCTCATACGTGCGACGTACAACGAAGAGATGAGAGACATGCAGTTTATACTGACTTTGGTAAGGTGTTGTCATTACTCACTATGTTCGCACTAGAGCACAGTAACATTTGGGACATGTTTGAAGATCACTATGAATATGATTCAAGGGTGATTGGCTCGCAGTGCAAGTGGGAGTCTGTTGGTATGTATGCCCTGAGAGCCAATCATGGGATGATTGGTGGGATACATTAAGATTGATTTGATAAACATCAAAGGCAAGCTTCCAGTTCTTTCCGGTTCAGTCATATGAGATAGTGATAGAACAGATTGAATGTCTAGAGAATGACAATACTCAATGACGTATGCTTTCAGGTTAAGGACCTGAACGATGAGATCATACGGATGCTAAGAGTTTGTACATTCTTGTTATGTCCCTAGTCGGATGTCATTGTGGAAGGTAGATAGACAACAATGACACACAAGACTAGATTGTGGTGTTGGTTGATGACATAATCTCATTAGTCATGATATAGAGATATCAAACCAAACACATAGGTACTTGTTAGAGAACAAGTGTACCAGACAGACCCACCGTGAGTTTGACACATGGAACCATGAGATGGTAGTCACAGTCAGTACTCACAGTGATGGTGGTGAGTGTGATTCTTAGACCTAAAATCACTGCACTCAACACATGTCGTTGGGCACACTATGACATCATCAAACGCAATCCTGAAACATGGGTTGTTATAAAGGTGATGATTGGGTGGCTTTGGCACATGGGGCTTTTGAGGGGTGAGTGATAGATATGAGATTTGTCCCTCCTGAGGGAGTTTGATATCCAAGGCCACTTGATGAGTAGGATTGAGATAGGCGTGCGCACGCATGTGTGAATCAGTATGTGATATTGATGTCATACATATCTCCTTCAATCTACTCTGAGATCAAGAAAGTGAATGAACGTTGACAGGATGACAGTTCCATGCCTTGAGTTCATTCGGGATATCAGTGACAAAGGAATTATACATTCACTGTAACACCATTCACGGATTGTAGGATGAAAGTTGTTCTCCAACTTTCTACTTTCACTTGGGTAGCAATGATGTGTGACTAGGCACCGCTCTTTGCTTGTGAAGTCATAAGTGTTATGGACTTTCACTGCCAACGTGAAATGGACCTGCAGGGTCACACACATAGGATTTAACCTGGAAAAGGAGTTTTGTCCACAAGCAACGTTTAGATTGATTACTAAAGGAGTTTAGTAGTTCAATTGAACACTCAATCAGTCGATAGCTCAATATCATATGGTTCAAGGTGTTGGACGCATTGAGTGGAGTATCAAATTGATTGAAATCACAATTGACTTATTTTGCCCAACCTGTGCTCCCAACCGATCAGCTCATGTGATGAACCGGTCGGCTAAGGTGCTGAACCGGTCGGCTGGAGTGTCCAGGCCAATCGGCTCATGCCAGGTTGAAACGACCAGTTTAAGAGTTGAACCGATCGGCTCAACTGGTGCAACCGACCAGTTGGGAAAGTCATGTCGGCAAGAATTTTCCTTTGGTTTCAAATTGCCCAATTCGATTGGGAATCACATTGGTATACGATACCAATTGAGAACGAAACAAGGAAAGTCTTTTTGAGCCGGATTAGGACCATGAACCGATCGGTTCAGGGCACCAACCGATCGGTTGGAGTGCCCCAAACGATCGGCTCAGGTCCAACCGATCGGATCAATGGTCGAACCGATCGGTTCAGTTGTGAACCGATCATTTCAAGTTGCGAATCAGTTGCTTTTTGTGGAAAATCTCGAACCCTTCTACTCCTTCTTTAGTCCCGTATTGCCGGTCACAGAGAACCCTGTACCATGACCCGCCTATATATATAGGGGTATTGGGGGCTTCTCAAAGTACAACTCAATGCAAGCTGGTTGCTTTGCGAAGTTGTCGTTCTCTCTGGTTTTGGTAACCGTGAGAGATCCCAAGCAAGTGCTTCCCGCAAAAGGGAGGTGCAACAAGGGAAGGACAACTGCAGTTGCAACTGGTAGCAGGAGAGTGTGTTGGCGACTAGTACGTCAACAGGAGGGTGCGACTCCTTCCATTTCCTTGTGGGACAAGGAGAGTGGAGTTCCAGGTGGTCCGTGTGGACTACTACAGAGGCGGGAGGAAACTGCCGCTCAGGAGGACAACTGTCATCCGACAGTCCGGTAGGAGGAGGAGTCGTCAGTCCCGGTGCGACCAGGAGCTGCACAGACACTGTCCAAGACCGGAGTTGAAGACCGCACATTGCGCGAGGTATTGTCGCCGAGCAAGCCTCGGGACAAGGTATGATTCCACAAACCATCTTTTCCTATTATATAGACGTTGACGTGTTTCCTCGGTATGGGTTGGGGGAGAATTTTTTTTTTGTTTCCGCTGCCTTCTCTGTCTCCCCTAAAACCCAACAACATCATCCTTAAGATCGATCCTATGCACACAACTGGAGGGGTGAACACCCCTCAAACCTGCAATAGACCACTTGATAGCTTAAATTTTCTTCTTTAGGACAAATATGAGAGCCTCTTCTTGGTGTAGAAAAAGAATACAAGAAATGATCATTGGGGACGTCATTGGGGCCAAAAAATGTGTAATTTAGGCCTTTAGGAACTCAAGGATAGGAGTTTCTTTAATAGAAATATTGAACAGTTTTGTTGAAGTGAAAGGTAAATCTTCACTTGAAGCCACTAGTATTAGATCACTTTTCTTCTCAGTGTCATCATGCAAATAATCAACAATGGGCACTAGTACAAGAATGGTCTGTAGCGTCGATTTTTTTAAGCCTGTAACGTCACTTTATAACCGACGCCTAAGTGGTCGTCACTATAGAATTTTCTCTATAGCGTCGGCTTATTTGACCAAATAAAACCGACCTTACAGAGTAAACATCGATGCAAAAGGTTGTAAAACATCTGACCCAGGCAAGAAAAAAGGAGCCTGTAAGGTCGGTTATTCGAAAAAAACTGACCATGTAAACGGTCTCGGTTGAGAAAATTATCGACCGAAAGTATTTTTGGTCAACAATTTTCTCGACCGAGAGAGTTTACAGGGTCATTTTTTTTGGAATAATAGACCCTAAAGATTGAATAAACATTTCAGTGTACCCCTTGGTCGAGAAAATTGTCGACCAAAAATATTTCGGTCTACAAAATTGTCGACCGAGGGGTACACTAAAAATGTTTATTCAATCTTTAAGGTCGGTTTTTGTAAATAACCGACCTTATAGAGGAAATTTAGAGTCGGTTTTGTACAAAAACCGACGCTTGAAGTTATATTTCGGTCAAAAATTTTCTCGACCGAGGAGTGTACACTAAATTCAATCTTTAGGGTCGGTTATTTACAAAACCGACGCTAGAAGTTACGATTTTTTTAAAATTTCTACAGAAATTGAAATAGAACAGAAGAATAAGAAGATTCATATATTCTGGGAGAGGGGAGCATTGATGTTCAACCATCACCATTCAAAACCACACATTCATAACAAAAATGATTCATAATCACATCATAATTTACAAAATGATAGAGTGAAAGTCTGAGATGATATTAAATAGATACAAAAGTAAATATGAAAGAGTACTCAAACCACATACATAAATGGAGCTGACATATTTAATCCAATGCTATATCAACTTCATTTAGAAAAGACTCTAACCACTCTTCTCGGAATTCATCTAAGTCCACATGTGTGTAAGGATGAGTTGTAAAGATCTGTAACAGAAAATGCACATGCTAATATTTTATAAAATGACTACAATCACTTGTAAATTTATGATGTTATTCTTTATTACCTGACTTATAGTCTAAATGTCATGTGATGCTTATTTGATAATAGCGTGCATATATTTCATTACATAGTAGCCACAAGCCCAATCATTATTTTGCATAGGACACTACAAATAACAAATTATACTTAATGTTAGTAAACTACTATAAACAACAATTGAGATAAGACTATAAGATTTGACATATTACAATTGAAAATTAATACATATAAGAGTAAGAAGTTGTCAAAGTAGCTAACTTGACATTTTTCAAAGTCAATGTCTTTAATTTTATGGGTATTTGTCCTCCAGTTTCACGAAAAGCCTTTATACCCCTATCAAATAAATGATAGTTGGTAAAATAGAAATTCTAAATAGAAATATCATGTTGAAGCATTGATTAAATTTATGCTTACTCCATAGCTGGCAGTTTCAGTTTGTGACTCCTTGTTGTTTTACCCATTGGGTCAAGATAATAAAGATTCATCAATTTTGGGGCAATCACCGCTAATTCCCAATGTCTAGCTCTAAGTAAGAATAAAACAAACATTAAAATAAATAATTTTATTCATTATTAAAATTATATTGAATAATAATACTTACTGGACGTTAAAAGGAATTAGGATAATTTCCTTCCCCTCACTAGCAAAATATTTGAATGCATCAGAGAAGTACTCATTCACATCCTCAATATGTGTCTCCACCTGAATAGTGATCGAAGGGACTAAGAATCCAACATTCTTTATATCAAAGTTTGTGGCCTCAGTATATAAATGGTTGTTAAACATTTGTAATTATTTTCATATGTAGAAATAAGCTAAAAATGTGTATTGGAATTTTCTATATATATTGATAGATCCTTACCTTATCCATACTTCTATTATCGAAGTATTCAGCCAATCATACCAGAACAACTCTATAATATCATCAAGAAAAATAAAATTCTCAAAGTCCCTCCCAGTTGCATCTTCTGTTAAATTGACCAACATATGTGATCCCGATCTTTGGTTGGCTAAGTATCGACACAAACATTTAGATTTGCTTGCCAATTCGTCGAATGTAGCTTCGGGAATGAAAGATGGCTTGGGCATAGGAGGACGACTAGTAGAAGTTTTACTTTTTGGTTTACAAACCTGTTAATTAAATTACATACTTATATTACATGAGTTCATATATGCAGTCAAATATGAAAAACATGGTAGAAATAAGGTATACCTTGTCATTTATAACCAAGTGTCTAGGCCAACCCACCATAGCACCCTCATCTTCTTCAACTATACTATATTCTGGATTAGGTATGGGTAGTGGTTTGTCCCCCATTCTGTCATACACAAGATGGATGGACACACGGAAAATGTCATCAGTAATTTGTTGGCAATGCAATGTACCACCAAGGTTGTACACCTTGCCCGCTGCCACAACATTATATTTTGGAACCTCCACTGCAAGTTTATAGTTCATACCAACCTAGATTGAAATAATATAAGTTATATAAGAAATAGTAGAACAGATACATGTTACAACTATATACATTATCATATATTTATCATATTAATAACACAACATATAGAATAAAAACTTACTGCAGATTGTTGTGGTGGGTCATCGGGAGTGCTCCCATGACCTTCTACAACTGGAGCATGGGCTTGTACCTCATCACTTGAGAGATGCGCAGTATGAATAGGTTGAGAAGGTTGAGTAGGTTGAAATGAAGACATTATTTCTTTTACTTTCTGCACTACTAATGTTTCAACCTCCTCTTGTGTAAGACCTCCTACACGACCCTGATCTCCACTGATAATTCTTTTCTAATACCCATAAATTCTAAATCTTTTCTAGAATTGATGCCATCTTTAGTCTTTCCTGGTATGTTCAATAGCGTACCAATGATGCTATCACAAATATTTTTTTCAACATTCATGACGTCAATGCAATGTCTAATTGTCAAAGATCTCCAATAAGGAAGATCCCAGAATATTGACCTCTTCTTGTATAGAGATTTCTCACATGAGAGTGGACGACTACTTGAACTCTTTCCAAATTCATTAACAATATTTTTCACCCTATCATATACAACATTTCCTGGTATCGGTTTAGGAGAACTTTGTTCCTCAGTTGACCCATTAATGGTTTTGTGTTGCCTTCGATAAGGATGCACTGGTGGGAGAAATCTCCGATGACCAAGATATACGATTTTACCACCATGTTTCAGTCTGATTGAATCAGTATTTTCCTCACAAATAGGACATGCTTTGTATCCTTTTATGCTATATCCAGACAAATTTCCATAAGCTAGAAAGTCATTAATCGTGCAAAATAACATAGCACGCAAACTAAAGATCTCTTTACATGAAGCATCATATGTCATAATACCTTCTTCCCATAGTTTCATTAGGTCATCAATTAGAGGTTGAAGGTAAACATCAATATCATTTCCAGGTTGCTTGGGCCCTGATATCAATATTGACAACATCACATACTTATTTTTCATACACAACCAAGGAGTAAGATTGTATATAACAATCATAAGAGGCCACGCACTATGTTTGCTTCTTAATGTACCATAGGGATTCATTCCATCTGTACAGAGTCCAAGTCTTAAGTTTCTTGCTTCTTTACCAAATTGAGGGTATAATAAATCAATTTTCTTCCATTGTGGTGAATCAGATGCATGTCGTAGGACACCATCATCATTGGCCTTTAACTCCCCATGCCAAGACAAATTTTGTGCATCTTCTATATTAGCAAATAAGCATTGAAATCGTGGTATTATTGGTAGATACCACATCACCTTGGCAGGAGAGCCATTTTTAGCCTTAGCTGAATTTGTGGTCTTATACCTTGACGCACCACATTTTGGACAATTTATGAAATTACTATAGTCCTTCTGAAATAACACACAATCATTTGGACATGCATGAATCTTCTTAGCCTCCATTCCCATTGGGCACATTATTTTCTTTGCTTGATATGTTGAAATTGGAAGCTCGTTGCCTTCAGGAAGAATTTACTTTAACAAAGACAATAGTGAAGTGAAACTCTTATCGCTTCACCGGTTTTGAGCTTTAAGATTATATAATCGCATCACATCACTCAACCTTGACCCTTATATAATGGGTTTTCAGCATCATGGATAATGTTTGCAAATAAAGAAGGTGGATCAATGACATTGTCCTGATAACTACGTAGCATCTCATCAACCATATCATCCTGAATCGGTTCGTCATTAACATTATCATCATTATCTATATCTTCTATGCCACAACTATTAGTATCGACATTTTCTGATCCATAATTAAATTTCTCTCAATGCCAATACCATTCATTATAACCTTGTATGATCCCATTGCATATGACATGATTCTTAATTTCCTCACCAATATCAACTTTCAAATTGTTACAACAATTTCTACATGGACAATATAGCCTATCTGTAGGTATTTTCCTATGTTCCTCAGCAAATCTGATAAATTCATCAAGACTTTTGGCAAACTTTGGACTACAACGGTTCTTGATAGACATCCAACTTCGATCCATTTTCTATATCACATTAAAATTAATTATAAAACTAAGCGTTTAATATTGATACTATAAGCTGTAAGTTTTTATTGATAGGAAGTTAATTACTTTTATACTAAAGTGTACCACCTATCCCATTTGTTAATATTTAATCTCACTAGTAACTGTATAATGTCTATTTAGTTTTGAATAAAATTTCAGCAGCATTTCCCCTAAGTTCTCCAAGTACTCCGATGTAAATGGCAAATAACCACTCACATATGTACCCAGAGAACAAATGAGGAAATCCTACTAAAATTTTCTTCAAAACGAAACATACATTATACAGTTACATCCTAAGTGAGATTAAATATTAAAAAATAGTCCAAAACTAGGGACTATCCAAAGTTTACTTCTAATAAGTAAATTTTGAACGGGTTTCTAAGTTAATATATAAATGCATTATTTTCATGCATCAACCCTAAAGTGTCAATTTGGGAGTACACATGTCTAATCTCATATTAATTTCTAGAATTTATATAATGATTACATATGAAAAAATATATGTTTTTATTATTGGTTGGGTTATCAAATCATATAAAATGGAAAAACAATATAACTGTACAGTTAAAGGAGTCCAGGTCTAATCTCGGTCGACAATTCATCGACCGAGAGCCCACCTGCACGCGGCGTCCAGGTCCACCCTCGGTCGACAAATTCTCGATCGAGAGTGAACCTGGACGCTACCGTGGCGGCGGGAATGAACTTGGGAATGAGGGAACAAGGCGGCGGCCTTACTTGGAAATGACGGCGACCTTCGTGGAGGATGTGACGACCTTCCCGGAGAGGCGACGACCTTCGTGGAAGTGTGGAAAGGCAACAACGATGAGCTCTCTTCGCGGAGAGGAGGCAAAGCTTTGGCGACACGAAGAGTGACAAGGGCTTCGCGGAGAGGAGGCAAGGCTTTGACGACGAGCTCCCTTCAAACACGACGACGACCTTCTTGGCAAAGCTTTGGCGATGCGGCATCTCTTTTGGTAAGGAGAAGCTTTGGTAGAGCAGCAATGAGATTTTTTGGCAAGAAGAGCTTTGGCGGTGCAAGAGAGAAAAGAAGAACTAGGTCTCGGTAGCGAGAATGGAGGCAAAATGAGACCCTGACTTGCTTTGTTACCCTCGAAACCTGTAGGGTCGGTTATTTGCAAACAACCGACCCAACAGGTAAGCGATGCCCGGAAAAGCTTCTCAGTCGACAATTGTTTCGACTGAGGATTCCTACAAGGTCGGTTATATGGATAAAACTGACCCTAGAGGTGCATATACATGCACGAAAGGAAATCTGGATCTAAAACCCTAAACAAAAAACACTTCTCGGTCGACAAATTTGTCGACCGAGAGACTCTCTAGGGTCGATTTTAAAGAAAAAACTGACCCTAAAGGTTCTTATACATGCACGAAAGGAAATCTGGCTCTTATTTCGGTCGACAAATTTGTCGACCGAGAGGTTATCGGTCGACAAATTCATCGACCGAGGGGAGCTCTAGGGTCGGTTAAAAGTAAAAAACCGACCCTAGAGGTTCTTATACGTGCGTGAACTAAACTGGATCCAAAACTCAACTCAGTCGACAATATTGTCGACCGAGAGACCCTCTATATTGTCAATCGAGAGACCCTCTAGGGTCAATTTTAAAGAAAAAACTGACCCTAGAGGTGCTTGTACACGCACGAAAGAAAAGCTGGCTCTCATTCTCGGTCTACAAATTTGTCGACCGAGATGTTATCGGTCGACAAAATCGTCAACCGAGGGGAGCTCGAGGGTCGGTTACAAGTAAAAAAACCGACCCTAGAGGTTCTTATACATGCGTGAACTAAACTGGATCCAAAACTCAACTTGGTCGACAATATTGTCGACTGAAGGACCCTCTAGGGTCGGTTTTAAAGAAAAAACCAACCCTAGAGGTGCTTATACACACACGAAAGGAAATCTGGATCTTCTTTCGGCCGACAAATTTGTCGAACGAGATGTTATCGGTGAACAAATTCATCGACCGAGGGGAGCTCTAGGGTCGGTTAAAAGTAAAAAACTGACCCTAGAGGTTCTTATACATGCATGAACTAAACTAGATCCAAAACTCAACTCGGTCGACAATATTGTCGACCGATGGACCCTCTAGGGTCAGTTTTAAAGAAAAAACCGACCCTAGAGGTGCTTGTACACACACGAAAGGAAATCTTACTCTCATTCTCAGTCGACAAATTTGTCGACCGAGATGTTATCGGTCGACAAATTCGTCGACCGAGGGGATCTCTAGGGTCGGTTATAAGAAAAAAACCGACCCTAAAGGTGCTTGTACATGCACGAAAGGAAATCTGGCTCTCATTCTCAGTCGACAAATTCGTCAACCGAGAGGAGCTCTAGGGTCGGTTAAAAGTAAAAAACCGACCCTAGAGGTTCTTATACATGCGTTAACTAAAATGGATCCAAAACTCATCTCGATCGACAATATTGTCGACCGAGGGACCCTCTAGGGTCGGTTTTAAAGAAAAAACCGACCCTAGAGGTGCTTATACATGTGTGAAGGAAAACTGGATTCAAGATGTCTCCCACATTTTTTGTAGACATATAAGATCGGTTATTTGGAAAAACCGACCCTATAGATCGAGGCGCGAAACCAAAATCAAGTAAATTTTTACTGCGGGAAACTTTAGTTTGCTTTCTAAATCCAATTGTCTATAAGGTCGCTTATTTTATGAAAACCAACCCTATATAGATACACTACAAGGTCGGTTATTTTAAGAAAAGCGACCCAAGAGGTCTTAAGTGGTTCCCATGTTTTTTATAGACATATAAGGTCGGTTATTTGGAAAACCGACCCTATAGAGTTACACTACAAGGTCGGTTTGGTTAAGAAAACCGACGCAAGAGGTCTTAAGTGGTGCCTGCATTTTTTTTAGACATATAAGGTCAGTTATTTGGAAAAACTGACCCTACATGTAATGACGTTATAACCCATTTCTGTACTAGTGGGGATCAAGTCATATACCTTTGGCTGGCAGTCAAAATCCATGTGTGTAGGCATTCTTCAACAATCTCTCTAAGCGATCAACAAAATAACAATCTCCCTCAGTGACACCTATCACCTCATCTTTGGAGGAATCTTCGAATATGTCATCTGGATCTTCATGTGCATAAAGGTCGTTCACAAGGTGTCGATCCTCAAATGTATCACTACATCAATTTTGGCTAGGAAGGGTCTTCTCTAAATGATAGGAACCTTCCTTGTGTCTTTCCTCCATATAAGCATAATGAAATTAGTAGGAAAGGAGATAGATGTGTCATCATCAAGTCTCACCAACACATCATCAATTTTTCCTTGAGGTGTCTTCATAGAACGATCGACCAATTGCAAGGTATAGTTATTCGGCTCCAAGTGTCCCAAATTTAGTTCATCATACACAGTAAGGCATCAAATTGATTCTAGAACCCATGTCAACAAGACCTTGGTCAGTGTAGTGTGTGCCTATGAAACTAGGAATGATAGGGGCACAACCATACATCCTCTTCATAGGAGTAGTGTGTTGTAGAATGGAGCTCACTTGCTATGTACTTTCTTTGGCATTCTTTTGGTTGACTTCCTCTTAAAGGTGCACATGTCCTTGAGGAACTCAACTTAATAAGAGATTTACTTGAAGGAATCCTACAAAGGAATATAAATTTGGAATTCTGTGAAGTTCTCTATGATGTGTTTAATGTAGCTTTGCTTTCGTTAGGAGGTGGAGACTTTTTCAAGTGCATTGGGGAAAGGAGGTTGTTTTACACCTATCTTGTTCACATCAACATTTTCATCAAATAGTATCACAAGAATCATGACTTCATCATTCACTGCCACAATATCACCTTAGTCCCCTATCATAGTATTATTACCATGCATCACAATTTCATCCACAAAATCATCACATGATTTGTCCCTTAACTTTCCAAGAGTATTTCTACTACCTAGCACAATCACAACCTTAAATTTCTTATGAGAAGAGGAGGGATCTTGTTGTGATTGTTTTTTCCCTTGAGGTGGTAGCTTTGGTGTGGCGGGTTGGTATTTTGGAGAATGTATTGCAAATTTTGTTGGTTGTTGTGGAGGTTTATAAGAAGGATGTTGATATTCTGGTGGTGATGGTGTTGATGTGGTGGTTGTGAAGTGTATTGGAAGTTGTATGTGGTCACGGTAGTGGAGGAGAATAGGGGTTAGGAGGCCCTCGATACTACTACAATGTGGGAACTTGCCCTTGTTGTGGGATATAGATTCCCTGAGGAGCACCCATGGATCCACCAATGCTATTGGGATTCACCAAGGTTTGATAAGGAAACCTCCCCTACTAATGATAGGTAAGTGATTGAGATATTTGGTCAATTCTTTGCTTCAATCGACTAATATTTTTCCCTTGAGAAGATACATCCACCTTCACATCATCTATGCTTCTCAATCTTCCAATGACTTCTTCTTTAAATTTAGAGTTGTATTTTGATCCTTGATGATTCCTAGGATGTCCTTTTCCTTCTTCTCCTTGCTTCCAAGAGTAGTTGGGATGATTCCTCCATTGTGGAGTATAAAAATTGGACATCAATCCTTTGTTTTTCCAGATGCCATAATGTTTTATGGTTTGCACCTCCTCACATAGAGCCTCCATAGAGTGGGAAGATTGTCTAGAAGAGCATCCCACATGTGCCGTCATAAGATTCATCATGTCTACAAAATATTTCAGCAATTGAAGCTGCATTTGACTTTGGTGTGAGGGGGCTAAGTTGTCTGGTTTATATCACAATGCACATCTACACTAGAAGGTCGATGTCTTGAGTTTTCATTCAAGTGTTCAAAAAGAGACCAATATTATTCAAGATGTTTAACAATAAATGCACCACCACATGATGAGTCCACAACTACTTGAACCATCTCAAAAAATCCAGAGTGGAAGGATAGAACTAGTTTCCAAGTAGGGACCTCATGGTTGGGGAATCCCACATTAACTTCTAAAATATCTCCCATATCTCATAAAACTTCTCATCTCTTTCTGACTGAAAAAAGTGATGTATCTTCTCATATGATTCTATTTGTAAATATTATAAAATTTGTTGAGGAACTCATTTTTAATGTCCTCTCAAGTTATGATTTTAGTCTTGGATGAGTGCCACTCCATGGGCTTGTCCTTGAGAGAGAAAGGAAGCAACATGAGCGTAAATGAGTTGTCAATGGGTGTAGATGTTTTGAAGGAAGAGCATGTCTCATGGAAGATGTCCACATGCTTAAAGAGGTTCTCATTCTCAAGTCCATCGGAGGTGGGGCGTATCCCAAGAAGGCTAGGAGGGATGTAAAAATTCTACCCTGGCAACTGATCAACACGAGTAGCAATTGGAGAACTATAGTTCCTTGACATGAAATGGGCATGCAATGGCTTGTGCATAAGTGGAGTAGTTTGTGGCTACTGTTGTGCCTCCTCATGGCTGTCTAGATTCCTATTTTCCTCTACTTCCTCTAGACTCTATCTGCGCCAATTTTTTTGTCTTCATCCTTGTATGTTGGTATCCTCTACAAAAGTATAGATAGAAAGAGAAGACATCCCAACATGAAACAATGGTCACCCGCACAAGGCAAAACCAATCAAAAGAAGACAAGTTAGTAAGCAAGTTTGCAAAAGTAAATTAAATAATAATGAATAGAAATGGTTAGGGCAATAGGAAAAGTAAGAGATAAAGTAACTAGCTAGTATGAGTGACTTTTTACCCAGAAGTGACACCAAAAATCTTAATGCATTCACTAAGGGTACACCCAACCAATTAAATTTTGATTAGACGAGCCATAGGTACACAAAAAGTTCTTTCAAATATTTATAAATCTAGTTTGGATACACCCTTACACAAATCCGCAAGCACACAACTTTCGGAGTAGTACAGAGGATGACAAGTGAGTTCGAACCTAAGGGGGAGATGGATACTAGAGCTTGGTTCATTTTGGCTATTTTCCTAATGATAGGTCTAGGGTTCAAGGATTTTACTTTGGTTTTGGATTTATACTAATTTGGTCAAGCAAACAATTAATGGAAGATAAGAGTAAACCTACTTTAACTCTACACAATTTAGATTTAATTAATAAATCAAGAACAACTAGGTGACAAATTACACTAGAGCAACCAAGAGAAGGGTAATACTAGAACTAAACTAACAAAGAAATTCTATCTAACAAGAAAGAGAAGTCAATTAGCTAACTAGACAGGAAGCTACACTAGACTAGAAATTTAAGAAAAAGACAACTTGGATATTGTATTAGTAACTAAATATATAAGACTAGTATAAGAAATAAAAAACGAAATCTAACTACACTAGAAAGGCCTAGGTACCATGAGGAAGAAAATAAAAAGACTAAATAAGATAACACTAGTTAAACAATAGAGAAATTATGGTTTAGATCAATTAATCGACGTTTGGGCCATTTGGGTTAGTGTGACTGTCACCTAGGTTGGGGGTCATAACATGCAAACATTATTCATTAATTTAGACCATTAAAGAAAAAAAAGTTAGATGCTAGAGAATTTACCTAAATTCTAACTAGTCATGGAAGGAATAGGGTGTGTCTAGGGGAACTATTCCATATCACCCCCTGTCCAACCTTGCAAGACTTATCTGGATTAGGGTTTAGGTGGAATTCAACTAGGATCTAGAAATTATAAGTTTCTATGATAGAAGTTCTTAGGATAATTGGGGTCCAAGGGTAGTAATGGAGGGTGGAAATGAGGGTATTGGATCTCACATCACCTAACATGTAGCCTTTATGTAGCTCCTAGACAATTGCACTAAGTGCTTCTAAACTAGATACTTGTATATCTCACCTAGGTGTAGAAGAATGGATTGATATGTGGGAATGGGTAGCTAGCTAGGGACCCATCAGTTGTACCTAGGAGAAAATCCCAAAATAGATACATATAATCCATCTTTCCTAGAACCTAGGAGATTTCAAGCATAAACCACAATGTAATCCATGGGAAATGAGATGAAAGTCAAAGACATTCATTAGCAAATGAAATTATAGAGTAAGTAGCCAAAACCCTAGAAAACTAGGGTTTTGAGGTGGAAATGCGGTGGAAGTAGGTATAAAATGAGTGGGAAAAGAGTAGGTGGCGCTTCAATTGTTTGACTGGATAACCTCTAGCTCCTAGTTGTAACAAATGGTTATATAGTGGCTTGAGAAGCCCATGGTTAAGTCGAGGCAAATGGGTAAAATGATCGATAGGAAGCACTAGGGTTTGGGTGGCAACATGACCATTATGTGAAGAACAACCTTGGGGGTGGAGTGGTGGAACACGTGTGCAGAGAAGGAACGACCATAGTGGAAGTTGGGAAATCACATATTAAAATGGAGTTTTGGAGGTTGGTAGCATGGACATGTTAGGCATCACAACCATGATGGCTATGAAGTGACAGGACCATGCTAGATAGCACGACCATGGTGGATGGATTGGGCAAGGGTCATTCTACTAAGAACGAGCTTTGTGGGAACTAATAAAATGAACATTCTAGATGCCATAGTCACAATGGGGTGTTCTTGGCACAACCGTGCTGGTTGATGGATTTGCTAGAGCTGCTTCTTTAGTGGAATTAAAATGTGATTTTAGCATGGGTAGCATAGTTCTTTCATGGTACCACGACCATTATGAGGGTCTTCTAGTGCACTTTAATCTTGTCTTTGACTCTCCATGGAGTTCTTTGCTTAGCTTGACTATTAGCCACTAGGGGTGTAAGGAGTGGGATCCCAAAGGGAAAAACCCCCTAATAGAGATAAAATAGCAACATCCTTTGAACCACATAAAATGTTTCTCCAAAGGGATGATGACTAATTCATTCAACATGTATGTATCATAACATAAAAAGTAGCAGCAGAAGATAATTTTATCTAACCATTACAAAGCTTGATATCATTATACATCACTACACTGCACATGGGTGAGTCAAAAGGGAAACCTATCTTAATCAAACTAGGATCAGCTAATGGTCATCTAACCACCTCTTGCAAATCTTCCAAAATTTCAGCTATAAAGGTTATTATCCAAGTCCTTTTTGCCATCCTTTCCTTGATCTAAACCTGGGGACGAAAGCATACCCCAGAAAAGGAGAAGAAAAGGAAACATCAACAAATATTGGTATGCGCATAATAAATAGGAAATTAAGCAATATATAAAGAATAAATGACTAAAAGTATAAAAGGCTTCTTATAGAAAATATAAAGTACTACCCAATCAGGCATAAAAGAAAAGAACAACAATAAAAAAGATAGATAGAAGCAAACTATAATAACAAGGCATCCATGTGTTTCATAGATGACAAAACTAGATAATATAAACATGAATGTAGGAAATAACACATATACCATAAATGTGGGGTGAGCTGGAACTGTATACATCCACTCTAAATGTGGGGTGGTAGGGTCTGTCAACATTTTCCTGCGCAGGAATTTAACATCTGCCCAAATATATAAATATGCATGAATTTAACATCTGCATTCATATGTGGGAATTTAAAATCCACATAAAAACACATGCAACATTATATTAGTAGTCACCACATGATGCATAACAAAAGAAAAGCAAGTATAAACAAATAAGGAGGATGAGAACATCCACCAAGTATGTAGTGGGATCAGAAGATCCATGCCTTACCATAATGTGCCATATAAACATCCACTACCAAGGTGTGAAAAGAAGAACATATCATCAATTAACTCCAACATGCACAAAGCATAAGAGAGAGTCTAAAATAATATCTATGATCACAAGACTAATAACAAATAAGGTAGTTCACATGAACTATGATTTTTAAAAGAAAAGACATTGTGTATAGGCTAATGTCCATATGACCAAGAGAAAGAAGAATTTAGGTGAATTGCTCAAAATAGAATAATAGGGGATGCAAACATACCTCTCTTTAGAGTCTACTCTGTCCATTGCCAAGTCTAGATCCAAGCCTAAGTATCCAAAGAACCTATTAAGGATATATATATATTTTAGGTCAATTTCACATTGATTATTCAAACCCTAATAATTACCTTTTTATTAATGTGTGAGTTAGGTTATCAAAAACTATGCCATATTTTAGGTTACCTTTTTTGAGTCCAAACATATTTTATTATATTTTTCTGACTTTTAAAAATTTAGTTATGAATTATATATATATATATATTTGAGGGAGGGACGAAAAACCCAATGTGGGCTCCCCGTCACCAGAATACTAGCTAATTAAATCAAGGTTCACAAGAGTTAACAAACTGGAAGGAAAGGAATGCTTGAAAGAAAAACTATCTTCTAGACCTCTACGAGCTAGATTGGCTACCTCATGGGCAACCCTGTTACATCTACGATTAACATAAAGCAAACTACGAGAAGTAAACTGGTGTTGCAGTGCTTTGAAGTCGTCCAGGATCGCTCCTAGGTAGTCCCTCTGTGGCTTCTTGCTGGTGCACACTTGAACTTCTTCCATAGCATCCATCTCGACTTCTATGTTATCATATCCCACTTCCTTCACCCATAGAAGTGCTTCCCTTATTGCTAGCATTTCGGTAATGGCAACTCCAGTTCCTTGCATGATTTTCTTCCCCGCCATGCCCACCAACTGTCCCGTCTCATCCCTAGCCGCCATGCCCATGCCAGCTCCTTCATCCTCACCCATTGAACCATCCACATTGATTTTTACTTTATTCTACATTGGCTTCGCCCACCTGCACCGTTCAACCATCGTCTGTGCATGCTGCTCCCCGTCCCCCTCCTGCTGATCAGCATCAGCGCCGTCTCCCACCTGCTCTCTGTCGGGACAGCCATGTCCCTCCCGATCTAGCCCGCCCTATCCATGCGCCACTGGTTGCAGACCGCCAGCTCCCTCATCGACCTGCAGCAGTTCATCACCCCCACGTTGGGCGCCATGCACGCTCCCTCGACACCCAGGGCCGCCTCTACTGTTATTTCACCCGCAGCTCACCTGATGCACCATTGGCACCTCCCCACGAAGGATGAACTCTCTTTGGACATCGTTGCTTTGGAAGATTCTGGCGCACCTTATTTTCCATGACGACCACATGCCCGCCACCATGAGATCTGATTCACGTGTTGGCCTGCCCCCCAAGGCTACTGTCAAAGAGGAGGAGATGTCTTCCTCTCCGGCATCACGTGCCCACACTTGTACCTCGTTCGACGTCTGCTCCCATACTTCCACCGCACTAGGGCAGCAAAAGAGCATATGGGGGATCGTCTCCTTCCCTGCTCCACATAGCATGCATGCACCATCCTCCACGCAGTGCCTGTCAAAAAGGTGCCCCTGTGTCGCTAGACCGCCCGTGCCTGCCCTCCATAGAAAATGAGCTATCTTCGGACTCCATCCACCATGCCAGATGTGCTTCCATAGTGGGTGTCCCCTCTGGTACGCAAACCTCCTCACCTCTTCCTTCCCAAGCATCCCCAACCAGTAAGCCGAGCGGATAGTGAAATCTCCATCCCTTGAAGGCCACCACATCAACGTATCCTCAAGTTGCGGTGTATGGCAAGAATCCTTCTAGCATAGCTTGCTGGAAAACACTCATAGACTTGTCTTGCGTCCCATTGAGATCCATCTTCCGTAATGAGGTCCCTAACAGTGTTTATATCTGGTCCGTTCTCCCTCTTGAATTGTGCAAGCGTTTCATCATCCATTGGAAGCCACTTGTCATCCCATATATTCACCTTTGTACCATCCCCCACTCGCCATTGCGATCCTTCTTTTAGCAGCACTTTTGCTCTCCATTGGCTCCTCCATGTGAAACTAGGATTGTATCCCCTTCTCGCTTCCCATATGGTCGTCCTTGGAAAATACCTTGCTTTGAGAACTCGAGCCACAAGAGATTCTGGATTATTTGCTAGCCTCCACATCTGTCTTGCCAAAAGGGCTTGGTTAAAGGTGTAGAAATCCCTAAAACCAAGACCCCCTTGTCGCTTCGGTCTGCACATGTTCTCCCAACTCATCCATGCAATTTTCCTTTCTTTTTCTTTTGCTCCCCACCAGAATCTAGTAACCATCCGCTGAATCTCTGCTATAGTACCCGCCGGCAGCTGGAAAATGCTCATGACATATGTGGGTATAGCTTGGGCTACCGCTTTGATGAGAACTTCCTTTCCTGCTTTTGATAATAGCTTTTCTGACCATCCTTGAAGCTTCCTTCAAACTCTGTCCTTGATGTAGCTGAACACCTGCTTCTTTGACCTGCCCACTGCTGTTGGGAGGCCCAAATAACTGGCGTGTCTGTCTACCGCTCTCACTCCTAGGAGCTGTCTCAACTCGTCTTTCTTGTCTGCTACTATCCCTTTGCTGAACACAACCTCCGTCTTAGAGAAATTTATCTTTTGACCCGAGGCCTGTTCATATTGGTTGACAATTTCAGCTATCTTCAGACATTCAACGGCGTTGGCTCTAGCAAAGAGTAGGCTATCATCTGCAAAAAAAGGTGTGAGATAGATGGCACCCCCTACATGGCTTGATACCATGCAGGAGGTTTTCACTTGTAGCAGTAGAAATCAAGGATGAAAAAGCTTCCGCACATATAATGAAAAGGTAGGGTGAAAGAGGGTCTCCCTGGCGAAGTCCGCGTGAAGGCTTTGTGCTTTGGGTCTTGTCTCCATTGAAGGCGACCACATGATTGATGGACGTTATGCATTCTTGAATCTTGCTCCTCTACTTCAGACCAAACCCCAATCTCTCCATAGTGGCATCAAGAAACTTCCACTCAACTCTGTCATACGCCTTTGACATGTCCAACTTCAAAGCAAGGCTGCCTTTTTTCCTTCCCTTGTCTTTTTTCATTGCATGGAACACTTCATACGCAACAAGGGCATTGTCTGTGATCAACCTTCCTTTAATAAAGGCACTTTGATTTTCTGACACAATGCTATCCATGAGAGGTTTCAATCTGTTCGTCATGACTTTGGATGCGATCTTGTATATAACATTGCAAAGGTTGATCGGGCGGAATTCTCCAATTGTCTTTGGCGCTTCTGTCTTTGGGATAAGCAAAACTAGGGTGTCGTTCACCTCACCTATATCCTTCTCCCCCTTCCACCACCCTTTAATGTAGCTCGCCACATCCTTCCCGACAATACTCCAATAGTTTTGATAGAACATGGCCTTCATGCCGTCTGACCCCGGTGCCTTATTCAGATGCATTTGTTTTATGGCTGTCCAAATCTCCTCATCCTCTATATCTCTCTCAAGTTCCTCCCTTTGTGCCCCATCTATCATCTCCCGTAGCCCCCTTATAGCTTCCTCAATGCCCGTAGGAATGCAAGTTTGGAACAGCTGATTAAAGTGTTTTACAATTATTGTTTTAATGTCCTCCTCCTGTGTTTTCATGACCCCTTGATAATCTTCCAAACATTCAATTATATTTCGCCTCCTCCTGTTTGAAGCTTTTTGATGGAAATATGCAGTGTTTCGGTCCCCTTCTTTAAGTTCCTTCACTCTGGCCCTTGCAGCCCAATATTCCTCATTCTTCTGCAGCCAGTATTGCAATTCTTTAGATTTTTCCTCCGCCCTATTAAGATTATTCTGAACTGGGGGGAGAGCCTGCAGCCCTTTAAGCTCATTCTCAATCTCCTTAACCTTCCTTCTCCTTTCCCCAAACTTCTCAGATGTCCAAGCTTTTAAGCTCTCCTTACATCTCAGCATTTTTGCTGTAAGCTCACACCCTTCTTCTGCCTCCCATGCCTCCTTGATGACCGCCTCACAACTGTCCTCCCCCGCCCACATAGGTTCAAACATGAATTGTCCTATTTTCTTTTTGTTATTGCTCCTCCTATCCGCCTTCAGAATTATGGGTGCATGGTTCGAGTCGTATATGGGAAGATGAAACACTTTGCAGAAAGTGAAAAGATTCCTCCATTCAAGCTCGGGCAGAAATTTGTCAAGTCTCTCCTGAACAAGAGTTCTCTCGGTAAGGCCCCTTTTCCAGGTGAAAATATTTCCATCAAAACTCATGTCCACTGGTTCACAATCGTCAATCACATCACAAAAATTTTGCATGTATCTTTCCTCTTTTGGCGGACCCCCTTTGTTTTCAGTGTTGGAAACAATCTCATTGAAGTCCCCAAAGAAGATGATCGGGACATCTGCCTTTGCCTTTATTTGCCTCATCAGTTCCCAAGTTTTGTATTTGTTTGCCTGCTCTGCCCATCCGTAGATGCCCGCCACTCTCCACATCATGCCATTGTGTCTTTCTTTAACCACATCTGTCACATGTCTTTGGGAATAGTTTGTCACCTCCACGTCAATGTCCTTCCACCAGAACCCCATACCACCCGCCTGTCCTTCACTGGATATGCACAAGCCATCAATAAACTCGCAACTCCTCTTCACATCATCTAGTTTCCTATCAGCAATCATAGTCTCCATAATGAAGACTATGTTTGGGCGTTCTCTCCAAACCCACACTCAGAGAGTTGTGCATGTGTCAGGGTCGCCCAGCCCCTGACAATTCCAGCTAAGGATTTTCATTGTCCTTCGCGGGATTGGACTCCACCAATCTCCGCTACTTGAGTCCCAGGGACCCCAAAGCTGTCCACTTCCACTGCATCGAACTTCCTGGATCGTTTCCCCCCCGGCTCGTTCATTGGTATTTCATCAAGATCCATATCACACACCTCTCCAATTCTCCCCCTCTTCCCTGTTGTTTTCTCCCATACCACCTCATCTGCCGATATTCCCAGCCTTGCCCCCCTACTCATCTTATAAACCCATGGTTGCCGTTTCTTCTTCTCCTTTATCTTCTTGTTCCCCTTCCTCATTCTTGACCCTGCTTCTTTCCTTCTTTGTGCCCTCGTTACCATGCTCTTGGAAACAACTGTTTTATCTGCGTTGCCTTGCTCGTTGACATGCTGCCTTTGCCCCATGGTATCGACAGTTCCCTCCACTGTCGTTGTGCGTTTGACATTGTCTTCTATCCCCACGTTGCCATAGAACGGTGCCTTCTCAACCCTGTACGGGCACCTTCGTATGCATACCTCCTCACCCGCCGCCTCTCTCTGATGTTGCATGGGTGCACTCTCATCTTCCTTGCGTGTCGTTGTCTCTGTTGGACCCTCTTGATCAGACAACGATGCGTCCTCCTCAATATGCTATTGATGCTTGATCCCCAACAGGTCGTCCATCGTGTAACGCAGCTTTGCCCCCTCTTCCATCCGTCTCGACGCCCCGTCACGGTTGGTCTTGTGCTTCGTAGCCCCCGCCCCCATCACCATGGACAGTGTTGCGCCTATCTCCCCCTCTGTACAGAGACTTGCGCCCCCTCCCCTCCTTGCTTCCAACGTGCTCTCCGTCTCCCGACCCCCTTGCCCCCCCTGACGCCTTCCCGTCACCCCCTCCGCCGGCGCCTGCCTCTCACCCTCACTCTCCGTCCCGGCGATCCAACATGATTGGATGTGTTGTTCCCCTTCTGTTCTCATCCCTCCTTCCCCCCCGCTCCCTTCCGCCCAAACCCGCTCCTCCCGTTCATCATCACACCTTGCCATGGCAACGTCGTCACCTCTCTTCACACCCCCACGCTGCTCCCTTCACCTTCCTCCCTCCCGCCCCCCCTCCGTCGGCCCCCGTCAGACGCATCGTCGCCTTGGAAAGTCAGTTTCCTTCTGATACTGCCCTCGCCTTCCGCTCGGTTGCTCTCCCCCCGACGTTGCTTCCATGGGGACGCCCGTAGCCACCAACCCCAATGCTGCTGTTAATCGTTCACTTCCTCGTTGGCGTTGCAGTCCTTGTCAACGTGACCAATCAATCCGCATCCGAAACAGAAAGTCGCAAGACGTTCATACTTCACGTCTACGTCAACTATGCGGCCGCTCTTAACCCTAAGTTTTAGGGTTTTCCTTAGAGGACGCGTCACGTCCAGTATGACTCGAACTCGGACTGAAGAGTCCCATCCCGAACCATCTCTGTCCGTTGTCACCACCTCGCCGATCCGTCCCGCAATTTCCCGTATCATTGCTTCCCCTCTGTAACCCATTGGCATGTCGTAGAGACGTATCCAAAAGGGCGTATGGTTGATTTGCAGCTGTCCCGGTTGTTCTTCTTTATCAATCTCCTTGAAAAGCAGCAATCGCCCATCGAAATTACATGGTGCGCCGTCGTTGACACGTTGTTTGTTGTGCCAGTGCGTGAATTGCATCACGAAGGCGTAACCTTCCAACTTCTTGAATAACACCGTCTCCCGGAGACACCACACATGCGTGAGAGTCCTTTCCATCGCCTTTAGGTTGTATGTGTGATCTGTTAGGAGCCGCCCCACCAGTGCCAGTTCGGCCTGGTCTTCTTCCTCCGCCCCATTTCCCACCAAGCTGCTGTCGATCGGTTCCTCCTCCTCATCAGCAATATTCAGCCCTACATAACTGTCTGCCAAATCCGCCGCCATGGAGACGAGACCCACAACACGCCTCCTCGCTTGAACCTGCAACGGAAAGCCCTAATCTAAGGGGGAAGACATCCACTGCCCACAAAACCCTAGTCGTCGGAGCGCAAGGGTGCGAGGGGACGGGTTGATTTAGTTATGAATTTTATAAGTTATTATATATTTAGGTAAATTCATGAAAATCACCTATTTTTTAGATTGGATTTTTGCGATGAAACTAGTAACATTAGACAACCCTTATTTTTTTGAATCAATGACTATTTATTTGTAATTTTTGGCCCAACCGATAATTAGTTATGCATTTTACAATTTTGACCAATCAGATAATTAGAAAATGCCACGTAAATAGAGAAATTGCAAAAGAGAGGGAGAGAGGGTGGAAACGGGGCCCAACTGACGTGGACCAACCACTAGCGGACATGAACCCCGATCAAACCTATGTTGGGCTCGCTCCAAACAAAAGAAACAAAGGTGTGAAAAGACCAAAATACCCTCACTAGAAAATTAAAGGAAAGGAGAAATAGAAGGGTAAAATTGAGAATGAATTTGGGAGATCCATCCCCTTCAAACCTACACACAATGACTGCAAGCCATGGAGTAGTAGCTCAGAGCCAGATTGGGGTTTCTCTACCCAGTTGATTGTTCACAAAACTAAGGACAGAAAAGAAAGAGGGAGAGACCGCGAACTTACCCAGCTTGTTAATTTGGCTACTGGTGTTGCCAAACACCCATGATGATCACCACAAACTCAAGGTGAAGAACAAGTCAGCGATGGTTGTATGAGGGAGATCCTAGCAAATTGATGCATGGTTGAGTTTGTGAGGTCTACTGAAGGCATAGGTGTAGATATATATAGGGGGTGTTAGTATGCATGCCTTGAGAGCCAATCATGGGATGATTGGTGGGATACATTAAGATTGATTTGGTAAACATCAAATGCAAGCTTCCAATTCTTTCTGGTTCAGTCATATGAGATAATGATAGAATAGATTGAATGTCTAGAGAAGAACAATACTCAATGACATATGCTTTTAGGTTGAGGACTTGAATGATGAGATCATACAAATGCTAAGAGTTTGTACGTTCTTATTATGTCCCTAGTCGGATGTCATTGTGGAAGGTAGATAGACAACAATGACACACAAGACTAGATTGTGGTGTTGGTTGATGAAAGAATCTCGTTAGTCATGATATGGAGATATCAAACAAAACACATAGGTACTTGTTAGAGAACAAGTGTACCAGACAAACCCACCGTGAGTTTGACACATGGAACCATGACATGGTAGTCACAGTCAGTTCTCACAGTGATGGTGGTGAGTGTGATTCTTTGACCTCAAATCACTACACTCAACACATGTCATTAGGTACACTTTGACATCATCAAACGTAGTCCTGAAACATGGGTTGTTATAAAGGTGATGATTGGGTGGCTTTGACACATGGGGCTTTTGTGGGGTGAGTGATAGATATGGGATTTGTCCCTCCTGAGGGAGTTTGATATCCATGGCCACTTGATGAGTAGGATTGAGATAGGCGTGCACACACATGTGTGAATCAGTATGTGATATTGATGTCATACATATCTCCTCCAGTCTACTCTGATATCAAGAAAGTGAATGAACGTTGACAGGATGACTGTTCCATGCCTTGAGTTCATTCGGGATATCAGTGACAAAGGAATTATACATTCATTGTAACACCATTCACAGATTGTAGAATTGAAAGTTTTTCTCCAACTTTCCTTTTCACTTGGGTAGCATTGATGTGTGACTAGGCACCGCTCTTTGCTTATGAAGTCATAAGTGTTATGGACTTTCACTACCAA
This sequence comes from Alisma plantago-aquatica, assembly GCA_963693085.1. Classification (NCBI taxonomy): domain Eukaryota; kingdom Viridiplantae; phylum Streptophyta; class Magnoliopsida; order Alismatales; family Alismataceae; genus Alisma; species Alisma plantago-aquatica. The sequence goes on from OY856412.1 coordinate 996,182,831, forward strand.
CGTGAAATGGGCCTATAGGGTCACACACATAGGGTTTAACTTGGAAGAGGAGTTTATCCACAAACGATGTTTAGATTGATTACTAAAGGAGTTTAGTAGTTCAATTAAACACTTAATCAATTGATAGCTCAATATCATAGTATTCATGGTGTTGGACCGATTGATTAGAGTATCAGATTGATTGAAATTGTAATTGACTAATTTTGCACAATCTGCACTCCCAACCAATCAGCTCATCTGATGAACTGATCGGCCCAGGTTGGTGAACTGATCGACTCATGTGATGAACCGATCGGCTCATGATAGGTTGAAATGACTGGTTCAAGGGTTGAACTGATCGACTCAACTTGTCCAAATGAGCGAGTTGGGAAAGTCAGGTTGGTGAGAAATTTCTCTTCGTTTCACTTGTCCAATTTGATTGGAACAAGGAATGGTATTTGGATCAATTCAAAACAAAAGAGGAAAAGTCAATTGGGAACTGACCAGGGTAGTGAACTGACCATTTCAGAAGTGAAACGATTGGCTCAGGTGCCCCAACCGACTGGTTCAGGTGTGAACCAATTGGCTCAGGTCCCCAAATGATTGGTTCATGCTTGAAACGATCGGTTCATGCTTGAAACGATCGATTCAACTGGCGTAGTTGGTTGTTTTATGGAAATTCCGCACCCTTCTACTCCTGCTTTAATCCCGCATTGCCCGGGGTAGAGAACCCTGTCCCATGACCATCCCATATATATAGGGGTATTGGGGGCTTCTCAGGTACAACAACACAGAACACCAGTTGCTCTGTAAAGTTGTCGTTCTCTCTGGTCGTGGTAACCAGGAGAGCCTGAACAAGTGTTACCCAATAAGGTTCGAGGTACAACAAGGGAAAGACAACTGCAGAAAGGTGACTAGTGGTAGGAGAGTGTGTCAGTGACTAGTACTCCGATAGGAGGGTACGACTCCTTCCGGTGCCTTGTGCGATAAGGTGATCAGAGTTCCTGGTGGTCCGTGTGGACTACTACAGAGGCGGGAGACTTCTACCGCTCGGAGGACAGCTATCAATCCTGACAGTCCCGGTGAGACCAGGAGCTGCACAGACACTGAACAAGACTAGAGGTGAAGACCGTGCAAGCCACGAGGTAACGTCACCGAGAAAGCCTCGGGACAAGGTATGTCTCTATAAACCATCCTTCCTACTATATAGACGTTGACGTGATTCCTTTATACTGGGTTCGGGGAGAAGAAAATTTTGTTTCCACTGCCTTCTCTACCTCCCTTAAAACCCATCACTGGTATCAGAGCCAAGTCAACTGCTCTATACTTTAGGATTATCGATGTGATCAATTTTGGTTTGTCGCCTTTATTTATTGCATACGATGCGAATAAAATTGGCTTTATGCATGTCTAATACTAAATCCACAAATTCCAATATACATATGTGATATGTAATATGAATGCACTTGATATGCGTCACCCTTAAATGAGTTTTGTGGTGGATATATATCGTGGTTATGGCCAATAAACCCTATGTATGTGTATGGTTGAATGTAGTTGCTTGCATCTCAGTCTGCGCATTGATTCCCTATCTCTTATTCTTGATGTAACTCGAGATAAATCGAGATTTCTTTCCTACCTTTGCTCCCCCCAAATGTAACTCGGGGTTTCTTAATTCAAATGTAAATAGGATAGAACTTTTATTTCCTGTTATGTCAAAGAATGACAGACAACCTAATGATGACTGAGATGATCGGCTCAAGGCGTGAATCGATCGGTTGGCATTCCAGACGGCCGGTTTGAGGAACAAACGAGCGGATGGCAGCCATGAGGAGATGCACGATGACCAGACGAACTGATTGGTTGGAGGAGCCAATGGATTGGCTAGTGGCACCCAACTAACCGGCCCGATGGTGAGCCAATCAATCTTGGAGATGAGTTGATCAAACCCAGTAAAGGCAAAACACATAGTTCATCTTGTACAGGTTGCATGTGATGTAGACCTAGATAACTGTGATTCCTCTTGGCTCGAGGAATCACAATAGGATGGCCATAATCATTGTTTTATCATTTCACATGTTTTCTGTGGGATATATCATGTATATGATACGTACTATATATTGTGGTGATTGGATATGTATATGTACCTATAAAAACCAAATCCCTCATTAAATATTAAAGTTTTAGATGCCTTCCAAATGCGACACATGTGAAAAGCTTGATCGGCCAAGTGTGGGCACGCCCTAGCGTGTTGCACCATCTATCTCGTGGAAGCGTGAAGGATGAATATGTGGGTCTGCCCTAGTAGGGTGCATATTCATCGTGTTGGCTTTGGGTCAGACTTAACAAGGTGACCTAGATAGCATCTAGCACCTTGAGGCATGGAGGTGATCATGGCAAGGAGTTTCATATGGAATCTTTCAAGAGTTGCATACGATGCAATTGGCAAGAGTTGCCTACCTGGAAGATCTAAGTTGTGGGTGACAACCCTAGCTGGTCCATGACTCAGAGGATTTCAAGATCTTGCCCACTAGAAGATTGTACGCTGCAATCTTCTGAATTGATGGTGAGGTCTATCAATTTGAACAAAAATAGAGGGAGCGATAATTAATTAAAGTCCTAATTATATCATAAAACCTTTTCAAATCAATCAATTCAAAAGGAATTTTTGGACTAAATTGCATATATTTCGTTTTTGTACAATAAATGGCTAATCAACAATAATCACTTTATTTGTGATCGTTCCTTAAGAGCAACAAATTAAATGGGAATAATTCCATGACTGGTTAGGATGTTGAGAAGTGTTCTCAATAAAAGAGTGAAAGTTCTGAGTCCTAGCTATACCAGAACCAGATGAACTCAATCCCACCAGACCAATGGCTAAAAATATGCTTATGGAAGCATACTGAGGATGCCATTGATGTGGAGTGCTTCATGTTGTGCTCTCTGAACTATGAGTTGCAGAGACAACATGAGACATATGATGTCTCCAAGACACTGTCCTAGTATGTCATAACAGAAGGAGATCCAGTAAGGTATTCACACACTCAATGCGATTGGGTATGTGGAAAAACCTAACTAAGAAGGATTCCCTCTGAGCCAAGAGTTGGCTATTGGTATGATACTACAAATGTTGCGAGAATCATACAGTTCATGATGAACTATGACATGAACAACTTTGACAAGCGTTGACAAAGTTTTTGGACATGTTGAGGACAGTAGAGGAAAGACAAAACCCTAATCTTTGATCAATGAGGGGTAAGTCTTAAAGGAAAGGACAAGGGCAAAGCAAAGAAGTGTTATGATGCTAGCCAGCAATCCAAGCCGTCTTCAGCCTCAAGGCACAAATGAAGAAGGACAAACCTAAGTCTGTGATGTTGATCAATAGAAAGAAAGGCAAGTCCAAGGGTAAGGGTAAAGCTAAGAAGGGTTCTGATGCTATCTAGTAGCCCAAGTCGTCTTCAGCCTCAAGGCACATGGGAGGGTGAATGAGGGAATCTCCCTCTTTATCTGGAAGAACAAAAGAAGAAGAATGAGGGGATGTAGATCTCCACCTAAGGTATCATGAAATGAACCGCTTCTGAGGTATATGATACCAAGATGAAGATCTGACATATATGATATGTAAGATCTACAAAGAAGTGATGGCCTTTGTGAAAGGACCAAGAAAGAAGTACTCATCATTGGAGCAAGTGTTGCTACCATATATACGAGTACCTTTTAGTTTATATTAGCCTAATGGGCATGAAATAGAGTTGAGAACTGCTATTTCAATTTGCCAATAGAAACATTTTATTGTTGCATCTTGTAGTGACAAGATGGCTATCAATATGGTTGATGTTTCAAAGATATGATCTTTGTGGCAATGCCTTGTTTATCTTGTGATAAAATCATACCTAAAAGTTATTGATAACTCAAACAATCAAATTAGCATAAATCATGAAAATTCATTTCTAGTTTCCATATGATGGATAAATCTAGACTCTTTTGGTTAGAGAACCAGTAAGAGACATGAACCTCTTAGACATGATTAATCAATCTTCACTAGTGGTAGTAGGAGAATGATTATCCTATTAGGTATAATACATGTGATGTATTTACATACCTATTAGAGTTAATGCTAGTACTTCAAACAGTGTTTAGAGAAATACCAATATGAATATCTTGAAGTGTTCAAGAATATCATAGATGAAGTATGAATTTGGTAAAGTGTTAATTCTTGATGAGATCAATGAATGAAATACTTGGACCAAATGTTTGAGAACCTTGTGAGTGATTATGATACTGTATCATAGTAAACTCATGATTAAGGCATGGTGATGTCTAAATCAAAAAGGAGTCATACTCTAAGGAGTTAGAGAATGATTATCAAATAACTAATTTCTTCTTAAAATAAAGAATACCCCACACTAATAAAGGACATTAAGAATCACAAGGAGTTGTGATTTCTTATATCCTTGACAGATACACCTCAATTATCTATATGATGAGTTGGTCATATGATGAGTCAACAACCTAGATGATATTGAGGAACTGGATTTTGAGTTATGGTTTATGACCATTACATCCTTAATGACTTCCATGTGAATCATAAGGTATGACCTTAATGGCAGCACCCATTGGGATGAAATCCATAAGTGCAAATGAGTCTTAAGTGTTAAGACACATGGATAAAATTTTGAGAAGGATGATGCTTTTTGATTGCAACTTAATGACTAACAGATTTGGCATACATATACTAAAACCGCATTCCTACGAGGAATAAAACAAGGATGTGTATGTGACACAACCTATAAGGTTTATGAATCCATTAATGCAAATGAAGTCTATAAGTTACAATGGACTAATCAATGTGATTGATATTGTCAAAGGGTTTGACACAACTCAGAGCTGGATCTTTACTTTGATGATATAGTCAAAGGGTTTGACTGATATGTCAAAGATAAAGAAGGGATCTGTGATTTAGTGGGAGTGTATTCACATTCCACATGTTAATGTGAAATGAGATGTTCTAAGAATGGAATTCTTTGTGGAAATTATCTTTAAGGAAGATAGAGACATTTTCTATAGGATAGGAATAGAGATCTATATAGATAGTTCCCGAAAACCTCTTGACCTAAAAAGAGAGAGCATACATTGGCAATTGATGCTAACTCGATACCATCGATGAGGGTCGATGGTATCGACATTCTAAGGTGTCGGTTTTTGTCCTTTTCTGTCGCTGTAACTCCACTTGTCGATAGTATCGACTTCTGGGTCGATAGTATCGACTATCTTCTCGCCAGCAACCTGATGGTATATCGATACCATCGACTCTCCTGTCGATAGTATCGACTCTGTGCTGCTCCTTGCGGCTGGCAACCTGTGTTCGTGTCGATGGTATCGACCACTGTCGATGGTATCGACAACAGCAGATATTCGTTCTTCCTGAAATTGCAACACAAAACCACATAAGCCGAAATAAAACATATTATTGTAATCATTTATGCTCAAATTACCAAAATAAGGGAGATTTGACACTAAGAGGGATCATAGACCAAAGTAAATGAATCATGCAATATTAACCACAAAAATGACCAATAAATGCATAAAACACAAGTAAAATATGTCTACAAATGCGACTCAAAATCATCGCATCAAACTCCCCTAAGCTTGAACATTGCTCGCCCTTGAGCAACTAAACTTTAGAATAGAATTGTGAGGGTCAACTAAAGAACAGATCATCACAACAAACATCACCATATGATCCCCACCAGACATTCACATTCCGTCCCTCACTAACCACAGAATGATAATTACCCTAAAGGTGAGAATAATCATCCATAAAAGATATCTACCTCAAAATTGATGAACACTATCATATAAGGCAGTTAACATAATAAAATCCGTCGGTTCAGACTCGGTGCATCTTGTGATCTCCTATGCTACGTTGCTCGCCCTAACTACCATCTACATGGAAGCAGCTCTCCTGATATTCACGAGTGAGGAGAAAATCACGGTGGCCTACCAATTCGAGCAACAGGTGGATGGAATGGGTGGCTCATGGAAGAAATGGAAGCATTATACGATTATAACATGCACAAAGCAACAATGACCTAAATGATGCATATGCAAATGTAAATGCCCTAATGCCTACATTTGGGTGGAATGATGCATACACTATCATTCCGTCTCAATGTGAGATGGAATATCTACGAGAACTACATCATGTTCTTATTCTTCGTAATATGCAGTGAAAACATGTTCCTTTCTCCCTCTCATTCCTATTTATTCTCAATTCTTTTTTTTTCTTTTTTTTTTCATTTTCATATTTTTCTTTTTTTTTTCTTTTTCAAGGCCCTTATATCCATAAATGACAATGAAGTATTTGTCGGGCTCACTTTTTGTTGCATAACTATATACTTGAAGCAATTTAGAAGGTATGGAACAAGTTTATCACCTTTAATGTTTCAGAAGAAATAAGATACATGATGTAGTCTATATGCGTGAAAATATGAATGCAGCTACAAAATGATAGTCATGCATCTAAATGACATGCACCTAAGGAGAATGTGCATGTATAACTAATCTAATTTTTTATTTGCATGCAAAATATGTATAAATAGTTGCAATGCAAGTCCTATCTACATGAGATGCACTCAAAGAAGTTAAAATCGTAATGTACTTCCAATTCTTAAGGTAGAATATGAAAATAATGGGGGTGGAAAGATCACAAGACTAATTGACTGAACCTTTGCAAATTATTATGTGTCCCTCCTTATTGACCTGTGTGGTAATTAAGAGGTTTCTCTCTCTTACTTCAAATTAAAGTCTCATTATCATTTGGTCAGTTTAGGCTCAAACAACCAATTCCGTCCACTTTTCATGAATCCTAGGCATGTACAGTTGTGATTTTCTGTTTTAAAGTTGACAAACCCAATCATTTTCTTAAGTTATGTGCTCAAAGTTGAACAACACAAGCTCGCAAACACTAACTTTTTTTTTAATTTTCCCTTAATTCCCATGTACAAGCAAATAAGATGACACAAGACTTAAGACATCCACAATTACACTAGATAGAATATGGATCCTACAAACAAACTAAGATTGCAAGAAATAAATGACAAGAAACAAAACAATAAAAATTAAAACTGAGAAAACTAAAGGATAGAGTTGTTCCAACTCCCCCCCTAAGCTTGAATTCGACTATGGCCTCATAGTAAAAAACAACCTTAAAGGGTGGAACAGAGATACCGATCACTCTTCCGGCAGAGGCGGGTACTGCGGGGCCGTGGGGTCCCAAGATGGGTACTGCCCCTGAAAGCTCAGATCATACTGGGGCATGGGCGGAGGTTGTGGATACCCCCCAAAGTAGTTCTGGCTCCAGTAATTATCATAGAAGGGTTGCTGCTGCATCTCCATCCTATGCAACCTGTCGTGAATGTGTTGTTGGTTGTCGAGGAGGAGGCGCTTATTTTCAAAAATAGCCCGTTGACTATCTAGCAACCGGTTCGTCGTATCCTGAATACCGGCATATGAGGTTGTGTGTTGCTACTGCGTTTGATGAATATCCTACAACATTGCGTACATCCCTTGCATGGAGTAGACATCCTCGCTTTGTTGCGGTAGCTGCGGTGGCGGAGGCTGGTAAGAAGAAGATGCACCCGGATGCATGTGGGGACGCTTCCTAGGTACCACTCGTGCGTGAAGAGGAGTGAAAGCCTCCTTTTCCTCTTCAGCCTCGTCACCACCATTGTTGTTGTCGTCGTTGCCGCCGTCTTCATCCGAACTCTCAATGGCCATAACAGGCCATCGAAAATGCTGAGCACCCTCGATGTGGAAAATAGGGTCGGGGAGCGAACATTCCTGATATGCTTGATTAACGTGGCAGTGTGCATACGCCAGGCCATCACGAAGCAGAATGAGGTTGGAGCGGTGCAGATGTTGCAAGTTGACCTTGCTCCTATTGGAGAGGGGAGTCAGCTGGGAGAAATTCAACCCAAGAAAGGAGGCCAGCGGTGTGATGAGCCCTCCAAAGTGAATTGGAGCCTTCCGCGTACTCCTCTTTACAGCCAACACACGCTGCAAGAAAAATGCTCCCCAGTTACACTCTTCCCGCTTTAGTAACTTGTGCAGGAAAAACAGGTATGTCTCCTGGAACTTCCTAAGAGACAGATCACCACGAGCAAAGAGAGTGGTGCACAACATGCGGTGAAGAATTTGCATGAACGGATGCTCGAAATCCGCTACCACCGCGTTGTGGTAGCTCACAGATTTGCCCGGCGGCATAGTCACTAGCTCGGCAAAGATAGCATCATAATCAGTCCGATTGTCTGGCCTCCGGTACTGATCTCGCCCATGGTTCCAGTTATAGATAGAGTTGAACTGCTAGAGAGTGAGAGTGTAGTCATTGTTGTACAACCGGAAAGAAACACGACCCTTGATCCATTCCCGATCCGTGGCGATGATGTCGTTTGGCACAACACATATTTCCAACGATGCCATGAATTCTTTGACTAGCTCCTTGTATGTCAGCCATTCACCGAAGAACGGCTGACCATCTACATGGAATTCCAACTCGTCGGGCCTCCTGCCCGTATGCCTTGCCTGCCCCTTGAGCACGTAGGCCAGATTAGCCTTGAACCCCAGATTATGGATCATGTCACAGTCGACGTAACGGGTCGGCTCAATCTTTCTTTTCATGATCTCCTCGTAGACCTTCCGAACCTCCGCGGAAGGATGAATGATCCGCGGACGCAGAATAGAAGCACTTGGTGGAGGAATGAACTCAGGAATCTCCATCGGATTCGCACGTGAAGAGGATGCGCTGGCAACATGCACCATTGTCGTAGAAGAATAAAGATTAGAAGATGGAGCTCAAAGAAGGTCAGAGAAGATTATCTCCGCTCGATGAAGCCTCGATGAAGAACACGCGTCGTGGATGATCGTAGCCGGGCTTTGATTGCTCACAAAGACGCACGACACAAGTGGAGAAGGATTGCTCTAAAGTTATGACGTCATATGATGACAATCCATCCCTTATATAACCGTGGTCGGTGCTGCTGTATGCCCATTGATACCATCGACTCCTGTAGCACAATCTGTCTGCCGCTGGTATCGACGGTCATCGATGGCTTGATTTGGGGGACCCAGATCGATGATGTGTCGATACTATCAATAGGTGTCGATGGTATCGACCCGTCCCACGGATCGACTCTCTCGATGCAGCAATTGCCGTTGATTTCCTCTCGCGGATTGGTGACATGTTGCGTCGATACTATCGACGCTAGTTAGTAGTATCGACTTCTGGTTAGGGAAACACGCTCGCGAGGCCCAGCCGCCGCCTTCTTCCTGTAACTGGGTCGATACCATCGACAAGGCCGTCGATAGTATCGACTTCACTGAGACAATTTCTGTCTGAATATCTCTAGAGATCTCGATAGTATTGATGCTCGGGTCGATACTATTGACCTCATTATTGCGATCAACCTGATGACGTGTCGATACCATCGTCGAGGCCATCGATAGTATCAACATAGTGTGATTCTTGCAGCCACCAACCTGTACCCAACTCGATACCATCGACACAAGGGTCGATGGTATCGACTCTGCCTCAGTCCTGCACATTGAGCAAACGATCACGGTACCTTTTTTACACTAAAAACAAAGTCAAATCAAAGTACAAAATGTGAAAGAAACTAACTAAACTAGCGATAGCTGGGTTGCCTCCCAAAAAGCGCCCTTATTTAACGTCTTAGGCTAGACGACTTGAAGCTCCTCATGCATCTGGAAGCGCAATGAGTTTGACCTCATTCACTTTCCTTGTGTAATCTTCACCGAAGTATAATTTCAATTGTTGTCCATTGACCAGGAATGTTGTCTCGCCATCACGCACCATGATTGTGCCATGTGGCCTAACTTCCTCTACGGTGAATGGTCCACTCCATCGGGATTTCAATTTCCCGAGATGCAGTTTCAGCCAGGAGTTGAATAAGAGTACACAATCTCCTTTCTTGAAGATGCACATTTGCATATGGCGATCATGAATCAGCTTTGTTCGCTCCTTGTAGATCCACGAGCTTTCATATGCATTCATCCTCAGCTCATCTAGTTCATTGAGCTCAAGCAACCTTTTCTTTCTCGCTTCATCATTGCTAACATTTAGCTTCCTCAGTGCCCAGTGCGCTTTATGCTCTAATTCCACTGGCAAGTGGCAGGCCCGACCATAAGCCAAACTAAAAGGCGTAGTGCCTATAGGTGTCTTAAACATCGTCCTGTACACCCACAAAGCATCCGGTAGCAGGGTACTCCAATTTTTTCTTGTGGAAGCCATAGTACGCTCCAAGATCTTCTTAATCTCCTGATTGGAGACCTCCACTTGCCCTTGAGTTTGTGGGTGGTACGGGGTACCAATGTTGTGCTTTACCCCGTACTTCCTCAATAGTGCCGCAACCTTTTGATTCCGGAAGTGCATACCTCCATCACTAATGATCATTCTTGGTACACCAAACCTGTAGAAAATATGTTCTTTGACAAACCTGCACACTACAGCGGCATCATTAGTCCTTGTGGGTATTGCCTCTACCCACTTCGATACATAATCAACAGCTAAAAGAATGTACAAGTTAGAATTTGAGGACACAAAGGGTCCCATAAAATCAATACCCCACAAGTCAAACACCTCAACCTCTTGAGATACATTGAGGGGCATCTCTTGTCTTTTTGAAATGTTACCTGCCCTTTGGCAGGAATCACATTGCCGCATAAAATCATAAGCATCCATGAACAAAGTAGGCCAGTATAGGCCACTTTCAAGTACTTTGGCTGCAGTGCGAGAACTAGCATGGTGGCCACCCGTCAGTAGTGTATGGCAATGATGAAGAACACTTTCGTATTCCACCTTCGGTACACAGCTACGTAAGACACCATCCCTACACTGCTTCAACAGAATAGGGTCATCCCAAAAATAATAACGCAGAGAATGGAAAAATTTCTTCTTCTCTTGGTATGTCTAATCATCCGAGATAATTTTGCAGGCAAGATAGTTAACAATGTAAGAAAACCAAGGGTCTTTCGATTTCACTTTTAAAAGTTGTTCATCAGGAAATGTCCCGGTAATGGGTATATGCAAATCCTTTTCATCTACCCTTTCCAACCTAGACAAATGGTCCACGACCAAATTTTCAATGCCCGCCTTATCTTTGATTTCAATATGAAATTCTTGTAAAAGTAAGATCCACCTAATCAATCTAGGTTTGGCATCCTTTTTCTCCATCAAATACTTAATGGCGGCGTGCTCCGTCCATACCACTACTTTTGATCCAACAAGATATTGCCGAAATTTTTCAAAAGCAAAAACAACGGTGATAAGTTCTTTTTCGGTTGTCGTGTAATTCAGTTGAGCGTCATTCAAGGTTTTGGATGCATAGAAAATCACAGCGGGTTTATTGTCCACACGTTGTCCCAAAACAGCCCCGACTGTGAAATCGGACACGTCACACATTAATTCAAATGACTTAGTCTAGTCCGGTGTTTGCACAACCGGTGCGGAAATCAGTTTTTCTTTAAGCACGTTAAACGCATGTATACACTTTTCATTAAAAAGAAGAACAACATCATTTTCCAACAACTCGGATAATGGTTTGGCGATTTTAGAGAAATCTTTTATAAAGAGGCGATAAAAACTGGCATGACCTTGAAAACTTCGAATCCCTTTAACTGAATTTGGTGGGGGCAATTTGGAAATAACTTCGATCTTTACCGGGTCTACCTCCAACCCTTTGCTAGACACTTTATGTCCAAGCACAATCTGTTCGCTTACCATCATGTGGCATTTTTCCCAATTGAGGACCAAATGTGTGTCCTCACAATGTTGCAAAACCTTATCCAAATTATATAAGCACTCGTCAAAGGACGCACCATAGATGGAGAAATCGTCCATAAAAACCTCCAAACTACGTTCAACCATATCGGAAAAGATGGCCAGCATGCAACGCTGAAAGGTCGCCAGTGCATTACACAAACCAAAAGGCATACGGCGGTATGCAAATGTTCTGTAAGGACAAGTGAAGGTGGACTTCTCTTGGTCCTTAGGATCAATGGAAATCTGATTGTACCCCGAATAACCATCAAGTAAACAAAAATGTGATCGGCTGGCTAAACGCTCTAAAATTTGATCAATGAATAGAAGAGGGAAATGATCCTTAAGCGTAGCAACATTCAATCGATGGTAGTCTATACATACACGTCACCCAGTTACCAAGCGGGTCGTGACAGGTTCATTTAACAGATTATGTGTAACAGTAATTCCCCCCTTCTTAGGGACTACCTATGTAGGACTCACCCACGACGAGTCAGATATAGCATAGATGATACCTACAGAAAGGAGCTTGATCACCTCCTTCTTTACTACCTCCATCATGCTAGGATTTAGTCGATGCTGTGGCTGAATCACTGGCTTAGCTCCCTTCTCGAGCCGAATCTTATGCTGGCACAATGTAGGGGAGATCCCCTGGATGTCTGCGACCGACCACCCGAATGCACCTTGGTGGTTCTTCAATACAATCAGTAGCTGGTCCTCCTCCTCGGCACTCAGATATGCCGATATAATCACAGGGAGCTTCACTTCCTCAACTAGAAATGTGTACTTCAAGTGCGGTGACAATGGCTTCAATTCCAAATCTGACGGGCTGATTAAGGATGACTGAAGCGGTGGTGGGAGTTTGCCAAGGTCTTCATAGTACCTAGCATAAAAGCATGGAAGCACCTGAAGCATCTTGGCACACTCCTGTAGTGACTTGCTTCTCATCCAATCATGTGTTATATTGACCAAGCAGGCTTCTAATGGTAATTTTGGATATGCATCAAAAACAGAACTTTCTATTGCCTCATCCTCAGTAGGGGGGGGATGTCCTACTCTTCATCATTAGGAAAACCCATAGCTTTGCTAAGGGACACAACCTTGGTCTACTCCATGATGTCAACAGCCAATGTCCCTTTCTCCACCTTAGTCATTACATGAGCCATATCTAAAAATGGCTTCCCTAGACAAAGTGAGATATTGTGATCAAAATGCTTCACCATGCGGCACTACTTCTTAGCTTTAGATGGTGTGGTGTTGGAAGGCATGACCATCTCGAACCGATCATCGGCGATACCCAAGGTCAAACGACCTCTCCCCATCTCAAGTATCATGTCCGCTGTCGCTTGGAAGGGTCGTCCAAGTAGTAACTCATTGCCTTGTTCATCTTGCATCTCCATTACGACAAAGTCCGCTGGAAATACAAACCGATCTACTTTCACCAACACATCTTCACAAATACATTAAGGCTTCACCACAAACTTATCTACCAGCTGTATTGTCATATTCCTCAGCCTTGATTCTTTTAATCCTAATTTCTTCAATGTAGAAAGAGGCATCAAGTTTATGCTTGCCCTGGAATCACACAGTGCTTCTCCGAATTTCACCTTACCAATGTAACATGAAATATTGAAGCAGCCTGGATCCTGCCTCTTAGGTGGCAATGTGCCCATGATGAAGGCACTCACCTGCTCCTTGAGAACTACAACCTCCATGTCAGGGATCTTCCTCTTCTTAGTAATGATGTCTTTCAAAAACTTTCTGTAAGAGGGAATTTGCTCTATTGCCTCTAATAATGGGATGTTGACTGAGAGCTTTCTGAAACTGTCCAAAAACTTCTTGAACTGGGCATCCACCTTCTTTTGTTTCACACTATCCGGATATGGGACCGGGACATCCTATGCCCTTTGATGTGGCGGCACATATGGTGTCCTTTTACTCATCTCCTCTTCAACAACAAAGGGATCTACAGTGACATCTTCTACTATTTCATCTACTGGCTCTGTGACTGAGATTGGCACCTCCTCAGTGGCCTCACCTTCGGGTTCTGACTGGGGTTTGCTTGGTTCATCGGCCCTGGGGTTTAAAAGCTTCTTGCCACTCCTTAGCAAGATTTCCTTCGCCTGTTGGTTTCCTCCTGGAACGTTTGTGTTACCCGGAAAACCTTGTTGTACTGGCTTCTTCAGATTGGCTATTTCAGCTGCCATTTGCACCATCGACGTCTCTATTGTCCTCATCTAAGCCCCATGGCTCTGCAATGTCTGTCCAAACTGATTCATAAATTCCCCATGTTGCTAGATCTGCTGACCAAAAGTGTTCATAAGTTCTTGGTTCTGCTTTATCACTTGGTTTAGCAACTTCGTGCTCTTATCCTCTGCTATCGGCTGGCATTTTGCGTTGGGGTCCTGCAAAAAGTTATTTGGATCCTTCTAGGAGAATTTCTTGTCCTTCCTCCATGAGTAATCATTATTTTTGTAACCCTGCTGCTGCCGCATGAATTTGACTTGAGCTTCATCCTCAGATTCAGTATCTTCTTTTGCAAGCAGTTTCTTTGCTAGAAGGTCCATCTTCTCATTCAACTCTTTGATTGCCTTTGACTCCCCCACAACTCGAACATGCTCTACAGCGTCTCTGTCGCCCCAGGATTGCTTCTTGGCCATGTTTTTCAGAATTTCCCAACACCTCGTGTCTGTGTCGTTCAAAAAGAACCCTGAACTATCGGAATCGAGGTTACTTCTATCATGCTCAGAGATAGCAAAATAGAAGATCTTTACCTGTGTCTCCTTGTCAAGCCCATGATGCGGGCACCTCCTAAGCATGATCTGAAACCTTTCCCAGGTCTCAGAGTAAGTCTCTCCTGCCTTCTGGGTGAAGTGATGAATTTTCCTGATCATGTCATTGGTCTTCTCGGGCAGAAAGAACCTTTCAAAGAATACCTCCACCATGTGGTTCCATGATTCCACATATTCATCGTCCAGATTGTGCAACCACTCTCGTGCATTTCCTGCCAGAGAACTCGGGAACAGCTTCAGGTAGAGCGTCTCCTATGGAAATTTGTCAATTTTAATCATATCGCAGTTCTCCACGAATTGGCTTATATGAGTGACTGGGTCTTCATTCTTTATCCCATGGAATGCATTTGACTTGACTAAATTAATTAGTGCAGGATCAATCTTATATGTCGGAATGTTGATCGCCTGCTTCTTGATTGGCCCCGTTGACGTAGATGAGGAAGACGCCTTGATCTTCTCCCATATCGTCTATTCCTCTGCCATTTCTTCTTGTTCGGATTCAAAATTTGTTTCTTCCAAGTGGTTTGATTGTAATACTCCTTGTCGTCAGGTCCCGACAGTGGAACCTCTGGTGCCTGTTGCGTGTAGTCGGTGCTACGTGTTTGCACCATGCACAGTACCTGCAAAATGAAAAATTGAGTTCAGTACCGTGCTAGACGATTACAAAAATTAGAAAGATAGACTATGAATATTTTTGAAGTGATTTCAAACTAATAAAAATAAAAAGTGGCCTAGAGTGTCCGCTTACAACACTCGTAGTGCCGACAATTGCCGTTTCCCCGGCAATGGCGCCAAAAACTTGACACGCTTTTTACGTGCGTCGAACGCAAGTGTACGCGTCAATGTAGTAAAGGCCTTTATGAGGCCCAAGTCGAACTCAGGGACACTGACTTATCAGAGACTACTACTAGCTACTCGCAATCAGCTAGACCGGTTAAAATGGGTTGAGAGTTGTTGTAAAATTAAAAGAAAAGAAAAGAAAATAAAACAATCGATTAAAGGTTTAATTTAATCAATTCAAGTGGAGATCTTTAGGATTTCGGTTTCACAGCGGGTTATCATTGCATGAATTTCTATATAGTTATTCAGGTTTATCTCTCTATCCGGGTAGTGGCCTGTAATCAGAATTTCCCACTGTCGTGGTACAATTCACTACCTATGTCTAGGTCGGTTCCACCGTCGTAGTAACCTATACCCTAAACTAAGTGCATTAGAAACGACCTCTGGGTTTCCACCATTAACCTTACATCACCTTGTTCAAGGGATTTGTCAATTAATGTGAATTTCATCTCTTTTCAACCTTTAATTCTTCTTTCAAAGTAATTAAGGGAATTAGATTATTATTATGGTGATCAAGCATAACAATATAATTGAGAAAACAAAATCGTACTACCGATTTAAGAGATAAAAGATGAATTACTATGATAAAATTGTCATACAATGATTCCCTGGGCTACTCCCGGTCCTAAAGATAAAGGGGGTTAGCCCCGCATGTTCATTTCAGAGCAAAACATTGTAGAGAAAAGGGGAAACATGGAGAAAAACGTGATTAAGTAGTGAAACCCCTGAACGGAGAAGATCTAAGCGTTCCTTGGCATAGAATGCATGATCTCCTGCCTTTCGGTGGTGGAAAACGTCTTCTTCGGCGTCCGGAACGGCTGGGGCGTGCTTCTGGGCTCCGTTCTTCTCTTCACACCTTCTCGAGACGTGTGGAGCGGCTAATGACGTGATAGATTGCTCTTGGCCGCCATCATTAGGTATAATCACCGAGTTAGGTCGCCAAATTATCACAACCATCGGATTTAGATCGATCTGAAGCAAACTTGTATCTGACGGTGTCGATGGTATCGACCTTGTGTGGTATCAGCTGGTCTTCTTTTCTTTTCTTTGTCGCGACTGATGCTAACTCGATACCATCGATGAGGGTCAACGATATCGACATTCTAAGGCATCGGTTTTTGTCCTTTTCTATCGTTGTAGCTCCACTTGTCGATAGTATCGACTTATGGGTCGATAGTATCGACCATCTTCTCGCCAGCAACCTGATGGTATATCGATACCATCGACTCTCCTATCGATAGTATCGAATCTGTGCTACTCCTTGCGGCTGGCAACCTGTGGTCGTGTCGATGGTATCGACCACTGTAGATGGTATCGACAGCAGCAAATATTCGTTCTTCCTGAAATTGCAACACAAAACCACATAAGCCGAAATAAAACATATTATTGTAATCATTTATGCTCAAAATACCAAAATAAGGGAGATTTGACACTGAGAGGGATCATAGACCAAAGTAAATTAATCATGTAATATTAACCACCAAAATGACCAATAAATGCATAAAACACAAGTAAAATATGTCTATAAATGTGACTCAAAATCATCGCATCAGCAATCTATATTGAAGGGTTCGGTGTGCTCAGATTCAGTGGGAGAAATCTTGTCCATGTTACATGGAGTTAGTATCCCAAGGCCAAGTGTCCAATTCTTATGAAGAATGGTAACACTAAGAATAGATATGGATCTATCATGTAATCATCCCATTATCTTGCATGTATAGGACATAGAAAGAATAAAATGCATTCATCATCTTGTATTTAGGACTTGACAATATGATGTGCTCATCCTGATAACTCGTATATGGGACATGACGAGTGGATGTCTGTCTAGTTCCAGTAAGGGTTACTATAATACCATAAGAACTTGATAAGTACTTGAGAAGTACTTGTTCTCTGGAAATAAGGATGGGTTCACTGTAAAGAGTTACACTGATGTGAACTTCCGAAAAGGATAGAAAATTAATCGCAAAATATATATGAGATATATAAAAGTGAATGTTTTTTGATAAATGGAAACGTTCCAATAAAGTTATTTAAAAGGAAAAGTTGAGTATCCGTGTGTTAGAGAACATTAGTGGATACTATATGGATATGAAAGTTCATGAGTTGAACTTATAAATATTCTGGTCATTGATGACAAGTTAGGAGTGCTTGGTCGTGCAATGTGGCTAAAGGTTAGGAAAGGAATACTAGATTGCATATTATGGAAACTCCATCTCATATGTGTGACATACATCAAAGAGATGAGAGACATGCAGTAAATACCGACTCTGGCAAGGTGTTTCCATAACTCACTGCGTAAGTAGTAGATCATAGTAACACGTGGGACATGTTTGAAGATCACTATGAATATGATTCAAGGGTGATTGGCTCACAGTGAAAGTGGGAGTCTGGGTATGTATGCCCTGAGAGCCAATCATGGGAAGATTGGTGGGATACATTAAGATTGATTTGATAAACATCAAAGGCAAGCTTCCAATTCTTTCTAGTTCAGTCATATGGGATAATGATAGAACATATTGAATGTCTAGAGAATGACAGTACTCAATGACATATGCTTTTAGGTTGAGGACCTAAATGATGATATCATACGGATGCTAAGAGTTTGTACATTCTTATTATGTCCCTAGTCGGATGTCATTGTGGAAGGTAGATAGACAACAATGACACACAAGACTAGATTGTGGTGTTGGTTGATGATAGAATCTTGTTAGTCATGATATGGAGATATCAAACCAAACACATAGGTACTTGTTAGAGAACAAGTGTACCGGACAGACCCATTGTGAGTTTGACACATGGAACCATGACATGGTTGTCATAGTCAGTTCTCACAGTGATGGTGGTGAGTGTGATTCTTTGACCTGAAATCACTACACTCAACACATGTCGTTGGGTACACTTTGACATCATCAAACACAGTCTTGAAACATGGGTTGTTATAAAGGTGATGATTGGGTGGCTTTGACACATGGGGCTTTTGATGGGTGAGTGATAGATATGGGATTTGTCCCTCCTGAGGGAGTTTGATATCCATAGCCACTTGATGAGTAGGATTGAGATAGGCGTGCGCATGCATGTGTGAATCAGTATGTGATATTGATGTCATACATATCTCCTCCAGTCTACTCTGAGATCAAGAAAGTGGATGAATGTTGACAAGATGATTGTTCCATGCCTTGAGTTCATTTGGGATATTAGTGACAAAGGAATTATACATTCACTATAACACCATTCATGGATTGTAGGATTGAAATTTGTTCTCCAACTTTCCTTTTCACTTGGTTAGCATTGATGTGAGACTAGGCACCGCTCTTTGCTTGTGAAGTCATAAGTGTTGTGGACTTTCACTGCCAACGTGAAATGGGCTTGCAGGGTCACACACATAGGATTTACTCTGGAAGAGGAGTTTATCCACAAAAAATGTTTAGATTGATTACTAAAGGAGTTTAGTAGTTCAATTATCAATTGATAGCTCAGTATCATAGTGTTCAAGGTGTTGGATCGATTAATTAGAGTATCATATTGATTGAAACTGCAATTGACTAATTTTGCACAATCTGCACTCCCAATTGATCGGCTCATATGATGAACCGATAGGGTCAGATTGGTGAACCGATCAGCTCATGTGATGAACTGATTGGCTTAGGACAGGTTGAGATGACCAGTTCAAGGGTTGAACCGATCGTCTCAACTGGTCCAAATGAGCGAGTTGGGAAAGTTAGGTTGGTGAGAGATTTCTCTTCATTTCACTTGTCCAATTTGATTGGAACAAGTATTGGTATTTGGATCAATTTGAAACAAAAGAGGAAAAGTCAATTGGGAAATGACCATGGTAGTGAACTGGCCGGTTCATAAGTGATCTGATCGGCTCATGTGCCCCAACTGACCGGTTCAGGTGTGAACCGATCAACTCAGGTCCCCAACCGATCGGTTCATGCTGGAAACGATCGGTTTTATGACGATCTGACACTGAATCATACCGTCACTGTGTAATGATTAATGCAGAAGAAAACATTAGCAGTGGATTACTACAAATTAAAACCGTTTGCAAAGAGATCCATTTCTAGGAAACTCTTATAACAAGAACCAAAATATTATATATGCATTCTAGTCCACAAAGTACATACCATATACCTTCACTTCTTGAGGATTACATACAACAGTTGCTCTGTTAAATCTACACATAAGCAACATAAAATCTCGAGGCATTCAATGCCAAAATCTCAGATCGATCATAAAAGCACTAACTACTGACTCTAAGGACCTGGGAGTACAGAGACGACACATAGGACTCATAACTACAAGACACGACAATCAGTATCTCCACCTGAGATATCATTACTATCCCTGATGTTGTTGTCCTTCCCCTGGTGTATGGTTTCTGCCTCCTCATCTGCGTCCACCTAAAAATGTTGGTGATCAACGAAGTGAGACCCATGTCCCAACGAGAGATATAACTCTCCACCATAAAGATTATTATTGTAGATAAATAGTAATAAACTGAGTAGAGGAATCTCTATTGACAAACATGGTTTAATCATTATTAAGAAGAGTAGATCAATATCATATTTTAAAGAATTATAGCTATAAATGATAAAGCAGTAAAACATATATTCATTTTAATAAGGAATATGAAGAACATGTATAATATTTATCCATTTAGGATACAATAAGTAATGTAACATCAACCAATGATTTCCTTAATTCGTCCATAAGAAAATATTCTACACAACTGATTACATTTTACAATCATTCTTATGCCCTAAGGAAGTGAGCCGTACCGCTCAAATCCAACCTTCAGTTGCGAATACCAAAGCAGGTGCCATACAAGATCAAAGGAAGAGTCGGACTCCATGATCTCATCCATATCGGTCAGTGTGAGACCACAAGTAGGACCGCAATCTCTTTCTTAAGTGACCTCAATCACAGGGTTAGCTCCCATAGGATACCCTTTCTCTAGCTCGCCTTGGTCCTAATAGTTCGCGTGCTCTCTCACCTTTCTTGAAAAGGGAGCCTTGGTCATCTTGCCCAATAAACAAGCTTCACATGTCTCTAATGATTCAAAATCAAAAGAGTCCAGATATCCATCTTTACGGAGTCTAGATATGTGATTCTCATTTATGTGCCTTAGATGACAATACCAAAGGTATATTATGTTTGAGTCATTGAGTTTTTGTGTTTTGGTGTTTGTGTTGTATACACTTATCTGTAGATCTATAAAATATAGACCATAATACATCAGGGCACTACCATGAAAGATCCCATCTTTAGAAATGGAACATTTTCCATTCTTAATAAGAAATTCAAATCCATCCTTGTCCAAACAAGATACATAAATGATATTCCTATTAATGGCAGGTACATAATACTAGTTCTATAACTCTATTATTAGCCCACTTGGTAGAGATAACTCATAGGTTCCTACTGCACTAGCAACAACTCTTGCTCCATTAACAACACATAGTTCAACCTCACCTTTCACTAAAGGCCTACTTCTTTTCAAATCCTTCACATTTGAACAAATGCGTGATCCACATCCGGTATCAAGTACACATGATGAAGAAGTAGTAAAGTTGATCTCAATTATGCATACACCGGAAGTAGATATGTCTATCTCTTGCTTCATCTTCCTTGATTCCCTTAATCCTCACCATATTTTGAGTGCAGAAGACTTGGACTTTAACTTGGCGAGAGAACGCTTGTTTGCCTTGCATGTGTCCTTGGCTCCATTCCACTTATCACTATCGTGGAACTATCCTTCTTATTTTGTGCCTCAAACAATGCCTTAAGTGTACATAGAGTTGATTCTACAACCACGAGTATTTTAGGAATATGCAGAACACTTCTCATAGTCCTTAACCAGTTATGGAAATTTATCTCAAATAAATTGTCCGATTTTCAACGATAATTTCTTTTCCATTTGATTCTACAAGGGAAAACAACTGCATTTTTTCAAAACTCCTTTTTATTTGATTAGGATAAAGTTTGATGATATTTAATTAGGCCTTTAATTATTTATCGCTCCCACTATTTTGATCAAATTGACAACCCTCACTATCAATTCGGAAGATTGTAGCGTACAACCTTCTAGTGAGCCAAGATCCATATTTCATCTAATCATGAGTCAGCTTTGGTTGATCGCCCACAACCAGATTATTTAGGTAGGCAACCTTTTCCAATTGTATCTGAATGCAACTCCTAGATAGATGGTGTGCACAACTCTTTGTCACAATTCATCTTTATGCTTCTAGGTGCTTAATCTCATTAATATCACCTAGTTAAGCCCAACCCAAAAGCCAACATGATAGACTAGGTACCCTGCTTTGGCAGACCTACATATCTACCATCACACTTCCACAAGATAAATCGTGCACCACGCTTTGGCGTAACCTAATCTTGGTTGATCAAGTTTTTCATGTCTGTTGCTTATGGAAAGCATCTAAGACTTAATATTATATTGAGGGGTTTGGTATTTATAAACATATACATATCCAATCACCACATATACAATATGTATCATATACATACTATATCCCACAAGAAAACAAATGAAGCGATAAAGCAGTGATTATGGCCATCCTATTATAATTACTTGAGCCACAAGGAATTATAGTCATCTAGGTCTACATCACATGCAACAACTTATAGTTGATGAAGATCTATGCTTGGGCCGTTCTGGGTTGATAAGCTCATCCTATGACTGATCGGCTCGCCTCCTGGCTGGTCAGTTGGTTGTCATTAACCGATCGTCTGGCTGCTCCAGACGGTCAGTTCGTTGGGTCATCGTGCTCCTCATCAGGCCACCAGTTGCTCATCTTGCACCATCAGCCGGTCGTCTTGGTCCTCGAACCGCTTGATTGGGTGCCCACTGATCTTCGACATAACATGAAATAAAACTATCCTACTTTTACATATTTCTTTGGGACACCCCAAGTTTCATTCAGGGCAGAGGGGGGGAGAAAAGGTAGAACAGAAGGCTCGAGTTATCTTGAGTTACATCTAGAATTGAAGAAAGGACTCGATACACAGACCGAAATGCAAAGAACCACAAACAACCATGCACACACATAGGGGATTATAGGCCATAACCACGCTACACATCCACCATCAAAACCATTTTAGGGTGATGTGTATCAATTACATATATATAATATTGGGATTTGTGGTGTTTAATTGGATATGCACATTATCCATTTAAAGTATTCACATCGCATGCAATTAATAAATGGAAAAAATTGAAATTTGATCATATCGATTAATCCTCAAACACAGTATGTTGATGTAGCTTTGATACCACTATTGGGTTTGGTGGGATTGAACAGACAATAGAAACAAAAATTGTATCTAACCACAAACCCATAACTAGCAGATCGTATCAACAACTATATAATAGGAAAGATGATTTAGTGAGATATACCTGGTCTTCAGGCTTGCTCAGTGAAAATACCTTGCAGCTAGTGCTGACTTCAACCACCTATTCTTTGACGAAATATGTGCAGCTCCTGGTGTAGACCCAGACTACGATTGATGGTCATCCTCCTGAGCGGCAGAAATGTTCCACCTCTATAGATAGTCCACACACACCACTTGAAACTCTAATCATCCTGATGGACAGACTAGAAGGATTCATCCCCTTCCGTCAGTGTACTAGTCACCGACACACTCTCCCACAATCAATCACTTTTTTGTTGTTGTCTTTCCCCGACTTTTCCTCCCTGGACGGGTAGAACTTACTTGGGATCTCTCAGTTACCACAATTAGAGAGGACAACAACTTTTTAGAGAAAATGTTGTTCTGAGTTGTGTGTTCTAAGAAGCCCCTATACCCCTCTATTCATAGTAGAGGGTAGGGTTAGGGTTCCCAGTCTATGCAGGAGTAGAAGGGTCTGGATTTTCCATGAAATGATTGTACTACGGCAGGTGAACCAATCATTTCACAACTCAACCAGTCATTTGGGCAGGTGAGCCGATCGGTTCACTTTTTGAGCCAGTCAGTTGGGAGTGTGAACCGGTCATTTAACATCCCAGACATTCCCACAAATGACTTTACTTATTCATTTCTAATTAATGACAAGATTAATTCTTGTCCAAATCAAATTGAACAAGTGAAAAAAAAATCTTTTCTCACAAACTGGGAAAATCAAATTGAACTAGTGTGAATCGGCCATTTCCTTGACCATGAGCTGATTGGTTCACCCAGTGAACTGGTTGGTTGGTGGTCTAGGTTGTGCAGAACTCAGTTAATGCAATTCTCAATCAAACTGACACTCTAATCAATTGGTTCAACACTTGAACTTGATGATTATGAGTCAAGTCTATTGATTGAATGTTTAATTGAGTACCTTCCTGGTGACTCAATTAGTCTGGCGGCCATTATCTGTGACCATAGAGGTAAAATGATTGTTGTTCAGGCCAAAATGTTCAAAGTTGCATGGTCAGTCTTCTCTACTGAGGCCGTTGCGTTGCTTATGGGGGTGGAGCTGGCCTACGAAATGGTCATCCCCACTGTGGATTTTGAGTCTAACTCTACCTCAGTTATTCACTCTATTAATAGTAGCCAAGATGGGAGAGGCCCTTGTATGGGAGTAGTGACGAAAATCAAAAGATTGAAGTCATGTATTGTTAACTCTAGCTTTTGTCATGTGAGAAGAGAGGAAAACACAATAGCACACAACCTTTCTAAGATGGGGTTGGGCAGGGAATGTGGGTTAACGTCTTTTGATGCTTTCCCTGACATCTGTAAGGAAGGTCTCTGTAATGCATTTTAAATCTAGTGACATGGTTTCAAAAAAATTGAGTACCTAAACACTTTAGTAATCAATCTAAACATCATTCATGGATAAACTCCTCTTCTAGGTTAATCCTATGTATGTGACCCAAGAGGTTCCATTTCACATTGGCAGTGAATGTCCATAACTAACTTATGACATCACAAGCAAAGAGTGGTGCCTAGTTGCACATCAGTGCTACCCAAGTGAGGAGAAATTTTAGAGAACAACTTTCAACCTATAATATGTTATTGGTGTTATAGTGAATGTATAATCCCTTTGTCACTGATATCCGGATTTAACTTGAGGTATGGACTAGTCATCCTCAACAAATGCTCAATCCATGTTTCTTGATTCAGAGTAGACTACCTAAGATATATGTAAGCTCAATATCATATATTGACTTACATGTGCATGGCCATGCATTTCTCAGTCTCACTCCTCAAGTGTATGACTAAATTTCACAATCTTGTTATGAGTGAGGAAGGTGTTATCCCCCCCCCACATCACCCAATATTTTTGTATTCGACCCTTTTTGGTGATCTCCAGTTAAAGTGCTTTTAGGTTTAATGTAGAAAACAAAAAATGATAAAAAAGGGATGTGATAAAATGGATTTCTGCCTTAATTTTGAGGAGAGAATATCTTTTAAGGTGTGTAGGATGTGATGGAGTGGACTTTTCAAATCCTTAAATGTCCAATGACATAAGTGAATTCATACATGATGAGTTTATTATAAGAGTTACAAATGCTTTTGTAAAGTATACGTGTTTATTGATGTTGACATCGTCATTAAGATCCTTAAGTATATGCCCTTTTTGAGGTATTTAATTGAGTGGTCAATATATGAGTTTTGGCACCAAAGTTAAAGGGAAGGCAGTTTTTATGATGATAAACACGTGGTACAATTTTGATGAAGTCTATAGGTTGCTACAAGGAGTTATAAGAATTTAATGAGAATGAGATATATGACATATTAAGGAAAATGAAGCTAAGTCCTAAATCAATTGGATGTCATGCCCTTTGTTATGTGTTAGCTATGTGAACACACCCGACACCACAACCTTGACCTTTGAGAATGAGGTAGCCATGGATCAGTGCTAGGGTATGGTCATGGATGTGAGATCGATGGGTGGCACTCGATCTCCTACCACACAGTTGGACTACAGTAGTAGCAGGTAGTTTCTACGTTCCCTCCACCAACCCATGACTTGGTCATGGGTTGAGGCATGTAACTGAGAATGTGGTTGCTTCAGGGAGGTTAATAGCTATCAATAGACCCCCTCATGGCTCTTTCAGCCTACGAACTGACAAGAATCAACCTGGTCTCTCCATGCAAACTATAGGTGGCGTGGATGAGTTTATGATGATCGGCGTAGCAGCATGAGGAGGAGTTCTCCCCCTTCTTCCTCTTCCACAGAAGTAGTAGGTGATTGTGGCCATCTCCTCTTGCTTTGCGAGGAAGAGCCATAATTCACTGAAGGTAGAGCATGGAGGAGTGGTGCTGGATGAACCTACAAAACTTGACATGGAGAGACGCCAGAAAGAGTTCCTGGAAGAGTAAAGCCTCTGTGGCTAACACTCATCGAGGTGGAGCTCTGGGCCGGTTGTTGTCACTGTGAGAAGCCTCGAGAATGACGGGCTAAAGAGACAAAGAAAAGGAGCAGAAGGGATTACATGGAGGTGGAGGTCCAAGACGGTGTCTAGAAGTGCGGCTCACACCGCAACAGCGATCTGGGATAGCATCGGAGAATGAGCAAGTGGCAGTGGCCTGAGATGCCAGAGGGTGATCTGTGCGGCTGCGCTCAAGTAGAGAACATACTCTTTGTGCGTGATGCACCCAACAGACGGGATGAGATAGGGAGAGGAGAATTCACCGCCATCTGAACCACACTGGAGAAGGAGGCCAGAGACTAGATCCCTTGGTGGCGGTGGCAGTTCACGGACCCGGGACAGAGACCCAGCGGCGCCTGGCGCTGAGATAACGAACGAAAGATGGAGTGACTGGTCCAGTCCCGGTTCACTCAGATCAGAAATAAGCTGACGAAATCCCAAAACAAACTGCAGATCATCACAGGCCAAGAGAAGGAGGAGTTGCACCTCACGCAGGCCACATGGCCTCATGCGATTGGTTCACAAAGGTGAATAATTCAGTACATACCCAGTTCTTAGATAATTCATAGAAATTAGCACGTTTATCAGAAAGTTACAAGTAATATATTGAAATTCTCAAAAAAATTCGTAGAACATAGTGGAAGCATAATATTAGTCTTTTTATGCACTAATCTTAGTTATATCATATAAGTTGTGAAATGCTTGTTTCATGAATAATAAATACAAAAGGATGGCCTAAAATTATGAGAATATGTCGCTAAATCTATTATCATGTTTAGAATGCATATAATGTCAAATATCATGATGATGATGCACGAAATCATGTAATTTGCTCTATATGGCTAATTAGGGCTAATAACCCTAAATAAAACATAATAAATACATACATGCTCAATAAATGATGAAATTTATAGAAAACCCAAATATCAGTAACTGGAAGATAATATGTCAATCTAAGATCACTTTTATACATGAAATCCATGTTATATGAAGATGACCCTTAATGCATGGATTGTAACCCTAATTTGAATAATGTATATAAACTAGGGTTAATATGGGTACAAAAAGGATTTGGAACCTAATGTTCAGATAATGAACCATAATCTAGAAAATGACATCAGTAAGATAATCCAAGACAAGAATGCAAGTAATGATGCACATATCCTTATGCACTAAGCTAAACCCTAATATGGACATAACTAGGGTTAATGATGATGTGAACCTGATGATGGTACATATGAACATGTCTTAACTAGGGTTTGACCAAGAGGTTAGAGTTGACATGAGGAATATAATGATTAGGATATGTCTTGATCAAGGTATGCCATTACCTCTTACTTGGCTGATTATACAATATGATTGTGTTATGTGTAGTAAAATATTTGGCATATGATATTGGATGAAATGATTGTTCTTATATGATATGTTGCATGATTTTCCATACTTATTAATATGATCACATGAAACATAATATATCTATTCCATTATATCTAAGCACTTCAACTCTTTGGTAGTCAAGTGCTGATAATAAAGTACTTCAACTCTTTGGTAGTCAAGTACTTGAAAGTGATCCAACTCTTTGGTAGTCTGATAACATTATGAAATGATCCAACTCTTTGGTAGTCGATCATAAGGCCTTAATGCATTCAACGTTCGGCGGTCAATGCATGGATTATATAATGGAAATGTGCTTAAAATATGTGTTCTCTTTTGTTAATGAACATCTATGTGAAAGTATATGATTTTCTTATATTTCTTCTGTTACTGCCAAGTATTAGTTTTATCTTATTGCCAATATATGATGAGAGGTATATAAAAGACACGTAGGCATACTCAGTACAATATTCTTGAATATTGTGCTGACGTGTACCACATGTAATCTTTGTTTTGGTTGTGGTTATGCTTGAAGATCCAATATAGTTGAGAGTTGTGTGGCAAGCTGATGTACAAGTGGACCTGTTGTCTTAAGATCCTGTAGTTTAGTGGTAGTACATGTACATGTAGAAGTTTGTTGTTCAATATGTAATATCAAATGTTGTAACAATTCATTATGTAATTATATGTTGAATGGTGAACATGTGTTGTATGGTTTTATTATTGTTCATGTGCATGTGCTACTGATTGTTTCCTTCTGACTTCCTCTGATTTTCTTCTTCTTAGCCTAGTGTGTGGTGTTTAAATTGGAGTTCTCAGTGAGGTGAGGTTTCAATTTGGACGTCACACATCAGATTAAGTTTTAGAAAATCTGGGGA
Organism: Alisma plantago-aquatica; assembly: GCA_963693085.1. Classification (NCBI taxonomy): domain Eukaryota; kingdom Viridiplantae; phylum Streptophyta; class Magnoliopsida; order Alismatales; family Alismataceae; genus Alisma; species Alisma plantago-aquatica. The sequence goes on from OY856412.1 coordinate 996,210,915, forward strand.
CGTCACAGGTGGTATCAGAGCATGAACAATAGCAAAGCCTGACATTTTCTCATTATGCAACTCAAACTAAGAAAACCTTAAACTTAATAATCTTTAGGATTAGATTAGTAATCTTTTAGAGCCTAGATCTGACCTAGACTCTAGGTTAGAACCTAGATGTATGAGAACTAGGTGTAGACTGTGCTTGTTGTATATCAAGCCCTTAGATGCTGTTCTTTACTTGCATTGCAGTGGTATGGGACGTTGTACTATTTGAAAATGACATACATTGAGGGAAGAGAAACCTTTGACATATGATGCATCTATGTTTTACGTAGGTACACCAGTCTACACCCTGTTCTCACCCTTTTCATTAGGTGACATGACACTGGACTCTCTACTATGTGTGGGACACTCATTTTGTGGATTTGGTTTTTGATTCCAATCAGATCGAACCTTGATAGTTTTCTCTGACGTTTGTTTTATCAGAGAAAAACTATACAATATTTATATATATATAAGTATAAAAAATTGTGTCCCCACACATGTATGAGGAGGAGGTGGTCATGTAACCTAAGTGAAAATGAATGACATCATTCTAGAAGAGAGAGTAGTTCTAGATTAGATGTCTAGCACCTTGTTGAAATAGGTGATAGATGGAATAGATGATATAAGTTTTGATGATATGATGTAAGTCTTATATAGATGATTTAAGATGGTTTATGATAATATATGTTTGTCTATGAGGACATAAGTTTAGATTTGAGGATTTGAGATAAGTTTTGATGATGTATGTAAATAGGCTTTTATGAGATAAGATATGTTTTATAACGACAGGTTGTGAGTCAACATGAGCCTCAAGCTCTTTAAAAAGGTGGACCTCCAGTGTTAGGACCAGTTTTAGGGTTAACTCCAGAGAGAGTGAGACCCATTGGGAGAAGGTTAGAGAACCTAAACTCCAAGATATGACAATGATGAGAAATATGTGTTATGATATGTCGTAAACTAGAATACTCTTGAGTAATTGAGTTGAGTTACTTTATGCATGATTCCTATAGTCTTGTTGAACCCTAGATGTCCTTAGGAAGACCAAAACCCTAGAGATAGAGAGAGGCTGGTATATATGTGCATGTGAATATGAATATGAGTACCTTCCATCTGGGTGAGAGAAAGAGAGTCCTAAGACCCTGGAGGAGGTAACTGTGTTGGTTTTGATGAAGCCTCATGCTCGAGTTGCTGGTTTCCCATGTAGGACTCTAGTGGTGTATATATAGAGAGAGCTTTGGGTAATCATGTCTCATGGGTAGAAAAACTATGAAGAGTATGCCATAGGATGCTTTGGTTTGTACTTATGTGGCTAGAGCTAGTAAAGCTATCACTAGTGCCAATGAGGTAAACCTGTGAACCCTTGACTAAGAGAGAAAAGACAAAGTATGTGCATATGAGATACTCATAGAGTTTAGTGAGCTCAGAGAGAATGAGCATGGTACTGCGCTCATGATATGGGTCAGGAGAACCTCAATTGGGCTAGATAAATCTTTGTTATATGTTTAATAAGCCACTCACATAAGTTTGTGTAGCACAACCATGATATAATATATGTAAATATGATCGTAATATGTGATCTAATCTTGAGATTAGACATATGGACATGACATGAAGGAAATCTAGAAATGGTTTAATAGAGATCGATGCATAGATGGTTAACCATATACAAGAATAATGATGATAATGTGATATTGTTGATTAATCTTGTGATGAAATCACTAGTAAATGTTGCAATTTATTATGAGCAATGAAATAATACCATATGAATGGAACATGTTGCATGAGGTGTTAATATTAGTGCTTAATAATGATGAAAAACATAGTTTGACCGTTAACACAACATAACAATTATGACATCTTGATATGATCTAGATGGATAAAGTGGGTTAATTGTAGTTAACTCCCTCCTAAAAGGCATATGTTAATGTTGAACATGTTCTAATAATTAGCTCAATAAAATGTTGATGACACTTTGATATAATGGGTTAACTTTAGTTAACTCCTTTAGAATATGGTAATGTGATGTGGAAATGCTAATGCATGGATAAAGATAAAGATGCAAACCAAACATATGAGATATGTCATGACTGAATATGAGTTTCCAAACCCTTTTGAAGGGGTAGTTCACACTAGATGCTTTAATAGACTCCTAGGAGTGGTGCATATATGTTTTGGACATGATGTTTTTGGGAATGTTGCACCTAGAGTAGTGCCCTAGTTGTGTACAAAGAACTTTTGGTTTTTCCTTGGAATACGAGAATCACTTAATTTTGAGGAAAACATTTCTTTTAAGATGTATATGAAGTGATAAAGCGGATTTCTGTCTTAATTTCGAGAAGAAAATATCTTTTAAGGTGTGTAGGATGCGATGGAGTGAACTTTTGAAATCCTTAAATGTCCAATTACATAAGTGAATTCATACATGGAGTAAATAATAGGAGTTACAAATTCTTTGGTAAAGTATACATGTTGATTGATGTTGACATCATCATTAAGATCCTTAAGTATATGCCCTTTTTGAGGTATTTAATTGAGTGGTCAATATATGATTTTTGGCACCAAAGTTAAAGGGAAGGTAGTTTTTATGATGATAAACATGTGGTACAATTTTGATGATGTATATAGGTTGCTACAAGGAGTTATATGCATTTAATGACAATGAGATATATGGCATATTAAGGAAACTGAAGCTAAGTCCTAAATCAATTGGATGTCACGCCCTTTGTTATGTGTTATCTATGTGAACACACCTGACACCACAACCTTGACCCTTGAGAATGAGGTAGCCAGGAATCAGTGCTAGGGTATGGTCATGGATGTGAGATCGATGGGTGGCACTCGATCTCCTACCATGCAGATGGACTACAGTAGTAGCAGGTAGTTTCTATGTTCCCTCCACCAACCCATGAGTTGGTCGTGGGTTGAGGAACATAACCGAGAATGCAGTTTCTTTAGGGAGGTTAATAGATATCAATAGACCCCTTCATGGCTCCTTCAACCTACCAACTGATGAGAATCAACCTGGTCTCTCCACCACAAACTATAGGTAGCGTGGGTGAGTTTCTGAAGATCAGTGTAGCAGTGCAAGGAGGAGTCCTCCCCCTTCTTCCTCCACCAAAGAAGTAGTAGGTGATTGTGGCCATCTCCTCTTTCTCTATGAGGAAGAGCCATAGTTCACCGAAGGTAGACTGTGGAGGAGTGGTGTTGGATGAACATGTAAAACCAGACATGGAGAGATGTCAGATAGAGTTCCTGGGAGAGTAAAGCCTCTATGGACGATGCTCATGGAGGTGGAGCTCTGGGCTGGTTGTTTTTGATGTGAGAATCCCTAAGAATGATGAGCTACATATATGAAGCAAAGGAGTGGAAGGGATTACGAGGAGGTGGAGGTCCAAGACGGAGACCAGAAGTATGGCTCACGCTGGAGTAGCGATCTGGGGCAACACTAGAGAATGAGAAGCTAGCGGCGGCCTGAGATGCCAGAGGGTGATTTGTGTGGTGTCACTCTAGCAGAGAACATACTCTTTGCGCATGATGCACCCAGAAGACATGAGGAGATAGGGAGAGGATAATCCACCACCATCTGAACCATGCTAGAGAAGTAGGTCAGAGACTAGAGCCCTTGGTGGAGGAGGCAGTTCACGGACCTAGGACAGAGACCTAGCGACGCCTGGTGCTGAGATAAGGAACGAAAGATGGAGTGACCGATCCAGTCCCGGTTCACTCAGATTAGAAATAAGTCGACCAAATCCCAAAACAAACTGCCAAATCAGAACAGGTCAGGAGAAGGAGGAGTTGCACCTCTCACAGGCCATGTGTCCTCATGCAATTGGCTCACGAAGGTGAATAATTCAGTAAATACCCAGTTCTTAGATAATTCATAGAAATTAGAACGTTTATAAAAAAATTACAAGTAATATATTGAAATTCTCAAAATAATGTGTAGAACATAGTGGAAGTATAATATCACTCTTTTTATGTACTAATATTAGTTATATCATATAAGTTGTGAAATGCTTGTTTCATGAATAATAGATAGCAAATGATGGCCTAAAATTATTAGAATTTGTTGCTAAATCTATTATCATGTTTAGAATTTGTATCATGTCAAATACTGTGATGATGATGCACAGAATCATGTAATTTGCTCTATATGGATAATTAGGGCTAATAACCCTAAATAAAATGTAATAAATACATGCATGCTCAATAAATGATGACATTTATAGAAAACCCTAATATCAGTAACTAGAAGATAATATGTAAATCTAAGATCAGTTTTATACATGAAATCCTTGTTATATGAAGATGACCCTTAATGCGTGGATTGTAACCCTAATTTGAATATTGTATATAAACTAGGGTTAATATGGGTACAAAAAGGATTTGGAACCTAATGTTTAGATAATGAACCATAATCTGAAAAATGACATCAAAAAGATAATCCTAAGACAAGAATGCAAGTAATGATGCACATATACTAATACACTAAGCTAAACCTTAATATGGACATAACTAGGGTTAATGATGATGTGAACCTGATGATGGTACATATGATATTGTCTTAACCAGGGTTTGACCAAGAGGTTAGAATTGACATGAGGAATATGATGATTAGGATATTTCTTGATCAAGGTATGCCATTACCTCTTACTTGGCTTATTATACAATATGCTTGTGTTATATGTGTAGTAAAATACTTGGCATATGATATTGGATGAAATGATTGTTCTTGTATGATATGTTGCATGATTTTCCATACTTATTGATATGAACACATGAAACATAATATATCTATTCCATTATATCTAAGCACTTCAACTCGTTGGTAGTCAAGTGCTCATAATAAAGTACTTCAACTCTTTGGTAGTCAAGTACTTGAAAGTGATCCAACTCTTTGGTAGTCTGATCACATTATAAAATGATCCAACTCTTTGGTAGTCTGATCACATTATGAAATGATCCAACTCTTTGGTAGTCGATCATAAGGCCTTAATGCATTCAACCTGTTACGGTCAATGTATGGATGATATAATGGAAATGTGCTTAAAATATGTGTTCTCTTTTGTTAATGAACATCTTTGTGCAAGTATATGATTTTCTTATATTTCTTTTGTTACTTCCAAGTATTAGTTTTATCTTATTGCCAAGATATGATGAGAGGTATATAAAAGACATGTAGGCATACTCAGTACAATATTCTTGAATATTGTGCTGACGTGTACCACATGTAATCTTTGTTTAGGCTACGGTTATGCTTGAAGATCCAATATAGTTCAGAGTTGTGTGGTGAGTTGATGTACAGGTGGACATGTTGTCTTAAGATCATGTAGTTTAGTTGTAGTACATGTACATGTAGAAGTTTGTTGTTCAATATGTAATATAAAATGTTGTAACAATTCATTATGTAATTATATGTTAAATGGTGAACATTTGTTGTATGGTTTTATTATTGTTCATGTGCATGTTCTACTTATTGTTTCCTTCTGATTTTCTTCTTCTTAGCCTAGTGTGTGGTGTTTAAATTTGAATTCTCACTGAGTTGAGGTTTCAATTTGGACGTCACACATTAGATTAAGTTTTATAAAATATGGGGACGTCACTGGGGACTTTTGGTTTATGGGTTTTTGGGTCTGGAGATGCATGTGAATTTCTCATTATTACACTCAATATCATAATTTATTTAGGTGTGGGGCTCTTGATCTCTTCAGTATGTCCAACAATGGACATCCATCTTGGACGATCATGATCAATGCATCAAACAATGAAAAAGATAAAACGGAAAAAGATTTTATATGATCAAGATTCAATATAGATTGAGCCATTTAATCAAGTAGGATACAAACTACTTCACATATGCTTAAAATATGAGTCACTTTTGGCAACATGAATGCGAAGTTTAATAAGTAATTATGAATAGATCAGAGTAGTTATTATAATTAGGCATGAACATATAAGAATAGTTAAGATTACCCTTATGCAGCCGAATGGCATTTAGAAAAATGATGCTAGAGGAAGGATCCTCTAGTCACTTAGAAGACTATAAATAAAATAGGAGGGAGTTGGCTCTCTGATTTTAGGAGAGTAAAAAGGGGCCCATAATATGGTGGATTTGGGGGTGTATATAAGATATAATTAGGGTTTGTGGGTTGTTTGTGGAAGCTTATAGATAGGTTGTGGAAGGTAGCAATCCACCATGCCAACTACTAGTGTAATACTCAATTCTTCCATGTAACACACCCTGGAAAATCATGTAGTTCTTCTAGGTGTCCCCATACATGATAAAATCAATATAAATATCCAATATTTTTGTCTTTTCTAGAAAGGCTTGAGGAATTTTGGATACAATCAATTGAGATCATGAGATTGATTCCTATGTGTAGCCAAACTCAATAAAATATAAAAGAAGATAATTTTTTGTAAGGATTGTTCTTCCTTATAAACCAAAATATATGGGTTTTTGAAAATATAATGGCGATTGAATATGACTAGGATTTCAAAATGAATATTTAATAAAGGATAATCCAACTAGGAATATAATATAAAAAAGGCTATTAGAAAAGTAGTTAAAGGAAAAATGTTTCTCAATTATAGAGACAAATGTATTTTCTATAAAAGCCTACAAAATATGGAAAACAGAAAAATGGGTGGATTAAATAGGTGAATGAATAGGGATATTGTGAAAAAAATGGAATGCACTCCATCATTAGCAAGATATTGATATGATCTTAATTGTTGGATGAATATCCCAAAGTGGGGTGTCAACAACTTTTACCCCTCAACATGAGGATTTAGATTACAATGACAATCACAAGCTTAAGCCAAATTGTCCACCCTTTTTGGTCATGAAGGACAAAAATTTGAGAATCATCAAGAATGTTATGGTGAACCTCATGGGGGTTAAAAGTAGGAATACTAATATGATTACTTCCAAAGAATAAGCACCCATGTTGAAATTCATAAAAAGTTAAGAATTTTGTGATAAAAGGTTATTACATGACACAATGATGTTTAGTTTTAATGTGAAACATATAAAAGGACTTCCTGAAGCTTAAGAGGTTACTATATATATAGGAACCCAATGTTTCAAGATGATATTCAAAAGAAGGATAACGTTATAGAGAGATGGTTGGTATAGGAAGATTTAGTATGTGAAATAGTGTAGAGAATATTTGAGTAGTGCTTAAAATGTAGCGAAACACTATGGAAGCTCATGTGAAATATATGCCATACTAAGGATATAAGACATAGATTCCATGTAAGAGGATAGGGACTCAGAAGATGAGTAAGCTTTAAGATTATAAGATGTAGGGTAACAAATGAAATATATTTAACTAGAGGTAATATCATACCAACCAATAAATATCGCCATAGGTTTGAAGTAAATAATTATAAAATAGAGAGGAAATAAATGGGAAGGAGAATTTGAGTCTTCAAGGGGATGAAGGAACCTGAAGAATACACTTATGAGAAAGAAGAACAATTAGGAGATTTGAGCAATAACTTATGCAATGACTATTTGTGTATGAATGAAGAAAGGTGACGTGGGTTATTATCACACTAACAAATTCACTCAGGGTTGAAATTCCTGAGCTTTTACCAAAATGTTGTGCAATAATACCACCCGCAAGCAGACGGGTCTTATCACAGTATAGTTGAGGATCGAATCCCTAGGGAAAATGTTTTTAAGAATCATTTCTAGTCGAGTCTAATTCTAGTAAGACTAATATTTAGAACAATTTGTTGATTTGAGGTTAATTAAACTAATTGCGGGAAAGTAAGAGTAGAATTAAAGTTGATATAGATTAATGATATGGAATCACTGGGATGGTCTCAGGTTTCACCGCCACTACACATGCAAACACATCCAAACATCAAACATCTAGGCAAGATATAACTATCCAAATAGAGCTGCTGCAAAACCCCCCATACGGGTGTTAGGTTTGTGCAAGCATCACCTTCCGTATCAAATGTCTCATTACCATCCAGATCATATACATATGGCTCCGAAGATACAAAATCCAACTAAGGTTGTGGCCCTCCCTAAGGGATGTTTAGGCACACATAAGAATCACCATAGGCTAGATGGCTCGTACCCTCATAGATCACACACTTACGACATCAAGGAATCCTATCAAAAGTTCATGTCAGGGAGTCAACCACACTAATCAATGAGTAAGTAGATGATTAATCTACAAGTTATCATCGAAGATTAACAAAGAAGATACAAAATCCAACTAAGGTTGTGACCCTCCCTAAGGGATGTTTAGGTCATAGAAGCATCACCGTAGGCTAGATGGCTCATCCCCTCACATATCATACACTTACGACCTCAAGGAATCCCATTATATTTCTAGTTTAGGATTCAATCTCATTAATCGACATTCTACCCTACATATAGAAGTTCTCACAACATAGGGAAGAACAAGATGAAAGCAAGAAGGTAATCAATCTACAAACATTAACGATTAACAACGAAATGAAAAGTTATATACATTGCCTTGGAATGTTAAATGAAAAGACATGAAAGCATGGGTAGCGGGGCTAGTCCCCGCACCCCAGCAAAAAAGAACTACTCATTCATGATGCGTGAAATAAGAAGAATAAGAGAGAGGGGAGATTCTACCATGAGCATGATGCAGAAGGTAGTCGTAGCTCGGTGAAGATGATGTGGTCTTCTACATCGTGTTGGGGCTGATCTTGGGTGAGGAGGAAGAACCACCAAGGCAGACTGCGATGACCTTCTTCTCCACCTTCCTTCTCTAGTCGACCTCCTTTCTCACAACAAGAGGAGCAAGTGAAGTGGCTATGGAATGGACGTATGTGGATGGAGCTGGATCGAGCCTTGCATTTGGGCAGCCTGGTGGCATCCCCGGATCGATGCCCAAATGAGGACTCCTGTGGTCCTATTTATAAGCTTGGGTTTGATCCTCACATTTTTGTTGTGAACTCTTTAAACAGTTTGGAGTTTCTCATCCAATCGGTCTTGATTAGTACCCTCCAACCGGTCTTGGAGACCGGTTCATGGCCAAACGGTCTCGCATTTCATATGGTTCTAGATTTAACGATCTCTGCCTCTGATCGGTCTTGAGTCTCTGTCCAAACGGTCTAGTGGATATAAGACCATACGGTCTTCATCAACTGATTATCGTTCAAACGATCTTGAGAGTATCCGTTGACCAAACGGTCTTGAATAATGATCATATCCAAATGGTCTTGGGATCTCAACAGTTTTGGGCATCCAAACGGTCTTCATCATCCAAATAGTCTTGGAGATCGTTGGGATCCAATCGGTTTTGACTCCAAGTGGTCTTGGAGACCATTGGGATCCAATCGGTCTTGACTCCAAACAGTCTTCGAGACCGATGGGTTTCAAATGGTCTTCAACATCCAAACGGTCTTCGGTCTAAATGGTATTGAAACTGCTAAAGGTAGAGCGATGAGAGGAGGACCGTGTGGGTGAATGTCTAAAACCAAGAGGTCAAAACTATATGGGTAGACCGTTAGGGCAAACCGTTTGGCAAAGAATGATTGATCAAGACCGAATAGGCAAAATAGTTTGGTCAAGACCAACATTGAGAGGATCTTGAGTGAATTCCATATGATGAGGGTTGAATCGCATCAAGACATGCACAAAATTAATAAAAATCTAGTTAATAATCTTAATAATTGAGTCAATTAGGAAATCTTGCATTTTGTGAGATTTAGGAGATGAAATCGAAAGTATTGAATTGAATTGGTCTCAAAAAGGTGAATGATAATCATGATGAATATGGATTCATCAGAATACCCCGAACTTAAACGTTGCTCATCCTCGAGTAACACAAAATCTGAAATGATCGCCAACTGAATACTTTCAAGTCGTGTGATTGCCAACTCTTCACATCATGATTGCTTCTCTCTGCTCAATATGACTAAACATCTCAACTTCCTGAGACCACTGAACACATCTTACCATATCTTCGTTCCTAAGTTTGTTTTCCAACATCACTTCTTCCTCACTTTTTCCAACAAAAAGCTTTCTAAGAGTTTTATAGGAGTCTAGAGATACCTACAGAACAACAATTGTGCCTTTTAGGTAGAAAAGGGAGTGAAGGGTCGTGTAGAAGGAAGAAATAAATCTCTCCTCTATTCGACTCCATATTTTTAATATATTATTTGCAACTTCATCGATTGCATTTTTTTGTGTGTGAATCTCTCCTCTATTCGACTCGAGATTGAATTTCTTTTTGTGTGCACTTTGGCATCTTTTCTTGGTGGTATGCCCCTATTCATTAGCAAGGCGCATGGAAGAAGTGGATATAGAAAAAGGTGGTGTGCCACCCCGAACTTAGGGTTTGGTACTATTTTGGCTATTTTTGTTTCTTTTTGATGGATGGAGGGGTACAAAGATGATAGAAGAAGTGTAGAAAATAGTTCAGATCAGAATGCAACTTGATTTACAATTCAGTGCACCGGGTTGTTCTCTTTATCGTACTCTACTCAAATAATGACTTGATGAGGATCCGGTGGGGATTCCATGATATTGTTCCACTAGTCAGTTAGGAAGCACGACGTGTTTGATCCCTATCAGTTCGATAGACACTTGCCATTTTTGCATAAAGATCATGATGTTAGGATATATAAGATTCACATGATGATTTCAATCAAAAGGCTAGTTACAAAAAATGGTCCTTTTGAGGATTTGCTTCGAATAAGGAGGGTATAATGATTCAAAAGCGTCAAAACTTCATCAAGTATCTGTTCGATTTCTTTGAAATTTCTTTTTTTTTTTTGAAATTTTGGTGAAAAATGTGGCGGTGAAATCTTTATGTCAGAGATGGATGGGTGTGAGTAGAAGGTAAAGTACGTACCACCCGCCCTCCACCCCAAACATAGAAATTTGCTCGTCCTGAGAAAATTGTAAATCTGAGATGGAGGGGAAGATTCATGACAATTGGACCACGAGATGTGGTTGTGTTCCAATCAGTGTGCATCCTTCATCTGAAAATTTCAAGAATGAAAACTAATCAAACCTAAAGATAGCATCTCGTGATGCAAATTTTATTTTAGTGTGAAATTATCTAAAAGGTAAAAACAAAATTAGAGAAACATTCTAATTTGAAATTAAAAACAAATTTATTGATCGTGTTGCCTCCTGACAAGTGTCTTTGTTTTATGTCGATGGCTTGACGTGATTCTTTCAACTTTCTGGTAGATATATTGGTTTGGAAAGTTTTATTGATTCTTTAGTGCTAGTATCTACTGGGATGAAGTATCTCTTCACACGTTGGCCATTTGCCACAAAATACCCTGATTTTTCACTCCATAAGGAGAAAGCACCATGTAGGTAGATATTCTTAACAATGTAAGGTCCAGTCCAGCGAGAACGGAGTTTCCCTAGGAATAACCTCAATCTTAAGTTGAACAGAAAAAATTGGTCTCCTACTTGTATATCCTTTCTTTTCAGGTGGCCATCGTGCCAAAGTTTTGTGTGTTCTTTGTAGATTCGTGCATTCTCATAAGCTGTCATCTGAAGTTCTTCCAACTGCTAGAGTTGCAGAATCCTGGCTTGGCCTGCTTTCTTCATATCAAAATTAAGTTGTTTTATTACCCACCATGCTTTGTGTTCTAGTTCAACCGACAGGTGGCAAGACTTTCCATATATTAATCGAAAAGGTGTAGTTATAAGGGGAGTCTTAAAAGCAGTTCGGTAGGCCCACAATGCATCATTGATTTTTACTGACCTATCTTTTCGATTGTGGTGTACTGTCTTTTCCAAAATAGTCTTGAGTTGATGGTTAGATACCTCTACCTATCCACTAGTTTGTGGATGGTAAGGCAAGGCTACCTTGTGGGTTACACCATATTTCCTTAGAAATACCTCAAAACTTCTTTCTAGGAAATGGGAACCTCTGTCGAATATCACAGTGTGTGGTACTCCAAAATAGAGAAAAATAATATCCTTGAATAATTTGATGACATGTTTCGAATCAATAGTGATGGTTGGTATGGCTTTAACCCATTTTGAGACGTAATCTACTGCCACTAGGATGTAGGAAAATCCATTTGAAGATGAGAATGGACCCATGTAGTTCACACCCCAAACATCAAATATCTCAACTTCTTGCCACAACTTTAACGACATCTCATCTCTCTTTGTTAAGTTACCTGTTCTTTGAAATTTGTCACATGATAGAACAAATTTTTAGGAATCTTTGGATATGGTTGGCCAAAAGAATCCACATTGCAAAATCTTCAAAGCTATTTTCTTAGAATTCATATGGCCTCCAACTGGGCCTGAGTGACATTGCTCTAAAATAAGTTGAGCTTCTTCTTCAGCAATACAATGTTTGTAGAGGCCATCAACACAAAGCTTGAAGAGGTATGGCTCATCCGAGTGATACTACTTCACATCATGCATAAATTTCTTTAGTGCATTTCTGGTGCATTCAGGATTGATGGTACCAGCGGTGAGGTAGTTCACATAGTCTGAGTACCAAGGGGTAGCTTCTAAAACATTCATTAGTTGGTCATCTGGAAGAGAATTGTTAATTGGGATCTTTTCAGTTACCAAGATGTGGATGCGACTGAGGTGGTTTGCCACAACATTCTTCGTACCCTTTTTATATCTTATCTCTAGATTATATTCTTATAGGAGGAGAATCCATCTAATCAACCTGGGTTTTGCATCTTTCTTTGCTAGGAGGTAACAGATAGCAACATGATCTGTGTAGACAATGACTTTTGAACCAATGAGATAAGATCTAAACTTGTCAAAGGCATACACAACTACCAGGAGTTCTTTCTCGGAAGTTGCATAATTCCTATGAGCTTTGTCGAGGGTTTTTTAAGCATAGTATATCACATAATGTTTCTTTTCAATACATTGTCCTAAAACAGTACCCACAACATAATAACTGGCATCACACATAATTTCAAATGGGTGATCCCAATTGGGAGCTCTGATGATGGGTGTTGTTGTAAGAGCATGCTTTAGATGGTTGAAGCTTTTAACACATTCCTCATCAAAATTGAACTCAACATCCTTTAGTAATAAATTCATCATCAGCTTGGTTATTGTTGGTTGTTTACACTAATGAGTTTCAATCCAATTAAAGGATAGTTTACTCAACTTAACCAAACTCTACAAGTATACAGAGGTAGTATAGTCAAGGTCGAACACAAGGAGCTTATCTAACTTAATTGAGCGCAACAGTACTAAAGTTCAACAATCTAGACCGATATTAAAGTGTAGGGAAGATTTGTTCTAAAAGCATAAAATTCAGATTTTAACAACAGGAAATTCAGATTCTAATTAGCAAGCAAGAACCACAAAAGAAGTTCGATTTCAAAAAGTTAAGAATCTTGGACATTAGGATTTCATTCTCATATCATAGCAATCAAGGAAACAAAATAATTTAAACATACATAAGATCATGTTTCAAGGGAAAGTTGTGTTACACTTCACCTCCCGATGCAAATGTAATGATCATAACTCAAATCAACACTCTCATGTATGAAAATCATTTTTTATCATAAGAAGTCCCTCAACTCATCCCTCTCTACTCTCGTAGAAGAGGAAGGGTTGCCAAGAAAATCACCTCCATACATTCCTACTTGTCTTCTCAAATCAAGCAAGAAGGCAGAAAATATGCACATAAGGTGGCCAACAATACATGCAAGAAAAAGGATAAACCGGCACTTTCATGGTAATGAAACAAGAAACAAATGCATTTAGTATAAAATTACTTGTTCCATACATGCTATGACATGGGAGCTACTCTCCCATGCCAAAGAAAGAGGAGTCTACTCGTCCATAACAATGTACAACAAATTTACTATAGAATTTTCAGTTCTAGACATGGTTTAGGAAGGAAAATCAAAGAGAACTGAAGATGTAACAACAAGAAGCAAGAATCCCGGCTTTAGGACGAAATACCCCTCCTTTAGCTGCTCCAAGTCGAACTAACTCCTCTCCCAAGAAGTTTCTCGGAGTTGGGGAAGCATGGACGCACCTTGAAGAAGACAAAGGAGATGTGGAGAAGAAGAAATGGTCTCTTTATTCGAGAAACCACCTTAGATTCCTCCAAATTCGCCTTCCTCTTCTCTCCTCTGGTTCTGGGACAAGAGAAACTCTTCAAATGACCAAACGTAAATGTCCCTTGGCTTCCCTCTTTGTTTTAAAATCATATTCTGAATTTTTGAATTTCTAAAACTGCCAGGTGCACGCCGTGCAATTTGGGTGCACGTCGTGCACCTGCAGTGCAGTTGACATCGGGCTGTTCTGTGCACGGCGTGCACTGTGGAATTGCACGCCGTGTGATTTTCCAGAACTTTCTTCAGCAGTTTGTGTTCCAGGTGCACGCCGTGCATGTTGAAAATGCACGCCGTGTCTTCGTCTTCTGTGCATTTTTGGAATCTCGCACGCCGTGCGTTTTCTGCGTGCACGCCGTGCATTCTCTTGGCTGAATAGACTGAATTTTCTCTGGAAAGTTGCACGCCATGCACTTTACTGCTTCAGCGAACCAGTCTTTTTTTCTGGAACGGTGCACGTCGTGTGTCTGAGTTGCACGCTGCGCATTCTTCTGTTTCTATAGAAATAACATCTAAATTTAATTCTTTTTGTGGCAAATGTGTAGTACAAGTTATGGGGAGAGTAGAACAACGAAAAGATGGCAAAACCAACATGAAAGAGACTGAACTAAATCAGAAAGAACCAAATATGTGTGTGATAACATGTGAAAAGATGATATATAAATCACACAACAAATCCCCCTAAGCTTAAACCATTGCTTGTCCTCAAGCAAAAAGAGCATAGAAATATAAATGAAGAACTGTGAAGAACATGAATAGATCAAATGAAATGAAAGATGTGTATAAAACCAAACCAACCATGATCAACATGTTTATGCTCATAACCATCAATTCAACTCAAACACCCAAGAAAGAGAATTTTAGTTCAGCAGGGGTGGTTTCAATTTAATGAATCAATCAATTAAACAACACTAAGTAGAATTTGGATGACCAAGCCAAACAATTAGTGGATGTGCAACTCAAACTCTCAACTATTAAGGATACAAAAGATGAAATCTTAGTTAAAATTTGACAATTTTTGTTGTACTCTCCTTCTTTTCCAAAAAAAAAAGATATGACAAAGGATTATGGGTTCCGACACTCGGCTGCTAATGTAGGCTTATGCACACGTGGAATGTCGGTTGGGGTATTTTACCCTCTTTTAAGACATACCACCTAACCATCATGGCCAGATCGGACTTACACTAGGATAGCATGATATGTGGGCAGATTAGCCATCTTTAATGGGGTATAAGAGTTATTTAATTTTTTTCCAAAACATGGGAGAGTCAACTAAATTGCAACATTAGCTAGATTTCATTCATTTATTTTGAAAATTTTTCATTGAAAGAGTGTTTGCAAAAGCACTAAGAGCTTGGCAAGGTCATCCCGTATTCTAAATGATGTTGTAAAGTTGATTTACTCAAAAAAATTGAAACCATTACATGTTTTAAGCAATCAAGGATGTGAAAGATGAATGTTCAGGCTAGAATCATAAACCAGAGTTAAGCACATGCTGATGGTCAAAAGGTTTCATTTGATTAATGCATGCCTTTTACAATTTCTTCAAATGATATTTCTCATCAAAAGAGGACAAAAAGTTAAGCATAGGAGTTCTATCCACATATAAAAGATAAATCTCATATCATACTAGACTTGCCATTTGAAAAGAAGAACTGAAAACAACAACTGAAAGGTCAAAACAAAACAAAAGCAAATGACAAAAAGCAAATAACATGAAAAGTGAAAACTTAAAGAACTAGGATACCAATACCATCTGGTTGATCCCCCCTAAGCTTGAAATCAACAGTGTCCTCACTGCTTTAATCGAACTTTAGGAGTTCACAACCAGATACCTGTCATGAATAGATCAGAAAAATGATCCGCCGCCTCCCTGCTCAGGGAAGAATTGACTAATGATGTTAGGGATATCCATCGGCATTGCGGATGATTCTGGCTACTGTTGCTGGTGGTCCTGGGGCTGCTGGTCTTGGGGGAACTCGTGCCGTGGAGCATCTGGAGCTGTGGTCTCCTGGCGGGAGGGGGACTGGAAGGACTGTGGTGTTGGGTAGTGGCCTTGCGAGATGTGCCACGCAACCATCTGGTTGACCATGTCGTACATAGTTGAGTACTGTGCACTCAAATGGTCAAACCTGGTGTCATACTGTGCGCCCATCTGGTCTAGGCAGGTGTCCAAATGATCAAATCGCCACTAAACATAGCCGTAAAGGTGCTGAACATCTGACATTGTCCAGCTGTACTCAGTTTGAGTACCAGTGGACGGTGGAAGAGGGGTAGGGGCTCCTGGTGTAGGCCCTAGGGTAGAGTTGCTGGCACCCCTGGTGGGTGTCTCCTCATCAGTCTCTGGCTGTAGCTCTACTTTCCAAGTAGCCTTGTTCTTGATGTCATTCCGACTTGCATCGGGGATTGTGATGAACTGTTTCTTTGTGATAAAAACCTTGAACTTTGATGTGCTTCTGCCATGTCTGGAGATCAGACCGCAAGAGATGAGGTAGTTTATATCAACAAGGTTCTTCCCCAGTGCAGGTTCTAGGGAACCTACATCCAAACCCAGCTGCATAGCAAGGATGCTAATTAACCCGCCACACATGATGTCACCCGCCTCCCTTTTATTTTGCTTTTTAGTATCAAGCAGCTTGTGTACAATGTAATATCCAGAACTTATTTGCTCATTTTGCACCAAACACCATAAGAAGAAAAGATCAGTTTTTCCCACAACACCTTGAGTTTCGTTCTTTGCAAAAGGTCATGTGTTAAGAAGATGATGAATAACTCAGAAGATAGGATTGTGGATGCTAGAAGCTCGAGCATTCCTTGATCTATGCACTGTATCAGAAGTAATCTTAGACCAGAATAGATCGATATTGAAAGCGGGAGGATAATCAGTGTAACTTCCAAGGTTGCATTTAAGCAAAGTGCAAAACCGCTCAAGATTCATAGAAAACAGTTTGTCCAACAAGTGAAAACTGATATTCTGATAAGGGATGTTGCGGCGTTGTGGGTCACTTTTGTCCTTAAAGGTAGTGAGAAACTTGTACACAAGGCGAGGGTAGGTCTTAGCAACGCGGGTGCAGAGATAGTCTAAACCAAAAAAAGTTAAGTGATTGACTACCTCATCTTTGAAACCCAACTTGGTAACAGCTTCTTCACACATGTACCGTGAAGGCAAAACACGTCTTGTAATGAGAAATTGGTAGTCGGTGCCTTCTTCAGGCATGACCCTGAATTGTGTGGATGGTACAAAAGATTGCAGTGTTGGTGCGGAAGATGCTACTTCAGCTGTAACATGATATCCTGGACGGCGACCAGACTTCTGCTTCATTGGTGCCATCAGTCTGTAAAGGTGCACGGTGTGTCTGTAGGATGCACGGCGTGCAGATGGACTGTTCATCTGATTCAGACATGTAGTAGCATGACGTGCATATTCAGTGCACGGCATGCACCTGCAGATTTGGGGAAAAAATCGAAAATCTACACAGACGGCTGCTAGGGTCAGGATCTTGGCATTGTGGTTGCTGCTTTGGCTGTTGCGAGCTGCTAGCTGCTGAGTTTTGTTGCTACTGTGCTGAGAAGAGAAGAACGAGGTGGCAGTATATTGGCGGCAGGATGGCGGCGGCACTGCTGTTAGCTGGAGACAACACTAGTCGGCGGAGACGGTAGGTCATCGGCGGCTGGATGGCGGCGGGGTCGCTAGCTGCTTCCGTGAAGAAAAATAGTGGCTCGAACGGACACAGGAGACGGGGACGGCGCACGGATGATGGAACTCGGCGAAGACGGTAGGTCGGGGGCACTGTTGTTAGCTGGAGGCGGAGACAGCTGGAATTGTGATGGCAGAGCAGAAGAAAGAAGGAGGTGGTGGTGTGCACGGCTGGAGGAAGAAGAAGAGATGTGCACGGCTGCTAGAGCTGATGCACAGCTGGAAAACGGCGTGCGCTTCTCCTGCTTCGGTCGGCGGCGGCTGCAAGGGTCGGGGTGCACGGCTCTAGGGTTAGAGTGGTTAGGTCGTGCACTATGACCCTTTTTGTCTAGACTTTACTAAAATGTGCACGGCGTGCGTTTTGAGTGCACGGTGTGCGACTTTGTAAAGTTCAGTTTTAAACTTCTCCCTTGCGTCTAGGTACACGACATGCGTTTGGACAATGCACGCCGTGTAAGTTTCCAGAAACTTTTCAGATGTCCATCGCCCAGGTGCACGGCGTGCATTTCTGTGGTGCACGCTGTGCATGTTTCCAGAAACTTAACAGCAATCTCGAAGATCAGGTACACGCCGTGTAGTTAGAAAATGCACGCCGTGCAGATTTCCAGAAAGTTGCCGAACTTTTTATTTCCCAAGTGCACGCCGTGCATGTTGAAAATGCACGGCGTGTTAGTTTCCAGAAAGTTTCCAGACCTTCAAATCTCCAGGTGCACGACATGCGTTTCTGCGGTGCACGACGTGCATGTTTCCAGAAACTTTTCTGTAGATCCCGCTTACCAGGTGTACGGCGTGCAAATTGAAAATGCACGCCGTGTCTATTTCCAGAACATTTTCTGATGTATTTTGTATTGAAGTGCACGTCGTGTCTTCGAAAGACACGCCATGTACTTTGCGATTTCTGTAGAAAATTGTAGTCAGTCAGCAGTAAACTATGACGGATTGAGTAGAAATCAAGTCTAAATTATTTCATTCATCCATGACAGGCTTATTAATGAAATTAAAGAGTGTTTTTTTTTTTGAAAAACTTAAAATAAATCTATCCTAATGTGGGGTCAACTCCCACGAGGTCCTCCATTTAAGTGCGGAGTAAGACTTCTTCTAAAACTTTAGGCATCTTGTAGGGAGAAAGAAGCTCCTTTTTCTACTTCTTCTCCGCTTGAGTAGCGCTTGCAACGTTGTCCATTGACTTTGAAGGTTCCATCTTTGCCTTGGAGTTCTACAGCTCCATATGGAAAAATCTTGAGTACTAGGAACGGGCCGGACCACTTGGATTTCAATTTTCCTGGAAAAAGTTTCAATCTGGAGTTGAATAATAATACTTTATCTCCTTCTTGGAAGTCCTTCCTGCGAATTCTTTTATCATGCCAAGCTTTGGTTCTTTCTTTATACAGCTTTGCATTCTCATATGCATCAAGATGAGGTTCTTCAAGCTCCTACAGCTGCAACAGACGCTTTTCTCCTGCTCTCTTCATGTCGAAATTCAAGAACTTTATTGCCCATAAAGCGCGGTGCTCCAATTTGAGCAGAAGGTGACACGATTTTCCATAGATCAGCTTGAATGGAGTAGTCCCAATGATGGTTTTGTAGGTTGTGCGATATGCCCATAATGCATCATCTATCTTTAGTGCTTAATATTTCCTTGAACTAGAGACAGTCTTTTCAAGAATAGTCTTCATTTGTCTATTTGAAATCTCTACTTGCCCAGATGTTTGGGGATGATAGGGCGTAGAGATTTTATGACTTACACCATACTTGGAGAGAAGATTTTTGAATTGTTTTTCAGCAAAGTGTGTGCCTCCATTAGAAATAATGTCTCGTGGAATGCCAAACTGAGGGAATATAATCTTTTGAAAAAGCTTAATTATAGATTTGGCATCCGGTGCTTGGGTTGGAATGGCTTCAACCCATTTAGAAATGTATTCACAAGCAACAAGAATATATTGATATCCGCAGGAAGATGGGAATGGTCCCATGTAGTCCACTCCCCATACATCGAACACCTCAACTTCTAGAATACAGTTGAGTGGCATGTCATCTTGGCGGGATATGCCTCCTATTCTTTGGCACCTATCACAAGATTTGACGAATAGATTGACATCTTTAAATAATGTGGGCCAATAGAAACCGGCTTGAAGTATTTTTGCAGCGGTCTTTTCTCCTCCAAAATGACCTCCATAAGGAGATGCATGGCAATCAACAATGATACTTGGGACTTACTCTTCAACAACACATCTCCGGATTAGCCCATCACTTCCATGCTTGAATAGCAACGGGTCATCCCAGTAATAGAATTTTACATCATGAAAGAATGTCTTCTTTTGTTGATATGTCAAACCCAGAGGTAGTTGTCCAGTAGCAAGAAAATTAGCAATATCTACAAACCATGGTGCTTGGATGGACGACAATGCGTAGAGTTTTTCAATAAGCAAATGATCTTCAATTGGAAATAGATCTCCAGCTTCCGTGGTCAATCTAGAGAGGTGATCTGCAACACTATTCTCGGTACCCTTTTTGTCTCGGATTTCAAGATCAAATTCTTACAGGAGAAGTATCCAGCGAATGAGGCGTAGTTTGGCATCTTTTTTATTCAGCAAATACTTAATGGCAGCATGATCAGTTTATACAATCACTTTTAATCCTACTAAGTATTGTCAGAACTTGTCAAATGCATATACAATTGCAAGCATTTCTTTCTCCGTGGTTGTATAATTGATTTGTGCTTCATCGAGAGTTTTGCTGGCATAATAGATGGCAAGGATTTTCTTGTCTCTCCGTTGTCCCAAAACATCTCCTACTGCATAATCACTTGCATCGCATATGAGTTCAAAGGGAGAATCCCAATCTGGAGGTTGGATAATTGGGGATGAAATGAGAGCCTCTTTGAGTTTGGAAAAGGCTGCTTGGCAATCGTCATCAAATACAAATTATGTATCCTTTGCAAGAAGAGAACACAACGGCTTTGCAATTTTGGAAAAGTCTTTAATGAATCTTCTGTAAAAACCTTCATGTCCTAAAAAACTGTGAATGTCTTTTACTGAAGATGGAGTAGACATCTTCTTAATTGCTTCGACCTTTGCCCTGTCCACTTCAATACCCTTGTTAGATACAACATGTCCTAGCACTACACCGGATTGTACCATGAAATGGCACTTCTCCCAGTTTAGCACTAGGTTAACCTTTTTACAGTGGGCTAAGACAAGAGACAAATTTAATAAGCATTGATCAAAAGAATCGCCGTACACGCTGAAATCGTCCATAAAAATCTCCATTATATTTTCAATAATGGCCATCATGCACCACTGAAAAGTAGTGGGAGCATTACAAAGACCAAACGGCATACGGCGATAAGCATATGTTCCATAAGTACATGTGAAAGTGGTCTTCTCTTGGTCGGGAGGATAGATGGGAATCTGAAAAAACCCGAAATACCCGTCCAAGTAACAGAAATACGAATGTTTGGCAAGACGTTCAAGCATCAAATCAATAAAAGGAAATGGGAAATGATCTTTGCGGGTTGCTTTATTCAAACGCCTATAGTCAATAGACATACGCCAGCCGGTAACCATATGTGTTTGTATTAACTCATCATTATCTCCTTTAATGACAGTTGCACCCCCCTTCTTAGGTACCACATGAATGGCACTAACCCAATGGCTGTCACTTATTGGATATATGATTCCAGCGTCAATTAACTTGAAAATTTCTTTCTTTACCACCTCAAGCATATTTTGATTTAGACGTCTAGGTGGTTCAACAGTTGGCTTAGCATAATCTTCCATATTTATTCTATGCATACAAATTGAAGGATGAATGCCTTTTAAATCCTCTATGGAGTAACCAATGACATCTTTGTACAAACGCAATTCAGCAAGCAATTTATTTTCTTGATCATTGGTTAATTCACTATTTATTATGATAGGAGATGTAGAATTTGGGTCAAGAAATGCATACCTTAGCCCAGGTGGAAGGTCGCCTGTCGTACTTTCATCAATTTTTTCTTCAACAAGTGGAGCATCTTCATCGATAGTTGTTGCTTTAGAAATAGAAAGTGCTGTAGAAATTTCAGAATTATTGAATTCAGTTGCATCATCATCATAAAGATTAACTATCAAATAAACATCATCTTCACTATCATACCCAATAGGATCAACAATATCAAGCAAGCATATTTCTTCAACACGTGCGGGTGCTTTCATAGCTTCATAAATAGAAAATTCCATAGCCTCTTCCCCAACACGTAAAGTGAGCTTCCCTTCCCGAACATCAACAAGACATCCGAATCTACGGAGGATATGTCCAGGTTCATTGCAATGGTAACATATTGGTTGTCTATCCATCCCTCATGCAATGGGGTCCTCAGGTCGAAGATGCCTTTCATACTCATGATCACCTTTGGAGTGATTCTTTTGGTTATTATCCTCTTTGTGTGTTGAGGTATGGAAACTAGGATATGACTCAACGGCTAAGGAAGTATTCACCATTTGTTAAAAAACTAGGGGAATTTGTGGAATAAGGGCATGACCCACAGTGTAGTTAACTCCTTGTAGGAATAGGTCAGCTCTACAATCCTCACTTATCACAATAGAATAACACTCAAGCAATAGAAACTTTTTCACATAAGTAGAAAGAGATAGGGAACCTTGATTCAAAATATAGAATTTTGCTTCCTTCTTCTTTAGGGTAGCAGTCTAGATGTACTTCCCATGAAAAAGCCACAAAAACTGCTCCCAGGTGATGCATCCTAATTTTAGGGCTCCATCTTGTGTCATATTGCATTTCATCACATCTGCAACTGTTAGATTGCATGTTGTTTCCCTCAATATGTGTTTTATTATCAAATGCACTTATGAAATGGTTTTTGCATGTTTTATAGGTACTTTTTTCCACTACTTGATGGAATGGAGAGAAGATGGTTGAATCTAGGGTTTCCCCAGGCTAGAGGAGTCCAAAATGAGGCCAAAACCACTCCCAACCAACCCCAAGTGGTCAAAGAATGTATTGAAGCAATAACCTTCATGGATGGCCAAGTTCAAGACCCATATGCATGGGAAGGACCCTAGAACGACTGTGCTACCAAGGAACGGCCATTCTAGGACATGCCCCAATCACAGACTCTTCACAGAAGTTTCAGAAATTGATTTTTATGGCCAAAACAGTCATGCTGGGAGGTGGCCAGAACGGTCGTTCTGACCAGCACAATTGTTCTACCATTGAGCCCCACCAATTTTATCACTTGATTTCCCTATTACCCCCCCCCACACTTAACCCTAGAACCCCTAGACATCTATATAAGCCTTGGAGGTGGTTGTAGGTCAAGGGTTGGCTTTTGTGAGCTCTCCATTTTTCCCCTTACCCATTCCACTCCATTTCCACCTCCATTCCACTCCATTTCTCCAATTACAACACAAAAACCCTCATTTCCAAACCTTCCATACACTTCTCACCATCATTCCACACCATTCCATTCGAGAAGGAGGAGGTCGACCTTGCAACATCTAGAGAGGAGGATTCACTCATCTACACCACGCTCTATGGCTAGTTCTTCCTCTTTCTCTTCCCTTTTTGTATTTTCCATTTCCATGAGTAGCTAGGCCCTTTTGGTGGGTTGTTTGGTGTCAAAAATGTCACTTTGATACCATGTTGGGGGGAAATGATATGTAAACATTGTAATTTTGTTTGCTAATGATTATGTTCTGTTTTTATTTCACTTCATTAATTGCCTGTTGTTTTGTGCTTGAAATCGCCTAGGAATTTAGGGAAATTACTTGAATGTGTGAATTTTGGGATTTTCTCCTTGGTCCAATTCTTGGATCCCTAGCTAGCTACCCATCCTCCTACATTCTAATCAATTCTCCTAACCTTAGTTGATAGATCTAAGTAGCTAGTTTAGATGAATTAAGTGTCCTTAGCATGGAGATTTCTCAAGGCTAGAATGTGAGTGATGGGAGGCCTAAAACCTCAGTTGCACTCCCATTACAAGTCTCAACCCCTAATCATCCTAAAATCATCAAACCTAGAAACCAAGGCTTGTTTAGACTCTAATTTAATTACACCTAAACTCTAACCCAATTGAACCTCACAAGGGTAGTAGGGGTGTTAGGGACTAGTTCCCCTATATACAACCTAGTATATCCATGGCCAATTAGTAGTTTAGGATAAATCATTAGACTCTAACTTGTTGTTTGGTTTGATAATCTAAATGAAATCTTTATGTTCATATGTCACCCCCAACCTAATTGATAATTTCATCCCCTAAACATCCCACACACCACTTTATTTCATTAAAACCCTAATTGCCTTCTTACTTAGCTAGTATTCGCTTAGTTATCTCTTTTGTTGCTTAGTTAGCTTCTTGCCCTACTCTTGCTTTTTTCTTGCTAGCTTAGATCTTTAATTTCTCTTTTGATCTATTTGCTAGTCAAGTGTAGTTTAATTGTCTCCTACTTGCCTTAGTGTAGATTGTTCTTTTCTTGCCTTGCCCTGTCTTTTCGTGCTCATTAGTAGAATTAACTGTCTAGAGTTAACTTAGGTTTGGTTCTTGTTTGCATTTCTTTAATTTCTTGCTTTTTCATCCTTAGTTTAACAATCAAAACAACCTTCAAACCATTAACCCTAGACTCTACAGTCAGAACCAAGCCTAAAAACTAACCAAGATCTAGTGCCCTCTTTTCTCACTGTGGATTGACCCTATACTTGTTGCCCTCCTATACTATGACACGACCCCATGCACTTGTGAGGTGCTTCTATTCAAATGGTTGCATCTGTTCAAAACTATAATTGAGTAGTGTGTAACACCATTGGCAGAAACACACCAAGCTTTCTAGCACTGCTGGCGAGAATTAGAGGCGCTCAGCCTAACTAGTTAGTTTTTGTTTGACTTTTCCTACTACCCTAATCATCGCTATTATTTATTCTTTATTCTTTTCCATATTTGTGTATATTGTCTTACTAAATTGTTCTCTTTTGTTTGGTTTTTCCTTGTGCATGTAACAAGCCACTCGGGGAAGACAATATGGAAGATCAAAATGCATGAAGCCATCCATTTCCTCTACTGCTCTACCTTCCAAGTTTATCCTAAGCCTTACACACCCCCTCCACCTCCATTGCCATAACATTCCCACTAGTTCACCTTCTGACATCAATTCCCTCCTCCACCTCAATTGCAAAGGCCATTAACAACAGTGCCACCACCACAACTATCACATGCTCCCCCTAATTCCTATGAGAAAATGGATATGGTTTCAATCTTGGGGTGTGACAATGGTTTTGAGAAGCTTATTAAGGGAGGGAAGAAAGTTGACAAATATCTTAACGAAGAGCCATTTCTAGAAAGTCATTGTTCGCAAGTGTCCCATATGATTGACACCCCCTTCTTTGATGCCTATGAAAACCCATTCCTCAAGCTATGACATGAAATTTCTAAAGGTCATAAGGCTTCTTAAGATCTATGATGATGATCCCCAAGGAGAGAAAATAACTGAAATCACCTAAGAAGCTCACAAGACCCTTGGGAGGAAGATCAATTAAGGAAATCATTTGAGAGGATTTCCTATGATGGGGATGAAAATTTTTTGTTTTTAGACAATGGTTGATGGTGAAAGAACAACAAGCCCAGTCGAAGGCATGAAACTCAGTTCTTGTGGGAGGTGACCCACCTAGGTTTGGGAATTTTTCATCCAAACTTCAATTTTTGATACTTTTGTTTTGTTTTTATACTTTCCAAGAAAACACACACACACACACTCTTTATACTTGATGGTTCTATCTGTTTGTGAATCATTTCAGGATAGGTGCATTGGAAGGAGGAGGATGCATGGTTGATATCACCAAGTAGGAGATCAAAATTGAAAAGAAAATTGCAAATTAGTAGAAAAGATATAGGAAGGTGACCAACACGGTTGTTCCACACAGTAGATACATGGTGCTGGCAAGCCAAAATGGCCTTGAGATCTCTCTCCCTCTTGGAATTTGTCTACCACGACTCCATGCCCGCTACCCAATAATCCTAGACTTCTATTTCATGTTGAGGACAACATTGTTTAAAAGTGTGGGGTGGTAGGGCGGTAAGCCCTTTCTCTACCCCCACTTTCCTTGATGTTCCTTGTTCTAAATTTTTGCTCAAGATGATCACACAGTATAAGCATCTCTCATACTTGTGTATCCATGCTTTGTGTTCTTGCTTTGCATAACTTCATGTCATGTAGTTTACTTTCTTGCTATTTTTGCGTAATTTAAAAAAAAATCTTTTGCCATGCATTGCACATCATGTAGATTTTTGGTAATTTTTGTATGCTTTAGCTAGGGTTTGCTGGTTTACTACTTTTTGTTAAATAATGAAGGGTTAGATGAGTGATTGAAGGAAACTTGGCACTGTTTTGGCCAATTTTGCCCAAACTTAGAATTTCTTGTCAAAAAGTGTGTTTTGACTCAACCTCTACTTGTTGGATTGAAAATGATGACCTTGGACAAATGCAAGTAAATTATCATGGTTTATTGCTAGATGGCCTCAATCTTGGTTTTTTACATGTGAACCACCTCTCTCATTCTTGTGAATAGTTTGGTTGAATTGTGATTGAAGCAAGCCGCAAACACTTAGAGTTTTGTAGAATCTCATGATAGAAATATGGATTTAATATTGCTCATTCATGTGGTGTGTCATTGCTTGATGAAATTGTTGGAGTAACGTTTATGCAGGAGATCTCATGTTGATGTCCACACTAGTAACCCCTCTTTGACTCAACTTTCTTCTACCATCCTCTTACCTCTCTGCCTCATGAAAGGATGTCAAAGTGCACATATTCATCCGTGGCCACCTCTAAAAGTTTGGGGTGGCACATCTATATATCCCCACTTAACTCTCATCACCATATGCCCTATCTACACCAAGGGCAAAGAAAAATAAAAAAAATGCAAAAACAAAATAAAAGATGCTCCTATTTAAGAGCATCCAAGTAAAGAAAAGATGAGTGTGTAAAAGCACTCCAAACTCTTACCGCAACCCTTTTCTTCCTTTTTCATGTACATGGATCTAGAAATTAAACATCAAACCTAGCTCATTTTGCCCTTTACTCGGCCACATGCATTACTTAGTGTGGATGGACATATGAGATTGAATGCATGAATGTGAAACAACAAAATTAGTCATTTTTGACCTTTTCTACCATGAAGCGGTTTACCCAGAGTGATATGACAACCATATGAAAGAATTGTGTATTCTATGCTCTATATTTGAAGTTTGAAGGCTCAGTGCTCTAGTCATGGTTGGTTTGTGAAAGAGGAGAGGGGATAGGTGGAATGCATGTACCTAGTCATCTTTGAGCCCATTTAGTGAATATTCATATATTGTAATATATTTGTCATTTCTTGTTTGTGGAAAAATTGTAGAGATATTGAGTTGGAGCATACTTGAGGACAAGCATGTTTTAAGTTTGGGGTGGTGATGCATCCCTATTATAGGGCTCCATCTTGTGTCATATTGCATTTCAATCACAACTACAGCTGTTAGATTGCATGTTACTTCCCTCAATATGTGTTTTACTATAAAATGCACTTAAAATGGTTTTTGCATGTTTGATAGGTACATTGGCCACTACTTTATGGAATGGAGAGAAGATTGTTGAATCTAGGGTTTCCCCAGGCTTGGAGGAGCCCAAAATGAGGCCAAAACCACTCCCAAACTACCCCAAGTGGTCAAAGAATGTATTGAAGTAATAAGCTTCATGGATGGCCAAGTTCAAGACCCAAAAGCATGGGAAAGACCCTAACATGGCCCTACTACCAAGGAACAACCGTTTTGGGACATGCCCCAATCATAGACTCTTCACAGAACTTGTAGAAATTAATTTTTATGGCCAAAATGGAAATTTTGAGTAGAATGACCATGCTGGGAGGTGGCTAGAACGATCGTTCTACCATTGAGCCCCACCAATTTTATCACTATATGTCCCTATTTTTCCTCCCACTTAACCCTAGACCCCCTAGACCTCTATATAAGCCTTGCAGACAGTTGAAGATTGAGGTTTTGCTTAGTTGAGCTCTCCATTTCTCCCCTTACCCATTCCACTCCATTTCCACCTCCATTTCTCCAATTCCAACACCAAAACCCTCATTTCTAAGCCTTCCATCCACTTCTTACCATTGTTCCACACCATTCCATCCAAGAAGAAGGAGGATGTCGACGTTGTAGAAGCTGCAGAGGAGGATTCACTCATCTACACCGAGCTCCAAGGCTACTTCTTCCTCTTTCTCTTCCCTTTTTGTATTTTCCATTTCCATGAGTAGATAGACCCTTTGGGTGGGTGTTTGGTGTCAAAAATGTCACCTTGATGCCATCTTGGGGGAAAATGACATTGTAATTTCTTTTACTAATGATTATGTTCTATTTCTATTTCACTCTTCATGAATTGCTTGTTGGTTTGTGCTTGAAATCACCTAGGAATTTAGGGAAATTGCTTATATGTGTGAATTTTGGGATTTTTTCCTAGGTCCAATTCTTGGATCCCTAGCAAGATAACCATCCTCCTACATTCTAATCAAATCTCCTAACCCAAGTTGAGAGATCTAAGTAGCTAGTTTAGATGAATTTGGTGTGCTTAGCATGGATCTTTCTCAAGGCTAGAATGTGAGTGATGGGAGGCTTAAAGCCTTAATTGCACTCCCATTACTAGTCTCAGCCCCTAGTCATACTAAAATAATCTAACCTAGAAACCTAGGCTTATTTAGACTCTAAATGAATTACACCTAAACCCTAATCCAATTGAACCTCACAAGGGAAGTTGGGGTATTAGGGACTAGTTCCCTTATACACAACCTAGTATATCCATGTCCAGTTAGTGGTTTAGGATAATTCATTAGACTCTAACTTGTTCTTTGGTTTGATAATCTAAATGAAATCTTTATGTTCATATGTCACCCCCAACCTAATTGATAAGTCCATCCCCTAAATAGCCCACACGCCCCTTTATTACTTTAAAACCCTAATTATCTTCTTGCTTAGCTAGTGTTAGCTTAGTTAGCTCTTTTATTGCTTAGTTAGCTTCTTTCCCTGATCTTGCTTTGCTCTTTCAAGATTAGGTTTTTAATTTCTCTTTTTCTCTATCTTATAGTCTAGTTTAGTTTAATTCTCACCTGCTTTCCTTAGTGTAGATTGTTCTTTTCTTTCCTTGCCCTATCTTTTCATGCTCATTAGTAGAATTAACTATCTAGACACTACAAAAAATATGGTCTTTAACTACGATTTTTCTAATTACATATAATTTCTATGTAGTTCAATCCCTAGTTAGCTACAAATTTGAAAAGTATTAATAAAATAAGTATAGTTAACTCAATTCATAAGACATAGCTACACTTATCCTCTCCATGTCTTAAATGTATTAACTAAAAATAACTAAACCAGAACTTTTTAAATAAAATCAAACTTCATATCATCCTCTCCCGCGTGCAATATTCCCAGTAGGTGATTTGAAAATTGCACAAGAAGGCTCTAAAATACCTGCAATTTCTCCCACTGATCACCCACGTAAAGTGCTCCAGGCGATCACCCCTGGTTCCACGTGGATCTCTCGCCTGCTCTCCCACAGATCACCCGTGTAAAGCCAGCCGATCACCGCTGGTTCCTCCCTAAGCGCTCACTCGCATGCAGTCTGTGCATAGAGCTCACCGACCAGTAGTCTGAAGACAGCATCGCCGCCCAGCAGCCGCACGATACCTCCATCGTCTTCGGTGCCTCCATCATCTCCGGTCCCTCCATCATCTCCGCCCATCATCAGAGCGCCCCGACGTCCATCGCCGCCCAGCAGCCTAAGGGCACGGTCCCTCCATCATCTCCGGTCCCTCCATCATCTCCGCCCAACATCAAAGTGCCCAGATGTCTAGGTTAGGGTCTCTGATTTCAATAGCACATATGCCTTCTTTCACAAAAACCCAGATGCTCTGGAAAAGAGATGAGCTTCACATATCTTGGTTGCATTTTGAGATGAGTTATGTGTGTATGTATTGTCTGGCTTCACATTCTGGGGTTCCTTCTTCAGTTCTAGTTGTTCTTCTTCACTAAGAGCCCATTTGGTTGGGCAGAAATTGAACTCGTATAGCCACACTGAAATCTATATGGTTCCCATACAAACTCATCACAGAGATTTTCAGATTAGATCATTAGAAGAGATCAAACCTCGAGCAAAGTTAGAAATCTACTAAATTGAAACCTAGCAAGTCCTAGGCCAGGCTTAAGAGTTATCTAGACACTTGAACTCATTATGAATAATATTCCAAGGGCAGTTCCTGGGCATTTTATATTCTTCATGCACACTAGAATTTCTCTCATTTTATATCCAATGCATAATGCATATCATAAGAGATGATATCTCTCAAGTAATATGTTAAGACTATATTGTGTAATTTTAATTTTTTTTTAATTTTATGTAACTCGATTAGTATGTTATTCAAAGTATTCCGTAAGGAAATCTGAGGTCGTGATAGTCATTATACAATTTATAATTTTTCATTAAACTTGTATAAAATATATTAGTATGTTGGATTGTCAAATGATTTATGAATTCGAGATGCATATCTCTTGCCATATAAGTTCATAGAGATAGTCAATAACTACTTTTCTAACTACATGTGTTCCATTTGTAGTCAATAACTACTTTTCTTTATAAATTATAAAAATGTAAGTAATAAAAATACAGTTAATGGTAATGACTACAAATTTGAGTACAAATCTCATTTGAACTCATATAACCTTCATATCGATGCCCGTTGTAAATAACTATTTTATTTTGGCCTCCTACTTTTTAATTGGAAATACATATATGTGATGGTGCAACTTTTTTCCCACCTACTTTTTAATTGGAAATACATATATGTATCTTTATGTATACATTCTAAAAATGATCAATCTAACTTTTCACATTATAATTTTTGGGTGGCGCCAACATTCCCTCCCCTTTCATCCAACCCGCGCGTGATAGTCCCTGGTTTGTCTCGTGTGATCGCTCTGTATCTTTGCTAATCGGTCATCCGCACAATCGCTACCTAGCTCGGCATCCGCATGTCAAGGAAATCCCGATCGACTGTGCTCTCCCACTATGCCCCCCCAGCCGTAGGCAGACACCTTGGCGACCATCCAAGGAAAGCTTCTGTCCGAGGAAACCCCGACATCAACGATCCTCTACCACCAGGGCGGGTGGATGTTTCCTCCCGATCGACCAGCCACTTTGAGTTCTCTTGGTCCCAGATCCATCACTCTATGGCCGTCTGTGAAGATTCATCCTAGCCGCATCCAACAATCTATCTTCGGAACCACTCACAAGGTACCTCTTCCACTCCCATTGTCCCCGCCCACAAACACAGGTATGTTCCATGACTTGCGGTCCTTGTCACTACTATATTTTCCAGTGCTAGGGCATCTTCTCCAACTATTAGGTCTCCTCCAACTGCCTACATCTTCCTCCCTATCACGGATGTCATTAAATAGTGGATGTATATCTCTTGATTAGCTCAAAGGATCAACTTAACGGTACAACTGCTCCTCCTCCTCGCGGTTGGATTCATTTTCCTTCTCCAAACTTTGACCAGGTTTGTGTACTTTATGGCATATCTATATATTGTTGGAGGGAATCATGAACAAATATATAATCAATGGTCTGAATATACATGCCAACCCTTATTTTTGTACGATATCATAGGTTTGAACTGCATCAAGTGATACATGACTGAGTGTTACGTCTATAATATAAAACATTACAGTAGAAATAATGAACAACTCAATTTGCTACTCAATAATTGTCCAATAGATAATTACCATAACTTCTTATTAGACTCCATCCATGCCATATGATGTCTTTCTGCTATTTGACGTATGCATGTATCGAAACTTGGCACACTGCTTAAATGCAGCAATACATGCTAGGTAAATTTTGTGTATATTAGCTCTATAGTTCTATATACATGAAACTGTCTCTTTATTATTTAGATATTTGATTTAGGAACAAAAAATGTTAGGTATGTATATGTTTCTATCTAGGAAGCACATACACTTCCTGGAGGTTTCCGTGTCCGTGTCTGACATGTGTCCAACCCGGACACGCCTTGGACACGCGTGGACACGCGGCGGACACTCCTCCAGCATGTCCAGATTCATATTTTATATATTTGTAAACTGGACACATCGTGGACACATCTAGGACGCTTAGTGGATACGGCCAACCCAACCCACATAAGATCTAACTAAAAAGAAAAGAGAAAATAAGATCCAACCATGTAGACTCCTCAACCAAACCCCAACTCCTCACCAAAACCCTCATCCCTTCCATGTAGTGCACACCCCCATTAGTACTGGAACCTTTGCATCATTGTTTGTAATTATGTTATAATGATTTTCTTGTATTTCATTTCATCATTCTTGGATGGTATAAGAATTTAATATATAATTTTGTATGCTAAATTTTGTAGCATCAGCAGTATGAAGTGGATATCATGGTAATCTTTGTTTCTGCTTGTTTATAAGAAATTTGGAGCTTCTTATGTTTACAAATAAATTATATACATGTGTCTATAATTGTATATATTTATGTAAATTCACAAAGAATAAGGTAGTTCCATAGTACGTTTTGTTGATAAACTTCCAAGACAATCACTAGGGTGCATGACTAAAGCCATTGAACTGATGAGAGAATACATAATTCACTTCATTTGACTACATTTTCAAATTACTTGTAAGGTTTTTATATTTTTATAGTTTGGAAAAAAACACTTAAGGGAACTCTAGAGTATTTGGCATGTCTTGCTTCACCTCCTTTAATTGTGGTGGCCTATGATCTTTACGTAGAATGGCCAAGTACTACTTGACAAGCCTCATTGCTTTTTTGCATTATTATTTTGTATTTACTTACTTGCGGGTGATTATAATAAGAGATTTATTGTTGCAAATTTTTTGAATTTCCATTTATCATGATCTTGTGTTTCATATTAATAGGGGCTAGTGAGACATTATTATTTTGTATTTACTTACTCATTGGTTGAGGTATATTTCATCTTAAAAGGGGCTAGTGACCATGTGTGTTTATACTCGTTAATGTGGTTGAAATAGTCTTTCGTTTAAGTATTTGTGGCTCTAAACCTTGGTAAGTGTTGAGGTCTCTATCATTAAGGTCAATTGCTGAGTCAAGTGACTAGGCTGGATGGGATCCTAACTTGTGTGATGATTCTTGATGGGTGGTCACATCATCACTTAACTCAAATTTTAGACAATTACTAATTCCAAATCTCACTTTGAAATAGTCTTTTCGAATTTGGTAATTATGGCAGTGTAGGATCCCAATCACATTTAAGTGTTTCTAGTGTCCCATTCCACCACTAGTAGGTTGGTTCTTTCCTCCAAATGATCATACTCAGTTGTTCCAATGGGAACCATTTGTTAAGGGGATAAGATTATTTCGTGTTGCATTAGCTGTATAACGCACACTTAGTAAGCCAAAGTCTTGCAATGTAATGGGTTTTGAACATGAAACTCTGGACCTAATTGGGTTAAAGCACTATGTTTTAGATAAACTCATGGTCTTTACCGTTGACATTCCTTGATATAGTTTATACAACAAAATATGTACTTATGTTTTGGGTTCCCTTTGGGCTTTATAATTGAATATATATCCTTATTTTTCATATTATAGTATTTTTTACATTGATGGTCAAAAGCCTTATCATGGACATTGATTTCTTTGCTTTCATTATGAAAGGATTATTCCTTTAAAAGGTTCCCTCATTTACAGACCCCATGGTAGATTACAAGTGGGACCTCCCTATTTTTGTGAGATTAGACATGTACATGCCTCGACAGATTCTAATTTCTTTTGCCAGTCTCTCATATTTTTTCATTCCAGTGAGTAAATTAATTGTTTCCTTTATTAATGTCCATGCCATACTTTTGAATATGTTTAGGGCTGTTTTGGTTTTTTGGGTCTACTTAATAAATTTAGGGAAATAGCCTAGAAGCACAAGAAAAATGAAACTACAATAAGGTTTTTTACATGTTTAGTTGTACTCGAGGCCAAGCTACAATAAGGTTGCACAATAATTTGTTGGATGGAAGGGTCTATTCCCCCTAGAACTTCTAGAAAATGAAAGGATAACACTGCAACTAGATGTTGCGCTGGAAATTATGGATTGGGTTGTGCAAGAAATGGAAGAGGTGCAACCAAAGGTATACCTTAAAGAAACAGAGAAAAGGCAGTTTGATGCCAAGCATGCCTCATGTTTCTATCATCATACAACATTGTTGTTGGTCGAATAGGTCACAAACATACATGTATGTAACATAACCTAAGTAACTAAGTTTGGAATTTGGATGATCAATTTCATAGTATATGAATGCTATCACAACACAACAGTGAGTAGGTGACTATTGTTGGCTAACAAAAAATCAGATCTGTTAATTTATAGAAATATGTCAGTTTCATGATTACTGATAAAAACAGTTGTGTTATACCTGTTTCACATCAGAAGCATATGTAGGAACTATCTGGAAACTACATGCTCGAGTTACAGAATTTTAAATACCCTGTAGTTATTTGTTAGTGAGGACATAAAATTATAACATGTGGTTAACAATTATGCTCAAGCAAGAAATATCAGATTCACCATATATGGGTGTGTGGTGTTTTCCGTGTTCACCCTTATAATGGCAGTAGAGTCAATAAAGTTTTCCTTGTTCACCTTGATAATAGAATGCATGGAAGGAATAGAGTTGGACCATCACAGTTGTCATACAATCATTCTCGGATCTATTGAAGATGAAAAAAATCTCCTGGGTAAACTATTCAAGTGGAGCTCGAAGATTCACATGTCCAAAGTTTAATTTTTTTAGAGGCAGGTTGGACGTGAAATTTCTAAATATGTACTATTCCCTTGCCAGTGTCACCAAAATTATAACAATGCCTACACCTAAACATGAGTTTTGTTGTGACTTGTGTCCTTGGAGACACTTTTTATCAGAGCTTCAATTCAAAATCAGCCAATTAGATTATGAGGTACATCATACTCAAGTACGTACTGGGCCTTCAAATGCATTGTAGGAGGAAAAAGTCATATTCAATATTGTGTTGAAGCTATGAAAATTTGGTTCCATGAACCACCTATTATGCCATGAACTACCTAACTAGCTATTATATAGAATGAAAAAAATTATTGTGGAGGAATATATTACACTAACTACCTATCGTATAGAATGAACAAAAAAATATGGAGGAATATATGCCATGAACTATCTATTACGTACAATAAACATAATCAAGGCTACACATTCTTTAGCATTCCAGGCTACACATTCTTCACCATGATATTTAACAGGTCCGTTTTAACATAGCAACAACATCTTAATTGACAAATATGGATGAAACTAGTGGGACTTACCCATGCAAAAAAGTACATAAACTTAGTTACATCAACTGATATCACCTTACAAAAGCCATATTGCATGTCAGCAAGTAGCTTTATGATAAATTCAAATTAACATTTTATCATTTATAGTGTCTGTGTCGGTGTCCGTGCTAGAAACGTGTCCATGCTTCCCCAGTTGAACCTTATCATCATAGTCCAACAAGACAACAAAACTATTTTGATATTTATTACCAATACGTCATAGATAAATAGATATATACATGGCTTGTCAAAGTATTATATATACTATGATCGGTATTATACTTTATTGATTTTCTACTTATTTATATATTTAATTTTTCATTGTGTTAAATTTATGTATATTTTTTAACCTTCTTTATTATTAATTTTTTTAAAACTTTCTGTTTGATTAATAATTTCTACATATATATTGATTATATTGATGTGTTTACTTACGTTTATCTACGGAAGTATGATCGACAAAAGCTGGATAATTGAGGAAGAAAGGACCAGTACAAAGTACTTAACTGGGGTAGTCAAATTCATAGAGGACACTTTCAAAAAATGTAGTAGGAATGAGACTATCTTATGCCCTTGTAAAAAGTGTCTAAATACACAAAGACATAACCGTCAAGTGACAACCGAGCACCTGTTATAGAATGGTTTTTTCAGCAGCTACATTGATTGGATTTTTCATGGTGAGACTTCTTCTGATGCCACGGAAGATTCTTCTATGCAAGACAACATGTCGTTTGATGATATGAGAGACATGTTGCATGATGAATATGGAGTCCAAAACTGTCGAGAAACTATGGACAGTGACGACGATGATTCATTTGTATATGTTGACAACGAAGAAGCTCAGCAATTCTACAAATTGTTAGAGATTGTTGCACAAGAGTTGTATCTTGGAAATAAGAAATATTCCAAGTTGTATACTATCGTGAGGTTGTTCCATATAAAATGTAGCAATCATTGGAGCAATAAATCATTTACTGAGCTGTTGGAACTTTTGAAGGATTTTCTTCCGGAGGGTGACACGTTGCCTGGCTCATACTATGAAGTAAGGAAAATAATTAGGGACCTTGGTCTTGACTATGAGAAAATTGATGCCTGTATAAATCATTGCATTTTGTATCGCAAGGAGTTTGCAAATAATACTTCATGCCCACGTTGTCATGTTTCTAGATATATAGAGACTGAAACTGATTTAGACGGTGCACAAAGTATGGGAATTAAAAAGAAAAGAGTTCCTTGTAAAGTTATGTTCTACTTTCCCTTGACTCCTAGGTTGAAGAGCTTGTTTATGTCCTCTAGAGTCACACCACTAATGCGGTGGCACGATGAAAGTCACACCAAGGATGGAGTTTTAAGACATCCAGCAGATTCACCTGCATGGAAGACATTTGATAACATGCATGCTAATTTTGCATCTGATTCTTGTAATGTATGTCTTGGTTTAGCATCTGACGGATTTAATCCATTTGGCATGATGAGTAACTCATATAGTATTTGGCCAGTCATATTGATTTCGTACAATTTTTCACCATGATTATGCATGAAGACACCTAATTTTATCCTTTCTATGATTATTCCTGGTCCAACTCAACCAGAAATGAAGATAGATATCTACTTACAACCTTTGATTGAAGAGTTGAAAGAACTGTGGGAAGTTGGTGTTGATACCTACGATGCTGATCGTAAAGCTGTATTCAAATTGCGTGCCGCCTTACTATGGACGATAAATGACTTCCCTGCCTATGGTTATTTATCTGGTTGGCAAACTAGTGGGTATGATGCATGCCCTATTTTCAATAAGGACATGTGGTCTATTAGACTACCACATAGTAGGAAACAATGTTTCATGGGCCACAGAAGGTTCCTTCCGATGGATCATAAATTTCGTACGGATATGTCCTCATTTGATGGAAAAGAAAAATTAAGAACTGCTCCAAAGATGTTGTCTGGAAATCAAGTTTTAGTTCAAACCAGAGATGTAGACAATATGCCTCACAATTGGAAAAAACAAAGCATTTTTTTTGAGTTGTCATACTGGAAGTACAACCTTATTCATCATAATCTTGACTTAATGCATATTGAAAAGAATGTATGTGAGAGTTTGATTCACACGTTACTTGGGATGGACAAGTCAAAGGATAATGAAAAATCTTGTTATGACCTTTTAGAGATGGGAATAAGACCTAGACTGCACATTATCAAGAACGGAAGTAAGAATATTATTTCACCTTCTTGTTTTACTTTGAAAAAAGAGGAAAAATAATTATTCTATAAGTTTTTGAAGTCAGTACGGGTTCCAGATGGTTATTCCTCCAATATCTTGTGAAATGCACACATCAAAGAAAGAAAAGTGTTGGCAATAAAGAGTCATGACTACCATATATTAATGCAACAATTTCTGCCATTGGCTTTACGGGTAGCGTTGCCGAACAAGAACGTCATAACTGTAATAACTGAGTTGTCTAGATTTTTCAAAGACATATTCTCAAAAGAGAGAAATTCATATTCTATTGAGAAGTTAGAATCTAGAATTGCGGTGACTCTGTGCAACATGGAGAAGATTTTCCCGCCCTCATTTTTTGACATAATGGAGCACGTGGTCATTCATCTTCCATGAGAAGCTAAGATAGTTGGACCACCATTTTATCATTGGATGTATCCAGTGGAAACGTAGTATGTTTTTACTATTTGTTTCACTAAAATTTTATCAAATGTATTTTTTGATTTTAAACAAATTCTATTTATCATTATAGATACTTGAAAACTTTGAAAGAATATGTGAGGAATAAATTTGCTCCAGAAGCTTCCATAAAAGAATGTTACCTGGCAGATGAATGTGTAACATTTTGTTCAAGGTAACTCTCTGGGGTAGAGACAAGGTTAAATTGGCTAGAAATGATGTTGAATATGACGATATTGTTACTGATGATGATTGGTCTATATTTTCACACAAAGGGCATCAAATAGGAAAGAGTATTCCTATTTATCTTGAAGATGTGATGTTGAAAACTGCACATCAGTATATTTTATCTAATTGTGTTGCAGTTGAACCGTTCATGGAGTGAGTTCATTAAATTATTAAGAAATGTGCATGCTCACCGTTAGATGATTGTACACACGACTTATGTACTTGTTAGCAGGGAACACATTCGCCACATGAAGAAATTGAATCTGCGTATAAGACATTGGGAAATCAGTAATATTCATATGAACACTTTAGTGATTGGTTTAAGAAGCATGTAAGTCTATAACATTAATTTCATTTAATATTGTTAGAGCATTGTATTAATAACTCAATTCATAATGTATACAGATTTAAGAGAAGGCCAAGTCAGAAAATTTTCCATCAAATCTACTAACTATGGCTCGGGGACCACAAAATATGGCAAACAAATACAATGGATATGTAACAAATGGATATAGATTTCGTACCAAGGAGGGGTAACATGGTAAAAAAAACCCAGAATAGTGGGATAATGTTGAATTCCCAGACAGAAAGATTTTCCAATTCCAAGGACAAAAATCCTAAATTGGGTCAAGTTACCTACTATGGGGTACTCCGAGAGATTTTTGAGATTAGTTACTATGAGCAACTGAAAGTTGTACTGTTCAAAGGTGATTTGGTCAATGCAAACAAGGGCATCAAAAAAGATGAAAATGAATTTACAATGGTCAAATTAAAACTCATTGACTTAATTGAAAATCCATTTGTATTGGCCTCTCAAGTACAACAAGTCTTTTATCTGGCTGACATCAATCATCGTGAGTGGAGCTTTGTCATGCAGACGACACCACATCATACTTATGACATGGATGGGAATCTTGCTGAAAATTTCATGGATGGGACATGCGTACCTAAAGATTCTCATGCAGATGATTGGGAATCTATTTTTAGCGATGTTTCTAATGGATCTGATTTGGTTAGAGAAGATATGGAGGGTGTAACTTTTTACGTTGGAAAAAATGATGAGAAACTTGATTGAGATCATTGTGATCTATCATATGTAGTTTTTAATATTTTGTATCTTGATGTAGCATTATAAGAATTTAGTTATATTCATTTATTATTAATTATCAATACAATTGTTCTTCCTTTAATATGCATATTATTTCTCTTAAAATTTGCAAACTTTTTTTTGTTCTTAAAAATTGAATCAGCAACTATTTTATAATGTTTATATCAGGTAGCCCCTACAACCATTATTATTTAACTATATTTTTATGGTTATAGTTTTGTTTTATTAATATTTGTTATGCATTATATTTTCAGGATGTTGAAAAGACGTTCACAATTGTTGTCTGCATGAGAAACTGATGATGTAAACAATGGAGTAATTAAACGAAAATTGGCAGGTACGGTGACATATAATTTATCTATTATCATTTTGTACTTATAGTTGTAAGATTCTGTCTTAATATTTATCTTTGTAGGTATATCTAAACGATTGCAAATGAATGGAGGCTATCTTGGTTCAGTTAATGCTGATTTGGGAATGAATGGAGGTTATCTTAATTTTGTTAATGTTGATTTGGGAATGAAAGGAGGATATCTTGGTTCAGTTAATGCTGATTTGAGAATGAAGGGAGGATATCTTGGTTCAGTTAATGATGATCTTGGAAGTTCTAAAGTTGATTTGAGTAATAAAACTAATAAAAAGGTTGGTGCATCATCTGTTTTCAGTAGCAAAAATGCTGAAGTACACATCAAAAAAGAGAAGCATCCACATGTGTAAATGATAAATCATGATGTTCCAATCAGTGGAAGGATGTCTCTGTTAAACAACTGTATGAGAACTAGTCATTGTGTTGATAATGTCGACATAAATCATGAGGTTGGAGTTGATCATATAAATTCTTTGACAAATAATAGCATCAGAGCTGGTCATTCTATTCATAAGGCTAATTCTTTGGCAAGCAATGGTACCGGAGTTGGTCATTTAGTTGATACAACCCATATCAATCATGAGGTTGGAGCTGGTCATAGGGATTCTTTGGCAAATAATGACATGAGAGCTGATCATTCTGTTGATAATGACGATATAGATCATGAGTTCGAAACCAATCATGTAAATGATGAGGACTTCGAATTGGTTGATCAAGAAACTACTGCTAATCATGATGAAGGTGCATAAGTTTCTAATCAACAATTTACACCAATTAGCTATTACCTAATATTTAGCATTTATATGGATATTTTAAAAATAATTGCCTCATATTGTTTTAAATTTTTAGGTGGTGTTGTGTATAATAAAAAATGAGGCTATTCTAAGTGTCTTCGATTATGGAGTAAGACAGGGGATGCAAAATTACCAATCACATTGGATGAAAATGGAGAACCAATTGGACCTCATCAAAATGACTTGTCTTCTTTTTTGGGAACAATTGCTAGAAATTCACAACTGGCACCCTTGGATTACTTGGATTGGAGACAAGTACTAGCTGGAAAGAAAACTGAAATATGGAATTATGTCTTGGTAATATATTTTAGTAAAGTGTTATTGAAGCGTAGATTTGTTATATTCATTCTATTTTTCATTTAACAGAAGAAATTTACTATGGACTCAAAGGGAATGAAATTGGTTCTACGCACAGTTAGGGATTGTTGGAGAAACTTCAAATCTGAAATCAAAAGAAAAAATTATATGCACCACAAAGACAAAACAGACAGACTTAATGATTGTCCTTCCCGTGTTGACCCATTGTAGTGGGCTTTTCTTGTGAATTTCTGGGACTCTAATGACAGAAAGGTAAGATAATTAGTTATATATGATGTCTTCTCTTAGTTTTCATTGGTGATAAGGTTAATGTTCATGAACTGCAGTTATGGAGTGTAAAGAATAGTATGAGTAGAAAGTTTGTTACCACACGACATACATCGGGGTCGATGCCCTATGCTTGTGTGAGAGTGAATGTGAGTGATTTTCCACATAATGATAATAATATCATAACACATTCACACTCTACTTATACTTTATTTGTGTGTTAATAACAGTTGCAACAAAAGAATAAAGGGGGTCCCATTAGTCGATTGCAGTTGTTTGTTGCTACCCATAAGAAGAAGGACGGTACTCCTGTAGATGCAAAATCAGCTGAACTAATTGTAAGTATAAAATTATTCATGACATATTTGACTTTATTTGCTCAATTTTTTATCATCATTATGGTTACTATTGTAGGACAAGTTACAATCAGCGGTTGAAAACAATGATGCAAATCTTGATGAAGATCAAATTGCTGATCAAATATTGGGTGCAAAGAAGGCTCCTGTGAGCCATGAGACTAATGAGTTTAGTCAGGCATATGTTGAGGGTTTTGAAGGTACAGTCAAAGACCTACAACACATATGCGAGTCACAAAAAATAGAATTGTCAGATCTGAAAAAAAGACGAGAACATCTCGAAACAATAATTTTGGGAAATTCAAATGGGAGTGTTCCATTTCAAGCAAATCAAGTAATTATTCAAATTTTTAGTAATAATTATAAGTTATGATTTTATTAATTTGATAACTGTTTTGTATTGTAGAATATGGAAACAACCAGGAATGAAGGAACACCCATGCCAAAAAAGTCATGTAGCGGAACCACCATTATAGAAAGACAGGTTATTAAACAAAAAAAAACTCCTAATAACTTTGATTCTTGATATCTAAAATTTTACATTGTAATCCGTCCAACTTATAAGTCATGAGGTTGTTGAGTTTCGATGATGGAACGTCAATTGTAGCTCAAGAACAAGTGATAGGTGTGAATCTTGACCTTATAATAGGAGGAGGAAAGTTAGGGTCTGCATTTGCTATTGTTTACATTGGTGTGGCAATTAAACCTGAAGAGCAACTGGTTAGACCATTTGACAATTATCAAATCTTTGAAGATGCAATCGGGTCAATAATAGCTTGGCCAAAGAAGCTACTCATTGTTCGGTAATTTTTTTTTCAATGTGCTATAAGTGTAACATGTCTATATAATGGTTTTAGATAATTATTTTTGTTATTATAGGTAAAATGCTTGGAGCAAGGCAAGTGAGGCAAACAATAAAAGTTCCTTCAGAATTCTATAGATGCTATTTTTCCTCTTTTCTATAGGTTTAGAATAAAGTTTTTGTTTGATGTAAAGCTTGTCAATTCATTCGATATAGAAAGGATTATCATCTGAACCACCATTACAACATTGTTTTCCATTTCTCTTGCTACATAAGACCGTGATATGAATATTCTATAGTATTGGTTAACATTTAGACCTCTTTTATGGCAAGGCTGCATTTTACACTTAGGTATGTGATGTTCTCTAGTATGCAATGATGCATGTGATGTTTCTGTTGGCTCTTTCTATTATTTACAACTAGTACATGATATTCTCTAGTGTAGGTCATGGTGGTGTTACAACAGTACATGAGATTCTTCTTGAATCACGTCTCATGGTCATGGCCAAGCTGATAAATACTGTCATTGAATATAATTCCACCAATAGCTCATTCATTGAATATTTTTACCTAGAATGAATTTGGGTCCAAGTCAGACTGTCTTAAGATAGTACATTAGGCTTGGTTGTATTTCTTTACCAGTGAAACTTTTGTTTTGTCAAAAATTTTAGAGCATGTTTGTATTTCTTTACCAGTACATCACGCTTGGATCAATTTATAGTTTAGGTCCCTGCCATGCTTTTAGGAACCCAAGTGCAAGCAGAGGTGGGGATGCCCATGCCTTTGTCCTGATAAACAATAGTGAAATGGAAAATGATGGATAGTTTGGACTGCATGCCATGCCTGGGCATTTTTCTTCTTGTGATAAAATAGTGTATATGCCTTTTCTTTCATATGTAGGATGTGACATCTTTATATGGATCCAACCATGTTGCTACAATGCCCATGATGAATCTTGTGCCAAAGACCAACATTCTCATAGATTGTCGAGGGAACAAGTAGGAGGTATCAATCACTACCCCTTAAATTTCCTCTTAAATTAGGGTTTATTTATAGGTATAAAGAACAAACATCATCAAATACATATGTGATAGAATTTCCTGTCACATAAATTGGTTTACAATCCATGAGGCTTATAACCTGCTTGTTGCATATATTAAGCTTAAGCTTGTATATAGGTCTTCGGTCTGGTTATTATATTGTGCAGGAGGCTTGATGGTGTTCTTACCTCATATTATGAAATTCTCCTTATCTACTCTTTTCAAGAGGATATGGTTTTGCCTATCTGTATGAGTTTTTTATAG
Source organism: Alisma plantago-aquatica (assembly GCA_963693085.1). Lineage (NCBI taxonomy): Eukaryota > Viridiplantae > Streptophyta > Magnoliopsida > Alismatales > Alismataceae > Alisma > Alisma plantago-aquatica. Next base: position 996,254,351 of record OY856412.1, read on the forward strand.
TAAGAGCAGTAGGAATGCATGTTTTCTCCTTTGTTTCTTTGACTTTAAATTGCATATGATCTAGTGATATAATGGAGTGATGGTTCTATCTATTTGTAGCGTTGCACTCTATTTTGATCTAGCTCTTAGCTATGTTGTGTGTTTCTGAGCTACTAATAAACATTTAAAGGTCTTAACTCGAAAGTGCTTGGGCACTATCTGCTCCCTTTTGATCTGAAACTGAAATATGTTTTTTATTAGTGTGCTAGGATTTGAGTATTATCAATAGAATGCAAGGCGGTCTTGTGGCCTAGTTGCTTTGATGTACTTCAGGATAAGAGCTACCGATTCAATAAGTGAGATTTGACATCTTCATGGTTGACTATTGGGATTGATGCTAGTTCTTTTTTCATAACATTGTTTAAGTTATGATAATTATGCTAGTTCTTTTTTCCATGAAAAACACCACAATATTTATTGCCTAGACCTTAACTTACATTTACTATTAATTTCATTATGATTTTGATATGGAATTTACTGGGATTTCTTTTCTAGGAAGCTGCAACAGATGCTCCTTTGACAGTGTCACCTTCTACACACTCTCAAGTATTCCATCATGAAGTTTGAGGTTTCAACTTTCCAAAAGAGTTATGACATCATTACTTACCATATCAGATGCACAAAAATCTAAATAAGTTTTAGTTGGTATGACATCATTAGTAAAAGAGGTATGCCTTTAGTATGTGTCATTGCACTAAAGGACCTCCAGTCTACATTTGCAGCGACTGTGGTGTGCTCCACATAGAACTTAATTTGTTGCTATTGACTCAACAAAAACAAATATGCTATTAGTAATCAACCAATGGATTAGTTATTGGAGTTTGTATCACTTGCTTCTTTCTTGTTATCTTGTGTGGTGGATGATGCTTACTAATATATACTTTCTCCTCTTCTTGCAGGTCATGAAAGAAGTAATTAGCTAATGAACCACGAATTTGACTTTATACACTTAAGAGTGGGTGTTCTCGCTAGACTGCCCTATTGACTCTCGTCTTGGATCTGATGTTTCAAGATATGGTCCTTCTTGTTCTGATCTGGAACTACAGGTGGATTTCTACTGCTTACTACTGTCAGAGAGTTGGGATATGAGGTATTTGATGATACTAAAATGTATTATTTTCTTGTTTTTCTAAGATTTTGATATTCTTAACCACAATTGACCTTTAGTTTATTGGCACACTCATTTGATTAATGCACACTCATTAGTTTATCTTCTGATGTCTGAAGTTCATCTTTTTCTATGCAGCTTACTTTTTCATGAGTATGGCCATCTACTGTTTAAAATATTTTGTGCATTAGTCGGACTTTGGTGAGTTAGTTGTGTTAGCTAGACTCCAATCTGATGACTTGCAATAGGAAGCTCGCCCCTAGCTACTTCCTTGCTTCTTAATTACTGCTCTGTCTTTGTGTGTCAGCTGATTTTGCAAAAGATTTTGCACCTTTGAAGCACCACTTTCAGAAGTCAGTATCACCTGAATAGGACCCACTTTCAAGAATCTAAAATCCAAAAAAGAGATCATAATCACAGAGGTATATAAACCAACAAGCAACATAAATTATGAGTCAAGAGAACATGATTGCAGCAGCATCATCTGCTAACCATTTATCCAAACAGCCATAAGAGCTAAATCATTGTGTGTTGCTTAGTCTTTAAAACTATGAGACAAAAATTTATCCAGATCACATGATTCTCCTGCACTACAATGGGAGATCTAATCCCATAATAAAATGAATCACCAACCTCAAAATACAATAACATGACTACTCCTCTATTCTAAAATAAAAAAATTGGCTTGCCTTCAGAAATTCAAGAATGTTCCAACCATTTAAGCACTGAATTAGTCCAGAGAGGATTCTTGATCTCCAAAATTTCCTTGGTCCAATGCATTAAAACATTTCTTTTAATTACTGCTTAACATGGTGTTGAAAAATAAAGAGATTAAGTGACCTCATAAGTGAAGATTACTGCTTTTGATGAGTTGATGACTTGATACTTTATTGAATGACTTCAAGTGCAATAATTTCATTTTCTTGTTTCCTTGCATAGTATTGAGATGCACTCATTGTCATGCTTAAGAAAATGGACAGGTTTTCTTTGGTGTGAATTATAGCACTTTACCCAATAATTCTCTAAAAGCTATACTAGAAATAAACATGGTTATTGTTCTTCATCATTGAAGAATACTTTATCTTTATACATATTGATGCAAGATATAGTAGGTTTCATATTTCTTGAATGCAAGAATTGATGCTCTAGATGGTAGTGTAATATCTGGATTTGGACAGGTCTGGATTTTTTTTATAATCCTCACTATCTTTTATATAATTTTTATTGACAAATTCATGTAATATATCACATGTGATCTATCATATAGGTTCCTATTTGTCTGACATAGATTTATCTATCATCATTGACCGGTTAATGTTGGCCTTTGTCCTTTCTCATGAATTAGGCTTACTTCTTCAGAAGGTAGTATGCACACATTTTTGGCTATTTTCTACTTTGTACAATCTCTTATTAATATATTGTTCATTTATGTGTACTACTCTTCTGCGTGCCCTTTGTTTCTTTATGAAGCACAATGAAAACTAACTTTATTCCTGAACTGATTTAGGACCTGATTCGGCTACATCATTAGTATAGGTCTTTCAGCTTCTTGCAACCTTCTTCTTCTTTCTACCTTGGGTGGTCCTTATAAGTTACCCTCTGATCTTACTAAATACCTCTCTTCTTGCCATTGGGATTCATTCTTTCATCAAGCATCAATCGGGATTTCATTAAATCACTAATATTTCACTACATTACCAGAAAAAGCTTGCAACAAAAACATTCAGGCTCATTTTGTTACTATTTTCTACTATGTTCTTGTGATTTATGATTCAATCATATTGCTATGCGGTGCTCATACCTCAACTTCCTAAATTGGTAGATGCATATGATTCTCAAAACCCTTTCATAGATTCAATCAATTAATTGTATATGTCAAATGAAATACTAAGGTTGGGTATTATATATCTTTTTTTTGAAAACACAGAGAGATTAGTTTTTATTTCTCCCATTCTCTATAATGGGCCAAATCAGGTGAGGCTGTGTAAAGAAGCGAAACCACTTCCTTACTAAAAAATTGAATAATACAACCTCCAATCCAAACACACTCAGAAAGTATGTTGGAGTGGGTGTAAAATTTTCAAATCTTTATATAATGGTAACAAAAGACCAAAGTATAGCAGTGGAATAAAAATATGACTATATTCAATTATAACACAAAGGGTTACAAACTTACATCACAAGGATCCATGTAGAGGAAATCTAAACCACCTCAAGATTGTCTCCAACCTTCATCATCACAAACTAAGTCCAGGTCAACATGCCTTGCATCCAAGTCCTCCACCTAGGGTTGGAAGCATAACGCAAAAAAAGAGAAATAAAAGGAAACATCAGCAAAGGCTGGTATGTGCATACCAAAAAGCAAACTTGAGCAATTTATAAAGAATAAGGGATATCAAAATATCCCATGCAAGAGATAAGGACCACCCAATCGGGCATAAAACAATAAGATCACAACACATATAAAAAGAAGATACTTGCCATAATCAAAACAATAATCAAGTATGTGCAATACTCGCACATAAAGAGAGTAGGGCACACACCCCACAATCAACATCAATAACCTGCATGCATGTGAGATAAGCATAACCCTAGAACAATATAAACACAAAGGCGGCCAAGCACAAACTTGAACCTGATAGAGAAAGGAATACAGCCAATTTCCTAAATATATATAATTGAGTATGGATTACTGCCACACTCGGGTATAGAGAGAAGTGGTATACTACCACCCTCCTTAATAAACAATACGGGATTACTACCCCAAAACCAAAGTAATTTACACTACTCTAGTGCTACTGAATCACATTGCATGTAAATATAGAGGCAAGTAAATAGTTTAGTCAGAAGATGATAGAAAGGTTGCCATCACACAATGGACAACACAAACCATATAACATCCACTTCAAAGTGGAACATATCAATATAAGGAACCAACATGCACCAAGGCACAAGAGAGATATCAAGAAAATATCTAAGTCCATAATAATCAAGATAGTTGTTACAACCCCAATATTTGGGTTCATTGGTGAGAAATGTAATTTCTCATATGAAAGATAATTGAAAAAATAAAGATATGATTTGGTTCAAATAAATGGATTTTTGTTTACAATAGCCCTGATGTTTGTATTGTGGGCTTTATTGGCTATTGGGCCCAAATAACAAGAAAATTCAATGAATAAATGGATAATTGAAGAAAAGAAATATGTAGAAACCTCTAGAAGGCAAATCCAAAGAGGATTTTGTGCCTCTTGGGTTCCTTGGGTACCCAGGAGTCCAAGGTTCCCAAAAGAAAGCAATAAGAAAAGAAAAGTTTAATTAAGTATTTCTTTATTAAGAAATAAATTGAAAATGATGATAAAAAGTGGAAGATGAGTGGAAAGAGGCATAAATGAGATTTCTTGGTGAAATTTCGTATCCATGAGGTTTCTAATATTAAAATGATGCCAATGAGGAAAATAAAAGAGAAATAAAGAGAAATCCTCAAAAAGAGATATTTTAATAAAAAGTAGACAAGATAATGAAAAATAATGCATATAGATGCATCTAGAAGGATAATAAGTATCCTTAAAAAAAGTAATTTCAAAATAATATAGTTCTTGGGGTACAAGGAGCCCCAATGAAAGAAGAGGAAAGAGAAAAATACCAATAAAAGAAAATAAGGAGATAATGGGAAAAGGAAATGTAATCCTAGAGGGAGTTTATCGAGAGGAATATATGGTAGGTTTTATACGAATAGAAACCTTTCAGAGTGACCCATAGCTATATCTCTCTAGGGTTTAAGAAGAAGGAAACTAGGACTCTTGGAACTCCTTCTCTCTTAATTTCTCTGTGCGTAGAAGCCATTAGGGTTTCCCTAGGTTGGCATATATATAGGGACCCGCTCCCATGCAGCACCCCGCCGTTAGAGGAGTTTCACCATAGCCGGGCTAAGATCCCTATGTACTTTAGCATGGAGTACCTTAGGCAGACCTGCAAAACAGATGCAAACCATCATCGACCTCTGGAGGGTGACGACTGTAGTGTCTGGCTACTGCCAACGCGGCTGGGGCGGGCACAATCTCCTCACCAACCGGCATGCCTTGGCAATGGCAGCAGTAGCGTTGCGCTACCTGAAGACCAGGAGGGGCCGGGCTCTAGTGGCGGCAGGAAAAGGAACCCAATTAGGTTGAGTGGTTATATCCCTAAGGGCGTGGAGGAAGCTGAAGACGATGACGCGAAGTGGTCGGCTCCGGTGATGGTGCCGCACAGGGCGAACTGAGCACGGAGGATGCCGAAGCAGAGTTTCATGTTGGGCGCTGGCCGCAAGCACCAGTGGCGTACGCACAGTAGCATCGACACTTGAGGGATCAGTGGTCGTTGGGGTAGGCATGGTCGTACGTCTGGAGCAGGCGTCGCTCGCTTCCGCGTGGGATTCTTTTAGGCGAGGAGGATGGCGGAGGGCGACACCAGGACTCTCTCTCACTGCCCTTGCCATCGGGGGAGGGAGTGTCTCGTTTCGAGGGGAAGAAGGATGAGGACGAGGGTCGAAGGTGCTAGGGTGGTGGCGCCCGGAAGCTTGGCCAGCGGAGGCATCTCATCACGACATCGCGTAGACGTGAGGAAGTCTTGCGCGTCGTGAGGAAGGAGGAGAGTAAGTGGCAAAAGACCCAGATAACCCTGAAGGGAAAGTATTAACACGGGGGCAAGAGCGTCCTTTTCGTTGATCTAGTCAGCCCAATTAAAAGAAAAGGTATTTTTTCTGACGTGGCATTATATGATTGGTCCAAGAATGTTAATCTTGCAATAATTGTAGTTATTTAACAGTAGCTCTGATGATAGCAAAATTCTATATCAATTTGATCAGAAAAATGAGAGGAACTTGAATAAAATATATTTGCACCTGAATTCTGTATCTAATTTCAAAAAGGCTAGCGGTATATCATTAGTAAGTGATTAGTGCCTAGAAACCCTAGATTTGGAAATTATAATGATGAAATCATTAAAAGTGTTCCTCCCATGCAATTATCTGAATTTGTTGAGTTTAATGGTAATTAATGTGATAATGGAAATAATGATAAGGTAATTAGGGTTTCTAATGTGAACCCACATGCATATAATGATTTAGAGTTCAAAGATCTTAACTTATTGTGTTGGTAATGAACCTATTCGATCTAAGTGATAATAAGGAAAGGATAAGATGGATATAGAAATTTGGGTTTACCTAATGATAAATGTACAAAGGAATTGGGATTTGTACCCTTATTCCTTAACCAAAACCTAAAACCCTAAATTAGGACTGAATATGGTTTTAATATGATCAAAGTGATGGTGACACTTTAGAATTTACATAATGCAGATTATATGATTATTGCTTGATTTACTTGCCTTCTTGGACAATATGCTTAAAGCATGATTGAATAATCTGCATGGCAAAGGTATGTGGTTACTTATGAATAACCGCTTAGTTTTCCGATGGTTCCTCAGATGTTTAATCGCATTGAATGCAACTAAATTGTTTGGATGTTTATATTGCAAATATAAAGTGACTATGACTATCACTTAATGTATATGCCTATAAACTCAGATCCTGGTTCTCTTTGTGGCATAATAGCTAACCTAGTACATGGCTGCCTATGGGTAGGTCCATCAGGTTAAAGAAAGGCTTAGTACATGGCTACCTATTGGGTAGGTCCATCAGGTCTATGGATGACCTAGTACATGGCTACCTATTGGGTAGGTCCATCAGGTCTATGTTTGACTTAGTACATGGCTACCATGGAGGTAGGACCATCAATTCATAATGAGTTAGATATTGGGCTATCTTCGGATAGTGCCATGTGACTCTATTACCTAAAAGAGAGGTGATATCCATGTCCACTGCAGGGACAACCCAGAGTTTGATAATATGTATGGATTGAGTTGTAGGGTTTAAAATGTAATCTTGATTGTTAAATGATTAATTGAATGATTATATTGTTAACATAGTTGAACATTATCTGTTTCCTCCACATACCAGCTTCAGCTGACCGACGTTTTGTTTGTCGGCATTTTAGGTACAATGAAAAGAACAAACAATAAAGCTACATCTTGGGAATTCAAGAATTAAAGGACAAGGAGGAACTAGTTAGAATAGTTCAGCTGAGATTTGAAGTTTAGTTTGTTCCCAACTTTTCAAAGGTATGCAAAGAAAATTTTTATTACCATTTTCAGTATAGTCTGTTAGAATTTAATAATTGTTTATGGTTATATGTCGAACCTTTGATCCGGGATTAATGGGTGCGGCTTCAACCTCTTGGTCTCCCTTAATTGGGGGTTATCGGGAGGTGGGGTCGTAACAATAGTTCACATGAACCATGATATTAAGAGAATAAACATATGTGTAAGCTAAAGTCAAAAGAAAGATAAGATAGGTGAATTGATCAATATGGATGAATAGGGGATACAACCCAAAAAGAACAGGGTTGGAAGGAACTTCTGCCATGTCAAGAACAATAAAATCACAAGGTATATAGAATTTCCCGATTTGTACAAGTACATCTTCCACCATACCTTTTGGATATTCAATAGAGTGATCAGCTAATTCAATAGCCATCCTTGTGGGCTTCAAATCCCCAAGATCTAATTCTTGCCATAAGGTAAATGGAATGAGGCTGATACTCACACCGAGATCTACTAAACCTTTGTCAAAAGTGGTGTCATTAATCTTGCAAGGCAGTGTGAATGCTCCCAAATCATCAAGCTTTTGAGGGAGACGATTTTGAATGATAGAACTTACTCGTTCAGAAAGCATTACAATTTCTACTTGATTAACCTTTCTTCTTTTAGTCAGAATGTCTTTTAAGAATTTTGCATAAGAAGGCATTTCGGCAATAACTTCAACAAAAGGAAGGTTTACATGCAATTTGTTGATTATGTCCAAAAATTTCTTGAATTTCTGGTCTTCCTTCTTATTGGCTAATCTTTGAGGAAAAGGTGCAGTGGCTTTGAAAGAAGATGGTATTTCAGCTTTACCTTTCTCCTCGCTACGATTTGGAGAGTTGGCCCCTTCTTCAACAGTTTGCTTCATGTTCTTCTCCTCAGATGGAGAAGGTCTTTCAATCTCAGCTCCGCTTCTTAAGATAATTGCATGGGCTTGTTGCCTTGGGTTTACTTCCGGCTGGCTTGGAAGAGAACCGGATTGTGGAGTCCTTTGTTGACTTAAAGCTTGTTGTGCTATCTGGTTTTCCAACATCTTGGTATGGGTGGAAATTCCATCCACTTTTGCAGAAAGTTGCGCAATAGAATCTTTTAAAAGCTTGTCATTTCCTCGGAGTTCCTCATTCTGTTGCATCTGTGTTGATATGAATTTCTCCATCATAGCTTCCAAAGAAGAACCTTGGGGTTGTTGTTGCTATTGAAAACCCCTGTTATTGAAACCCGGTGGATTTCCTTGACGGTTTACATGTTACTGTTGTTGCTGCCCTTGCTGGAAATTTTGGGTGTTGCTTGCATTCCGGTAAGAGAAATTAGGATGATCTCTCCATCCCAGATTCTATTGGTTGGAATAAGGGTTGTATTGTTTGTTTCCTTGCATCCCAACTGCATTAACCTGTACAAGATTTCCTTCCATAGCATTAGGAGCAAAACAAGAAGAAGAATTGTGTCCTATATTACCACAAGCTTTACACGTTGCTTCAGCAGATTGAATTGGCAGAGTGGTCATCTTCTCAAATTTCTATGTAAGCACATCTAGCTTTGCAGGAATTAGATCAACGACATCAATAGTATGCTTTCCTCCTTGCTTTTCGGCTGAAGAGCTTGCTGTAGAGGTGGATTTAGCTCCTCTATCTCCTCCCCATTGGCAGTGATTGAGTGATATATCTTCAATGATATCATAGGCCACTCTATAAGACTTGGTCATTAGTGCACCGCCAGCTGCGGCATCTAGAGTCAACCGAGTATTGTAAAACAATCCATTGTAGAAAGTTTGCAGCAGGAGCCAGTTTTTCAAACCATGGTGTGGGCAAAGGCGTTGAAGATCCTTGAACCGTTCCCATGTATCATATAAGGTTTCTCCTTCACTTTGGGAGAAATTTGTGAGCAGGTTCCTCAAGTGAGTTGTCTTGCTTGGCGGAAAGTACTTTGCAAGGAAAGCATTAAGCAGTTTGTCCCAAATTCTAATAGACTTCTTGGGAAGAGACAAAAGCCATGCCTTGGCTCTATCTCTTAGAGTGAAGGGAAACAACATCAATCTAATTCCATCAGCAGACACTCCATTAATCTTAAAGGTATTCAGATATTCCAGAAATTCTGCAATATGAAGAATTGGGTCTTCATTGGCTGTGCCCCCAAAATGATTTTGTTGAATCATTTGCATCATAGAAGGGGCAATTGAAAAGTTATTTGCTTCCACAGCAGGTAGGTCAATTACTCCACAAATATTTGTGGCAACCGGCATCGCAAAGTCTTTTAGAGGATGATCATCCTCCATGGCTGAAATGTTTGGTGTAGCTGATGTAGAAGGTGAAGAAGACGGTGGTGGTGATGATGGCGGTGGTGACGGTGAAGTACCTCCAAATAGTGGTTGTTCTACTCTTCTTTTTCTTCTCAAACTTGAAAGAGTTTGCTCTATTTCAAGGTCTAGCAAAGTGGATGTTTGGAGACCTCGTTGTGAACGATGCATACAACCTGAAAAATAACAAGAGAAATTAAGAACACTCTAATAGGTATATGGAAATTCGAAAATGATGAATGATGGTCTAGTCTCGAATACTAAGTAGTAGTTATTACTCCTATTAAATTACCGTAGCTCCCCAGCAACGATGCCAAAAACATGTTGGTTGTTTACACTAATGAGTTTCAATCCAATTAAAGGATAGTTTACTCAACTTAACCAAACTCCGCAAGTATACGGAGGTAGTATAGTCAAGGTCAAACACAAGGAGCATAGCTAACTTAATTGAGCGCAACAGTACTAAAGTTCAACAATCTAGACCGATATTAAAGTGTAGAGAAGATTTGTTCTAAAAGCATACAATTCAGATTTTAACTACAGGAAATTTAGATTCTAATTAGCAAGCAAGAACCAAAAAAGAAGTTCGATTTCAGAAAGTTAGGAATCTTGTACATTAGGATTTCATTCTCATATCATAGCAATCAAGGAAACAAAATAATTTAAACATACATAAGATCATGTTTCAAGGGAAAGTTGTGTTACATTTCACCTCCCGGTGCAAATATAACGATCATAACTCAAATCAACACTCTCTTGTATGAAAATCATTTTTTATCACAAGAAGTCCCTCAACTCATCCCTCTCTACTCTCGGAGAAGAGGAAGGGTTGCCAAGAAAAGCACCTCCATACATTCCTACTTGTCTTCTCAAATCAAGCAAGAAGGCAGAAAATATGCACATAAGGTGGCCAACAATACATGCAAGAAAAAGGATAAGTTGGCACTTTCATGGTAATGAAACAAGAAACAAATGCATTTAGTACGAAATTACTTGTTCCATACATGCTATGACATGGGAGATAGTCTCCCATGCCCAAGAAAGAGGAGTCTACTCGTCCATAACAATGTACAACAGATTTACTATAGAATTTTCAGTTCTAGACATGGTTTAGGAAGGAAAAGTCAAAGAGAACTGAAGATGTAACCACAAGAAGCAAGAATTCCGGCTTTAGGATGAAATTCTTCTCCTTTAGCTGCTCCAAGTCAAACTAACTCCTCTCCCAAGAAGTTGCTCGGAGTTGGGGAAGCTTGGCTGCACCTTGAAGAAGACAAAGGAGAAGTGGAGAAGAAGAAATGGTCTCTTTATGCAAGAAACTACCTTAGATTCCTCCAAATTCTCCTTCCTCTACTCTCCTCTAGCTCTGGGACAAGAGAAACTCTTCAAATGACTGAACGTAACTGTCCCTTGGCTTCCCTCTTTGTTTTAAAATCGTATTCTGAATTTTCGAATTTCTGAAACTGCCAGGTGCACGCCGTGCATTTTGGGTGCACATCGTGCACCTGCAGTGCAGTTGACATCGGGCTGATCCGTGCATGGCGTGTGCTGCGGAATCGCACGCCGTGCTATTTTCTAGAACTTTCTTCAGCAGTTTGTGTTCCAGGTGCACGTCGTGCATGTTGAAAATCCACACCGTGTCTTCGTCTTCTGTACATTTCTGGAATCTCACACGCCGTGCGTTTTCTGCGTGCACGCCGTGCATTCTCTTGGCTGAATAGACCGAATTTTCTCTGGAAAGTTGCACGCCGTGCATTCTGATTTGCACACCGTGCACTTTACTGCTTTAGCGAACTAGTCTTTTTTTTCTGGAACGGTGCACGCCGTGCGTCTGAGTCGCACGCCATGCATTCTTATGTTTCTGTAGAAATAACATCTAAATTTAGTTCTTTTTGTGGCAAATGTGCAGTACAAGTTATGGGGAGAGTAGAACAAAGAAAAGATGGCAAAACCAACATGAAAGAGACTGCATTAAATTAGAAAGAACCAAATATGTGTGTGATAACATGTGAAAAGATGATACATAAATCACACAACAGTTATCTTGGAGAAATCTTTTATAAACTGTCTGTAAAAGCCTGCATGACCTAGGAATGCGTGAACCTCCCTTACATTTGTTGGAATGGCGAGCTTGGATATCAAATCGATTTTCGCTCTGTCTACTTTGATACCTCTACTGATGACTGTATGGCCAAGAACTACACCTTCCTTTACCATAAAGTGACACTTCTCCCAGTTCGACACAAGATTTGCTTCTTCACACCATTTAAGTACAAGGGAGAGGTTCTTCATGCACGAGTTGTATGAATATCCATGTACGAAAAAATCATCCATAAAAATTTCCATGATAATTTCAGTGAGACTAGCAAATATAGCTGCCATGCAACGTTGGAAGGTTGCAGGCGGATTACAGAGACCGAACGACATCCTTCTAAAGGCATATGTTCCAAATGAGCAACTAAAGGTCGTTTTCTCTTGGTCATCTGGATGTATAGGAATTTGATAGAATCCAGAGTAACCATTGAGATAGCAGAAATATTCTTGATGAGCCAACTATTCTAAGATTTGATCAAGAAAAGGCATTGGGAAATGATCCTTTCGTGTCGCCTTATTCAACTTCCTGTAATCAATACACATCCTCCACCTGGTGACTATTTGAGTGGGGATGAGTTCATTGTCTTCATTTCGTATCACTATAGTTCCACCCTTCTTTGGAACAACATGCACAAGACTTACCCATGGTGAATCGGAGATAGGATAGATAATTCCTATCTTGAGTAATTTTATAACTTCAAGGCAGACAACTTCTTTCATATTCAGATAAATCTTCCTTTGATGTTCAATTGTTGGCTTATAATCTTCCATCATGGTGATTTTATGCATGCACAGTGCTTGACTGACCTCGGTGAGATCACTCTTCTTGTAGCTGATGGCTTTTCTTCTTTCCTTTAATTCCATCAAGAGTTTATCTTCTTGTTCTGTCGTTAGATCTGAATTTATGATGACTAGGCAGACTTTGAGGTCATCTAGAAATGCATACTTCAATCCTTTAGGTAGGGGTTTCATTTCAGGAGCTTGTTATTTCTCACATGATTCTTCAGTAGCATGCATAGATTTTAGTTCCTCAATCTTGGCTTCAGGATCTTCTTCAGCAGTATCGCGGTGGAAAACACAACTTTTCACTTGTTCATCAGCTGAACTGTCTGCATTCGAATTAGTAAGGGTCATTTCTAAGGGATCTTGTAATGACCCCACCTCCCAGTAACCCCCATTTAAGGGAGACCAAAAGGTCGGTGTCGTTATCAAAATTAACAGGATCAAAGGTTCGAGAAATAATTAATAACAATTAACAAGTTTTACTAACTAAACTGAAAACTGGTACAAAATAAAACTTTGCATACCTTTTCAAAACTGGGATATCTACATGTATCTGCATCAGGAGTCTACTCTAACTAATCCTCCTTTGTACTTTAACTCTTAATTAATTTCACATATGCCACTTTATTGTTTGTCCTTTTCAAGCTTGTACCTAAAATACCGACAAACAAAATGTCAGTCAGCATATCAGAATATGCTAGTATGTGGGGACAACCAAAAATTTGCATTTATGGATAGCAATCTAATTATCACAAACAAGATAATTAACAAGCCAATTTATGCTTTCTAGTATGACATTCTCCATTGCTTTTGCCCTAACCCTGGCATACCCACCTTAGGGTTTCTTTTGCCAATGACTTAAGGCCACCTTCTCAATCATGATCTTGGTGCCTGGGGTCACCACTCATGGTGCCCTCTAGTCATGCAATATCATAGGCCACCTTCTCATTCCCGAGCTTGGTGCCTGGGGTCACCACTCATAGTGCCCATGGGTCTACCCTCCTGGGCATGACCTTTGGCATCATCCATGAGGGTGGCATGTAGGTGCGAGAATACACACTTCTTTATAATTGTGATAACCATAGTGACTTTATAATTTTGCAAGTATGAACATCCAACTATTTAGATTGCATTCAATATGAGGAAACATTTAGAAAACCATCGGGAAACTAATGTGCTTAACCATAATTAACCACATATATGTCAAGCAGACTTAGGTGCAGGAATAATCCAAACAAGCAAGTAATCCATAATCAAGCAAGCACACAATTCAGTTCCTGAAATTACATTCAATTCCTTTTTATCAAAATCTATCCAAACCATCTTGCTACTTATGGTTTCTATTCCTTTTTAGGGTTTCTTCCCCTTTTTAGGGTTACTTGGAAATTAGGATTTTACTTCATCTTACTCTTTTAAACCCTAATTTTCTCATCTATCCTTCACAAAAGTTATTAAGGTTACCTTTTACAAACGCGTAACCTTAATTCTAGATTAAAGCACAATTAACCATCAATTAAGTCCATTAAGCCTCTTTTCCATTAAAGCTACCATTTTTATCCTCTTTAATCTATGACAAAGTCATTATACTCGTTTATCATCAATTTGTAGTTCATTATGCTCTAATGCTCATATGAACGTTATTTATCAAAATTCTAACTTTTATCCGCTAGGAAACCCTAATTTCCATATTAAGGGTATTTAACCACAATTAGGAACTTTAATGCTCGAAATAGCTTAGAATCATCATATCTTAACTTTATTCATGATTTTGAATAATTAAAGCCATTAAGAGTCGCATTTACCAAATATTAGGGTTTGAAGGCCCATTAAAACATACTTATGCACATGAACTCTCAATTAAACTAATTACGTGAAAAATTCATCTTTTTCAATTTTAATGTATCTCTTTATGATTAACATGTTAATATCAACTTTAATGATCAATTAAACCCTACTAATCACATTAATCATATCAAAATAGGGTTTCTTAATCATTATTACATTAAAGTTGATAATTTACACTACTTTTCAAATTGCAAGAGGGATTAGCCTCTAAATATTTTTTTATTGGATTCCTCTCATTTTTTTGAGAAAATTTCATATTTAATGCGTAACCATAAGAGCTACCGTTTATGAGATATGAATTTCGCAAAAATGCTTACTTTCACCAATCCAGGAGCGCCACATGGCGGTTTCCATGCAAAGCGGCTCGCTACTTTGAAAACATAACGAAAAGACTGAAACGCCCTTGGTAAGTCAAGTGTTCCTTTATTCCGTGGAGGGACGTAACTGTCTAATGGCCGGCCCATCTTCTTCCTCGCGATTTCTTACTATTTTTGCTAGGTTTAAGAGATGAACACGGCCCAACCGCTGCTCTCCCTCCCAACTCTGGACCTGAAGTATGCCGATGACTGATGCTCCATCTCTGACGCCCTCCATCACACTCAACAGTGCCCAAAACCCGCGGCCAAGGCAGCCGGTTGGTGCTGGCCAGGCCTGCAACACGCAACGGCCCTACAGCCATGCCGCTGCTGCTATGCGTGATCCGGGGCACGATTTTGATGGCCAATCATTCCCTAGGTGTCGTGGAAGCTTCTTGCATCGATCAGGCTTTTCTAACGGCTTCTTATAGCAATAGGGTCGCGCCCCTCCTTGGTTAGTGTTTGGATGAAAACTTGGAAGAAGAAGAAAGTAGAAGAACGTGGGGTTCTCTCTTCCTTTTGAACCAAGGCTCTACCCCTTATATAGAGGTGGGAAACGAAGCCATAGGTTGGCTTATACACGACTCAAAGAGTCCCTTTCCAAAAGGAATCATATTCCTTCAAGGAGAAGTAATCCTTCTCTCTCTTCTTTATCGTTTTGATATTCTCTATTATTTGTATAAATAGGAATTTGAAAATCCTTGCCATTATTCTCTTTATTCTTGGCTTTTAATTCATTGGCTTCGAAATTATATTTTCCTCAAGTAGGAAATACTTCCTTTTTAACAATACCACATAATTTATTAATAATGTATCACATTATTCTCTTATTTTGCAATTTTGGTATTTTCTCTTTCTTTCCTCTTTATTGGGGCTCCTTGGATCCCAAGAAACTCTATTATTTCGAAATCATTTTTATTGGATACTCATTATCCTTCTAGATGCATTTAAATGCATTATTCTTCATTATCCTATTTTATTCTTATTAAAATATCTCTTTTTGAGGATTTCTCTTCATTTCTCTTTTATTTTCCTCATTAGTATTCCTTTTATCATTAGGAATCCTTGGGAACGCAATGTTGTGCACACATCCCGATGTCTTGTATGCACTCAGCATGACGATCAAATACTAATCAGATCCCAGAGATGCTCACTGGACAACCATGAAGAACATCCTAAAGTACTTGAGAAGGACTAAGGATTAGTTCCTCGTCTATAGCAGTGAGGAAGAGTTGGTGGTAAAGGGTTAGACGTTGAAACAACGACCAATCCTTGTCCATGGAAATAGAGAGTACAACTCTGACTCATCTTGGCCACTGCTGGAGCAAGACCTGGTTACGATGTCGCCCTTCTGTGTAAAGTAAAAAAGGGTAAACCATGTAGCCTCTAGGGTAGAGATTGTGAGTTGGGTGCCTCATCGCTTAGAGCAACTAAGTACATTCCCTCCAAACTAATAAAGATGATTATAGATGCAGTTAGGATTCGTGTTTTGCCTCAACAATGGATATGTGAGCTGGAAGAGTTCCAAGTAAGAGATAGTTTTGGATTCTATGATAGAGACCGAGTATATTGATGCATCCATGCAGAAAAGGAGGTTGTGTGGATCAAGAAGTTCATCTCTAAACTTGGGGCAGTTCCTAGCATCTATTATGCAATTGAGCTTTATTGTGATAACAATGGAGCTATTGCACAAGCTAAAGAACCCAGATCACATCAGCGGTCCAAGAACATACAACGGAGCTTCCATCTCATACGCAAGATGGTACAATGAGGAGATGTGAATATTTGCAGAGTACCAACTGAAGACAATATTGTTGATCCCTTGACTAAGGCACTTTCACAGCAGAAGCATGATGGTCATGCTAGATCACAAGGACTAAGGTTCATGGGTGATTGGCTCTAAGTGCAAGTGGGAGTCGATTGGTAACTATGCCCATAGATCCAGTCATATGATGATTGTAATGGCATACTTTGTAAATGATTTGAATAATAATAATAAAGGCAATTTATGTCTATATGTTTTAACTATTTTTGAGTTAATAGTATTGCATGGTAGATGTCTAGAGAATGACAAAACTCAATGACTTTTGTCTTCAAGTACCTGACTTGAACAATGAGATCATACGAATGTTAAGAGTATGTACATTCTCACTAATGTCCCGAGTCAATTGTTATTGTCGACATAACCATAGACATCAATAACATAAAAGACTAGAGTGTGTGTTAGTTGATGACAAAATCTCATTAGTCATGATATATGATATCAAACCAAGCACACAGATACATGTTAGATAACACAGTGTATCCAACAGACCCACCATAAGAGTGATGCATGGGAACCACACTTGGTTAGTCAGGATCATCTCTTATAGTATTGGTGGTGACTGTGCATGGTTCTTAGACATAAAATCACTGCACTCATCACATGTCGTTGGGTACACTTTAACATCATCATACGCAACCCTGAAACATGGGTTGTTATAACGGTGATGACTGGGTGACTTTGACACATGGGGACTTGGCTGTGAGTGATAGATATGGAATTTGTCCCTCCTAAGGGAGTGTGATATCCTGGCCACTTGAGGAGTGAGACAGAGAAATGCATGGCCATACACATGTAAATCAATATATGATATTGAGATTACATATATCTTAGGCAGTCTACTCTAAATCAAGAAACATGGATTGAGCGTTTTTTGAGGATGACAAATCCATGCCTCAAGTTCAATCAGGATATCAGTGACAAAAGGACTATACATTCACTGTAACACCAATAACAGATTGTAGGTTGAAAGTTGTTCTCCAACTTTCCTTTTCACTTGGGTAGCATTGATGTGCGACTAGGGACCACTCTTTGCTTGTGATGTCATTAGTTTGTTATGGGCATTCACTGCCAATGTGAAATAGAACCTATAGGGTAACACATATAGGATTAACTTGGAAGAGGATTTTATCCATGAATGATGTTTAGATTGATTACTAAAGTATTTAGGTATTCAATTAAACATTCAATCAATAGACTTGACTCAAAACCATCAAGTTCAACTGTTGAACCAATTGATTAGAGTGTCAAATTGATTGAGAACTGCATTGAATGAGTTCTGCACAACCAGGACCACCAACTGATCGGTTCACTGGGTGAATCGATCAACACATGGTTAGTGAAATGAATGGTTCACACTCGTGAACCGATCGGTTCACATGGACCAACCGAGTAGGTGTTGGGTTTCCCAATTTGTGAGAAAAGATTTTTGTTTCACTTGTTCAATTTAATTGGGACAAGAATTAATCTTTGCATTAATTAGAAATGAATAAGAAAAGTCATTTATGGGCAAGTGTGGGAAGTGAAATGATCAGTTCACTAGGTGAACTGATCGATTCACACTCCCTATCGACCGGTTCAAAAAGTGAACCGATCGGCTCACCTATACAAATGACCGGTTGAGTTGTAAAATGACTGGTTTGCCTGCTGTAGTATAATCAGTTCATCGAAAATCTAGACCCTTCTACTCCCACACAGACTGGGAACCCTGACCCTTCCCTCTACTATAAATAGAGGGGTACAGGGGCTTCTCAGAACACACAACTCAAAACATCAGTTTCTTTACAAAGCTGTTGTCTTCTTTGGTTGTGGCAACCAAGAGAGCCCAAGCAAGTTCTACTTGTCCAAGGAGGAACAATGAGGTAAATACAACTACAAAAAAGTGACTGATTGTGGGAGAGTGTGTCAGTGACTAGTACACTAAAAGAAGGAGACGAATCCTTCTAGTCTGTCCATCAGGATGATTAGAGTTCTCAGTGGTCTGTGTGGACTATCTATAGAGGTGGGAGATTTCTTCCGCTTAGGAGTACAACCGTCAACCACAGTCTGGGTCTACATTAGGAGCTCACAAGCATCGTTGAAGACTAGGTGGTTGAAGACTGCACTAGCTGCAAGGTATTTTTGCTAAGAAAGCCTCAGGACTAGGTATATCTCGCTAAACCATCTTTCCTATTGCATAGTTGTCGATGCGATCTTTTGGTTATGGGTTTGTGGTTGGATAATTGTTTTTCTTATACTGCCTGTTCTGTCCCACAAAACCCATCAGAGATATACTAGTACTAGATACTTCAGATTGAATGTATTTTTTAATGCAAAAAGTATGGTGATTGTAAGAAGTTCAAGATTGCACGTTTTAAGATTAGCATGTATGCTTCCTTGTAGTATGACAATCTAACGAATAACAGAAGGTGTGAAGGTAAATCTATAATTGACTCTTGGGAACATTTATGAAATATCTTCATAGGAGACTTTTTCCCAGTTCATAAGATAGTAATGTTAGACGCAGAAAGTTGAAACAAGAAGGATTACCTATGAAATAGTATGTTTTAGAATTTTAGAGTTAATTATCCTTAAAAATGAAACAACTACCAAAATAAAGTATCGATCAATTTTCTAGAGGTCTAGATGCATATATTATAAATATGATAGTATTGTAGCTTTATTGACAACTAATGATGTGTGCAAGGTGGCTTTCATATGTAGGAAGTAATAAATATCAAGAAGGGAGCAAGCAAGCCCACAAAAACAAAGTTGCTCATATTTAGAGGGCAATTCTAACAACTCATTTATGAGTCAAAATAGTCCTTTGAGACCAAGAAACCCATTACTACTTCTAAGAGTGATTTTAAGAATCCTATGAGGAACTTGGCTTATGAAGTGTTTCACATGGAGGGCTTTTAGATACTACCAATCAGAGTGACCACACAACAAAAGTTCAACCTTACATGAGATTGAGGATATTGAAGTAGCATTACATGCATGAAAAGGGAAACAAGAAGAGGATGGGGTGAAAATGGAATAACATATTGATTCAAAAGACACTTTTGGAGAATCTCTATGATACAAAGGACTATACACACAAAAGCAATCCTAATCAAAGAAGAACAAAGGGAAATGATCATCCATGAAAAGTGCCTTTGGGAAAAATGGTTCACAACATTATTATTGATGTTGGGAGTGGTACGATCATGGTATCACATATTATTATAGATAAGTTCGTCATCAACCTTATAAATTGCATTGGCTCTGTGATGTAAATAAGGTAAGGGTAAATTGTCAAGACTTGATTTCTTTTTTAATAGTTAATTGTAAGAATGGAATATTATTTTATTTGTGCAAATGGATGTTTGTCATATTCGCTTAGTATGTCCTTGGAAATTTTATCCTTCTATTATACATGATGAGAGGAGAAATGACTATACTATTTAAAAGGGAGGAAAGAAACACATGGTGTTACCCTTACCCTCTTTTAAAATGACACTAGTTTAATCTTAAACACAAAAATAATCTATTTGTTACTGAGTGAGAAGGAGAGAGGGAAACTGAGAAGGTGAATAAATCCTACAAGAGAAGGGTTAATAAGCACCTCATGAAACATGTTATAAAGGATGGAAGTTTAGTTTGTCTTCATTTGTGCAAGAAACATTTTCCAATCAAGAAAAAGAATGAGCTAATGCCTACAGCTGATGGTCTTTTTCAGCTTATTGAACACATTGGTGATATTTCTTACAATATTAGTCTTTCATCATTGTATTATATTAGTGCAACAATCAACGTTGTGGACTTCACACCTTATGTGGATGATAATAACTTGAATTATTATAGACAATTATTTCTAAAGAAGGGAAGGATGATGTGTGATCTATGGGAAAATCTTAATGGAATGGGACGTTGCTTTGGAGTTGCATAGAACAATTAATTCAACCAAGTGCACTAATATCTTTTTTAGTTTCTAAATTCTTTTTTCAGCAAGACATAGCTTATGTTCCAGTAATGTATTCTAGAATTTCCACTTGAAAAGAACATGTTGGTAGTATGCCTAGCAAGCCAGTCATATGATGATTGTAATGGTATACTTTATAATTTATTTGATTATTAATAAATGAAATTTCAATTATTATATTTGCTTCAATATGTAATAATGAATAAATGTAAAAATGTCATAAGAATGCATGACTCAATGACATGCGGTTTCGGGCAGATAACTTGAGTATCAGATCATGTGTATGAGAAGAGTTTACATTCTTGTCTTGGTCACTAGTAAGATATTATTGTGAAAATTAGGACAAAAATACACTAGTACATTGATAGTATATAATGTCAAATTATTTATGCATATAGAGTCACTTGAAAAGTGACACTTAGACTGTGAACACTACATTAAAGGGCATACAAAATCATATATTTAAACAAGAACAACTAACACAATAAAGCAACATCAGTTTTTGGCATAAAAAAACCGAGACTATAGTTAAGATATTGCACCAGTTTTCTTTTTAATAAACAACACAATCCTATAAATACAACGAGTTTTGTAAATTCTAACAACATAAATTTTAAAATAAAAAATGAAGCTACAGTGATGCTATGGCATTAGGTTTTTTTCAAAAACATGATGCAATTTTTGTGATATAGTGTCATTAAAAAAACTAACACAATCAGTCAAAACTTATCAATTAACTTCTATAAATACATACATCATCAGGTTTTCTTAAAAATTCTAACATAATGCAATTATAGCATCATTTTTATTAAAAAATGATGTTATATGTATGAATATTTGTCCTATAGAAATCTACTATGGAAATATCTATACCTACATTAGAAAGAAAGAATGTAATACCATGATTTCAAATTAAAATAAGTACTAAATACACTTGCTAGAATTTAGATTCACTCCCATTTGGGTGAAATGATACATTCATCACCAAATCATACATATCAATACAAAAAATGATTCAATCAAATCATTTAGTTTCATACAAATGCGATGACACATTCCACATCTTCAAACATATTCCACATCACTCACATACAATCCACATCATCACAAATAGCAAAAATGACCATCATTCACAAACAAAATGAAGATTGTATTAAATTAATGTGTTACAAAAGAAAATTTGTAATTAAAAGTTTTCAACTACATAACTTGACCTTAAATAGTCCATTCAAGTCAAAGATCAAGTTGGGCTTCTTTTAGGAAAGCATCTTCCCACTCTTCCTAATGTTCATCTAAAATATCCAGTGTGTAATTTTGAGCGTTAAAGATCTTTGAAAGAAATATGTGTATTATATATAATTCTTATATTTGAATATAAATTTTTTTTTGTTGAAAAAAAAATCATTGATAACATTGATAACACCCAAATTTCGGAATTAATACTAAGTATTTATCTATACCTTTGTGTTGTTATATCCTTAATATGCCCAAAGTAGCTCTAGATACTTAGGTTTTTGTAGTTTATCTCTTTTTGAAGAGCTCACACTACCCAATTTGGGACTTGTAGGAACCAAGCTTCAGAAAAATCGATTCCCAGATTCAAGCCAAAGTGTTTGACTGCATTCCCCTAAATTCGGTCAAATTCATACCTTTATGTAGCATTACACATTGACGCTCTATCGACTCTTTTTCTTTAGAAGACAATTGAAAGATTGCTTTCTGATGGCACAACTCGAACGATGGTCCTAAAGATCCCCTTTTGACGACACCTTCTAGTGGCCTCTTTCGATGGAATGTTTACTGATAGTCTGGTCTGAAGGTCGCAACTAAAGGCGGTGAACCACCCAAAGGAGTGCTTCCACAACTGCCTTTTGAAGAAATAAATTTAGTCAAATTCAACCTTTATAAGGAGAAAACTTAGCTATCTTCTGAAGGAAGAATTTGACCAAATTCATTTTCTCTCACCGCCAACCTTTTTCCTTCAAAAGATAGCTAGAGTTTCACCTTATAAAGGTTCATCTTTTGATGGTCCACCTTTTGAAGGCCTCTTCTGAAGTCTGCCTTCTGATGCCCACCAAACAAAGGTTGTAACTTGAAGGTTCCTTCTGAAGGTCTCTTCCAATGGCATAGACCAAAGGCCGGGTTACGATGGTAGGTGCGCCGTCTAATGGTCCATTCCATTCCATAATGCAAAACCAAAGGACTAAATTCAACCAAATTCCTCTTAATTTGATCAAATTTATTTCCACTAACATATGCACTCTGTCTTCCCCTATAAGTATCCACCCATTGATACCTACCAAAGGGTTCCATTCATTCTATTCAGAGTGTGATCTACAGCTCTAACCTTTGGTTCTGAACGCTCTGTCCTAGAGATCCAAGACCCAAAAGGGTTGAAGTGCTCATCATCAATTTACCGCCATCCACCATCATTTTTCATCATCTTCCACCTTCATCAGCAACCATCCATCCATAGCTACCATCATTCAGCCACATCTCAACTATTTCCAGCACTTTCTACCTCTATGCACCCGTCCAAGTTGTTGTTGGGGAAAAATTAAGGAGAAAGGAGGCCAAGGAGTCCAGAAGATCAAGGAGGATGATCCCAGGGACGGGATCCATCCCATATGAAGGTTAAGGAGAGAGTAACCTCTCTTTAACGGGCTAAATCTCTTATTCTTCCTCTTTCTTCTACTTTTCTCCTTTGTTTGTGTACAATGATAGTTGAATTCCTTGGCTATTGTAACAAACCAGAACTTAGATGCTACTCTATCCACAATCAGAAAGATCTTGGGTTGTTCTTAGGGTGTGACCAAACCAGGATACACCTTACAAATTAATTTATTTATGTGAAAACATGTAAGTAAATCATGAAGTATATTGGATATATTTTCTTTACTAACATAACGAAATAAATAATATGCTTTCGGTAGCTAATGGTGAATTTAGTTCATAAATATTAACTAGTAAATACATATGTGCACATGTACATAAAAAATTTAATTAGTTTAAATTTTTGCACTATTATAATCTTAGATTAAGAAAATTGAACATAAAATTATCTACTATCTCATGGAACAAATTATAAAAAAATTTCTATTTGCATAATGTTATTCATCTTGATACCAAGCAAACATGTTAAAATAAAAATATATTTATTTTTCTGGGAAGAGCACATTCATGGTAAGAAATCAACAGATATGAATTTATATCAGATTTGTTTATAAAAATACTACTCATCCTTAATTTCATCTATCTTAACATGTACAATAATAAAAATCTGCATTAGTCATGTCACTATACTAAAGTGATACTCTCTAGTTTGACAAAAGAAGAAGTTCAGATTGGAGCAAATGACATCAAATTTTCATATTGAATGATTATCTCTGGAAAGCAGAGCATTGCATTATGTACTCTAGTAGTTTGTAGAGGCCAATTCATGTTTTTCCTTTTTAACTATTCCATATACATATCTATATTTTATATCAATGAATATGTATTAGTTTTTCAACATAACAATTTAAACTTATGAATACAAAAGTATTCTAGTAATATTCAACGTGTTTATTTTGAGTTGAAATCCATTTATAATATAAGAGTGACAACAAACATACACTCCGATGTGGGTCTTATAGGTGTTGTGCCTCCTACAAAAACATATCACCACATCAATTAGATGCTACACAGTATATTGTACAATATAGATTATTGAGAATTATGTTGTTCCAAGCTTCGTGGTGATTTTTTTAAGGAAAGTCATTCCCTTTAGCGGTAGGAAGAGAAAAGTTCAAAATATTTTCACTAGTTAAAAGTATTTTAACTTGACTTCTTTGAATCCATATTAATGCAAATATTACTTCAAATAGTGATCACTTCCATTTGTGTAATATGTGAGAAACTCTCTTCAGTCAGTGTACATTGGCTACACTACATACAATGACATAATAATAACCAAAGTCCCTGAGCATGATTTATGTCGTAATACTAATATTAATAAAATTATTTTCTTATGCAAAGAAAGAGAAAACAAAGTAAATAAAATAATCCCAAATTTTGGTGTTGAGTTATACTTAGATCAGCCAAATAAATAAAGTATTACAAAACTAATTTGGCTAAACACGTCAAAACATCATGAAATCAAATGTTGAAAGTAAGTAGTAATTGGACAAATCAGACTAACATATATCTTTTATTTTATATTTTGTCCTATGTACATAAGACAATTGACAAACAAAAACAACTTCTGTATAAAATGCATTATGAATCTTGTACAAACAAATTGATTATTTATTGGAGAAAATGACATTATTGATCAAATTAACATAAATAACATAATTATTGAAGAATATAAACAATATCATTTGTGATACCCGACGATTATCCAATATGCACATGATTTGTTGTGGTACCAAGGTGATTATCAAATATGTAGAAAGAATTAGATTTAAATGTTTTTTTTGTTTAGATTGTTCAATTATAAATTCAAAAAAGAGAAAAGTTTGAATGAAACTGCCAACAATTGTGTTCACCAAAAAATGATCTTATCTAACTGCCAACAATTGGGTGATCTATTTAAACAATTGGTACTACCAACAAATGGGGCCTTCTACTTGATCGTATTACAAAATTGTAAGTACCATTTCATTTAGGAATACATGTACAGTAGTGTCGCCAAGACTATACTCAAAAAGTTAAAAAGAGTAAGAAACATGTGACATAAAAAAAATAGAAGGCATGTCTCACACTAATTACATTCAAATAAATTAACTACAAAAGTAAAAAATAACTTCTTCTACTAGCTTACAATTGTTTTCTACATAACACTACCTATGACTTGGGCCAAGTCCAATGAAGGCATGGCCCTTCTTCCACCTTCATAGTGTGTTTTCACTTGTCGTCCTTATCTAGCCCTGACAGTATCTCAGCCCCAATTACTGATGATGTTGGTGAAGCAATCATGTTGCGTAGCATACGATCAAGGACTCAAAAATGTGGACGTGTAGCAATGGCAAGGCTGTTCTACTTGATGATGAAGATGGTGGCCCTGTATGGACAATGGTATGAA
Organism: Alisma plantago-aquatica; assembly: GCA_963693085.1. Classification (NCBI taxonomy): domain Eukaryota; kingdom Viridiplantae; phylum Streptophyta; class Magnoliopsida; order Alismatales; family Alismataceae; genus Alisma; species Alisma plantago-aquatica. The sequence continues at coordinate 996,279,876 of OY856412.1, forward strand.
GCACCCTTGCAGAGTTATAATAGTAGCACGGGGATTTAAGGTAGTACCATCATGTGATAATACCATAATCGCTCACGGATTAGTGAAGGGTCAAAACATAGTCAACAGTGAGTGAGAATACCTCAAAAGGTCAACCCAAATGATGGGTGGCTCCGATTATTGGGTATTCATTTGTCTTTTAACTACAAAAAAAAGTTATAGGTAACCTTTTTATTGTCAAGAGTTAAATATATTTTGGCACAGGCATAGGTGAGAAGACGATTGCCAACATTGTTGAAGGAAGATGGAATCAGTGATTCACATAGTAGGGATCATGCGGCAACAGAATAATCCATATCAAATACTAAGTTGATGAATTGCAATTTTGATGGATAAACTTTCAGTTAACATTCCGCAGGAAGAAATATCACAGGGATTTACTGCATGTATGTTAATAACAAGTCATAATCCGTGTAGCAGTAGTAGTCAATTTTTTTTCTGTGATTCAACGATAAAATGGAAAAGTAGTCATAGAAGTCAGAACAAATTATTCTGACTGTCTATGACAAAGTGCCTAGAGTATGCAGAAGAGTGTATGACACTTAGTAGTCAGATAGAAAGTGAGGGAATAACCTTATTTACCTATTTATGAAACACGTCGAAACAGCCTTATTTTCAAGAGTTTTTCTATATAGACCCATTTTGGAACCCACAACGGAACCTCACTCATTCTCCACTCCATTTTTAAGGGTATAACAAATAAAATATATATTTTGCTTGTTATACATAGTGGAGAACGAGGGGGGTACCATTTCGGGTTCCAAAATGGTGTCCACCTAGCATATTTCTATTTTCAAAACGTAGGGTGTGTGCCTGCGGTATGGAGAGGCCGATGGAAATTCTGTTATTTATTGGATGTCCATCCTGGGCCATTCATCTGCGTTAATTGTAGAGGAGCAAATCGATATCCATGTACTCTGCTTTGTGGAGGAGGACATAGCATGACAAGGCGGCAAGTCTTCATATAGCATCTACTCTGTGGAAGAGGATATAAGGATGAAGAAGAGAGAAGAGTGGACGGAAGACGGGATTGTAGTGCCAACCTCTTTTGGGTGATTTCTGTCCTAATGGATGTTACAGTTTTCATCACTTCCACACCACCTTCCAGATTTTGAGGGATGCGACGGGGAGTGGAGAACCGGCATTAACTCCAATTGTGGAAACAAACTTACTCAAACAAAGAAAAAAAAAGAGAAAATCACAAATTGTTAGAAAAAAACTCAGAAACCGCGAAACACGGGTTAAATGAGTTTCAAAAACTTCCGGGAATAAATGCCCAGAAGTAAACCTTTTTAATGTGACTAGGGGAAGAAAATTATTAATATGTAAAAGTACACGTTACTTGCGCCGGTAATAAATACTCTGCAGTAAACCTTTTTAATGTGATTTGGGAATGAAGAATACTATAAAGATGTGGAGGTGCACGTTATTTGTGAACAATGTGGAGAAGATGAGAGAAAGAGCGAGAAATGTGTTGACTCAAGGAAAAAAATGTGGAAATGTTATAAATGGAATGAAGCAAGAAAGAGATAATAGAATAATAAGAGAGTTATTTGTTGAAAAAATGTTTTAATTAAAAAGTGTAGATGAGTTGCTAAATATCCGGGCATCCTCTATCACCACCATGTTGTTAGGATAATTAAATAAGAAATAAAAGTTGTAGAAAAATGGTGAGAGAGAAGGTATTTAGGTGGGTGATTAATTAAGATTTCAAAATTATACATTACGTTTGTTGAAATTATGGAGAACATAAGTAATGGTAATTGACTTGTCAGAAATAGAAAGATTATAAATAGAAATACTGAGGGAATTTTTTTACAAAAGATTAGCTAATATACTTAGGATTTATGCATTAATCAGTCAAAATATTTCGAAAAAAGTTATAAATGGCAATTAACTTGCCTTTTAGTATATTTCATGTTCAAAGTAAATAGGTAGAGAACGAAAATAGGGATTTGGAAATTAGGGGATTGGGGTAAGTTGGCGATAGTGGGGGCAAGGGAATGATTTGTTGAATGGTCGGCCTTAGTGGGTGTACGTGGTGTGAGAGTTCTTTTATTTTTCAGAAGAAAAATTCTTGGCACAACCGGTCACCCACCCACTGGCCCACTCAGTTCTCAGGAAGACTGAATCACTGCGCATTTCGATATGTATTAAGATACAACAAATATTTTGCATGCTTGCTCATGCAAAAACCATGTAAAAGTACCGCTGTGATGTCCCATTGCCCAACAAAATCAGACTGACACTCTTATTTGAAATTTCATTTTTTTTTGGAAAACTAAAATTTTATTACTGACCGGATAAACTAGCCCGCAGATTATCAATACAGATAGAAAGGTTTTGATTAAGCCATACGGGCTTATTAGAAAAGTCTATTGACATAGCTCTATGTAGAGCATGTTTAGCTATAGCATCAACAACAATATTAAACTTTCTGGGCAGGAAAAGAAAGTTGCTATTCCGGGGACTGGTGTTTGAGAGAAGCCTCTTGAAAGGCAGCTACTTCACATAGGTGGTACAAGCACCTATATGCATTTTGATAGCCTGCTCAGAGTCCGATAGGAAGAGGACTTTGTTCAGACCCATAGAACAAGCCGTTGAGGCGCCAAGAATGAGCGCTTGGAATTCAGCTTCCAGAGGGTTAGCGGCAAAGGAGTAGGTCCCTAGACCTCGAATGAAATGGCCATTCATGTCAGTAATGTGAATGCCAACTGAGCTTTTTCCCAATTGAGCCATGAAGCCGGCGTCTGCGAACACAAGAAAAGAGGCCTCCTATAGGGCATGTAGGTGCTGGAGTAATGGTTTTATAGGACCCGAGTGGTCAGTATTCTGTTGGGAAGTAATCGTGGAAGCTCTGGCAGTGATGAATTTAACCAGGATAGAAGAAGGAGTTCTGATATTGGAATGGACGACTTCGTTGCGGGCCTTCCAGAGATGCCATACGGCAACGCCGCAGCTGATGGATCGGTGGTAGCGTTTGACAATCTCCGCAATCCATTCTTCAAGATGGTACGAGAAGAAGGATGCCTCAACATTGAGGTTCAGCCAGACTTCTTTGCTGCATGTGCAGTCTCGTAGACAATGGAGCAAGGATTCTTCAGCATTGTTACATTGCGGACATCTTGGATCGACCTCAATGTGACGACGGATCTTTTCTGTGTTAACCAGTAACGACCTATGAGCCAGGAGCCAAAGGAAGGTTTTAATTTTCTCTGGGGCTTTGAGTGACCAGATGTCTCTCCAGGGACCTACTGAGTGTGTTTCTTTGTCCTTGCAGATCCATCTATAAGCTGATCTGGTTGAGAAATCTCCAGAGGATTCAAGGGGCCAGCACCAATTGTCATCTTCAGCCTCCGGATGCGGGGGTGGAAGTCTTTGAATTTTCAGCCAACAGTCTTGAGGAATATATGAGTGGATGAAGTCCGTATCCCAGTGGCCCGTGGTTCTCACCATTGAAGACATTGTGAGATCGGTTAGCTCAAGAGGAATCAGTGTATTTGGGTATTGGACAACAATGTTGTGGTTGTCAAACCATTTGTCATGCCAAACGTTGGAAACGGTCCCATTCTTAATAATCTTCATGCTGAGCACTTGAATCGTTGTACTTTGGTTTTTTATGAAGTTCCAGGCAGTGGAATAAGGACCACTCTTGGTTTTTCCATTACGAAGGTATTTACCTTTCATAACCCGTACCCACAGCTTGGAAGGGCAAGTGAGGTAGGTCCAGACATTCTTTTGATCACGAGCGTCTTTCATACCGAGACCGCCGACATCCTTATGGGATGTGATCTTGTTCCAAGAAACTAAGGATAGCTTCCGCTGCTCTCGGTTTCCGAACCAAATAAAATTCCTGACATGTCTATCCAACTCGTTGCAAAGGCCTGGCGAGAGGATGACAGTCTGCATTGTGTAAGCTGGAATCGATTGTAATGTGGCTTTAGCTAGGGTAGTCCTGCCGGCAAGGCTGAGGTGTCTAGCGACCCAGCTGTAGGTTCTAGACTTGAGGGATTCCAAGATACTTGAGTGAGTCAGCTTATTCACACGATGGTGGAGGATGGGCACACCGAGATATCTACCAAGATCCTCGGTTGAAGGGATCCCAAGGGATCTGCTGATGATTCTTTTTTCTCTTGGCGATGTGTTTTTGGAAAAGAAGCATCTAGATTTGGTAGCAGAGATACTCTGGACGGAGACTGTAGAAAAATCCTTCATAACTTTCTTCATGATTTTAGCTTGCTCGCTAGTTGCCTCACCTAGCAGCAGTAGGTCATCAGCAAAGCAAACGTGATAGAGAGGAGGACCGTCTTTGGAGAGGCGGATTGGCTTCCACGAGCCATCCATGACTGCCTTTTGAATCGACTGGCTCAGACGCTCCATACAGAGAACAAACAAGTAAGGGCTTAGAGGATCTCCTTGACGGACTCCTTGAATTGCTTGAATAGGCTCTAAAGGCTTGCCTTCCCAGAGAATTTGAGAGGTCCCTTTGGATATAATTTGATGAATAAGATTTCAAATCTTCGCCGGTAGATTGGTCTTCTGTAGAGTATCACTAATGAAGGACCAATTCATACGATCAAAAGCCTTGTCTAGGTCGATCTTCACCGCCATCCACTTCCTTTTGCTGGTTTTGAAATGCATTGAGTGAATCACCTCTTGTACAATTAGAATATTATCAGAAATCTTCCTACCAGGAATGAAACTAGATTGGAAGGGCGACACCCAGTTATGAAGGAGGGGTTTGAGACGCTCCACCAAAATTTTTGATACAATTTTCAGACAATTGTTGTTGAGCGAGATCGGTCTCAGGTCGTTACAGCTTTGTATTGGTTCTTTCTTTGGCAGTAAGATCATCCATGCATTGAATAATTCAGAATCAATGTGTTCAGAAAAGAAAATAGTAGTGATTGTCTTGATGATGGAGGTACCCACTGTGTTCCAGTTCTTCTGTAGGAAGTCGTTGTAGATACCATCTAGCCCAGGAGCTGCGGTTTCTTTCATGGCGAAGACTGCAGCCTTTACTTCTTGTGAAGAGGGGATAGCATTGAGCGTACTCAACAGGTTGTTGTTGGGACTCTCGAAGATGCCAGGGTAGGAAGGGATCCTATCTAGAGTGATCGGTGAAGTCGTTGTCATCAGGTTGTTGAAGAACTGCCACACGTGTTGCTTGATTTCTTCGGGTGCAGTGAGGAGATGACCTTCTGCATTCGTGATGCATGCAATTTTGTTGCGGTGTCTCCTTGCCTTGACGAAGGAGTGGAAGAATTTCGTATTACCATCGCCCAGCTTGAGCCAGTCAAGGTGGGCCTTTTGACGCCAGTCTGCCTCCTCGCGAGCAAGGATTTGTTGCAAATTTTCCTGGAGTTCAATGGATCTGAGCTCATCCATGGGATTAGGGTTAGAGGGAATGCGTACCTGAATATTGTTAATGGCGTTGATGAGCGAGGCTTTCTCCTTATTTGAAATTTCATTTGTTGCGTACAACTTTTTAATTTTTAATTTTTTTATTGAACTATGTTGCCTTCCTGCTTCTTCACTTTGTGTTCCTTCAAAAATATGTGAGTACTGTATTTTTATCCTTTATATTCAACTGTTTTATTTATATTGTTTCTACTATCGTAATATTGTTTTATTTATTATTACAAATGCATTATGTACCATATTTGCTGGACGCAAATATACTAAAATGCATCCATATAAATGTTTGTCCAGATGACCAATGTTTCCATGAGATTCCGCAAGTACTACGGTTATGTTTGTAGACCAGTTATACAATTATGTTTGATTTTGTAATTTACTAGGTACTGTACTTATGCTTGAGTAAATGAGTTGAAATTAACAAGTGGGTATTGTACTTATAGATGCATTTTATAGATGATTCTTGATCTGATGTGCACTGTGCTTTTGAGATCATTAACAAGTGGAATTCAGCTTATGTATGCATTTTGTAAATAAAAAAATTGTCAAGATGACAAATGTTGCTATAGGATTCTATGGGTACTGTGCTTATACTTCTAGACGAGTTAAACAATTATTGCTTAATTTTGTAATTTACTAAGTATTGTACTTATGCTTCAGTAACTGAGTTGAAATTAACAAGTATGTATACTACTTATGGTTGTATTTTATAGTTGATTCTTGATCTGATGTGCACTGTACTTTTGAGATCATTAATAAGTAGACACTCAACTTATTTCTACATTTTGTAAAAGAAATTTGTCCAGATGACCAATGTTGCTATGAGATTTCGTAGGTACGGTGCTGATGCTTCTAGACCAGTTATACAATTATGCTTGATTTTGTAATTTGCTAGGTAGCATACTTATGCTTCAGTAACTGAGTTGAAATTAACAAGTGAGAAATTAACAAGAGGGTACAATACATATGTTGAATTTTAGAGCAGATTCTTGATATGATGTGCACTGTACTTTTGAGATCATTAACAAGTAGGTATTTAACTTATGATTGCATTTTGTAAAAAAAATTATCCGGATGGCAAATGTTGTTATGGGATTCCATAGGTATTATGCTTATGATTCTACACGATTTATCAATTATGCTTGATTTTGTAATTTGGTAGGTATTGTACTTATGCTTGAGTAACTAGGTTGAAATTAACAAGTGGGTATTGTACTTATGGTTGCATTTTATAGTTGAATCTTGACCAGATGTGCACTATACTTTTGAGGTCATTAACAAATGGATACTCAACTTATGTCTTCTTTTGTAAAAAAAAATTGTCCAGATGACCAATATTACTATGGGATTCTATAGGTACTGTGCTTATGCTTTTAGACCAATTATACAATTATGCTTGATTTTATAATTTGCTAGGTACATTATTTATGCTTGCATTTTATATTTTTTTTGTCCAGTTGACTAATGTTTTTATCGGATTCTATAGGTAATGTGCCTATGCTACTAGACCTGTAATACAATTATGGTTGATCATGTATTTTGCTAGGTACTGTAGTTATGCTTGAGTAACTGAGCTGAAATTAACAAGTTGGTACAATACTTATGGATGCATTTTATAGTTGATTCTTGTCTGGATGTGCATTGTACTTTTGGGATCATTAACAAGTGGAGCACGACTGCGAGATTGTTGCGGAGTGCGGCTGATGGAGAGTCGAGGTGTGGCGGAGCGTGACTGCGGGAGATGTTAGTTTCTCACAAAATGTACTGGAGATAAGGGCTAGAGATTTCGATGTAACCGGTAGAGAGAGAGAGGAGGGTTTGCACAGCCAAATCAAACGAAGATACCAGACAGACAGAAAGTAGGAGAGAGTTTTGGGAAAGAGTCGGAGAGAGGAGTGACGAGAGTGGGAGAGAATGACCAAATATTTCAGGAGCCATTACTTAAATACGTATCCAGTGGAAAAGAACTGGGCGCGTCTTACCGAGAATCTGAGTGAGTCAACACGTGTAAAGATAGTTACTTGCGCAGGGAATAAATATCATGCAGTAAATCTTTTTAATGTGATTTGGGAATGAAGAAGACTATAAAGATGTGGAAGTAGTGCACTTTATTTGTGAACAATGTGGAGAAGATGAGAGAGAGCGCGAGAAATGTGTTGACTCAAGGAAAAAATGTTGACTCGTTATAAATGGGATGAAGCAAGAAAGAGATAATTGAATAATAAGAGAGTTATATGTTGAAAAAATGTTTTAATTAAATAGTGTAGATGAGTTGCTAAATATCCGGGCAACCGCTATGACCACCATGTTGTTAGGATAATTAAATAAGAAATAAAAGCTTTTGAAAATTGGTGAGAGAGAAGGTATTTAGGTGGGTGACTAACTAAGATTTCAATATTACACGTTAGGTTTGTTGAAATTACGGAGAACAGAAGTAATTGTAATTGAATTCTCAGAAATTGAAAAATTATAACTGGTAATACTGAGAGTGTTTTTTACAAAAAAAAATTAGCTAATATAGTTAGGATTTATGCACTGATCAGTTAAAATATTTTGAAAAAAGTTATAAATGACAATTGACTTGTCTTTTAGTATATTTTCTGTTCAAAGTAGATAGGTAGAGAACGAAAATAGGGACTTGGAAATTAGGAGATTGGGGTAAGTTGCTGATAGTGGGGGCAAGGGAACTGTTTGTTGAATAGTCGGCCTTAGTGGGTGTACGTGGTGTGAGAATTCTTTTATTTTTCGGAACCGCCAAAAGACTTGGCATCAATTGCTGGAGTTGATGGAAATAGAGATGTGCCTAGCAACAAATATGTACGTGAGTGGAGTCTGTTTGCATGATAATGGTGGTGGAAGGCCATGTTTGTAGGGGAATTGGCGAGGGGTGCGGCCTACTAGAACGTGGGCAAGAAATTAAGAGAATTTAAAAAAATGTAAAATGGTGAAAAAATGTGGGAGCAGAGAGGAACAAGGAGGAAGCGGCAGTTCAAAATGTGGTATTTTGATTGGCTGTCGAATTTTTTAAAGACCGAAAATGGCACAACTATAATTCCAAAGAAAAACTCTCTCCTTTTATAGTAATATAGATAATGTTACATTATCCATATAAATATGAAATGAATGAAATGAAAGATAAATATATAGGATTTTGTTCACAAAAATGATATATGACTCTTTTGGTTTAATGTGAGGATAATAATAATGTAGAAATAATATGATAACTAAAATAATAATGGGCCACAAATTTAAAGATGAGATCTAATATGAAAATCATGTTCCTTGGGCCCCAATTGTCTTGGGAGCCAAGATTTACCTTATTTGTCTAATAATTATTATTTTAATTCTTTTTGGAAAAGAAAATAAGATAAAAGTTAAAGTATTAAATAAATTACTAAACATCTCCAAAAATAGAATAAAACACCAGATTTAAAATCTACAGACTAAAATAATCCTATGTGTGAATTTTTAACTAATTTGGACAATCTTTAATATTCTAATGTGTTTTGGAGAGAGAAAGTATACATAAATCCCAAAATATTAAATAATATGTTAAATAATACCAAGGGACAAAATTGATGAAAAATTCATGTCTAACATGCTTAAGTTTGCTTGAGGGTGAAGTTTCACATTAATTGGGTAATTCTAAAAGTCTCTAATCCATTAATGAAAAGAAAATATGAATTACTTTAAGAGAATTAAAAAAATATTAAAAGTCTTCAAAAGTAAAAATTAATGCCATATTCAGATTCTACATGTTAAAATAGACAAGGGGTGAAATTTCAATTAGTTTGGAGTTTTTTGCACTCTCAAATAAAGAGAGAGAGAAAAATAACTTAACAAAAACTATAGTTGAATCACATTGGGAAATGAATTTAATGTCACACATACTTGATCCCGTGATCATGATCTAGACCATTGGATCTGTGATCCAATGGCTCTGGGTCAGTTTCTAGCTCGCACCATCTATGGAAATAGGAGATAGCATTTTTTATTTTTCAAACTCGATAATATCACTCAATTCTCAGTCTTTTCACACGATTTCTTGTCCCACTATTTCCTTTTTAGATTGTGCATCCATTGATCCTATATTTATGATGTTTTGTCAAGAAATTGGGAAACACCTAATTCTTGCTCGAGAAGGCTCTTGGCTGACCTATCTATCCTTTATTTCTCGATCCCCCACCTATATAAAACACCACTCATGCCTTCATCTCACCTTGCTTGATTCTCATCTCATACCAATTGCCCCCTAGCTTGTGTGTGTTTCCGTCGGTGGTCGAGTCTTAGATTTGAGCTTGCGGCTGGTCATGGTTCATCCTCGCATCAACTTGGTTTGATTCGACCGATTGGTAAGTTGGTTGCACCTTGATATTTCTTTCTGTGTCATTATTTTGATGAATCATCATGTATTTTGGATTTGACAGATTTTGAATGAGAAAGCAAGTTGCTTCATACAACCATGGTTCACACGAGCTTGTGAGGGATGATCCCCCCTTGTGCGTTCTCTGTTCTACCCTCCTGGTCTCCTTCTTTCCTTTATTTTTCGCATATGGGCATAATCATATTTTCCCCGTCTATATCTTTATTTTGGATGAGTCAAAGCTGAGGTTTGAACCCGTGACTTGGCCGCCCCTGATGGGGCCAAGTCAGCGGGTCGACCCCGTTCTCTTTCCCTCTCTTGAGCCTTTCTATGTTTGTGTGAAATTTTCTATTTTTTGATTGGTTGATTTTATAAAAATTGTATCTTTTATTCCACTTGTCCAAAAATTCTACAAAAATATGTTTTGGAATTGGAAAATTGTGATCTTTCTAATAAAAATAGTTTCAAAGTCTAGTTTCCATGTTTTTTGAAGGGTGATTTTTTAGAAATGAAATAAATGTATACAATTTATAAAAATTGTAACTTAATCATATAATCTCCAAATCGGATAAATAAATGTGTTTTTTTATCAGGAGAACCTAAGGAATCGTTTGGTCTAGGTTTTGTATTAGAAATCTAAGGTTTTCCAAATGTGTCAAAAATTTGGGTTTATTTACATAATATACATCATAAAACACTAATACATGTGAATAAATTGTAAATAGGCAAATGTGATCTGGGAAACAACTAGATTGGTTAGCACTCTGGTTTAAGGTATGTTGCATCCCCTATTATTCCTCTAGAGCAATAAACTATTTTTGTCTTTCTCTTGGTCCTATAGAGAATAGCCTACACAATATCTCTTTCTCTTGAGAATATATTACCTGGCTTTCATTTTTGTGAAATATTTTACTTGAGTATGATCTAATGATCATCCTATTTTGTTGGACTTTCTCTTGACTCCATCTTATGCTTTTATTCTTGATGAATCTCTAAAGTTGCCCACTTTTGTGGTGGATGTTTATATTGCACATTTATGTGATGATAATTTTATATGGATCCTCTTATTCCACTTATATTGATTGGATAATGTTTTTTATGCATCATGTGGTGACTGCTAGTATAATGTTACATCCTTTATTTTATGTGGATGTGCAAATTCCCACAAATTTGAAAATGTAGAGGTGATAATTCCTACACAAAATATTATTAGAGAAGATGTGTATCTTGTCCTTCTCAAAGAAGATGTGTATATGTTCCTGCTCATCCCAAATTTAGATTAAATACGTATATGTTCCTACTCACCCATATTTATGGTAGATGTTTATTTTCTTCCAACATGTTTATATTTTTCTAGTATTATTACAGGTGAAACACATGGATGCCTTGCTCTTATTTTATTGAATTCATATTTCTTTATGCCCAGTCCTCTGTGTGGGGTATGTTTCCATCCCCAGTAGTAGGTAGAGGAGGAGACAACCAAGTTGGACCATTACCTCAACAATTTTAATAGAAACCTCATAGGAGACTTACTTGAAGTGGTTAGGTGATCCTTAGCAAGTATTATGTTTAGTTAGTTTTTCTTTTATCTCACCCTGTGTGGTGAAAGACTAGTGATGATGTAACATACTAGAACTAGAACCATACCCTAGAAGTTTGACCCTTTTGTCTTAGCCAAATAAGGATAATCTAGTACATGTAATTAAACCAAATTTGAAATTCAAAATGTTTCACATAATAAATCATGCATAATGATCAAATATGACATATAAAAAGATAATAATAACATAATTTGATGATTAATGATCTAATGGGCCAAATGATATAACCCATGTAAGGAAACTTCAAAAGAAAGAACAGACTTCAAATTCATAATCTACACATCAAAATAAGCTGACATGTCAATTTTCATCCAATTTGGAGAAAGTATGCTTAAAAGGTGAAATCAGGACAGAGATAGTGTGTAGAACCTTCAAAATATTAAATAAATGCTCAAACAACTTCAAAATGTAAAATTGATGGAAAATTTGTATTAAACTCATTAAATATGACTTGTGGATGAAGTTTCACCCGATTTGATTAATCCATGTGTCATTAATGCACCCGGAGAGAGAAATAAAGAATATGTAAAATAATGCATCAAAAATTTCCAAAAGTGAAATCTAATTGGAGAATCAAAATCTACATGTTTAATTTAACTTGTGTGCAAAGTTTGGTTTAATTTGGATAAGAATAGGGCCCTTAAAAGAGGAAAGAAAAAACAAGTGCATTACATATGTTTCACATAATATTTTTCTTCAATTTCATGTAGTTTCCGGATTAATTTGTCACGTGATTAATTTCTTTCTTTTTCACACCATCGGAGGCTCATGCTTAACTTGCCTTTTTCACAGAATGAATCGACATCTATAAGGCTTCCACCTTCACCCGCCTATTCTGACTAGAACTTAGATTTCTTTGAATAGTAATAGGTGATTTCCACGACTGGGATCTCTTTCCCCTTTTCTCCCCATGGATTTCCAGTTTCCTTTTTGCAATCTTTGCCTCTCTCTAGTCTCGGGGATCCCTAGTTTGGTTAGATTTCTCCAACTCTATCACTGGGTCGATGAGGACTTTCCTTGTTCTCCTCTGTTTCCTGATCTTAAATGTTCCTCATTGAACCCTGAACCCCCACCTATAAATATAGACTCCCCTACAACCCACAATCACCCAGTAGCATATTGCCATCACTCGTTTGATCCGAATTTCCCTACAACCCCATTTCCCTACTTCCGCTCTCTGTTCCGGCAACAACAACCTCGTCTGAGGTGTTCCAATGAGCAGCAGGCATTTTTCTTGGCGTGGTTCACTTTATTGTGGTATGAGCGAGTTTCATGTGCTCTCGGTTTGTGCGATTATTAGGTACTACAATTTTGCCCCTTTCTTATAGATTTTGTTCACCATGGTAATTGAGGTACTGTAAGTCGCCTTCTTGCGGGTTTCCTTGATTTCCAATTCCAGTTTTGGTTGCTCAACTTTGCTACACTCTCTGTTTGGCCCCCTTTGGCTCGTCTTCTCTGCCCCAATTCTCCAATTTCTCTAGTACTGGCAACGAGTCTTTTCCGGTCTGTGCTTGATCATTTTTGTCACAGTTTTGGTCTCTGAGTTCGTCGAAGCTTATGGAACGAGGTTGCTATTGACACTTTAGTCTGGTTTGCCTTGGTTTGGGATCTGGTGATCAATGACCTTCTTGATGCTCTCTGATGTTGTGAGCTGATTGGGAACTTAGCCCCTTGCGCTTCACCCTCTTTACCCTTCGCTCTGTCTTTCACGATTTTGTTTTCGGTGAGGGGCAAATCAGTCTTTATGTGTGTCTCTTTTCTTTTTCTTTTTTTCTTGGCCTCGTTGAGTTGGACGAGTGCCCCACTGACTTGGGCAGTTCTGATTGGCAGACCCATGTCTGTGAGGCCTCTCCCTCTCTCGCACTTCTCATTTGCAAATCGGTTTGCTGACGTGTAATTTCTTGATTGGCCGATAATTGAAAATTAAAAACTAATTAATTGATGATCAGAAAAATATGAACAAATATTTGTTGGAATCAGAAACATAAGATCTAACTAATGGTATATGTTTTGATAACTGAATCTAAAGATTAATAACAAGTGTTTTCAATGGATCTAATTAATGATGAATTAACTTGTAAAAATCATAACTAAATATCTATAAGTCAGAAAAATATAAAAAAATATGTTTTGGAATCCTAATAACCTAATCTATAATGTGGCATGGTTTTTCTAATTTAATGCACATAATGTTAAAGAGATTTTTTAAGGTTTTGATAATGTTCATGAGATTGACATAAAATCTATATATGTGCACATTAGGCTCTTTGGTGACCTAGACTTGGATCTAGAAGTGCTTTAGACTTTAGACTTTGATATTGAGGTATGTTGTATCCTCTATGTTAAGAAATTCACCTATCTTTTCATTCTTTTGACTTTGGCCTACACATATGTCTATTCTCTTGCTATCATGGTTCATGTGAACAATCTTGGTTTCTATGGACTCAGAGATTCTCTTGATATCTATCTTGTGCCTTGGTGCATGTTGGTTTTATATAATGCTATGTGCCCACTTTGAAGTGTTTATATATTTGTGTTGTCCATTGTGTGATGCCAACATTGCATTATTCTGACCATACTTTCTACTTGCCTCTACATTTAACATGCTATGTGATTCAGTAGCACTCGAGTAGTGTAATTGTATTGGTTTTTGTTTATGGCAGATGTGTTAATTATTTCCTGCCGAGTAGATGTGATAATTCCTGCTCTCTTTAGGGACAGAAAGGAACCTCGTACCTAGGGTTTTCAACTTTATGAGGGTTGGCCCATATATATATATATATATATATATATATATATTTATATATATATATATATTTGGGAGATTGGCAGTATTCCTTTCTCTACCAGGTTTTAAGTTTATGAGACTTGGCCGCCATTGTTATTTATATTGTTCTAGGGCTATGCTTATCTCACATGCATGCATGTTGATGATGTTTATGATGGGTTATGTGCCCAAATCTTATGTGGCACAAGTTTGTTGTTTTATTAATGGAAAGTATTCTTTTTTTATCATATGAATGCAAATCCTTTCCTCTTCATACCCATTTGGGTGGTCCTTGTCTCTTCTTTGGGAAGGCTTTTATTTTGATGTCCCTTATTCTTTATAAATTGCTCAATTTGCTTTGTAGTATGCACATAACAACCTTTGCTGATGTCATCTATTTTTCTCTTCTTACTGGGGTATGCTTCCAAACCCTAGGTGGAGGACTTGGATGATAAGGCGTGATGACTTGGACTTAGGTTGAGAAGTCCAAGTCATCATGCCTTATGATCTTAGGTTGATAAAGCTTGGAGACGATCTTGAGGTGGTTTAGATTTCCTCTACCTGGATCCTTATGATGTAAGTTTAAGACGTTCCCTTGTTTTATAATTGAATATAGTCATGTTTTTATTCTGCTGCTATTCTTTGGTTGTTTTGCATACCATTAATAAATATTTGAAAATTTTACACCCACTCCAACGTATCCATTGGGTATGTTTGTTTGGAGGTTTGATTCTTCAAATTTTTAGTAAGGAGTTGATTTCACTTCTTTACAACATGGTTTCAGAGCCTATGGTAGTCGGAATCTTACTATTTCAATTTTGTCTCCCTATAAGAACCCTTGAATTTGCTAAGTTATATTTATGTGAGATGTTCACCCTAGGTTTAATCTTTGGATGAAATAAGGTCTGATTAGGTTATGAGGAAGTAATAAGTTAAGAAGATCTTAATATGGAAATATTGTGACTTGTTTCTCGTATTGATTTTTAGTGTGCATGTTGGTTTTACAATGCAAAGTTTTTCATCATCAAAATTATTTTCTTTTTTGGATAAGGTAAATATTTTGCCAAAAAAGAAAGTATAGCAGGGCTGTATTGTATAGAACAATGCATCTAAATCGACCCCATGGAAACCAAAAACACAGTACTGGGTTATATTACAAACCCCAATAGGTTCTCGTATTTGAACTGAGATTACAAAAAATAGAGTTGGCTTTTACAAGCCTGCAAAGGTGGGAACCGATGAAATCCACCAATGCCAGTTCACTCTTATCAGAGTTAGTGTGAACCCTGAAATTTCTTTAATGATCTAATGGGCCTATAATGGGCCATAAGACATAACCCATTTAAGGAAGCCTAAAAAAATAATAGAATTCAAATTCGTAATCTACACATCAAAATAAGCTTACATGTCAATTTTCATCCAATTTGGAGAAAGTATGCTTAAAAGGTGAAATCAGGAGAGAGAAAGTGTGTAGAACCTTCAAAATATTAAATAAATGTTCAAACAACTCCAAAATGTAAAATTCATGGCAAATTCGTATTCAAACCATTAAATATGACTTGTGGATGAAGTTTCACCTAATTTGGTTAATCCATGTGTCATTAATGCACATGGAGAGAGAAATAAAGAATGTATAAGATAATACATCTGAAGTTGCCAAAAGTGAAATCTAATTGGAGAATCAGAATCTACATGTTTAACTTAACTTGTGTGCAAAGTCTAGTTTAATTTGGATAATAATAGGACCCTTAAAAGAGGAAAGAGAAAATAAGTGCATTAAATATGTTTCACTTAATATTTCTTCAATTTCCTATAGTTTTTGGATTTATTTGTCACATGATTAATTTCTTTCTTTTTCACGCCATCAGACGGCTCATGCTTAACTTCCTTTTTCATTGATCAAATCGACGACTGTAAGGCTTCCACCTTCATCCGCCTATTCTGACAAGAACTCAGATTTCTCTGAACAATAATAGGCGATTTCTGTGACTGGTATCTCTTTCCCCTTTTCTCCCCATGGATTTCTGGTTTCCTTTTCGCAATCTTTGCCTCTCTCCAGTCTCGGGGATCCCTAGTTTGGTTAGATTTCTCCCACTCTATCACTCGGTTGACAAGGACTTTCCTTGCTCTCCTTTATTTCCTTATCTCAAACATTCCTCATTGAACCCTAAACCCCGACCTATAAATATAGACTCCACTACAACCCACAATCACCCAGTAGTATATTGCCATCGCTGGTTTGATCTAAATTTCTCTACAACCCTGTTTCCCTACTCCCACTCTCTATTTAGGCTATGGCGACCTTGTCTGAGGTGTTCTAGTGATCAGCAGATGTTTTTCTTGGCATGGTTCGCTTTGCGGTGATATGAGTGATCTTTGTGTGCTCTTGGTTCATGCGATTATCAGGTACTACAGTTTTGTCCCTTTCTCCTGGTTTTTGTTCATCATAGCAATTGAGGTACTGTAGGTCACCTTCTTGTGGGTTTCCTTGATTTCCAGTTCTGGTTTTGATTGCTCAACCTTGCTACGCTCTCTATTTGGCCCCTGTTGGCTTGTCTTCTCTGCCACCATTCTCCAATTTCTCTAGTACCGGCAATGAGTCTTTTTCGGTCCGTGCTTGATCATTTTCATCATGGTTTTGGTCTTTGAATTCATTGGAGCTTATGGATCGAGGTTGGTGTTGACGCTTTAGTCTGGTTTTCCTTGGTTTCAGATCTGGTGATTGATTATCTTCCTGATGTTCTCTGATGTCACGATCTGATCGCAGGGGAACTTAGCCCCTTGTGCTTTACCCTCTGCTTTGTCTTTCACAATTTTGTTTTAGATCAGGGGCAAATCTGTCTTTTCACACATCCCTTTTATTTTTCTTTTGTGCTTGGCCTCGTTGAGCTGGACGAGTGCCCCACTGAATTGGGTAGTTTTGATTGGCTGACCAAGGTCCATGTGGCCTCTCCCTCTCTCTCTCTTCTCTTTTGCAAATCGGTTCACTGACATGTAATTTCCTGATTGGCTGGTAATTGAAATTAATAAACTAATTAATGGATGATCATAAAAATATGGAAAAATATTTGTTGAAAAAAGAAAAATAAGATTGAACTAATGGTATATGTTTTGATAACTGAATATAAAGATTAATAATAGGTGTTTTCAATGGATCTAATTAATGATGAATTAACTTGTAAAAATCATAACTAAATATATATAAGTCAGAAAAATATAACAAAATATGTTTTTGAATCCTAATAACCTAATCTATAATGTGGCATAGTTTTTATAACCTAATTCACATAAAAATAAAAATGATTTTTAGGGCTTGGATAATGTTCATGAAATTGACATGAAATCTATATATGTGCTTATTAGGCTCTTTGGTGACCTAGACTTGGATCTAGAAGTGCTTTGGACTTTAGACTCTGATATTGAGGTATGTTGCATCCCCTATTCCTCTATGTTGAGCAATTCACCTATCTTTTCATTCTTTTGACTTTAGCCTACACATATGTCTATTCTCTTGCTATCATCGTTCATGTGAACTATCTTTCTTGTTATGGACTCAGATATTCTCTTGATATCTATCTCGTGCCTTGGTGCATGTTGGTTTTATATAATGTTATGTGCCCACTTTGAAGTGGATGTTTATATATATTTTTTGTCCATTGTGTGATGCCAACATTGCATTATTCTGACCATACTTTCTACTTGCCTCTACATTTAACATGCTATGTGATTCAGTAGCACTAGAGTAGTATAATTGTATTGGTTTTTGTTTATGGAAGATGTGTTATTTCCTACTGAGCAGATGTGATATTTCCTTCTCTCTTTAGGGACAGAAAGGAACCTTGTACCCAGAGTTTTCAACTTTATGAGGGTTGTCCCATTATATATATATATATATATATATATATATATATATATATATATATATATATTTATATATATATATATATATATATATATATATATATATTTGGGAGATTGGCAGTATTCCTTTCTCTATTAGGTTTTAAGTATATGAGACTTGGCCGCCATTGTTATTTATATTGTTTTATGGACATGCTTATCTCACATGCATGCAGGTTGATGATATTTATGATGGGTTATGTGCCCAAAAATCTTGATGGGCTATGTGCCCAAATCTTGAGATGAGCTTATGTGGTACAAGATTATTGTTTTATTAATGGCAAGTATTCTTTTGTTATCATATGAATGCAAATCCTTTCCTCTTCATACTCATTTGGGTGATCCTTGTCTCTTCTATGGGAAGACTTTTATTTTGATGTATCTTATTCTTTATAAATTGCTCAATTTGCTTTGTAGTATGCACATACCATCCTTTATTAATGTCGTCTATTTTTTTCTTCTTGCTGGGGTATGCTTCCAACCCTAGGTGGAGGACTTGGATGACAAGGCATGATGACTTGGACTTAGGTTGAGAAGTTAAATCTTGGAGACGATCTTGAGCTGGTTAAGATTTCCTCTACCTAGATCCTTATGATGTAAGTTTAAGACGTTCCCTTGTTTTATAATTGAATATAGTCATGTTTTTATTTGGCTCCTATTCTTTGGTTGTTTTGCATACCATTAATAAAGATTTGAAAATTTTACACCCACTCCAACATATCCATTGGGTATGTTTGTTTGGAGGTTTGATTCTTCAAATTTTTAGTAAGGAGGTGATTTCACTTCTTTATAGATGATAACAAGCTTGTAATGGTTAGAGACTATATTAATTCCACTGCTACTTTTGGTTTTATGATACATACATGTTGAATGAATTAGTTATCATCCCTTTTGCAAAAAATAATATTGGTGTTTGGACATATAGGATGATGCATTTCTATTTTAGTAGGGAGTGGATCCCCTCTCGGATCCCACAATTTACAACATGGTACTCAGAGGTAGTGATTGTCTCTTATCTAACTATTTCAATCATGTCTCCCTTAAGATATTTACCTTTTTCATAGGTTGATTATGCCTAGTACCCTTGCCTTGTGTAGGCAAAACCCTTATGGCCGGAGATAACTTATCTGTTGACAACTAGTTTGGTTATAAAACACCCCAAAACTCTACGTTTGGGATGCCAAGGATGGATCCCCCCTTTACCCCTCAGGTGACTAAAGTGACTCCTCTAACTGCAAGTGGATCATCAGTACGTTAGGAAACCCCAACTTTTGTTGTTGCTAATGTGGGCATAGTCATCTCTCTTGAGTAAGAGTTAGACCATCTTTGACAGCTTCTTACCACAATTATGGAAGGGAAGCTGACCAACCCATCTGTGCCTGATAAGCCTAAGGAGTACTCAATAATGGAATTCATGAAGATGCAATCAAGGGAGGAGGTGAACTAGAGATGTTCGATAAAGATGATGATTGGGTGTTAGCATTAGAGTGGACTTTTTAATGGTATGGCATGTCCTCCACACCAAAAGGTTAGGTTTTCTTCATATGTGCTAGATGGACCAACTGGAGTTTGGTGGAACGAGACAGTAAGGACTCGTCATGTCTCTACCATGACCTGGTGGTGTGTTTCTGCCAATGATGTTACACACTACTCAATTTGAGTTTTAAATAGATGCAACCCCTCGGACAAAAGCACATAGTGGATTAAAATTTCAAATTTATAATGGACCTAACTTAACACACTCTCAAGAACCAAAATACTACACCTACAAGTGCACGAGGTCATGTCTTAGTATAGGAGGGTGGCAAGTATAGGGTCGATCCATAGGGAGAAAAGGGGGAACTAGAGCTAGGTTAGTTTTTAGGCAAGGTTCCTACTGCGGAGTCTAGGGTTAAGGGTTTGAAGGTTGTTTTGATTGTTAAACTAATGATGAACAAGCAAGCAATTAAAGAAAGGAAAACAAGAATAAAATCTAAGTTAACTCTCACTACAAAAAAAATGGTCTTTAACTATAAAAAATTGTAGCAAAAACCCCATATTTTGTAGCTAAAGGCTTTAACTACATATTTCTTTACACATACAAATTGTAGTATATGCTTGTATAGCTAAAGCCTTTAACTATATTTTTCAAATATGTAGTTAGATAATCCATTCACTACAAATTCATATGTATTTGAAAGCATAGCTAGATATTGTCCTTACATATTTAAATATAAGTATAATTATAGCTAAATGTATGACTACAATTGCATATATAGTGAGTATGTAGCAGAAACATGAAGTTAATACATTTTATATGAAGTTAATGTGTAGGAAAAGGCGACAATTACTCCACACACAATATATATATATATATATAATTGTAGTAGTTAGGCCAAGTTATGCCCATTATGCCAACAATCTTACTTTCATTTATATTGAAATGTCAAATGTACACAGGGAGGACATATACCTTGCCCCTATTACACAATGTGCACTACTTTAACTCTCTAGGAACCCTTCTTATGGCAGATAGCTAGGAGAAGGGCTTCTAATAAACCATGTAGAAGAAGGCTCTTTATATCATTTATTTTCAGCTATCAATACACCAGATAAAGTACATGTTAACTGTAGCCGCTCTTTGAGATGCTTGGGTCCGTGATACAGCCTTGGAGCAGTAGATTCTGCTGATGTGGGGTTGAAAGAAGAAGTCAAAGTGGCCATTGCTAAAGCCCTTTGAGTGGTTCCATTGCGACTTGAGTCCCTATTTCTGTTTGGAGTTTCCTTTTTGTGACCCATCAAGACAAATAGCATCAGGAGTTTCTTTGTAGACAAATTTCCAAGTTCAATTAGTTGCATTGCTGTTATTTTCTTACTGCTATAGGTTTGTTTCCCAGCAAGAGAACCAGAAGACTGAAGTCCCAATACCTTTGCATGTTTTATAGCAGCACCAAGATTTAGAAATCCTTCAGTTTTTGTGACCCACTATTGGTGATCAGCAGTGCTTGAACTCCTTTGACATTGATGATCCTGATTGCAAAAAAAAAGGTCAAGAACCTTACAAAGTGGCAACAATATCAACTTGGATAACTATCCATTTAGACATTTGGGTAGAAAGTTTCCTCATTGTGTGCATGTAGCAAAATAGGGTTGTCGGACATTGGAGAAAACCCAAGGACGGGTAATCCTAGGTCCCTAAAATAATGAGAACCTATTGAGGCCAAGAGAAGGAAGTTGTTTGGTGGTCCATGATTTAATATCCATAACCTCAACATCAAAACAAGGACTGATTACACCGCATTTGTTCAATCCGTTCGGTTCAACAACAATCTTCCCAACACGGTGGTCATCCACATATTTGAATACCCTGAATTCCAAATAGATTGAATAGGGTGAATGAGAGCTAAAAGAACAAGATTTAAAGAATGTATGTAAATAAATGAAATAAACCAAGCTTCTACAGACAAGAAGGAACTTGCTGATGACTTTGGAAGGTCTGATCATTACATTGCATTTCCCGTGTCTCATCATTATAGACCCTCTTGAGAGTGTCATTCAAAACACTCTCTCTCACCATTGTAGTATGAAAGTAATCAATCGTAGAATAGCAAAATGTTAGATTTGTCTATGTGTAACTGTTTTCCAATACTACAGTAGCTAGTACGCTTGTGTGTAACTAGTACATCAGTACATAATAGTAGCTTGTAACGTTTGTGTCTAAGCTTCTAGTACATCAGTACATGACGTGTAACTAGTACATCGGTAAAAATAGATATGGACATGTGTCTAATGGTTACCATACTCTGTCCTACTACTAAGCTAATAAATTAAATTGATCAACAATGTATGATTTGTAGCATGGAGTGCATTTCCATATGGAAGTGCTAGAACAATGCTATTTTTAACTGAGCACAGTCCTAACCCAGCTGCTATGTTGGATGTTATGCAATGGTGAGCACAAATTCCTAAGGAGGTCAGTTGTAGCTTCAGCTATGGGAAAAAAATATGAGGTAGTGGTTGGTCCGCAAGGTAGAAATTGAAAACATTGCATGCTCCTATGTGTGAGTTCATAAATACCAATACAGATGCAACAATCCTATGTAAAATACATGTTAGTGTGGGGGTGGTTTTTAAAGATACGAAGGCAATGAATGCTCTTGGCAGTTAGCTTTTCAAAGATACAAAGTGGATTGCTAACCTATAGCACATGGGTAGAAGATCTTGCAAGATATCTTTTGGCTGATCTCTCTCCTTACCATACAGAAAACACATGGTAGCAAAATTAGTTTTAAAATTGAACATAATTTTTTTTGGCACCAACTAGTGATGCATATAAAAATGAAAAATTTCTCGGCACTCACCCTCTCTGCTAGACTATGGCTGTCATTCGCTTGGCCTCATCTTGCTCAAACATGGATGTATTCCTTGGGTGGCTCAGTTACTCTTTCCCCTTGCTGTTCTCTATTGCTGTTTGCCCCACCATTCCCTTCAACTTTTGGGCTCAGTTCCTCCATGCCATTGCCGAATGCATCTGTTGTTTTAACCTCTACATCAGCAATTCAGATGAGAAAAAAACAAGTCCTAGTTGGTGACAGATGTAGTAAAAAAACATAATAATAGATATGATGGAAATATGGGATAATATGCATTTCAGTGATTGCTTTATGACTAGGAAATGTTGGTGTTGAAATGAGTTGTAATACTTATTATACAGAGATAGGCAGTTTTGTGTTACCAACATGATTTAGAGCATCAGAACCTGATGAATAGGATGCAAACATAATAGCAAGAACCTTGGTATCAAAACCATTCTTCTCAGCCAACCTATTAAGCCAATTGATCATTAGCTTGCAACTATTAGAATAGCTACATGTGAAAAACAAAAGGTACAAGTTATGATGTATACAATCATTTAAGCCAATGGATCCTTAGCTTGCAGCTACTAGAATAGCTAAATGTGAATATGATCTCACTGGATCCTCATTTTACATCTACAAAGATGATGACTTACATCTGACTCACCCTATGGAAGTAGGTGTCTGTAGAATCAGGCATGTCATAGTTGATGACCATGTTCACTCGTAAAATATCTATCCCCCTATTGACCAAATCAGTCGTAATGAGTATCTTCTTGACACCTTCCCTGAATTAATAAGTTGCAACCAAATGTAATTGTAATCAAACTTATATGTAGGTAAATATAATTCAAATGGAAGATGAAAAATGGGACTGGAACCATCTATTATAGGATGATTTGAAATTCTAGACTCACCATGTGTTCTACAGGAGTAGATATACTCAACATAGAAATCCATGAAGGCAACATAGTTTACTAAGATTTGATGAGAGAAACAATCAAAGCATGCAAATGAGGCGAAACACTACTTAACAACGAAGTGCTACTATATGTACATCCCAGTTTGTTGCTTATGGAATCAAGTACCTAAAAGATTAGAGACGGTTACCAAAGATATTATTGTGTAATAAAAATAAGTTAACTAATGATTCAGAAGTAGTGGGTAAACATATGCTGATACAACAGATGAAAATAAAGGTAAAAGGTAAACATATGTTGAGTACCTTCCGTTCTATTCTAGAAACCTTTAACACATTTTTGTTCACTCCTCACTTGCTACAAAATAGCCAAGAGAGATTAACAGAGCTGCACATTACAAAATTGGCATGGACAGGCACTAAGCAAGGTGTCAGCAGTAGATATTCTTATAACGATGTTCATAAAGTAGCATGTCCTACAGATGGGAAATAGTATCTGCAACAAATAGCAACAAAGACTGAACCAAAAGAACTCTTTAGTAGATTTATCCATCAAGGAAAATCTCCATAGTAGGAGAATGATGTGGGCGCCAATTAAATCACAATTTCTGGTCTTGTGAAACCTATGCAAACATCACAATAAATAGTGAGCAGATAACTTACTTAACAACACCATACCTCCACAATAAATGAGCAACCTACAGTTTGATTCAAGAGCCTTGCGGGCAAGGAATGAGTAATGTACCCAGACATTTAGATAAATTAAAGTAACATTGGTTAATATGTATATACTCAAGTTACTCACATTTATATAAAATGAAACATCACTCATTAGCAACACAATTTATTAGAAATAGAACAATTCTACAGAATTAAGAAATAATAACATTGCTAAATACCTTTTTCTTCACTTCATAAATATCATATATGGATACTTAAGATAGACTCCTAGCTAAGGGAAGATATTCCATATCAACAAAGTCTTCTTTTTTAGTTAGAAAGCATTTTTTGATGTAGATAAGCACATGAAACTCATCTATATTTATTCCTTTCTTCATGGATGATATATTTTTATGTATGCATGCACTAGAGGATGCACTTAAGCTGATCCTAATCCATAATCAAAGACCATCTTCATGTATGTGTTGTTTCCATCAAAAAATGACAATGATCATTATGTTGCACTCTGCGATCTCACCAAAGCATGATTTAACACTATAAACAAATGCTAAATTAATAGCCTTTGAGGAACGTGTTTTAGCCGAATGAATAACCATACAATAAGTAATTTATCCAATAGTTAGTGTGCCCTATTAGCCAGCTTTAACTAGTTCTACAACTTTTTGTTGATTTAAAGGCTAAGTAGACCATGAAATCCACCCGTTTGTGGTCCTACCAGTTGGCTCAGTCACTAATGTTGAGGGATGGTCACTCAAGAATTTGCATGACACACTCTTTGTCAAGTCACATGCATCACCAACTGACCTCCTCCACTACTGTATATGTCTCTATCCTCCCTCTCTCTGTCCCAATGTTCTTATAGTAGTATCCTAGAGAAAACCAAAGGTGGAGTTTTCAAGCATGTTTGTGTTTATGTGATTAGAAAATTCATTTAGTACCTTTAACTTTAGTACACTACAATAATTGTTGATCAAGTGTATGATAAATATAACATAGAACAACTAACTGCAAATAACCTTCAAAATATCTAATCAAAATATGAATTGGATACTGAATTACTGATAACATTCATCTTCATTTCTCTTACAAACTCTATATGTGAATATACTGCATTACTTGTTGAATTTGATAAGAAAGCATGTGGGTATTCACATTAATATTTAGTCAAATAGAAACTCTGAAATACATATCAATGTGATAGTACTAATGCTTTTCTAGTTGTTTTTAAATTCACATTCTTAGAGTTCCCACAACATATCATGATTTTACAGTTACATAAACTTTAAAATTGTAATTCCGTGAATAGAACATACAAAAGATATACTTACTGATACAACTTTGAGGGTTTATAATGATCAAAAACATCAATTCCATGTTATCCTGGCTTAGAAAAGCTTACATCATCCATGTTCTCACAGTTCTCGTGACTACAGCTATTGCGCTAGCATCAAGACCTGACATTGGTTCATATGATAAGTGAAAACTGAAGAGAGTTAGATACATTACATTGGCTGATGAGTAGCCTACAAATAGGCCCATGATACAAATAGAAGAACCATGACAATCATCATGCCACCATGTTCTAATGGGGATAGGATGCCTAGAAAGGTGAACATCATTATGAAAATAGTCATGCCAAAGAACTAAATCCAGGTCCTACATAGATGCATAATATTGAGTTAGTAGGTGGTTTGAAGGCATCACCCTAAACAAGTTTCCAGCCAGTTCGCTAATCTTGAAGATGGAGGGGAGCAAGTACCAGAACCAAGCATAGATAAATCTCCTAACACGAGCGGGACCACTAGGCATCCTAAACACACGGAAAAAGTATGGAGGAAGAAGAAATCTGTTAGGGAGGAAGACAAAGTGGACCATACAAAGAGTGTGTTGCAGAACATAACCAACATTTCTACCGAGCCCAACACAAAGAAAGCCTGCACCGAGAGGGAAAAGGAGACTCACATTGCTATTAACCCAGTCGTGGATGAAGTGATGTAAGTCAATGAAGGAAAAACAAAAATTGAGATGGATGATTCAATCAATAGGGAGGAACCTACAAAAGAAACTGTCTCAAATGAAGACATCAGTCGCATTAACAACATCCTAGCTACTAATATCCCTACTATCCCAGCACGGAAAACCAAAGGAAGCAGTGCCAAAATGGAAAGGAAAGGAAAGCAATGAGCCCCCACGTCCTCGAAACCCCACCATCGTAGTCCCAGACAACCTAGCACGGAGGTTCGAGAAGAGCCACCCCTTGCAGGAGACACCAACTCAATTTCACAGCCCCCATCACCTGAGCCACCTCTTGCAGAGGAAGATAAAAAAGAGAACCAGATGCCAGTTTCACCTGAACCCAGTGGTCTCCCGGAGGCCACTGCAAACAACAGTTAGTTTTTTAAATGATAGATACGATGTACTAGAATATACGAGGAGCAGGGAAGAAGGATACCCATAGAAACCTCAAAGAGCTTATGTCTTCATGCAAACCCAAAATTTTCGGTATCATTGAGCCCTGGGTAAGTGGACCGAAAGCCTCACACATCATATCTAGTTTGGGATTCGATAGATCCGTTGGGTTAGGAAACAAGTTCTAGAAAGGAAACAGAAGAAGACTGTGCTTATGAGGAACATCATGAAGCTTGAGAAAGAACTTTCCACCTACTACAAACTGATCACTAACGGCATATACACGGACATGAAAGTGGCACTCGATTTGGTGCTGAGAGAAGAGGAGGAATGGAAAATGAAAAGCCACATAAACTTGCTTAACAACAAAGATTAAACACTAGATTCTATAACACCTATGTTAAACAACACTGGAGAAGGAATACCATTACCTCTCTTCAAATTTTGAGTGGACAGACAAGAAGAATGGACCCTTCATCATGGAATCACATGAAAAACTAGTCTGGTATTCCATAGGAGAAATAAACTGGGTACAAGAGTACATAGAATGTTTTGCAAGTACATCTGCCACATGATCATGCTTCCGGGTGATGAACGAAAGTTGTAGATATGTCAAACTAATTTTATTCAATGAACCTTTTTTTATTTATTTTGTTGAAGATCTTGCTTCTATCCATTAATAAGATGATATTTTGAATTCTCCATCTGTTGTATTCCTTGTTTTGAACTATTGTTGTTTTTATGGAGCTGCTCATTCAATTCGTCTCACAACTCTAGTATAATGCATACACAATTGTCAAGAAAATAACATTAGATGTTGTCAAAACTTTCATATGCAAGAAGTCAAGAACTGCTCAGATTTAGAAACCTGTGAGGAATACTGAGAAGTGGGATGACAAGGATAGAAGAGAGTTAGATTTGAATTAAAAAGGTTGCAGATGTCTCTGAGGCTGTTTGGTAGCGGGCTGATGCTTTAATGCTCTCTGGAGTGTCAGCGGTTGGATCCAATGCAGAGAAAGCTCTTGCTGTCCTTCATGTGGCTAGTGGAAGAATGAAGTTGTGGAATCGCAAGGAAAATCAACAGAAGCTTTATGACTTGCCTCATCTTGCTGTACCTTTTCCAGACTGCATTGCATAGCAGATATGTAACTCTGTAGTGGAAATGGGTATGCTTTTTATTAAATAGCTTTAATACAAAAACTATAGTGTCATGCAATTATTGGTTGGCATCCAAACTTCCCATGTTTTACATGTCTAGTCTGATGTATTGCATGTCTAAGCTCATAAGGAGAGCCCTTCCAATCATGGATAGTGAATTCAAAATAGAGTTAGATTTGAATTAATGTATTCAGTAGTGTAGTGCACTCATATCGCCAAGGATCCATTGGATTATTTTTAACCATGTTTAATATGAGTTTCCTTTTGTGTTCATTAATAATTTGGTGTAACTAAGTAATCCTTATTTAATATCAGTCATCAGAAGGATTACCCTTCCTGCTGAGAAGATGTAGGACTGGCTGAGCCGGTGATTAGGCCAAGGATTTATTCCCTCTAAGACTGAACTATATAAACCCAAAGTTCTCTATTCCCTCTTAGATTTATTCTTGGATTAATACTTTACTAAAAAGGTCAATGTCTCCCTGGACAACTCATCAAATCAGGAGAAATTTCATTCTTCACCTCTTTGACATCATTTTTTGTTTCAGCTATAAGGCTGCCCACAGAATTATCATATTTCCTGAGGTTCTATCTCCACCAATCACATTGTTACATTGGGACTAATAAATCAACATAGGATTCTCTAAAGTATCTAAAATGTTGTCTCAATTTAGTAGTTATAGGATATCCATCTCATTAACATGTTATGAAGGGGTTCAACGAATTCCGTTATAGTAACTCTAGAAATTTGATAGGAATTTCATTTCTCTGTTGTTGTTTTTAGTGATCCTTAGCGCACCTAATCCATGGAAACAAGATGAATACTCTTCTCTATGTTCAATCTCAAGCTAGGATTCTTTCACCTAGTATGTAGAAGTATCATAGTGTTAGCAGCTGGCACAATGGGTATTCTGTTTCCATGGTTGAGAAATTTGGTTATATTGCAACAGTCTACTTGCAGTGAAGGAGATAAACCTCAAGAAATATATATTTTATATTTAGTTTGTTCTAACATCTGGTCGAACGTGTTGGTGCTGAAAGCCTCATGTACTTTCTTCCTCGTTTCCTTTTCATCATGTGAATAATCTCCTGTGTGAGGGCTATGTTGTCCGTAATGTGACGTCCAAGAACAAAGTCACTTTGTTCATGAGAAATCCACCTAGGTAAGTGTGTCTTTAGACGTTCCACCACAATCTTGGAATCAAGTTTAAGGCTAAAATTATTCAGGGATATAGGGCGTAGGTGGTCACAACTTGTAGGATGTTTAGTTTTAGGTATCAGGACCATGGTAGCATTGCACATCGCCACAGGAAGTTATTCTCCTAGTAAAGCACTTTGCATCATCTTGAGCATAGATTGTTTTACTGATTCCTAATGATGGACCAAGAACAAGGTTGAGATCCCATATGGACCAGCTACCTTGTAGGGGTTTACCTCCTTGAGGATGTCAACACATTCATCTTCAGTGGGGTCTGTTGCAATCTTCTTCTTCTGACAGATAGTAAGTTTCTTGAAATGGCCCGGAATAGAAGCTATTGCTTCACCTCTGCCTTGGACCGGTTCAGTGAGCAAGTTTAGGAAATGACTGTGAACCATGTTCTTTAGCTCGTCTTCCTTTGTGATCCATATAAAACTTTGACCTTTTAGGTTTGACCAAACAAGGTTAAGGTTAGATAGATCCTAATAATATAATGCATGAATAATGTAATATAATATGTCATATAATTCATTTGGTAATAATAAATTGATAAATAACTTAATTACATGCATAATATGGTTAATGGGCCTCTAATGGGCCAGATGACAAAACCCATGTAAGAAAGCCTCAAAATAAGGAATAGACTTCAAATTCGTAATCTACACATCAAAATAAGCCTACGTGTCAATTTTCATTTAATTTGGACAACCTTGAAATAATATGGTAAGTTAAGAGAGAGAAATTGCCTAAAAGGTGTAATTAATAAATAAATTTAATTCATGACCCCAAAAGTGGAAAATAATGTTAGATTTGTAATCTGCATAATAAATATAGCCTTTGGGTAAATTTTTATCCAATTTGGAGAAAGTTTGCTTAAAAGGTAAAATCAGGAGAGAGAAAGTATGTATAACCTTCAAAATATTAAATAAATGTTCAAACAACTTCAATATGTAAAATTGATGGCAAATTCATGTTCAAAACATTAAATATGACTTGTGGGTCAAGTTTCATAAAATTCGGATAATCCATGTGTCATTAAAGCATCAGGAAAGAGAAATAAAGAATATATTAAATAATACATCTAAAGTTTCCAAAAGTGAAATATAATTGGAGATTCAGAATCTACATGTTTAATTTAACCTTTGTGACAAGTTTGGATTAATTTGGATAATGTATGAACCCTTAATTGAAGAGAGAGAAACAAGGAAATAAACTTTAATGTCACTTTAATCCAAAATCGATTTGATTATAGTTTTCTAGATTTTCTCTGTCACACCTAGCTTCCAGTTTCCTTTGATGCGAGATCTCTCCTCGACTGTCCGATTCTGATAGGACCGCTCTCACTCATCTCCTACCTTGGGTAGGAGACTGCCGCTGCGGCTCCTGAAGATTGGTTTCCTTGCGCTAAATCTTTCCTCTCCTCTACGTTTCTCTACCCACTCTCTTTTCTCCTGGATTCCTCATTCTTCTCCACACGGCCCGAGCCCTATATATAGGAGTTTCACTTCTTTGAGTTTTCAGACGCCTTGGGTGAACATGGTTCTCCTGTCTTGCCCTATTTCCTATTTCTTTTCCTTCTCCCTACCGTATCAGGTCATCAGACTTCCAGGGAATTGATCCCTGACCTCCGGAGGGATCCCATGTCCTAGTTGACTGCTTTGGTTCAGCTTCTCTCTACCCCGAGAACCCTTCCCCTTCTCTGTCTGCGATGGACTTGGGGGGTTGAGCTCTCCGGCACTCATCGGACGATTGCGAAGCTCTGTTCTAGTCCGGTAGGTTCCCCTACGACCTTGTAAATCTTTTTCCGCCTTCAATTCGACCTTTGTGTGTGTGTTTGCAAGTCACCAGTTTAGTTTCCTTCTTTGCTTTTCTGGTGCCTCTTCCTTCTTCGTCTGTGCTTCTCTGACTGAATTGATGCTCTCGATGAGTTCGTTTTCTTCATATCTTGCTTCGGTTCCACTGATTGCATCGTTGGTCGCATATTGCAGTTTCCCCCAAAACGGTGCAAGCCAACAACTTTGCTGCTTCACACCATGGGAGGCACGCGAGGTAGGGGACAATGTCCCTTGCATTTTGTCGTTTCTACCCCGATCTTTGCCTTCTTTGTTGTTTTTCTCGCTCAGGGACCATTTGGACTTTTCGCGTGATTTTTGGTTTTCCTACCACACTGAGGTGAGTTGCTGAGATGGTTGTGGGCCCGTCTGAGTTGTCCAGTATCAATTGGACCAAATCAACACTCCTGCTCTCTCTCTCTTCTCTTTGTAATCGATTTTCTGACATGAAAATTTATGATTGGTTGTGTTTCTAAAATCCATAACTAATTATCTACTCATCAGAAAAATATAAATAAATACTCGTTGGATTCAAAAAAATGTAAGATTTCTTTTGGTATTGGTTTTGACTCCTGAATATGATGTTTTAAAGGGGTGATTTAATGGATTTAATTAAATAAGATAATAACTTGTATAATTCATAACTAATAATTTATAAGTCAGAAAAATATAATGAAATATGTATTGAACTCAGGAAAATATAACCTAAAATATGGCATAGTTTTTATAAACTAATTCACACATAAATAAAAAGGTGTTTTTAGGGTTTTGAATAATTAATGGAATCCTAACCCTAATTCCACATATATGCATCATAGGTTCTTTGGATGCCTAGGCTTGGACCTAGATGTGAATTTGGATCTTTGACTTTGCAGTTGAGGTATGATTGCATCCCACATTAATTCTGTATTGAGCAATTTCTTATTCTTCTCTCTTATGTATGTTGTATCCCCTATTCATCCATATTGAGCAATTCACCTATCTTATCTTTCTTTTGACTTTATCTTACACATATGGCTATTCTCTTGATATCATGGTTCATGTGAACTATCTTGATTATTATGGACTTAGATATTTTCTTGATATCTTTCTTGTGCCTTGGTGCATGTTGGTTCCTTATATTGATATGTTCCACTTTGAAGTGGATGTTATATGGTTTGTGTTGTCCATTGTGTGATGGCAACCTTTCTATCATCTTCTGACTAAACTATTTACTTGCCTTTATATTTACATGCAATGTGATTCGATAGCACTAGAGTCGTA
This sequence comes from Alisma plantago-aquatica, assembly GCA_963693085.1. Lineage (NCBI taxonomy): Eukaryota > Viridiplantae > Streptophyta > Magnoliopsida > Alismatales > Alismataceae > Alisma > Alisma plantago-aquatica. The sequence continues at coordinate 996,311,758 of OY856412.1, forward strand.
TAAATTACTTTGGTTTTGGGGCAGTAATCCCCTATTGTTTATTAAGGAGTGTGGTAGTATACCCGAGTGTGGCAGTAATCAATACTCAATTTTATATATTTGGGAGATTGGAAGTATTCCTTTTTCTATCAGGTTCAAGTTTGTGCTTGGCCGCCTTTGTGTTTATATTGTTCTAGGGCTATGCTTATCTCACATGCATGTAGGTTATTGATGTTGATTGTGGGGTGTGTGCCCTACTCTCTTTATGTGCCAGTATTGCACAAACTTTATTGTTGTTTTGATTATGGCAAGTTTCTTCTTTTTATATGTGTTGTGATCTTATTCTTTTATGCCCGATTGGGTAGTCCTTATCTCTTGCTTGGGAAGCCTTTTTTTATATCCCTTATTCTTTATAAATTGCTCAAGTTTGCTTTTTAGTATGAACATACCAGCATTTGCTGATGTTTCCTTTTGTTTCTCTTTTGTTGGGGTATGCTTTCAACCCTAGGTGGATGACTTGGATGCAAGCATGTTGATCTGGACTTAGTTTGTGATGATGAAGGTTGGAGACAATCTTGAGGTGGTTTAGATTTCCTCTACATGGATCCTTGTGATGTAAGTTTGTAACCCTTTGTGTTATAATTGAATATAGTCATATTTTTATTCCGCTGCTATACTTTGGTCTTTTGTTACCATTATATAAAGATTTGAAAATTTTACACCCACTCCAACATACTTTCTGAGTGTGTTTGGAATGGAGGTTGTATTGTTCAAATTTTTAGTAAAGAAGTGGTTTCACTTCTTTACAGCATGGTATTAGAGCCCATGGTAGTCGGAATTGACTATTTCAATTTTGTCTCCCTATAGAACGCCTGACGTTTCTAGATATCTCTTAGTGATATGTTGACCCTAGATTTGATCTATGATGATCCTTTATGCAATAAGGTTGGTTGGAGGTCAACATTAGGTTATGAGAAAGTATTAATATGGAAATATTGTGACTTGGTTTCGCATTGAATTTTGGCCAACTATTTGTTTTCACTTAGCAATGTTTCTTATCTCCAAAAATTATTTTCATTATACTACTATACGTACAAAAATTTTCTCAGATTTATCGATGTTTCTTGAACTAAGTCACAATAAAGAGAAACTCTAGTTGATTAGAATCTAACCCTAGTTTTCTGACTAGGAGTTTATATAAGGATATAGTTGACCTACCCAATGGCTTTTGGATGTTCATGTAGGGTTGATAGGTTAGAGACACAAGGACCTAAAACTCAACCCTAGATGGCATGACTATAGTTGGATACATGAATAATAGAAATATCTAGAACTTTCACAACTAAGAGATGTGGGTAGCTCTAAAAAGTTGTTTAGTTTGACTTGTTAGGTTGAACCCTGTAAGGGGTGGAGAGTAGTTAGTTGTTGATGTTTGGATCAATAGATTTCAAGGACGAAATCCTTTTTAAGGGGTGGAGTGGTGTAACATACCGGATCTTGGACCCTAGCTTAAAACTTTGACCTTTTGGGTTTGACCAAACAAGGTTAAGTTTATATAGAACCTAATAATATAATGCATGAATAATGTAATATAATATGTCATATAATTCATTTGGTAATAATAAAATGATAAATAACTTAATTACATGCATAATATGGTTAATGGGCCTCTATTGGGCCAGATGAGAAAACCCATGTAAGAAAGCCTCAGAATAAGGAATAGACTTCAAATTCATAATCTATACATCAAAATAAGCCTACATGTCAATTTTCATTTAGTTTGGCCACCTTGAAATAATATGGTAAGTTAAGAGAGAGAAATTGCCTAAAAGGTGTAATTAATAAATAAATATAATTCATGACTCCAAAAGTGGAAAATAATATTAGATTTGTAATCTACGTAATAAATATAGCCTTTGGGTAAATTTTTATCCAATTTGGAGAAAGTTTGCTTAAAAGGTAAAATCAGGAGAGAGAAAGTATGTATAACCTTTAAAATATTAAATAAATGTTAAAACAACTTCAATATGTAAAATTGATGCAAATTCGTGTTCAACACATTAAATATGACTTGTGGGTCAAGTTTCATAAAATTCGAATAATCCATGTGTCATTAAAGCATCAGGAATGAGAAATAAATAATATTTTAAATAATACATCTAATGTTTCCAAAAGTGAAATCTAATTGGAAATTCAGAATCTACATGTTTAATTTAACTTTTGTGCCAAGTTTGGATTAATTTGGATAATGTATGAACCTTTAATTGAAGAGAGAGAAACAAGAAAATAAACTTTAATGTCACTTTCATCCCAAATCGATTTGATTATAGTTTTCTCGATTTTCTGTCACGCCTGACTTCCAGTTTCCTTTGATGCGAGATCTCTCATCGACCGTCCGATTCTGATCGGACCGCTTTGGCTCATCTCCTACCTTGGGTAGGAGACTGCCACTGCGGCTCCTGAAGATTGGTTTCCTTGCGCCGAACCTTTCCTCTCCTCTACGTTTCTCTACCCACTCTCTTTTCTCTTGGATTCCTCGTTCTTCTCCACGCGGCCAGAGCCATATATATAGGGGTTTCCCTTCTTTGAGTTTTTGGACACCTTGGGTAAACCTGGTTCCCCTGTCTTGCCCTGTTTCTTTTCCTTCTCCCTGTCGTATCAGGTCATCAGACTTCCAGGGAATTGATCCCTGGCCTCCCGAGGGATCCCAAGTCCTAGTTTCCTGCTTTGGTTCAGCTTCTCTCGACCCCGAGAACCCTTCCCCTTCTCTGTCTGCTCTGGACTTGGGGGGTCGAGCTCTCCAACACTCATCGGATGATTGCGAAGCTCTGTTCTAGTCCGGTAGGTTCCCCTACGACCTTGTAAATCTTTTTCTGCCTTCAATTCGGCCTTTGTGTGTGTGTTTGTAAGTCGCCAGTTCAGTTTCCTTCTTTGCTTTTCCGGCACCTCTTCCTTCTTTGTCTGTGCTTCTCCGACTGAATTGATGTTCTCGGTGAGTTCATTTTATTCATATCTTTCTTCGGTACCTTCGATTTCGTCGTTGGTCGCATATTGCAGTTTCGCCCAAAATGGTGTAAGCCAACAACTTTGCTGCTTCGCACCATGGGAGGCACGTAAGGTAGGAGACAATGTCCCTGGCATTTTTTCACTTCTACCCCGATATTTGCCTTCTTTGTTGTTTTTCTCGCTCAGGGACCATTTGGACTTTTTGCGTGATTTTTGGTTTTCCTATCACACTGAGGTGAGTTGCTGAGATGGTTGTGGGCCCGTATGAGTTGTCCAGTATCAATTGGACCAACTCAGCACTCCTGCTCTCTCTCTCTTCTCTTTAGAATCGATTTTCTGACATGAAAATTTATGATTGGTTGTGTTTCTAAAATCCATAACCAATTATCTACTCATTAGAAAAATATAAATAAATACTCGTTGGATTCAGAAAAATGTAAGCTTTCTTTTGGAATTGGTTTTGTCGCCTGAATCTGATGTTTTAAAGAAGTGATTTAATGGATCTAATTAAATAAGATAATAACTTGTATAATTCATAACTAATAATTTATAAGTCAGAAAAATATAATGAAATATGTTTTGAACTCAGGAAAATATAACCTAAAATATGGCATAGTTTTTATAACCTAATTCACACATAACTAAAAAGGTGTTTTTAGGGTTTTGAATAATTAATGGAAACCTAACCCTAATTCCACATATATGCATCATAGGTTCTTTGGATGCCTAGGCTTGGACCTAGATGTGACTTTCGATCTTTGACTTTGCATTTGAGGTATGATTGCAACCCACATTAATTCTGTTGATACATTCGAAGAATTAGACGTTTCACAAGTATGAAACTGGATTATTGTCATAACCTAAAATTTCCCCAGATTCAATAGGTTTTCACTATTATAGAAACTTTGTACATTTGGATAGTAGATAAAAGAAAAATTTTTATATGATCATGGCATTGTATACGAGCATGGGTACATACACATGATAAAGAGCGAGAACAAAATGGCACAAAGGGTGGGGGTGAAGAAATTTTTTTATGCCTCCCTCACTAGTACATGGGTACCCCCCCCCCAAACTTACTCCACACTCCGTCCCAGAGTAGCGAAGAATACAGGGTGAGGTCATGTTAGCCCAGTGAAGGTTATCTAGCGGGCTCGCTTGTGCCTTGGAGAAGCTGCAATATGCTTCTTTGCTGCAGCCCTTTTATTTCCCCAGTTAGAAGCAGCCGGAACAAGTGCAAATCTCTCAAGAGAGAAGCTCGAAGCTTGTACATAACAGATAGAGAGCTGTTGAAAACACTTGTGGATACTCCCCCCTTTTCAAGAAGATGGAACCGGAATGCCCATATTCCCTCCGGAGGCCACCAGCAAAAGACTCGTGTAGATGGCCCTAAACCATTATAGAAGACAGACTATGATAAGGGAGTGATCCTCCTCCGGAGCTACCAAATCAAGAAAAATCCACCCTCTCTCTATCTTCGGTTGTTGATGGCTAGTTGCCTCAGGATTCTGACGTTTCTGTCTGACAGTTGTTGCTTCAGCTCGGCCGGAGGTTTGCCTTGTGTGAGCCATCCCTGGTATCAAGTCCAATTTTAATCTAAAAGTTAGGTCGGGAAAAACTGGAATCACGATAAGACTTAACTTATTTTAAAATTCGGGTATCCTCCATCAAAAGAAAACTCGAGTCGATACAAGATTGGGCGATACGAGGATAGCTGCACGGCACAACATACCGCCCGATACGGATATATCGGGCGATAAGGTCGTCAAAGAGCAACTGCCTGACAGGTCGTCACAAAAGAAAAACGTGTCGCCCGATATGGCGTATCAGGCAACACCATCGGTCGTTAAGTCGTGCTTAACTGCATCGGGTGATACAAAATCGACTAGGCTCGTAAACCTGATAAGCAGCGCACGATGAGAAAAACTCGTGTCGGGCGATAAGACTGACGGGTTATACCTTTGCTCATTGGAGCCATCGCCCGATACAAGGGTGAAGGCAAGATGTCCGACACGCGAGCAAAACGGGCGGATTACTGCATGTATTATAGGTGGCTGAAAAGAGTAAGTGTAGCAGCCTGACACATTGAAACCACCTTACTATATATAGCAAACTCAGCTGGGGGTAAATCGGGTAGTTCGGGGGCGCGCATCGGCTGTTTGAGACACGTCGTTCCCAATATGACGGTCCCGTCAGTCTAATTAAGGGCATTTATCCCCATCCACGATAAGGTTGTCGCTCGGGAATACCATCCGTCATGGCTCTTGCGGTGCCCAAGAAACTGCAACCTGATTCAAGCGTGACCGTGCTCTAGCTGAGCAGCTGCCCGATACGGTTGAGGCAGGCGGCCAAAAACTAAAACTAGAAAAAGCGATTAAAGGGTAAAACATCATCGGCCAAGGGTAGAGTCCCTGACCTCAGGCGGAATTACAACGGTGGCCCATAAAACAGAGGAGCCGGTACGCTCGGCGCGTGCACCGACTCGAGCCTTATTACAATTCATAAAGTTTTTTTACAAGTAATAATAAAAATGCATTCTACTCTACGAAAGAAAGAAAAACTCGGGTTGCCTCCCGAGGAGCGCTAAAGTTGGCGTCGCCAGCTTGACCGGTGTAGGATCATCTTGTTCAGCTCTTGACTGCACCCATATCTTGCAGGTCGATCTCCGCTCTCCTGACAAAGGCTTCATTCTCATAAAACCTTTTTACCATGTGCCCATTCACTTGAAAGAATTTGGTCGGATCGTCCTTTTCGTAGAGCTCCATCATTCCTGATGGATATATCTTTGACACAGTGAACGGTCCTGACCACCTTGTTTGTAGCTTCCCAGGGAAGAAACATATGGAGAACTTGAATAACAAGACTTTATCCCCTTCGCTTACGTTTTTTCTCCTGAGGTGGGCGTCATGCCACAATTTTGTCCTCTGTTTGTAGATTTTTGCACTTTCATAGGCGTTCATTCTCAGCTCTTCGAGCTCTTGAAGCTGCAAAAACCTCTTTTCTCCTGCCTTTTCGAGGTTCATATTTAGGAACTTGATTGCCCAAAGGGCCTTGTGTTCCAATTCCAAACGTAGATGGCAAGACTTTCTGTAGATGAGATGGGAGGGGTTGGTTCCAATGGGTGTTTTGTAAGCGGTACGGTAGGCCCAAAGTGCGTCGTCAAGCTTCATAGACCAGTCTTTCCTCGTTCGGCTGATAGTTTTGTCCAAGATCTGCTTGATTTGTCTATTGGAAACCTCTACATGCCCTGACTTATGTGGGTGGTAGGGTGTAGCGATCTTGTGTTTCACTCCGTACTTGCGCATGAGTGCTTCAAACTGTCTCTCTCCAAAGTGCGACCCTCTGTCGCTTATAACAGTGCGCGGTATACCAAAATGAGGAAAGATGGTCTTTTCGAATATCTTGATAACCGACTTGGCATCGCATGATTGGGTGGCTACCGCTTCTACCCACTTCGATACATAGTCCACTGCCACTAGTATGTATTGATACCCCCGGGATGGGGGGAACAGTCCCATGTAGTCGATCCCCCATACGTCAAAAATTTCTACTTCGATCCAGCTCGCCATTGGCATTTCATTCCTCCGCCCTATGTTCCCTGTAAACTGGCACTCTTTGCAAACTTTTACAAATTGTGCAACATCTTTAAATAAGGAGGGCCAGTAGAATCCTGACTGTAGCACTTTTGTAGGTGTACTCTCGCTACCCAGGTGTCCACCATAGGGGGAGGCGTGGCATTCTTTTAGGATGTCTGCGGTTTCTCCCTCTGGGATGCACTGACGTGTATTTTACTACGCGCTTAAACGCAAGTATACGCGTCGAGTAATATAGGCCTTTGTGAGGCCCGAGTCGAACTCAGGGATACGTGAATTATTGGAGACTCCTACTAACTAATCGCAATCAGCTAGGCCGAATGACAAAATAGGGTTTGTTGTCGAAATTAAAAAGAAAACAAAATGAAACAAAGAAAACAATCGATTAAAGATTAATTTAATCAATTCAAAAGAGTATCTTTAGGGTTGCGGTTTCACCACGGGTCAACATTGTATTAAGTTTTATATAATTTCTCACTCTTCTCTCTCTATCCGGGTAGTGGCCTGAAAACAGAATTACCCACTGTCGTGGTGTAATTCATTACTTAGGTTTAGGTTGATTCCACCGTCGTAGTAATCATTCCCCTAAACTAAGCGCATTACAAACGGTCTCTCAGTTTCCACCATTAATTTTACACCTCCTTTGTCAAGGGATTTATCGATTAATGTAGGTTTCGTCTCTTTTCAACCGTTAATCCTTCTATCGAAGTGATTAAGGGCATTAGATTATTATTATGGTGATCAAGCTAACAATATATATGGAGAAAACGAAACTATACCACGGATTTAAGAGAGAAAATATGAATTATCAATATAAAATTGTCATACAATGCATTCCCGGGCTACTCCCGGTCCTAAAGATGGAGGTTTTTAGCCTCTCATGTTCATCTCACACGAATCCATGGTAGAAATAGGGGAATTCATAAGAAAAACGTGAAACAAGTGGGAAAACCCCTGAACGGAGAAGAACCGGTAGATCCTTGGCGTAGAATACGAGCTTCCCCGCCTATCGGTGGTGGAATTCGTCTTCGGCAGCGTCCGAATCACCAGGGATGAGCCTCTGGCCTCCGTTCTCCTTTCTCTCCTTCCTCGGCACTCGTGCAATGCAAAAAATGAGATCCCTCTCTCCTCTGGGCAGCCGTCATTAGGTATAAGTCCCTAATTATTTCGTCAAATAACTCCAGCCGTCCGATTGAGATCAAAACGAATCCAACACATATCTGCCGGCATCGATACCATCGACGCGGGTCGATGGTATCGACCCAGCGTATTAGCGGCAGCTTTCTTTTTCTTTTCGTCTGAGCGCCTGTGGTCATCTCGATACCATCGACTTGGGTCGATGGTATCGACTCTCTTTAGCGACGGTTGTTGTCGTTTAGCGACGTTGTAGCCTCCATGCGTCGATGGCATCGACTTGGGTCGATGGTATCAATGGATTCCTCGCCAGCAACCTGAAGGGATCTCGATGCCATCGACTTGCGTGTCGATGGTATCGACTCTACGCTGCTCTTCTCGGCTGGCAACTTGTGGCTTGGTCGATGGTATCGACTTCCGTCGATGGTATCGACGGAAGCAGATACTTGTTTTTCCTGAAATTCCACAATAAGACCAAGTAAATCCACACAAATTATGATAATATGATAAATAATGCTCAAAATGGTAACACAAAGGGGATTTGACATAGAATGCTGGCAAAGATCGAAATGAGTGAATTATGCAATATTATCCATAAAAATGACTAATTAGAGCATAAAACACATATGAAAAAGGTCTATAAATGCGACTCAAAATCATCGCATCAAACTCCCCTAAGCTTAAACATTGCTCGCCCTCGAGCAACTAGTCCTTAGAATAGAATTGCAGATGTCAACTGAAAATCAACACACCAACCCACATCCCATGTGACTCCCACTGAACATTCTCATACCGGCTTTGTCTAACCACATAACAGTAATTACCCTAAAGTCAACAATAATCATCAATAAGAGAAATTATCCTTCAAACCGATGAACACTATCACATAAGGCAGTTAACATAATAAAATTTGCCGATTCAGCATTGGTGCATCTTGTGATCGCCTACACTACATTGCTCGCCCTAACTACCATCTACATGGAAGCAGTTCTCCTGATAATCATTAGTGAGGAGAAATTCACGGTGGCCTACCAATCTGAGCAACGGGTGGATGGAATGGGTGGTTCATGGAAGAACTTGTAAGTATTTCACAATTTCAATATGCATAAAACAAAATGTCCTACGTTATGCAAATGCACATTAAAAATGCCCTAATGCCTAAATTGGGTGAAATAATGCATGCACTAACCTTCCACCTCAAAATGAGATGGAAATCTAATTAAGCCACATCATGTACTCAATTTTCCTGTAATGCGAGTGATATCATGTTCCTTTCTCCCTCTTATTCCATTTCCTTCTAAATTCTCTTTATTTTTTTTTCTTTTCTCAATTTTTCAGATTTTCAAAAGAAAAAAAATTTCTCTTGTTTTTTTTCTTTCTTTTAGCCCACATATCCATAATTGCTTAGAGATACATGTATTGGGTTGTTTTCTTCATGATTGGAAATCTTTGCAATATTTCAAAGGTATGGAACAGTTTAGATCACTTTTGAGGAAAAATTGAGATACATGGTGTACTTTATGCATGATAATCATGAAAGTCATGAGTGCAACTACATGGCATGCACCTAAAGGTAATGTGCATGAATCCCTATATTTTTCTCTTTTTATGCAAAAGTATGGAAAATATCAATGCAATTCCTATCTAAATGCTATGCACACAAGAAGGAATTAAAACTGTACTTTACTTCCAATTCTTAGGTGGATTATGGAAAAATAAAGTGGAATGATCACAAGATTAGATGACTGAACCTTAGAAGAGTATTATGTGTCCCTCCTTACTGACATGTGTAGTAGTTTAGAGGGTTCTCTCTCTTACATCCAATTAAGGTCTCATTACCATTTGGTTAGGTTAGGCTCAAACAACCGTTACTATCCACTTTTCATGAATCAATGGGCGTATAGGTGTGACATATTGTTTTAAAGTTGACATAATCAATCATTTTCATAGGATAAGTTCCCCAAGGACAACCAAGTCAAGCTATCCAAAAGACACAAAAATTTTAAAATTCCCTTAAATTTCCCATGAATACACAGCGAGATGACAACTTTTACGACATCCACAGTTACACTAGATAGATGTGGATCCTAAACAAAAAAAACTAAAAATGCAAGAACAAATAGCAAAGCAAAAACTAAAAACAACAAAAGAAAAGATAGAGCTGTTCCAGCTACCCCCCTAAGCTTGAATTCGACTATGGCCTCATAGTCAAAAACAAACTTAAGAGTGGAACAGAGATACCCTGATCATTCTTGTGGAGGCGGAGGCGGGTACTGTGGGGCCGTAGGATCCCAAGAAGGATACACCCCCTGGAAGCTCAGATCGTAATGGGTCCTCGGCGGAGGCTGTGGATAGCCTCCAAAGTAGCTTTGACTCCAGTAATGGTCGTAAAAGGGTTCCTGTTGCATCTCCATCCTTTGCAACCGGTTGTGTATCTGCTGTTGGTTGTCGAGGAGGAGACGTTCATTCTCGAACATCGCCCTTTGGTTGTCAAGTAACCGGTTCATAGTATCCTGAATACCGGTATACATCTCTAGATGCTGCTGCTGTGTCTGATGTATGTCCTGCAGCATCGTATACATGCCTTGCATTGAGTAGACATCCTCGCCTGGCTACGAGGGCTGTGGTGATGACGGCGAGGGCTGTGATGATGAAGACGCACCCGGATGCATCCTAGGACGCTTCTGTGGTGCTACTCGTGCGCGAAGAGGTGTGAAAGCCTCCTCTTCCTCCTCAGCCTCGCCTTCTTGGTCGTCATTACCACCTTCTTCTTCATCGGACTCGACGGCTATGATCGGCCACCGGAAGTGCTGGGCTCTCTCGATGTGGAAGACGGCATCCGGCAGTGCGCACTCCTGGTAAGCTTGGCTGACGTGGCAATGTGCGTATGCCAACCCATCCCGGAGAAGGATAAGGTTTGAACGGTGCAGATGTTGCACGTTCACCTTACTCCTCGTGGAAATCGGAGTCATGGACTATAAATTCAGCCCCAAGTACATCGCCAATTTGATGATGAGCCCAACAAAATGGATCGGAGCCTTCCTTGTACTCCTCTTTACCGCCAGGACGCGCTGCAGAAAGAACGCACCCCAGTTGCATTCTTGTCGCTTCAGGAGCATGTAGAGGAAGAAAAGATCGCTCTCCTGAAACTTGCTCAATGCTAAATCGCTCTGAGCAAAGAACGTAAGGCTCAACATCCAGTGTAAGACCCGGACGAAGGGATGCTCGAAGTCCGCTACCGCAGCATTGTGGTAGCTCACTGTCTTTCCCACCGGCACTGTGACTAGCTCGGTGAAGATCTTGTCATAGTCGGTGCGGGAATCTGGGTGCCGGTGATCATGTTGGGAGTGGTTCCAGTTAAAGATGTTGTTGAACCGCTTAAGGGTGATGTTGTACTTGATGTTGAACAGCCGGAACGATACCCGGCCCTTGATCCACTCACGATCCGATGCAACCACGTCGTTGGGCACAACGCAGACATTGAGGGACGCCATAAACTCCGCCACCAATTCCTTGTAGGTGGGCCATTCACCAAAGAACGGCTGCCCATCCGCATGGCGCTCCAGCTCGTCTGGCCTTCTGCTGGTGTGGCGTGCTTGACCCTTCAGCACATAGGCCAAGTTGGCCTCGAATCCAAGCTCCTGGAGCATTCCCCGGTCCACATACCGGGTCGTCTCGATCTTCCGCTTCATGATTTCCTCATAGACCTTCCTCACCTCTGTGGATGGGTGAATCAGGTGTGGACGTGAGTCTGAAGCAGTAGGGGGTGGAACAAACTCCACGATCTCCATGGGATTCGCGTGCGAGGACGATGATCCGGCGGCGTGCACCATTGTTGCCAGAAAGATGGGATTAGAAGAAGAGAGCTCGGGGAAGATGGAGAAGTAATTCTCCGCTCGATGAAGATCTGTGCTCGAGGTTGTTGCTCTTCAGTTGCTCGAGGGCTCGGGGGAGTGCTCGGCGCAAAGGAGGACGTTTGCTCTGAAGGTGTGACGTCAAATGACGTTGCAATTCTCCTTATATAGCCTTGGCCGGCGCCACTGTTGACCCGTCGATACCATCGACGCGGGTCGATGGTATCGACACGTCTCGATGCTATCCGCCTCCCTCGCGAGTATCGACGGCTGACGATTGCTGGATCGGGAAACCCGGATTGCTGACCTGTCGATACCATCGATGCAAGTCGATAGTATCGACGCAGCACCCGGATCGCTGATGTGGACTCGCGATCGTCGTCGATGTCTTTGCGTGGATCGGTGACATGGATGTCGATACCATCGACGAGGGTCGATAGTATCGACTTGCCTTCATTGCGACACCGCCACTTTTTCACTTCTACCTGTGATCATGTCGATACCATTGACGAGGTCGTCGATGGTATCGAGTTGACTGAGAAAAATCGTTCTGAACTTCTCCAGAGATCTCGATGGTATCGACTGGTGTGTCGATACTATCGACACTTTTATTGCGACCTGCCTGTAGGTATGTCGATACCATCGACGGGGCCGTCGATAGTATTGACTCAGTGCGATTTTTGCAGCTGTCAACCTGAACCCATGTCGATACCATCGACCAGTGTGTCGATGGTATCGACCCTGCCTGTGCCTGCACATTGAACAAACAGATCAAGGTATCTTCTTTACACTAAAATTTAAACGAAATAAAAGCAAACTACGACTATAACTAAACTATCCTAATGTACCAATGGTTGGGTTGCCTCCCAACAAGCACCCTTCTTTAACGTCTTAGGCTAGACGTCTTCCCAGCATATCATTCATTCACAAGTGTAATGAGTTTGAACTCATTCACTTTTCTCTTGTAGTTTTCACCAAAATACAACTTCAACCGCTTCCCGTTCACCAAGAACGTGGCATCTCCATCACGCACAAGAATCGCACCATGCAGTCTCACCTCTTCCACTACGAAGGGTCCACTCCACCGAGACTTCAGCTTCCCGGGATGCAATTTGAGACGGGAGTTAAACAATAGAACACTATCTCCATTCTTGAACGTGCACAACTCGATATGTCGATCGTGGATTAGCTTTGTACGCTCCTTGTAGATGCGGGCATTCTCATATGCCATCATGCGTAACTCATCTAATTCATTCAACTCAAACATCCTCTTTCTCCCGGCTTCATCATAACTAAAGTTCAGCCTTCTTAGCGCCCAATGGGCCTTGTGCTCCAACTCCACCGGAAGGTGGCAAGCCCGGCCATATGCCAACCTAAAAGGTGTGGTGCCTATAGGTGTTTTGTACGTCGTTCTATACGCCCAAAGTGCGTCCGGTAGTAGGGCACTCCAATTTTTCCTTGTGGATGCCACTGTCCGTTCTAGAATCTTCTTGATTTCCCGATTTGATACCTCCACTTGTCCTTGCGTCTGTGGATGATATGGGGTGTCGATGTTGTGCTTGACCCCATATTTCTTCAAAAGTGTCAAAAATTTCTGATTCCAGAAGTGTGTGCCTCCATCACTTATGATCATTCGGGGTATCCCGAACCTACAAAATATATTTTCTTTCACAAACCTGCACACTACATTAGAATCATTAGTCCTTGTGGGGATTGCTTCCACCCGCTTCGACACATAATCAACAGCAAGCAAGATATATAAATTTGAATTCGAGGACACAAAGGGTCCCATGAAGTCTATGCCCCACAAGTCAAAAACCTCAACTTCCTGAAATACATTCAGGGGCATTTATTGTCTCCTTGAAATGTTACCTGCTCATTGACACGGGTCACATTGCCTTACAAACTCGTAGGCATCCCGGAACAAAGTTGGCCAATGAAGGCCGCTTTCCAACACTTTGGCTGTTGTCTGTGAACTAGCATGGTGTCCTCCCGTAGGGGACGCATGGCAATGGTGGAGAACACTCTCGTACTCCACCTCCGGCACACACCTGCGAAGAATACCATCCTTGCACTGCTTCAAAAGAATTGGGTCATCCCAAAAATAGTATCTCAAAGAATGAAAGAATTTCTTTTTCTCTTGATAAGACCAGTCTTCCGGGATGATCCCGCAAGCCAAATAGTTAACAATTTCAGCAAACCATGGTTCCTTAGAATCAATTATCAAAAGTTGTTCATCGGGGAACGTCTCGCTTATGGGTATGTGTATATCTTTCTCATCTACCCTATCTAACCTAGACAAGTGGTCAGCCACCACATTTTCAATTCCCGACTTGTCCTTGATTTCAATATCAAATTCTTGTAAAAGCAAAATCCACCTAATGAGTCTAGGCTTTGCATCCTTTTTCTCCATCAAATATTTTATCGCAGCGTGATCAGTCCACACAACTACTTTAGAACCCACTAAGTACTGCCGAAATTTTTCAAACGCAAACACGACGGCAAGTAACTCTTTTTCTGTAGTTGTATAGTTCAATTGAGCATTATTAAGTGTTTTGGAGGCGTAGAAAATCACAGCGGGCTTATTATCTACCCTTTGCCCCAAAACGGCTCCCACTGCATAATCGGAAGCGTCGCACATCAATTCGAATGGTTTTGTCCAATCCGGCGTCTGAACAACCGGAGCCGAAATCAATCTTTCTTTCAAAACTTCGAATGCGTGAAGAAACTTATCATTGAAATCAAAAACTGCATCTTTTTCCAACAATTCGGATAAAGGTTTTGAAATTTTCGAAAAATCCTTGATGAATCGCCGATAAAACCCGGCATGTCCCAAAAAGCTTCTCACCCCTTTTACAGAATTTGGTGGGGGTATCTTGGAAATCACCTCAATTTTTACTGGGTCTACCTCAAGACCCTTGCTAGACACCTTGTGTCCTAGCACTATTCCTTCCGTCACCATCATGTGACATTTCTCCCAATTGAGGACCAAGTGTGTATCCTCACAACGCTGCAACACCTTGTCCAAATTATAAAGACACTCATCAAAAGATGCCCCATAAACCGAGAAGTCGTCCATGAAAACCTCAAGACAACGCTCCACCATGTCAGAGAATATGGCGAGCATGCAACGTTGAAACGTTGCCGGCGCATTACATAATCCAAACGACATACGTCGGTAAGCAAAAGTCCCATAGGGACAAGTGAACGTAGACTTCTCTTGATCCAAAGGATCAATAGAAATCTGGTTATACCCCGAATACCCATCCAGAAAACAAAAATGCGACCGACCGGCAAGACGTTCCAAAATTTGATCGATAAATGGCAAAGGAAAATGATCTTTAAGAGTGGCGGCATTCAGTCGGCAGTAGTCAATGCAAACACGCCACCCGGTTAACAATCGGGTGGTGACAAGTTCATTCAAAAGATTTTTAGTAACAGTAATTCCCCCCTTTTTAGGGACTACCTGTGTGGGACTCACCCACGTCGAATCTGATATGGCATATATGATCCCTGCAGCAAGAAGTTTTATGACTTCCTTCTTCACAACCTCCATCATGCTAGGATTTAGACGTCTTTGAGGTTGAATGACTGGCTTGGCTCCCTCCTCGAGCCGTATCTTATGCTGACAAAGTGTAGGGGAGATTCCCTTGATGTCTGCAACAGACCACCCAAAAGCTCCACGGTGGTTCTTGAGCACTATCAGTAGTTGCTCCTCCTCATCCGCACTCAAGTAAGCAGATACAATCACCGATAACTTGTCCTTCTCAGCTAGAAAGACGTACTTAAGATGTGGGGGCAGTGGCTTCAACTCCAACTCCGGCGGGCAAGTAAGAGATGATTGCAGCGGTGGGGGAAGTGTACCTAAGTCTTCATAGTGCCTTGTGTAGAAACATGGAAGCATCTGAAGCATTTTGGCGCACTCCTTGAGTGAAGTACTCCACATCCAATCATAAGTGACATTCAACAAACATGCCTCCAACGACAATTCTGGATATGCATCAAAAACTGAAGTAATAATTGCATCATCCTCCCAAGTAGGTGGAATGTCCTCATTCTCATCATTCGGAAACCCAACAGCTTTGCATAAAGAGACAACTTTAGTTTGCTCCATAATGTCTACAGCTAATGTTCCATTATCCATCTTGCTCATCACATGAGCCATGTCCAAGAATGGCTTCCCAAGGAAAAGTGAGATATTGTGGTCCACATGTTTCACCATGTTACAATGTGATTTTGCTTTAGTAGACGCATCGCTAGTGGGCATGACCATCTCAAAGCGATCATCTGCAATGCCCAAGGTCAAGCGACCTCTCCCCATCTCTAAGATCATATCGGCTGTTGCTTGGAATGGGCGTCCAAGTAGCAACTCATTGCCATGCTCATCCTGCATTTCCATAACCACGAAATCAGCCGGAAAAACAAATCAGTCTACCTTTACCAAGACATCTTCGCAGATTCCATAAGGTTTCACCACAGAATTATCGGCCAATTGGATAGTCATGTTGCATGGCCTTGACTCCTTTAATCCCAAATTTTTAAATGTAGAAAGGGGCATCAAATTGATGCTTGCCCCAGAATCACAGAGTGCCTCTCCAAATTTGAACTTCCCGATAAAACAAGAAATATTGAAACAACCGGGGTCCTGTCTCTTCGGCGGCAAAGTGCCCATAATGAAAGCACTCACTTGCTCCTTCAGCACCACGACCTCAGTGTCGGGTATTTTCCTCTTTTTGTTGATAACATCTTTTAGAAACTTCCCGTATGATGGGATTTGCTCAATCGCCTCTAACAACGGAATATTTACCGATAACTTTCTAAAGCTGTCCAGAAATTTCTTGAATTGTGCATCCACCTTCCTTGCCTTTGCACTATTGGGATAGGGGACCGGAACGGTATGTGCCCTTTGATGAGGTGGCACATAGGGTGTCAATTTCTGCGGTTCCTCCTCAGTAGCTTGTTCTTCATTACCATCCACAGCTATATCTTCAGCTTGCCCTGTGACAGATGTGGGCTGCTCCTTCGTGGTTGCATCTTCAACTTTGTCTTGTGGTATGCTTGTGTCATCCATCCTTGGATTCAACACCTTCTTGCCGCTTCTCAGTAAGATGGCCTTGGCCTGGTGGTTTCCCCCGAGAACATTGGTGTTCCCCGGAAAACCCGGATGTGCTGGCTTCTTCAAGCTTGCAATTTCAGCTGCCATCTGCGCCATGGAAGTCTCTATGGTTCTCATTTGAGCCCCATGGCTCTGCAAAGTCTGCCCAAATTTGTTCATAAATTCACCCTGTTGCTTGATTTGTTGCCCAAATGTATTCATTAACTCCTTGTTTTGTTTGATGACCTGATTGAGCAACTCCGTGCTCTTGTCCTCTGTGGCTGGTGCAGGCTTGGCGTCCGGATCCTGCAGAAAATTGTGTGGATCCTTCCATGAGAATTTCTTGTCCTTTCGCCATGAGTAATCATTATTCCTGTACCCTTGTTGTTGCCTTATGTACTTGGCTTGAGCCTCATCCTCGGACTCATTGTCTTCCTTCTGCATTAGCTTCTTTGCGAGAAGATCCATCTTCTCATTTAACTCTTTCATTGCCTTTGACTCACTGGAAACTCTTGCTTGCTCAACTGGGCCTCTCTCTCTTTCTCCCCAAGATTTCTTTCTTGCCATGTTCTTCAGTATTTCCCAACATCTCGTATCAGTGTTATTTAAGAAAAATCCTGAACCGGCTGAGTCCAAGTTACTTCTATCATGCTCGGAGAGAGCAAAATAGAAGATCTTCACCTGTGTCTCCTTGTCCAGTCCATGATGTGGACATCTCCTCAACATGACCTGGAATCGCTCCCAGGTCTCAGAATATGTTTCACCCGCCTGTTGGGTGAAATTGTGAATCTTCCTAATCATTTTGTTGGTATTCTCAGGAGGGAAAAACCTCTCGAAGAAAACCTCCACCATATGATCCCATGATTCAACAAACTCATCGTCTAGGTTATGTAGACACTCTCTCGCAACTCCTGCCAGGGAGCTTGGGAACAACTTGAGGTACAGAACATCCTGTGGGAACCTGTCTATCTTCACCATATCACAATTTTCAACGAACTGACTGATGTGTGCCACTAGGTCCTCATTCTTCAACCCATGAAATGCATTTGATTTAACCAAGTTAATCAACGCTGGATCAATCTTGTAGGTTGGAATGTTGAGCCCCTATTTCTTGATAGGCCCCTTTGAAGCTGATGAAGAAGATGCTTTGATCTTCTCCCATATCGTCTGTGGTTCGGCCATTCCTTCTACTTGCTCTTGCTCAGATTCAGAATCTATGTCGCTTTGGTGATCTTGCTCGTAGTAATCCTCGTCCTCTGGTCCCGGAGGTGGAACCTCAGGTGTGCGATTGTCGTAGTCTGTACTACGTGTATGCACCATGCAAAGTACCTAAAATAAGAAAATCGGGGTTCAATACTATGCTTTGTACAAGTAAACACAAATATAGAGAAATTTAAGAATATTTAAAATTGTTTCAAAATAAAATAAAAAAAATGTGGCCTAGAGTGGCCGCTCTTAGCACTCGAAGTGCCAACAATACGCCGTATCCCCGGCAACGGCGCCAAAAACTTGACGTGTATTTTACTACGCACTTAAACGCAAGTATACGCGTCGAGTAATATAGGCCTTTGTGAGGCCCGAGTCGAACTCAGGGATACGTGAATTATTGGAGACTCCTACTAACTAATCGCAATCAGCTAGGCCAAATGACAAAATAGGGTTTGTTGTCGAAATTAAAAAGAAAACAAAATGAAACAAAGAAAACAATCGATTAAAGATTAACTTAATCAATTCAAAAGAGTATCTTTAGGGTTGCGGTTTCACCGCGGGTCAACATTGTATTAAGTTTTATATAATTCCTCACTCTTCTCTCTCTATCTGGGTAGTGGCCTGAAAACATAATTACCCACTGTCGTGGTGTAATTCACTACTTAGGTTTAGGTTGATTCCACCGTCGTAGTAATCATTCCCCTAAACTAAGCGCATTACAAACGGTCTCTCAGTTTCCACCATTAATTTTACACCTCCTTTGTCAAGGGATTTATCGATTAATGTAGGTTTCGTCTCTTTTCAACCGTTAATCCTTCTGTCGAAGTGATTAAGGGCATTAGATTATTATTATGGTGATCAAGCATAACAATATATATGGAGAAAACGAAACTATACCACGGATTTAAGAGAGAAAATATGAATTATCAATATAAAATTGTCATACAATGCATTCCCGGGCTACTCCCGGTCCTAAAGATGGAGGGTTTTAGCCTCTCATGTTCATCTCACACGAATCCATGGTAGAAATAGGGGAATTCATAAGAAAAACGTGAAACAAATGGGAAAACCCCTGAACGGAGAAGAACCGATAGATCCTTGGCGTAGAATACGAGCTTCCCTGCCTATCGGTGGTGGAATTCGTCTTCGGCAGCGTCCGAATCACCCGGGATGAGCCTCTGGCCTCCGTTCTCCTTTCTCTCCTTCCTCGGCACTCGTGCAATGCAAAAAATGAGATCCCTCTCTCCTCTGGGTGGCCGTCATTAGGTATAAGTCCCTAATTAGGTCGTCAAATAACTCCAGCCGTCCGATTGAGATCAAAACGAATCCAACGCATATCTGCCGGCGTCGATACCATCGACGCGGGTCGATGGTATCGACCCAGCGTATTAGCGACAACTTTCTTTTTCTTTTCGTCTGAGCGCCTGTGGTCATCTCGATACCATCGACTTGGGTCGATGGTATCGACTCTCTTTAGCATCGGTTGTTGTCGTTTAGTGACGCTGTAGCCTCCATGCGTCGATGGCATCGACTTGGGTCGATGGTATCGACGGATTCCTCGCCAGCAACCTGAAGGGATCTCGATGCCATCGAATTGCGTGTCGATGGTATCGACTCTGCGCTGCTCTTCTCGGCTGGCAACTTGTGGCTTGGTCGATGGTATCGACTTCCGTTGATGGTATCGACAGAAGCAGATACTTCTTTTTCCTGAAATTCCACAATAAGACTAAGTAAATCCACACAAATTATGATAATATGATAAATAATGCTCAAAATGGTAACACAAAGGGGATTTGACATAGAATGCTGGCAAAGACTGAAATGAGTGAATTATGCAATATTATCCATAAAAATGACTAATTAGAGCATAAAACACATATGAAAAAGGTCTATAAATGCGACTCAAAATCATCGCATCATGCACCGCCTGTATAAGTTGTCAGCGCATCTTCTGAATAGGAGAGGATCATCCCAGTAGTAGTTTTTGGCATCTGCAAATAGCTTCTTTTTCTGATTGTATGTGATGTCAGGAGGCAGCTCTCCGCAGGCAAGATAATTGCAGATGTCTGCAAACTAGGGTAAGCTTTCTTCTTATGCTTCAGCCAACATAAGAGATTCATCAGTGTAGTCGTCATTGATTGGAGGCCCTTCCCGTCTCTCAGCCACGATCCTTGATAGGTGGTATGCGACCACATTTTCTGCGCCCTTCTTGTCGATAATTTCATGGTCGAACTCTTGGAGCATCAAGGCCCACCTCAACAGTCTGGCTTTGCGTCTTTCTTTTGCATTAAGTATTTTATTGCCCCATGATTTGTATATACCTTGACCTTTGCTCCAACGAGATATGACCTAAACTTATCGAACACGAAGATGATCGTGAGCATCTCCTTTTCCGTTGTTTTGTAATTTACCTGAGCCTCGTCCAACGTGCGACTAGTATAGCAAATCACATGGTGCTTCTTATCTTTCTTTTGCCCCAGGACTGCTCCAACCGCGTAGTCGCTAGCATCGCACATCAGCTCAAAAGGTAAATCCCATTTTGGCGCTTGAAGGATGGGCGGTGATATTAAAGCGTTTTTCAAGGCCTGAAAAGCACGGAGACAATCGTCAGAGAAAACAAATTCAGCATCTTTTACCAGAAGATTGGACAGCGGTTTGGAAATCTTTGAGAAGTCCTTGATGAATCTTCGGTAAAATCTGGCGTGCCCGAGGAAGCTTCTCACTCCTGTCATGGATTTCGGTGGAGGAAGTTTAGATATCGCTTCGACTTTGCTTACGTCCACCTCGATCCCACGCCTTGAGATTTTATGCCCTAGGACGATGCCCTCCCACACCATGAAGTGGCACTTTTCCCAGTTCAGGACCAGGCTGTTCTCGTCGCACCTTTGAAGGACCAATGACAAATTCTTCAAGCAGCTATCGAAGTCCTTCCCATAGATCGAAAAATTATCCATGAAAACTTCTACGATGTCTTCAAGAAAATCTGAAAACATGGATATCATGCATCTTTGGAATGTGGCGGGGGCGTTGCAGAGTCCGAAGGGCATCCTTCTAAAGGCATAAGTGCCGTAGAGGCAGGTGAATGTTGTTTTCTCCTGATCGACGGGCAAGATGGGTACCTGGTAAAATCCTGAAAAGCCATCAAGGAAACAAAAAAAATCATGATGCGCTCATCTTTTAAGAACCTGGTCAATAAAAGGTAGCGGAAAATGATCCTTCTTTGTAGCCTGATTTAGCTTTCGGTAATCTATGCACATCCGCCATCCGGTGACGGTCCTTACCGCCACCTCATCGCCCTTCTCACCCTTAACCACTGTCATTCCGCTCTTTTTGGGTACTACGTGGATCAGACTTACCCAGTTGCTATCGCTGATTGGGTAAATGATCCCCGTATCCCTAAGCTTTATTAACTCTTTCTTGATGACCTCCTTGAGCATCTGGTTCAGCTTCCTATGGGGTTGATCCAGAGGCTTCACAGATTCATCTAAGACGATGCGATGCATGCATAGGGCGGGGCTAAGGCCTTTGATATCATCTAGTGAAT
Source organism: Alisma plantago-aquatica (assembly GCA_963693085.1). Taxonomy (NCBI): domain Eukaryota; kingdom Viridiplantae; phylum Streptophyta; class Magnoliopsida; order Alismatales; family Alismataceae; genus Alisma; species Alisma plantago-aquatica. Next base: position 996,333,172 of record OY856412.1, read on the forward strand.
ATCCTATAGCCCCCCTGTGGAGCCTTAACTCCTCCAGGAGTCAGTCTAGATGATTGCTTGAAAGGTTGGCGTTTACGATGACAAGGTTCCTCTGCTCTTCATCCAAGAATTTGTACTTCAGGACTTTAGGCAACGCTTTTAGCTCTGGCCTTGGTCTGGGTGCCTTCTCTTGAGGCTCCCCTCGAGAGAGGCATACTTCACAAATTCCACCACTTTATCCTCTTCTTACAAGTCTTCGTCAGAAGGGTCGAAAAGGTTGAGATACCTCGCGACTTCAGGATTTTTGAGGTCAGGATCCTAGCAGCTTATGGCCCTCGCGAGGGGGTCTACCGTCTGGATATCCTCCTCTATTTCCTTGCAGAATTTATTGTAGCTATCTGCGAAACATGATGATTCAGATAGGGACGGACTTCTCATGATTTCCTTCAGGTTGAAGTCCATATGGTCTCTTCCGACCCTCAAAGTGATCATCCCCTCGGAGACATCAATCAACGCTCTCCCTGTTGCCAAGAAAGGGCATCCAAAGATGATTGGGCAGCGGGGGTCCTCAGCTGTATCGATGACGACTATGTCACAGGGAATAAAGAAATTGCCAACCCTGATCGACACATCTTCGACAATGCCGACGGGTCTCTTAAAGGTGTGGTCCTCCAGTTCTATCCTCATGTTGGTTCGAACCGTGTCGGTTAAACCCACCCTTTACGCGAAACTTAGGGGCATGAGGTTGATGCTTGCCCCCAAGTCTACTAGACGCTTGCGCTCGACATTGTCCCTGATGGCGAATGGGATTGTGAAGGCTCCGGGGTCCCTTCTCTTATTTGGCAGGTCAGGCTTCACGAAGGCAGAGGAATCAGAAGCTAGATGCACTTTCTCAACCCTTCCTCCCCTTCTTTTCTTTGTGATAAGGTCCTTGAGGAACTTGGCGTATGTAGGCATCTCCTCCAATGCGTCAAGGAAGGGTACTTCGAGATGCAGTTTTCTGATCGACTCCATGAACTTCTCATGATGCTTTTTCAGATTCACCTTTATCAGCTTATACAGGAATGGAATCCTAGGTGTGTATGTATTCCTTCCACCCGGTAGCTCTTCAGGGAACCCTTGCGCAGACTCTCGAACGTCTGCCTGTCTTTCTTCCTCCTCTGCTGGAGTCACACCCTCAGGCCTTGGCTCAGGTTCGGGCTCGGGCCTGACTTCATCAGGGCACTCTAGCGTTCTTCCAGACCTCAGTACTGCCATTCTGGCAGTTTCAGGGTATGGGAGTGCTTGTACTGCAGGATCCTTCATCACAGAAGTCATCTGGGTCAGCCGTTGATCGACCTCACGCTGGCGCATCTGCAAGCTTTCCATTTGGCATTGCATGGAATTCAGAGCTCCAGGGCTAGGAAGCGCACCCTGCACCAGTTGGCAGATGATGGTGTCCTGTCTTTTTATGTAGGCGGAAAGCTGACCAACCAAGTTAGGCTGGCTCGACCTCTCCCCTTGGCCCTGACATTCACCCTCAGAAAGAGACCGCTCACAACGAGACATGGTATCAAAGACCGGTGGAACAGGTCATAGTTCTTCAGAGTTCCTGAAATGGCACAAAAATTCAAGTTTAAAAAATTTGAATTTTTACTTTTAGGCAAAGAATAGCAATAAAAGGAAAAGAGTGCTGTCAAACTCATTTCTAAGCTTGAGGCACGAGAGTGTAGTTAGTGGATTCGGATTCGTCTACAGTACCATTTTTGCCTTGTCCCCTTGTTGTGTGAATTATATATCATCTTTTCACATGTTTTCACACACAAATTTTATTCATTTTGATAAGATTTAGTCTCTTTTCATATTACTTTTGCCATCATTTCGTTAAAATACTTTGCCATATCTTGCCTTGACATTTTACCATGGAAATCACTCATTTCAATGTTTATTTGTGCAGAAACAGTAAAGTGCACGGCGTTCAAACTTGTTGTACGGCGTGCAATATTCCAGAAAGACTACTGCTTACCCTGACACACTGTTGTACGGCGTGCACACTCATGGTGCACGGCGCACAACTTTCCTGTAGAATGCATAAAGAAATGAACGGCGTGCAAAGGCGTTGTACAACGTTCACATGGAGCACAGAAGTTCAGCAAATGTTTCTAGAAAGTCGTACGACATGCACATGCTCCGTGCAAGGCGTACACTGCACAGTTAACTGCCGTCCTTTTGTTAAATGCACGGCGTGCAAACACTTTGCACGTCGTTCAGCCGACAGTTTCAGAAATTTGAAAATCAAGAATTTGAGCCTAAAATGAGGAGGGAAGTGTTGGGACAGTTACGACTGGTCATTGGAGACTCCTTGCTCATCCCAGAGGCAGAGGAGACCAAGGAGGAGGCGAATTTAAAGAGATCCAAGGATTTTCTTGAGAAAGAAGGCCATTTCTCTTCTTCTCCTTTCTCATTTGCAGCTGCAAGGTGCAACAAAGCTTCCCCAACTCCGGGGAGTTTCTTTGGCGAGAAGCTAGTACATTCTGGAGGAGTTTTAGAAGAGGAATTTCATCCTTCAGCTGGAATTCCCTCTTCTCTTAGTTACATCTTGGTTCTTCTTGTCTTTTCTTCTCTTACTCATGTCGAAAACTTCATTTTCTACTGAAATTATGCAAGGTGTAGTTATGGACAAGTAGTTTTCTCCTTCTTGGGCATGGGAGAGTAGCTCCCATGCCGCAGCATGTGTGGAACTATGTGATCTCGTACTAAATACCTGTGTTTCTTGTCTCTATTTATGAAAATACCGGTTCCTTCTTCTTGCATATGATGTTGGCCACTTAATGTGCATGTTTTCTGCATTTGTGCTTGATTTGGGAAAATAAGTATGAATGTATGGAGGTATCTTTCATAACAACTCTTTCTAATCCACGAGAGTAGTTAGAAACGAGTTGAAGGTTTGCTTGTGATCTAAAACGAAATTCAAACATGAGAATGTTGTTTTAAGTTGCGATCGTTGCACGTATATCGGGAGATGAAATGCAACACATCAATCCTTTGAGATAAGAACTTGTGTATGTTTAGATTGCTTAGTTCCCTAAGTGCTATGGTATGAGAATGAAATCCCTAATGTCCAAGATCATTAATCATTTGACTAGAAACCTTTTGTTAATCTCTTCTACTTGTATAAATTTAGCTCTTATACATTTCCTTGTCTTAGAAATTAAACAACCAACTTCTTTTAAAACCGATCTAGATTGCTGAAAATTAGGACTGTTGCATTCAGTTGTTTACTAAAGCTCCTTCTGTTCGATCCTGACTATACTACCTCCGTATACTTGCAGAGTTTCGTTGAATCGGGTAAAAGATCATTAACTTGATTGAAACTCATTGCTTAAATAGCCAACAAGTTTTTGGCGCCGTTACCGGGGAGCTACGGTAAATTAATTGGAGAAATAAGTGCTGATTAGTATTCGAGACTAGATCATCATTTTCATTTTCGAAATTTCCACATACCTTTTAGTTGTGTTCTCAAATTTTTCTTGTTATTTTCAGGTTGCATGCGTCGCTCGCAACGAGGTCTCCAAACAACCCCGTTGTTAGACCTTGAAATAGAGCGGAGTCTTTCAAGCTTGAGGAGATCAAGGAGAAAGGAACAATTACTACTAGAGGGTACTCCATCACCACCATCACCATCTTCATCATCATCCACGCCATCTTTTTCATCCGTTGAAGGAGCTTCACCAAGCACTTCAACCATGGAAGACGATCATCCATTGAAGGATTTTGCTATGCCGGTTGCCACCAACATATGTGGAGCCATTGACTTGCCAGCCGTAGAAGCGAACAATTTCTCTATTGCTCCTTCTATGATGCAGACGATTCAACATAACCATTTTGGAGGTACCGCCAATGAGGACCCAGGTCTTCATATTGCATAATTTTTGGAGTACTTAAACACTTTCAAAATTAACGATGTATCTGTTGATGTGATAAGACTTATGCTATTTCCTTTTACTCTAAGAGATAAAGCCAAGGCTTGGCTTTTGTCTTTACCAAAGAAGTCTATTAAAACCTGGGATCAACTTCTTAATGTCTTTCTTGCAAAGTATTTTCCACCTAGCAAAACTGCTCACTTGAGGAACCAACTTACAAACTTTTCTCAAAACGATGGTGAGACTCTCTATGACACATGGGAGAGGTTTAAAGACCTTCAACGTCTTTGCCCACACCATGGTCTTACAAATTGGTTACTTCTTCAGACCTTCTATAACGGATTGTTCTACAACACCCGGTTGACTCTAGATGCCGCAGCCGGTGGTGCTCTTATGACTAAGTCCTACAGGGAGGCCTATGACATCATTGAAGACATATCACTCAACCACTGTCAGTGGGGAGGTGATAGGGGATCTAAATCATCATCGTCTACTACAAGTTCTTCAACCCCAAAGCAAGGAGGAAAATACACCGTTGATGTCGTTCATTGCTGCAAAACTAGATGTTCTTACTCAAAAGTTTGAGAAGCTAACTACATTGCCGGTTCAATCTGTTGAAGCCACATGTGAAGCTTGTGGTAATCCAGGGCATACTTCTTCACAATGTTTTGCTCCCAACACTATGGAGGGAGATCTTGAACATGTTAATGCTATTGAGATGCAGAGGAACAAGCAATATAATCCTTATTCAAATAAATTTAATCTAGGGTGGAGGGATCACCCCAACTTCTCTTACAAAAATTTTCAGCAAGGGCAACAACAACCACCACAACAAGCACAGTTCAACCGCCAAGGTAATCTGCAGGGTTACAACAACAGAAGTTATCAACAGCAGCAACAACAACCTCAAAATTCCTCTCTTGAAGCTATGATGGAGAAGTTCATAAACACACAAACTCAGCAAAATGAAGAGCTTAGGGGGAATGACAAGCTACTTAAAGATGCTATTCTTCAACTCTCTGCCAAAGTGGACAGCATATCCACTCACAAAAAGATGCTAGAGAACCAAATAGCTCAACAAGCTCTTTCTCAACAAGGACAACAATCCGGTTCTCTCCCTAGTGTGCCGGAAGTAAATATGAGACAGCAGGCCAATGCTATCATTCTAAGGAGTGGGGCTGAGATTGAAAGACCTTCTCCATCTTAGGAAAAGGACATGAAGATACTTCATGAAGAAGAGCCTAGTATTCCTATTTGCAGCAAGGAGAAAGGTAAAATTGAAGAGCCACCATCTTTTAAAGCTACTACACCTTTCCCTCATAGGCTTATCAACAATAAGGATGATATCAAGTTCAAGAAATTTATGGACATTCTTAGCAAGTTGCAAGTTAATCTTCCTTTCACTGATGTTATTGCTGAAATGCCTTCCTATGCTAAGTTCCTTAAAGATATCTTGTCTAGAAGGAGAAGGGTTGATCAAGTGGAAATAGTTAAGCTTTCCGAACGTGTGATTTCTATTATTCAAAACCGCACTCCAACTATTCCGGAAAAGCTGGATGATATGGGACCTTTCACATTGCCATGCAAGATCAACAATGTCACGTTTGATAAAGGTCTAGTGGATTTGGGGGCTAGCATTAGTCTCATTCCAACCACTCTATGGCAGGAATTAGACCTACGTGATCTAAAGCCAACCAAGATGGTTATAGAGTTAGCCGATCATTCTCTTAAGCACCCAAAAGGTGTATTAGAAGATATACTTGTACACATTGGCAAGTTCTATATACCATGTTATTTTGTAGTTCTTGATATGGTGGAGACTCCCTGCAATCCAGTTCTTTTTGGAAGACCTGTCTTGCGGACTGCCGGTTGCCTCATAGACGTTAGAGAAGGAAAGCTAACTCTCTGTGTGGGTGAAGAAGAGATAGAGTTCTCTATTTCTGATGCCATGAAAGCACCCGCACAAGTCAAAGAAATCTGTTTGTTTGACACCGTTGATCCAATAGAAGAGTTTGTTGATGACATGATTGAATTCATGATAAACTATTGTGATGATGTTATTTCTGAAAATCACATTTCTGAAAATTCTGAAGCTATTCCTATTTTCAAAGCACAAGCAAATAATGTGGAAGCTCTACATGATGAAGAAAAGGTTGATGAAGGAACAAAAAAGAATAAGGTAGAACTAAAGGCCCTTCCACCGGGGCTGAGGTATGCTTTTCTTGATCCAAACTCCTCATCTCCTGTTATCATAAATGATGAATTAACCAATGAACAAGAGAATAAGGCATGTGCTACTTCCATCCACAACCCCGTTTTCAGATTCTTGCATCGTATTCTTAGTGTCGGTCTGTTCGCTAAGAATGAAACACAAGGGGTTGTGGGTAAGACCGACCTTTTCTTCCTATGGTGTATGGCGCATGACAAAGAAATATCTTCTGGTTTCTATATTGTGCAAAAACTCTTAAACACCATTAAGAGGAGGGAGGGAAAAGAAGGAGGTGACATCATGTGTGGTGGCATGATTACTCTAATTGCAATGAAGCTTAATCTTGATCTTACACGTTTAGAGACAACTCCTGGAAAGAACTTGTTGGACATTTCTTATCTTATCTCTTGTGGTGTTCTACGTCGATATGGTAATAATGATGCCAAGTACAAGTTTCAAATCACAAAGAAGCAGTTTCTCATTCTTCCCGACACATTGAAGAATGACATCAGGAACAAAGCAAATTGGAAATGGGTTGGGCCGGATCCTGATGAGGCACCTGCTACTCATGGTGCTAGCTCTTATACGCCAGCACCTGCTCCTGCAGACGCACCGCCGCTTCTTCCTTCTACCGGCACTCAGACTGAGTACACTTGGGCGAACCCGGACAAGCAGCATCTTTTCGGGTATGTTCAGTGGAGATTTGATCACATTGATACATGCTTTGATAAGATGAGCGCCCACTTCGACACCCGGTATGACAGCTTGGCCACACAGTATACAGCTACATATGATATGGTCAGCCGGATGGATAGTTGGCACATCTCTCAGGGCCACTATCCTACACCTCAGCCATTCCAGCAGCCCTTTCAGTAGCAGCCCGAGTTCCACGAGCAGCCCCAGCCACAACCTGATTTTCCAGAGCAGCCACACCAGTCACCGCAGCAGCAACATGATCCATCCACACAGCCGATGGATGTTCCTGATATTGTCATCCATTTCTTCCCCGATCAAGGGGGTGACAGATCTTTTATTTGATTCATCCATGATGACAGGTACCCGGTTGTGTACCTCTTGGGTTTTGAATGAAGCAGTGAGGCCACTGCTGATTTCAAGCTTGGGGGGGGCACAACCGGCCGGTATTTGTGTATTGTTATCTTTATTTCAGTGTTATCTTTATTTCAGTTTTCTTTCTTTGAGTCTGTTGTGTCAGTCTTTTCGTTTTCATGTCTTGTTTTTCGATGGCAAAATTCATATGATCAGAGATTATCTTGTTGAGATGAACCCCCTTCCCTTTTATTTCCTCTATGTATCCATTGGCTATATTTAAGAGAAAAATTTGGAATATGTTTGAATGAAATGAAAGATGAAAGTTATTCATGTACATTGATGAGAAGTGTGTTTGTAATTGATATCTCATTTTTCTACATCATAGAATGCTCAAAACATGTAATGGTTCAAAATTTTTTGCAAATCATTCAACTTGCAACACTAGTTAGAATACGGGATACTTTCACCAAATGTTTAGTGCACCTGAAAACAAAATTTTATAGTGAAAATTTTGAAAAGAATGATTCAAATCTTGCTAGCCTTGACCTTCCTAATTGACTCTTTGTTTGTATTACACACTCATTACCCAGCAAAAGATGGCCCAATGTCCCACATATTATGCTAGCCTAGTGTGAGTCCGATCTAGCAATGACGGTTAGGTGATATGTGAAATGAAAAGAGGGTAATAGAAATGCCCCAACCAGCATTCCACGCGAGCATAAGCCTAAATTAGCAGCCGAATGCTGGAAACCCAAAATCCTTATCGCTATATCCTTTGGAAAAGAGTTCAATTAAGTTGGTTAAAGATAGCAGTCATTTGATATTCTAAAATCCATATAGCTGAAAATTTTTGTTATGCAAATGCACTAACCTTTGGTTTGAGTATCCAAATTCTCATTAATGTTGTTAGTTGGGTATTTTCTTGATTATTGGATCAACCTCAATAAACTAATTCTTTCTATCTTGATGTTGAGAATTTGAAGATATCTTCTACAAACACAAACTCAATGCACGTATGTTTATGAGCTTAAGGCACATCTGCTTCTCTTTTCATCCATACATGATGTAAATTTTTCTTCTTTCATATAGCCCTGTTTCTTTTTGCTTGAGGACAAGCAATAATTCAAGCTTAGGGGGATTTGTTGTGTGAATGATATATCATCTTTTCACATGTTTTCACACACAAATTTTATTCATTTTGACAAGATTTAGTCTCTTTTCATATTACTTTTGCCATCATTTCATTAAAATACTGTGCCATATCTTGCCTTGCCATTTTACCATGGAAATCACTCATTTCAATGTTTATTTGTGCAGATACAGTAAAGTGCACGAAGTTCAAACTTGTTGTATGGCGTGCAACATTCCAGAAAGACTACTGCTTACCCTGACGCACTGTTGTACGGCGTGCACACTCATGGTGCACGACGCACAACTTTCCTGTAGAATTCATAAAGAAATGAACGGCGTGCAAAGGCGTTGTACGGCGTTTAGATGGAGCGCAGAAGTTTAGCAAATGTTTCTGGAAAGTCATACATCATGCACATCCTCTGTGCATGGCGTACATTGCACAGTTAACTTCCGTCCTTTTGTTAAATGCACGGCGTGCAAACACTTTGCACGCCATTCAGCCGGCAGTTTCAAAAATTTAAAAATCGAGAATTCGAGCCTAAAATGAGGAGGGAAGTGTTGGGACAGTTACGACTGGTCATTAGAGACTCCTTGCTCATCCCAGAGGCAGAGGAGACCAGGGAGGAGGTGAATTTGAAGAGATCCAAGGATTTTCTTGAGAAGGGGCCATTTCTCTTCTTCTCCTTTCTCATTTGCAGCTCCAAGGTACAACAAAGCTTCCCCAACTCCGAGGAGTTTCTTTGGCGAGAAGCTAGTACGTTCTGGAGGAGTTTTAGAAGAGGAATTTTGTCCTTCAGCCGGAATTCCCTCTTCTCTTGGTTACATCTTGGTTCTTCTTGTCTTTTCTTCTCTTAGTCATGTCGAAAACTTCATTTTCTACTAAAATTATGCAAGGTGTAGTTATGGAGGAGTAGTTTTCTCCTTCTTGGGCATGGGAGAGTAGCTCCCATGCTGCAGCATGTGTGGAACTATGTGATCTCATACTAAATACCTATGTTTCTTGTCTCTATTTATGAAAATACCGGTTCCTTCTTCTTGCATATGATGTTGGCCGCTTAATGTGCATGTTTTCTGCATTTGTGCTTGATTTGAGAAAATAAGTATGAATGTAAGGAGGTATCTTTCATAACAACTCTTTCTAATCCACGAGAGTAGTTAGAAATGATTTGAAGGTTTGCTTTTGATCTAAAACAAAATTCAAACATGAGAATGTTGTTTTAAGTTGCGATCGTTGCACGTATATCGGGAGATGAAATGCAACACATCAATCCTTTGAGATAAGAACTTGTGTATGTTTAGATTTCTTAGTTCCCTAGGTGCTATGGTATGAGAATGAAATCCCTAATGTCCAAGATCATTAATCATTTGACTAGAAACCTTTTGTTAATCTCTTCTACTTGTATAAATTTAGCTCTTATACATTTCCTTGTCTTAGAAATTAAACAACCAACTTCTTTTAAAACTGATCTAGATTGCTGAAAATTAGGACTGTTGCATTCAATTGTTTACTAAAGCTCCTTGTGTTCGATCCTGACTATACTACCTCTGTATACTTGCGGAGTTTGGTTGAATCGAGTAAAAGATCATTAACATGATTGAAACTCATTGATTAAATAGCCAACACCCCTACAACGGCGCCAAAAAGTTGACCGGCCTAAATCGCGCGTCCAAAAGTGGAGGCGGATTTGAGGTAGTCAAGCTTTTACATTTATAAACCTGAATCCTTCTAGGCCCCCGCAACTTTGCTTACAGGGTTGAGGTAGATATACGGGGTCGAACACAGGGACAAGGGGGGTAGTGTTGAGAACCCAGAATCGACACGCTACACTTCGGCAGGTATGAAGAGATAATAAATTTCCCAAAAGGGAAACAACAAGATGTCACAAACAAAGCAAGAAAACTATCTCCAACTGGAGCTACTAGAGAGATTTAAGGTTTTTAGTCATTTAGCAGTTTTTTAGGGGTTTTCATGCAATATAAATAGAAAGATAAAACTAGAGCTAGAGCAAGGTACGAAGGATAAGACTTCAGTAAAACAAGCGGTAGCAGTAACATCCTGCACCCCTCCTCTCAGAGCGGGTACCTCTAACCAAGCATCAACACCCCTCTCGAGGTTGCTGGACTTAAGTTAGAGTGGAATGTTACTGAAACAACTCCGTTCTAGGCACTCTCGTACTCCAGAATCAGACCAAACACTAGAGCCACAACACAACTCTCGAAGTTGTTGCGACGGGAAAACACGATTCGGTAGCTAAGCGAAACACGATCCAAACATACAAGCTAGAGTTCAGATATCAAACATAGCAGTCATCCAACATTTTGCACCAAGCATAGAGAAGCAAGTAATTGAGCTTTTCTATTTCTATAAACATATAAAGGTTTGATTACAATGCGGGAATTAAAGAATTAAATAACAAAAATAAAGATAGATGTCGCCTTCTTGATGTAGAAGGACGACAGGCTACATCAGCTCTCCAGCCCGATACCGGTCAGGAGCCTAGCCCGATACAGCAGTGTCGGGCGGCACACTTGATGACCGTATGTATCGCTCAAGGACCCTGGCTGATATGCTCTTGTAGGGCGGCACACCCTCTCGGGCGGCACGCATGACGGGCGAAGCGTATCGGGTTCGATATCGTGTCGGGCATGGAGCGACGTGTTCTACTGTCGGGCACTTGTGTCGCTCATCCACGTCGGCCGATATCGGCCCACAGTGTCGCCCGGGACGGTCCTAAGTGAATCATCCCCTCCCTCTTGGGATGAGGAAGAGCTCACCTAGAGTTGCCCGGCACGAGCACTGGGGCACGATACTCTTGCTCTCGCAGTTTTCCTCGGAAGATCGCTCAAAGTTCCCAACTGTTCGAACTGTCTTTTCGACTTCCTGTAGTTGCTATTTATAGGCAGCTGGTTGGGAGAAGTTATGGTGCTCGAAGCGCCATGTATCCTCCTTATGCGAGGGTCGTTGGGCGGCCGATACATGTATCGCTCGGCGTAGGGGTGTCGGCTATCGGTCACGTGATGGGCGGCACGCCTGCCAGTGGGTGGCTGTGTCGGGCGACAAGCTGGGTTGTCGTGGTGAGCTTGGCTCCCTATCGGGTAGAAGGCGTGTCGTCTGTCAGCTTCCTCTTGCGCGGCATCCCTTTGTCGTGCGTCATGGTGTCGCTCCACCCTGTCAGGCAGAGGTTGTATCGGGCGTCAGGAAGGCCGAAACAGACTTGGACTTATTTGTGGGTCGGGATGGCCTTATTGTACCAAAATGAGGAAAAACTCTGCAAAAGATGGAAATATCGTATTAAAAGCATTGCTTAACCAATTATTGCAAAAGTGCTAATAAAAGAGAGGAAAATAGCAGAAAAGGGAAGTTTTGACAACAGAATAAAGGGCAAAAACATCACAAAATTTGGTGTTATCAGAAGCCCCCACTACCCCTATATATAGGAGGTTCATGGGACATGGTTCTCTATCCCGGGTAATGCGGGATTAATGCAGGAGTAGAAGGGTTTGAGATTTTCCACAAAACAACCAACTGCATCACCTGAACCGATCGTTTCACACCTGAAACGGTCGTTTGGTGACCTCAACCGATCGGTTCACACCTGAGATGATCATTTGGGACACCTGAGTCGATCGGTTCATCACATGAGCCGATCGGTTCGTGGTCCTGGTCCAACTCAAATTGACTTTCAAATTTGTCTCCAATTAATCAAATATTAATCCTTGTTCAAATCGAATTTGTACAAGTAAAACAAATTGTATTTGCAAAATCAACTTTCCAAACGATCTTCGTATGTCACATAGATGACCGGTTCAATAATCGAGCTTATCGATTCATTGCATGAGCCGATCGGTTGGAGCATTAGAATGTGCAAATCAGTCAATCGTAATTTCAATCAATTTGATACTCTAATCAATTGATCCAACACATTGAGTACTATGATTTTGAGCTATCAATTAATTGAGTATTTAATTAAACTACTAAACTCCTTTAATAATCAATCTAAACATCATTTGTGGATAAACTCCTCTTCCAGGTTAAATCCAATGTGTGTGACCCTACAGGTCCATTTCACGTTGGCAGTGAAAGTCCATAACATTTATGACTTCACAAGCAAAGAGCGGTGCCTAGTCGCACATTAGTGCTACCCAAGTGAAATAGAAAGTTGGAGAACAACTTTCAATCCTACAATCCGTGAATGGTGTTATAGTGAATGTATAATTCCTTTGTCACTAATATTCGAAATGAACTCAAGGCTTGGAACAATCATCCTTTCAATGTTCATTCACTTTCTTGATCTCAAAGTAGATTGGAGGAGATATGTATGACATCAATATCACATACTGATTCATACATGCGTGCACACGCCTATCTCAATCCTACTCATCAAGTGGCCATGGATATCAAACTCCCTCAGGAGGGACAAATCCCATATCTATCACTCATCCCTCAAAAGCCCCATGTGTCAAAGTCACCCAATCGACATCTTTATAACAACCCATGTTTCATGATTGCATTTGATGATGTTAAAGTGTACCCAACAACATGTCTTGAGTGTAGTGACTTCAGGTCAAAGAACAAGCAAAGGCAGGGCAGACAGAGCACATCGTCAATGCCCCAGCGACACGACCAAAGAAAATTCCAATCACACGGGCATCTAAACTACATGCACAACAACAACAACAATCGGGGATGCCCACATCAAAGATCAACCCAGAGGTGGAACCCCCACACAGTGCAGAGAACATCGTGGATCCAACACCAGAACCATTCATTTTCAATCTGGATGTTGGGTTTCCCTCCACAACCACCACCACACTCCCGTCTCCCACTCTTCCATCATTTTCCACAATCACACCCACCACTATCCCTTGCTCCACATCCAAAACTTCACCACATCTTCCGCTTCACCAATCTTCTCTTCGGGCATTCCATTCTCCACCCCAACGCCCGATATCACCTTCATTTCCACCTTCACTTCAACCACTTTTCCCTCGGCATTCCCAGCTTCACCCTTTTCAGCTGGGATGTCACCACCATTCCCATCCACCACCCCGATATCACTAGTGACTCCATCCACAATCACCACGCAATTTGTGGGTCCATCAATAGTGTCTCTTTCTCAAGGCACAACCACCCTTCCACCATGACCCCAGCCATATCACCCATCCATATCTGGGGTCCCCTTTTCAGAAGTCGGTGAGGAATTTGGATGGCAATTTGATGCTATTCGAAACCTCCTCACCGACCCCTCTAACATATTATAATCAATTTTTTCTTACATGCAGGGAATTGCTACACGGGTCTCCAAGATTGACAAATAGAACAACGCCTTACCATGAATCTTCTCTAGCATTCAACAACAGTAGGATGTAGCGGCCCAACAAGTCAATAGCATCGACGACCGCCTACAAAACCTGCCTGCATTGGTACTCGAGATGAAAGGCCAGCAAGAAGCATTGGCCCATCAAGTCGACAGGGTCTCTCAGCAAACTCAACCTTTGCCTGAAACCCTTCATGAGCTTCAGCAGTAACAAACTGCCTTTAGCACGTGCTTGGACGACATCAACAACAACCTTGCATAGCTCAACCGCCGCCAAGAGGAGAACTCTAACGCTGAACTCAGTCAACTACATGCACAAGTAACCGATCTATCAGCACGACTCCTCTCTACTGAGGCAAGATATATGGATCTCAAAGAGAGCCATGATGCACTACACAAAACCCGTAGGCATGTGCAAGTGGCACTCAAAGAAATACAAGCCATTCATCGGCAATTCAAGAAAACATCAACCAAGAAAACAGCATATAAGGCAACGGATGAAGGCGAAGATGATAGTGAAGACGACGATGAGGATTCTGACTCCTCGGATGATTCCAATGATGATAGCTCTTCCACAGACGATCAACCTGATGACCCAGGCAACACTGGGGAGGGCACCAACCGAGGGACATAACCTACAAAGAAAGGAGATGATAAATACCACCAAGAGGGTGGAAACAAAGATCCCAAGTCCCTCGACAACAATGAAAATATAACAATGTCATATGGGGACCAGTTCTTTAACTTTTTATCTATGGGATCCCTGGGGGATGCTGCCAAAGATGCGGATTTTGCTGAGTACCAACAATGCATACTAGGAACTAGCATTAGCCCACCCACAATAATTATTCACCAATACTCTGCTCTGGAGCAAACTGCGCGTTCCCCCCAGAGAAAGAAGAATCCAACCAAGTGAGTCTAGACATAGTCCATAGACTAGACTCTGACTCTAATTCTGATAAAGATGAAGATCTACCATTTTTCTTGGATGACAACGAGCAGACTTCAATTCTTCCAGCACAAGGCCTTCCCCCGCCACCACCTCTACCTCACAAAATGCATGACTTGGACATGGCGGCCATTTCTACACTAGATGTTTAGGACATCTTCATCATGAACACTATCGTAGACGATGCCAAAGATGGGGGGGGGGACATCATCTACAACAATACAAAGACAAAGTGCAAGCTGACAAGAGAAGACTTCTATATCATCCTTTGACCACAATTGACGGTGAAGATGTCTATCTTCCGTGTCTTCCTTGCCAACACTGTTGAGGAATTCTGCAGCCCAAAAAGGTTGCAGCCCATCTTCAACGCTTCACCTGCTCTATCCTTAAGCTTATTACATAAGAACTTCCAGGAAAAGTCCATTGAGCGGCTGTGAACTGGCATTGCATGAAGCACACACTACATTTGCGTGCCCTTTAGAGTTTCTGACCACTGGCTGCTCATGATTGTCGACACCGCGGCCCGTGATGCCAATGTGTACAACTTCTGTGCCAGCGAACTAAAGTCTGGACAAATAAATTTTGCTGGAATCCAGGGAAGCACGATGCATACCTTTCTGGCTTCACAAAATAATATCGGATGCTTGCCCATCTCTATGACATGGTTGGAGCCAACCCTGGTTCCAAATCATCAACCCAACAGTCCAAACTTTAGCTGGTTCATAGGATTGCATTTTCTATACAATACGATTCATAGAAGTGCTCAATAGACAAATCCCCTTCACTGAGCTAGCCACAGAAGATATACATTCCCTACGGGGATGTTATGCCATGGATCTTATCTGCGACAGACAGTTCTTCAGGGACCCAACAATGGCACTAAATGACGTACCTCAATACCTTTTCTCCGCTATCCAACGTCCGCAAAAGCATCCATATAGAACAATCCTGAAGGAGTTCGAGAAAAAACAACAACAGACCACCAAGGCCCCAGAACAACGCCAATGGGACCCTTATACTTTCGATATGACAGATGATTAGGGGGACATTGACTTGATAACAGGGGCCACCATCAACATAGCATCTCAACCAATGGTACCTCTATCTTAAATAGAACCAACGTTTCTAAAATTTAACCTTGCCGCATGTAAAACCATTTCTGATAATGAACTCAGACTCATCATGTATAGGCTTTACGCAAAGAAATATGAGCTTGTTTTCATGCATGAAAACATCCTAATAATGGAAAATTCTCTCCATGAAACCGTAGAAACCAAATGTTCTTTATCCGTGAGCTTAATGACTGCCTACCCGTTTCTTCTAGCACGGGACCTACCTACAGTTTATATGGTATCGACATACATGAAGGACGACTTACTTGGATCCAAGAACTTCGGAACCACGGAGGACCTTGTCTCGTATCTTCAAAACACGACTCTGAAGTTCATTATGTTTCCTTTTCTTCACTCTGAGCATTGGATGCTACTGGCAACAAATTTGCATGAGGGAACTACAATCATTTACAATAGTTTCGACAGCCAGTTTGATCCAAACCAAAGATAGTATGTTGTAACAGCAAAGACGCCGACGGAGGAAGTGTCTAAGGAATGCGCTGAACGACTACACAATCTCCTGAGCAAACACACAAAGGCGTACGACAAAGAAAATTTCCATTGCCCAGCCTTTAGCCACAAATGTCCCTAGAAGATCAGAGAATCGAATGACTGCAGTTTCCATGTCCTGTACTGGATGTATACCATCACTGTTCTTGGAAAACAAGTGGAGGACATGAAGCATGTGGATTACCACGCTTTACGTGGAAAATTCACAGCTAATCTACTATGATCTCATGGAGCAAACAAGGGAATAATAGAACCTTATAACCCTTGCCCATGTACTTCTCAACCTATCACTTTGACACCCTGAGGACAGAGTGAGTGATAAGTTAGGGGGGGGGTACACTGGGCAAGGGTGAGGTATCATATTCAAACCCTTTTCTCTTTACTCTTTCTTTCACCTCTATTCTTCTGTACATATTTTTCCTTTCCTTTCACACTTAGATTTTTCAGTAATTCCTTTGTAAGAATAACTCTTACATATAAAATGACTTTCGCTTCAGAAAAGAGTCACCCCTAGCTAAATTAGAGACAAAGTAGTCCTCAAATGCAACTACATAAGTAGCATTTAGGCATGTAATGGTGAATTAATAAATCACTTTCATACTCGATTTCTATACTTTTGCTTCAATTCTGCATCATACTCTCCACAGGTTTACATCCTAGCCGAAATAAGCTAAACACTCTCAAGGACGGGAAGGAACCAGGTGAAATCCAAATCAAGGAGCCTCGCAAGTGGACCACCAAGTATGAAACTGTAATAAGTGCATGTTAGGAAACCCTAAGAAACAATTTTCTTCTTTTCAAAAAGAGGCTTGGAAGCCCAAATAAAATCCTAAATACCCAATTCCTAAGCCTGTGAGCATATGAATAAAAGCCTGAGTGTTGAATAAAAACATGAGAGTTGTGCCATTCATAAAGACTTATATGAAGAACCAATAAAGGTCTTGCCCGACTGGTACATTCAGCTGCCCTCACAAAGGCAGATGTGTCGCGCCTGGTAGTAAGATCTTAAGGTCTCCAAATATATCAAAAAGCTGATAAGGGACTCACCCGACCGGTACATTTAGCTACCCTCGCAAAGGCAGATGTATCGCGCCCGACAGTGAGATCCCAAAAGTTTAGATATACCATCCCCCACTAAAAAGGGGAGTTATACAGTAGCCTTTAGCCAACCCTTATACATATCTTAGCTTCTAGTAGGAATTTCAAAGAAGAAAATAACTGCTTAGAGTCAAAGACATGCATAGAATATGATAAAGGAAAAGGTGGTCCCACTGCAAGTTACGCGATACAGAAGAAACCTAAGATCCAAGAAACTCTCGATACCTGAAAGAGTTAGTGCAAGAGGAAGCCCCGATAAAACTCTCAGAGATATCTGGTTTAGAATTGAAGCAAGAGTATAGAAATCTTCACTAAATAAAATCACCTCGCCACTACGTGCATTAGCTCTATCTAGCTTGAGGACAAGCTAGACTCTAAGTTAGGGGGGTGATAACCTCCTATTTTGTGATGTTATCTTACTAGTTTTTCTCAACTTTCCATACTCTTTCGTAGATAAATTAGATAGAATCTTTAACTTTCCACTCTATTGTGAATATACCACTAGACCAACTTTTCTCCTTTTCTTCTTACAGAAAAACACAAAAAAATTTACAAAAGCTCCAAACGGTCCTAAGACTGAATGGAAGCCAAACGGTCCCAAGACCGAATGGAAGCCAAACGGTCCTAAGACCGAATGAAAGCCAATCAGTCCCAAGACCAAATGGAAGCCAAATGGTCCCAAGACCGAATGGAAGCCAAACGGTCCCAAGACCAAATGGAAGCCAAACGGTCCCAAGACCGAATGGAAGCTAAACGGTCCCAAGACCGAATGAAAGCCAATCAGTCCCAAGACCGAAGGGAAGCCAAAGGGTCCCAAGACCGAACGGAAGCCAAACGATCCTAAGACCGTGTGAAGCCATACGGTCCTAAGACCGTATGAACGCAAACGATCTCCAAACCGTGAGGACTCAAACGGTCTCCAAACTGAGAGAGTCCAAACGGTCTTCCAACCAAAAGAGCTCAAATGGTCTCCACGACTGTTTGGACCCACAACTCAAGACCGTTTGAGATTCACTCAAAGCCTATAAATAGGACCTAAGGGGTCTTCACAAGTGGATCGAATTCTTGGATGCCCAAAGGTTGCCCCAACCGTTCCAGAGCTATTTCATCTCCCATCCTCCGCCCCAAGGCTGCCAGTCCAAGATCCACATTTCATCCTCAAGCTGCTTTCTCTCTCATCGACATAGAAGGTGGGAAGTGAAGAAGTCTTCATCAAGTCAACCTAGTGGTGTGAAGATAGTTTCTCTCTACTCCAAGGGGTCAACCTTCCTCCCTTCTACGTGGATATGATGCTTTATCTCTCTCTTCCTGCCTCCTTCTTTTTTGTTGCCATGAGCGAGTAGTCCCATACACTAGGGTGCGGGCAGTAGCCCCGCTACCCATGTTTTCATTTCATGCATTGTAATTCATGAGTTTGCAATAGAAAAATACTATCTTTTCAGTTCAACATCAATCATTTAATGAATGCCAGTTGCTTGATCACCAATGTGTGTTATCTATTATCTACTAGTGTGAATTGTCTACGTTTGTACTTTTAGATTTGAATATCAACTGCATGTTGGTTCTTGACGTATGTAATCACCATACACCCGTTCGGTATCTAGGAATTTTTCTCAAGGAGTGGAGTAAACTCACCTCCAATGCTGTACTTTCATACTATGAAATGGAACCAGTTGATGTATGAAAGTACAACCTTGACAGGTCGAGGAACACACTTTGTGAGGGGAGCGATGCAAAGTAAGTGACCATTCATTTGGGGATGGTTGGCATAGCAACACTCCCGCGTTTCTCATAGTTCGCAATCCGAAAGGAAGCTAAGTCTACAAATATACTAACTGTTTAGACCCCTTTTCTTTGCAAGCCATGTTATTATGATGAATGTTTTGATCCATGGGTAGTGGTGGTGAACCATAAGTTTCCAATTATACTAACTAGTGGTTTCCAATTATCATTTACAACCATAAGTTTACTTTCTTGCTATTTACTTTACTTTGCACTCTAGTTTAATCATCAATTCAACTCTTTGGTCTAAATATCAACTTTTAAGTGGATAAGTAGGACTATTACATTTTCCATATTGTTAAACTATTAACAAGACCATTGTCCCATGGATTCGACCCTTAACTATACTATGATAAGACTTCCACGTATCTTAGCATACGTGGGTGGAGATCTTACTAAACTTATAGACTTACTATCTCTAGCATTTTTAGTGGTGCATACAACTCCATACGAGTGGAGGCTCCATCACTTGGGCAGTGGGCCCAGGCATTACACTACTCTTATCCCAATCCATTTTATACTACAATAGGAGCTTACTAAAATCGTAAGATGATGCAACGTTGCAAAGATACAAACAAGAAAAGAAAGAAGCTAAAAAGGTTGTTCATGATGCAAGGTTTAGATATTTTGATGATATTTATAAGAAGTTGGACACAAAATGTGGGAACCCATTACACTAAATGAGATTACTCAAAACTTAAAACACAATCAATCACTAATTAGTCACGTACCCAAAAATATGGGTAAATTAAAACCGATTTCAGCATCAACACCCACTCAAAAACATTTGCATAAGAGCCCAACATCTTTCTTGTATCCATGCGATGCCAAGAATTTGATACAAATCGTTCTATCGTATTAGCCACAACATATATATAGGAGAAAAATAATCATATATGCCACACAAACAAGAATTAATATGCTAACAAAAGTCCGATTTATTTTAAACACCATACACAAATTTTTCCTGCCCGGATCTGAGAGTACAGGGACGACTCTAGGACACACTAGACATCTAATGAACTTTATAAAAGATTCATTACTATAGCTCCTATTTGCTTCCACATGTTTGTTTTCTTCACTTCCGATTACCTATAAAAATGTGGAGAACCACAAGGGTGAGACCCAGTCCCAGCAAGAGATATAACCTCCAACAACATTTATAGATTACAACATTTTTAAGTAATCAAACAGTTAAGTAAATTAACCAGATAAAAAAAAAGCTTATCAGCACTAATGATTAACAAAATACACACGGGAGTAAAATACACAAGGGAGCAGACAATAACTATCATCATTAGCTAGACTATCATCCTTTATCTTGTTGATAATAAAAGCAATTAAGTAGCATATGCATATCTAGCATCATGAGCAAGTCTAATAACATAGCATACCTAACAACATGAGCATGTCTAATTGGTTGAACATATCAACATCATAAAAAGAGCTAACAACGTAAGAAAAATTATCTGGATAAGCATGATTAACATTATATGCATATCTAGTTACAAAGGCATGGCTAGCATGCTAAACATAACTAACAACATGAGATAGCTAGCATCGTGATTATAATCAGCAGTAGTAGTATAGTTATCAACATAATCATGACAACTGTATGTAAGCATCTACAATCTTAAGCATATCCACAACATAAGTATATCTACTATCTCTTAATTGCACTAAGCATCATGTTTATGTAAAGATAACAAATAAGGGTTATCATCCAATGTGAAACGTTGTGTATAACCCTAAACAAATATGCTACACGGCTATATTACATATTTTATTACGCCCTCGGGAATTTGAATTGTACCATTCAAATTCCAACTGACCCCTACGAAGGGATATTCAACTTCGTATAAGATCTAGGAGTGTCGGTATCCTAAGATCTCTTCCCCTCGGTCAGTACGAGTAAAAAGGAAGTGACATATCAGTCAAAGATGCCACCACAATGACATATAGTCAAGCTGATAACCACTAGTCCGACCTTGGTATAGGGAACGACACTAGAAACCAGGGCATTCAAACCCCATCACTGAGGTACAACTGTAGTTGTCCTCTAATCACATCATGTTATAATCACTAAGACATGACCGTAGTCATTCAAAATCACATCAGATGTATGAGGCATGACCATAGCCAACCACCACAATCGGCATTGTGGATTACAAGTATATATCCTCAACCTGCCACCCCACATACTCAATAGTATGCACTATGAGTTTCCTTTAGAAATACTCATTTCACCATCCAGTAAGTTCTGACACTGAAGATGGATCGAAGGCACAAGGAACTACATGATTAGAGTTGTACTTGATTAGTTATGCCAATTGGGTGAATTAAGGTTGCATCAAACAAGTGTACATATAAACCCTAATTCACTTCTAGCAAGCATATAAATATCACAAATTTGAAAAGATATAAAACATGTGAAACATAGTTTCTCATCTCATCATCACATGGTACTATTCACTTGCCACTCATTAGACCACACTAGTCATCATACTATCACAAGATATAAATCATTTTCACAATATCACAAGGTATCAACCCTTATCAACATAAGAGGATTACACCTCATTTAGGGATCAACCATGTCCAAAGATCATTAAGACCATCATATTATTCCCTACAAGATCATCATTATCTTTGCATGCCTTATAACAAGGATCAATAACATCACTTACATACAATACACCAGATCAACACAATATCGCATTAATGAGCAAGGAGATATTCATAAACAATCATAGAGGGTTATATTAACATTAAGAACATTCCTTTATTACATCAACATGAAAGGAATCTAGATATGATTAACTCTCATCATATTCATAATGCACATGTTTAGCATAAGAAAGTTTCAACCATGTGGCTATGATAACAACCGATTAACATATCAAGGTTATAATCATATTAAGGAGGTTATTCCACCATCATTCCATCTTATAAGAATGTTAAACATGAATACTCTTCTTTATCTATTTGCATTAGAGTTAGGTTCAACATAATAAATTATATCAGTGTTACTAATCAACACTTATACCCAAACCGTAACTCGTGGCATCCCCATTGGATCATGGATGCATAAGGTGAAGCATCACTATCAAATTCCATACTATTATCAAGTATGAACCCACACATAAATCAAGGTGTAACCATCATGTTATAGCATACTAGGGCTTCAAAAATAATAAGAGAGTACTCCATGATTGTATTAATCATTCAAGGACTATTCTTACCAAATTACCATCATTTAGTTATATTAAAGCTTGGTATAACAAGATATACCTCTTTAGGGTTACATATCAACACAATATGGTTATCATCCCTCCTATTCATATGAGTGAATAGGTAAGACTACCTTATTAAGGGTAACCCTCCATTTGTTTCGTCATCATTCAACCTATATCACCATACCACAATGTCACCCAGAACCATTGGATGTTTAAAAGGTAAGTCCATGGGTTGTTTACATAAGTAAACACCTTAGATAAGCCATCTATGAAGTCCTTAATTTTTGCTCTAGAAATAGTCACCATTTAACCCTAGACATCCCTTGATTAACAAGCCATCCATTGTCAACAAGTAAGCTCATTAATTTTATCATATAAAGGAAACTATCTAAATACCATTATTAGGACCAACATATTACATTAGCCATTATTCCACTTTATTGGAGAAATAAATAGTAGATCTTGACCATTGGATCAAGTTCATATATTAAAACCATCAATTATAATATCAGTCCGACCATTGTATCAAATGACCCAAGAAACCATTGGTCTAAGGCTTAATTGATGATACAACTACAATGATTAACTTAACATAGGTTGTAGAGACCTGATCCACCATCATTAGTGATCATTAAATCACCATAGGTTGTTAGATCAACACTATATTCATTAATCAACATCAAATATTAAGTTGATGTCATCATTGATTGATAACATTTGTAGGGTACTTAATGGTTGATCATTAAACTTCTAATTGGTACGAAACATGACCTAAGGGGGTGACCATAGGTTTTCACTATCATTTGACACCCTTGATCACGACCATCAATTGTTATGAAGACAACACCATAGGGTTTTTGCAATGGTACCATCATCGGGTCATGGTTTATAGAAGAAATCAGCTTTAAACCCTAAAATTGACCATTGTTTGATAGGTGCTTAGCACCATAGGTTGTCAAAACAACCTGATAAAAGTCATATTATACCTTAGGAATAACTTACACATGATCACAGGTTCATCTAGAACTGAAATCAGAATAGGGAACATTATAAAAATCGAAATCCAAGTCAAGCATAACGTTTTAGTGCATAAATCATCATTTTCAAGCAAGAACATGATCTAGAAAGCTTATGGTAAGAAATAAACGTGAAGAAAGTTATAAAACTTGCTTCTAATGAGAAGATGAAACCCCACAAAGAAGAAATCTCGAGCAGGTAGGGCAAGAATAAGCTATGAATTCGTCCATCTAGCACCTTTCTTCATCAAATGAGCAAACCCTAAGCATAAGGAGTAAGAAAGGTGGGGTTTTAGAGCTTTAGAGCAATTTCCACCATGGAACAACAAGGTTACGACCTGGAGAAAGCTAGGAGGAAGGATAACAAAGGAATAAACATAGGAAAGAAGGGAATTCTTAGACTTTTAGGTCAAGATCACTAGAAGGAAGCTTTTTCAACCCTAAAATGAAGTCAATTTCAACCTTTGAGCCTTTCTCCAAGAGGATCCCCACTTTCTACTTCCTTAGGAAGAAAAAATCGCAGATGAAAAGAGGGAGAACGAGTTTGGGGGAAGGAGGGAAGTGTTGGAGAGAAAATGGCTCGTTTTGGGGCTTGGGGATAAGTATATTACACTTTAAGATAAAGAAAAAGAAAAAGTTGAAATCCTAGTATCTATCCAAGTGTCCATGGCCTTGATTTATTAAGAATATACAAGAACACACACAATAAGCTCCCCCATCATGTGCATAGATCTTCTTAGCTATTCTTTGTCGAATTTTCCAGCCAATCAAATAATTCATTAGTTGATAGCTACTAAAGGTAGCTCATTCGTGAAGGGGAAAACCCTAAAATACCCTTAGAGAAAACACCTTCAAACCAAGGTTTAAATAGGCGTCCCATAGTTAAAAAAGCTCAATAATGATGAGCGAATATCCAAGGAACATAATGAAAGTGATAAATTGCAAAGAAAACCTCTCAATTGGGTAAATTATAGAAAAGTCCAAAATGTGCATAAAATTGCATAACTTGCTCAAACAGTGTCTAAATTGGACCAAATTTGACACTTAAGATTTTATTATGATTTCAAAGCACATAACAAGTTTATATTAATTCAATTATGATAATTAAGCTTGTTCAACTCACTAAGCAAGTTTAGGGGCCTTACAACTATAAACCCCTAACAGGGATTTCACCCCCGAAATCCAAGGTAAACAAAGATGGGTACTTCCTTTGCAACTCATCCTATTACCTTCACATGGTTACCTGCATATCATGGTGATGTCACATCATTCATACATATTTCATCTTGGGTCAGCACAAAAATCCCCATCTAATAAGACATTCTCAATATGGATTGTAGAAACTTGTTGTGTCATCTATACAACTCTAGTAGTAGTGTTCAACTTTAAATTCTAGCTACCATTCTAAAATTATATCTATTGTATCAAAAAATTACTCAAAAGTCATACTTGCTAGCTTTTTACCAATCATGACATCTGTCACATACCATTCCTTGAAGCACATAAAAAATGACGATGTATCCATCCTTTTTTTTCTTGATACACTGACACTGGAACACTTGTCAGTTCTTTTTCAGCATCAAAAGAAATGCTGACGTTGGAACTTGTCATTCCATACAAGGAAACATCATTCCTAGTCAACCTTGTTAGGGTTGAAACAACAACACTATCTTTACCTTACTAGGATTTACACAACCTACTCAGAAGACATATCGTGATCCCATAAAGACATTTAATCAACCCCATCCCACTCTTGTTCAACTTGTCTCATAGCTATTGCTGCTTCGGCAACCCTAAGGTTTTTGAAGAAATATTGATCATATTTTTTGACCATATTTGAAATACTTTGACATGTCATCCAATCTAACTCTTATGCATTGATATTTGATCACGGGTTTATCTTAAAGGAACATAGTATCACATATCTATTGACCAACAACCATCTATCCTTGATAGTGGTCTTGCCCAACTATCACTGAACCATACACAAAATTATAGAATCACTTTTGTTTTTCCTTCAAAACAACATTTAGAGGGTCATAATCAACTCTCTCTCTCTAAGGGAGAGGAATCCTTGGAATGTTCATTTAATAAACATCTCCAACCTTCACATATTTCTCATATTATTGATACATCTTGTATACTAGGATTCATTACCTTGGTATCCACCTCATGTTTGCAGTGAATCTATACGTACCAAGTGGCAATGATCCACTTTGAAGTTGTGACCTACAAAGAAAAGACAAAAAGGGAAACACACTTCCCATACCATAGTAGTATTTTTCAAGGGTCGCTAGCAAAATGGTAACCAATTCTATTTTCATCATGCAAGTTATAGCTTCTTATGTATCATTTTACCTTTTTCATTTTGGGTTCCTTTCCATTAGCATAGGAATCATCATGATTAACATATCTCATTACTACTTCCTTGATGACTATTTATCACACTTGGTATGTTCTCTTATTTTACTATGTTTTTCAACCACTTATCGACAGGTAAATCATCATATTCCACATTTTCTTCATTAAATCAGGATCATCTCCCTTAATTTCTTTCACATGCCATGCTGATTTTTCATTAACACTTTCTTACACACATAGGTTGGTCTGAGATTAACTTAGGTTCCACCTTATTTCTTTGCCATTGTTCCCATTCATCTTCTCCTTTTGTACTTTTTATAGGAGTTCTCTCTATCTTATGTGGATGTCATACCTTGATTCACTTTATAAGCATATACTTGTTTGTCTTTTACTTTATTATCTTCTTAAATCACATCTTAAAGAACTCCTCTTTTCCTTATTTGTATTCAGATTTGGATTTCATGGTGTTGTATCTTTCTCTTATATTTACCAAACATTCAAGTTTTGATAGATAATGATGCAATTCTCATCTTCTTTAAGGTAACATTGAGATATTCACACCATGATTTCTTATTCGTTATGCTCTTTAGATTGTCTCAAAATGACTACTTAATCAGAGTAATAAGAAAGATAACAATCAAAGAGTTGCATACTTACCTTTTCTTCAATAATTGAATACTTGACGAGGGTACCCAAATACTGAGATTAGGCAGTATGAACCATATTTTTATGTCATATTCCTAACTTTGACATCATCCTAGTCCTAAGTCCTAGTGTCCTTGTAGACTCAGTGAACCTAAAGCTCTGATACCAAGTTGTGGGAACCCGTTACACTAAACAAGATTACTCAAAACATAAAACACAATCAATCACTAATTAGTCACATACCCAAAAGTATCGGGCAACACCCACTCAAAAACATTTGCATAAGAGCCCAACATCTTTCTTGTATCCATACTATGCCAAGAATTAGATACAAATTGTTCTATCATCTTAGCCACATCATATATATACAGGAGAACAATAATTGTATATGCCACACAAATAAGCATTAATATGCTAACAAAAGTCTGATTTATTTGAAACACCATATACAAACTTTTCCTGCCTGGACCTGAGAGTACAGGGACGGCCCTAGGACACACTAGACATCTAATCAACTTTATCAAAGATTCATTACTATAGCTCCTGTTTTCTGCCACATGTTTGTTTTCATCACTTCTAATTACCTAAAAAAATGTGGCGAACCACAACGGTGAGACCCAGTCCCAGCAAGAGATAAAATGTCCAACAAAGTTTATTGATTACAACATTTTTAAGTAATTAAATAATTAAGAAAATTAATTACATATAAAAAATAAGCTCAGCAACACTGATGATTAACAAAATATGCAAGGGATTAGATAATAACTATCATAATTAGTCATACTAGTATCCTTTATCTTGTTGATAATATAAGCAATTCAATAGGATATGCATATCTAGCATCACGAGCAAGTCTAATAACATAGCATAGCTAACAACAGGAGCATGTCTAATTGGTTGAACATATCAACATCATAAAAAGAGCTAACAACATAAGCACAATTATCTAGATAAGCATGATTAGAATTATATGTATCTCTAGTTATAAAGGCATGGCTAGCATGCTGAACATAACTAACAACATCTGATATCTAGCATCATGATTATAATCAGTAGTAGCAGTATAGTTATCAACATAATCATGGAAAATGTATGTAAGCATCTACAATCTTAAACATATCCACAAGATAAGTATATCTATTATCTCTTAATTGCACGAAGCATCATCTTTATGTAAAGATAACAAACAAGGTTTATCGTCCAATGTGAAACATTGTGTATAACCCTAAAAAAATATGCTACACAACTGTATTACATCTTTTATTACGCCCTGGGGAATTTGAATTGTACCATTCAAAGTTTGACCGACCCCTACGAAGGGCTATTCGGTTTTGTACAAGATCTAAGTGTGTCGGTATCCTAAGATCTCTTCCCCTCAGTCAGTACAAGTAAAAAGGCAATGACATATCAGTCAAAGTTGCCACCACAGTGACATATAGTCAAGATGATAACCACTAGTCAAACCTTGGTACAGGTCATGACACTAGCAACCAGGGTTTTCAAATCCAATCACTGAGGTACAACTGCAGTTTTCCTCTAATCACATTATGTTATAATCATCGAAACACGACCACATACGTTCTTAATCAGATCAGATGTATGAGGCATGACCATATCCAACCTCCACAATCTGCATTGTGGATGAAAATGATATATCCTCAACCTGCCAACCCCACATACTCAACAGCATGCGCTCTGAGATTCCCTTAGGAATACTAATTTCACCATATAACATGTTATGACACTGAAGATGGCTCTACGGTACAAGGCACTACATGATTAGAGGTGTACTTGATTAGTTATGCCAATTGGGTGAATTAAGGATGCATCAAACAAGTGGATATACAAACCCTAATTCACTTCTAGCAAGCATATAAATATCACAACTTTGAAAAGATACAAAACGTGTGAAACATAATTTCTCATATCATCATCACATGGTACTATTCACTTTCCACTCATGAGACCACTCTAGTCATCATACTATCACAAGATATAAATCATTTTCACAATATCAGAGGGTATCAACACTTATCAACATAAGAGGATTACACCTCATTTAGGGCTCAACCATGCCCAAAGGTCATTAAGACCATCATATTATTCCTTGCAAGATCATCATTATCATTGCATGCCTTATAACAAGGCTCAACAACATCACTTACATACAATACACCAGATCAACACAATATCACATTAATGAGCTAGGAGATATTCATAAACAATCATAGTAGGGTTATATTAACATTAAGGACATTCCTTTATTATATCAACATGAAAGGAATCTAGATATGATTAACTCTCATCATATTCATAATGCACATGTTTATCATAAGAAAGTATCAACCATGTGGCTATGATAACCACCAATTAACATATCAAGGTTATAATCATATTAAGGAGGTTATTCCACCATGATTCCATCATATAAGAATGTTAAAAATGAATACTCATCTTTATCTATTTGCATTAGAGTTAGGTTCAACATAATAAATTATATCAATGTTACTAATCAACACTTATACCCAAACCCGAACTCACGACATCCCCATTGGATCATGGATGCATAAGGTGAAGCATCACTATCAAATTCCATACTATTCTCAAGTATGAACCCAAACATAAATCAAGGTGTAACCATCAGGTTATATCATACTAGGGCTTCAACAAAAATAAGAGAGTACTCCGTTATTGTATTAATCATTCAAGGACTATTCTTACCCAATTACCATCATTTAGTTATATTAAAGCTAGGTATAACAAGCTATACCTCTTTAGGGTTACATATCAACACAATATGGTTATCATCCCTCCTATTCATATGAGTGAATCGGTAAGACTACCTTATTAAGGGTAACCCTCCATTTGTTCCATCATCATTCAACCCGTATCACCATACCACAATGTCACCCAAAATAATTGGATGTTTAAAAGGTAAGGCCATGGGTTTTTTGCATAAGTAAACACCTTAGATAAGCCATCTATAAAGTACTGAATTTGTTCTCTAGAAATAGTCACCATTTAACCCTAGACATCCCTTGATTAACAACACAAAAAGTCCCATTGAGAGTAGGGTAAAACCCACAATCGACTGTTCATTTAAAAGAAACTATCCATTTTCAACAAGTAAGCTCTTTAAGTTGATCATATAAAGGAAACTATGTAAATCACATTAATAGGACCAAAATATTACATTAGCCATCATACCAATTTATTGGAGAAATAAATAGTAGATCTTGACTATTGGATCAAGTTCATATATTTAAACCATCAATTACAGTATAGGTCCGACCATTGCATCAAATGACCCAAGAAACCATTGGTCTAAGGCTTAATTGATGATACATGTACAATGATTAACTTAACATAGGTTGTCAAGACCTGATACACCATCATTAGTGATTATTAAATCACCATAGATTGTTAGATCAACACTATATTCATTAATCAACATCAAATATTAAGCTAATGTCATCATTGATTGATAACATCAGTAGGGTACTTAATGGTTGATCATTAAACTTCTAATTGATACAAAACCGGACCTAAGGGGGTGAAAATAGGTTGTCACTATCACTTGACACCCTTTATCACGACCATAAGTTGTTATGAAGACAACACCATAGGGTTGTTGCAATGGTACCATCATGGGGTCATGGTTTATAGAAGAAATCAGCTTTAAACCCTAAAATTGACCATTGTTTGATAGGTGCTTAGCACCATACGTTGTCAAATTAACCTGATCCAAATCATATTATACCTTAGGAATAACGTACACATGATCACAGGTTCATATAGAACTGAAATCAGAATAGGGAACATTATAAAAATCGAAATCCAAGTCAAGCATAGCTTTTTAGTGCATAAATCATCACTTTCAAGGAAGAACATGATCTAGAAAGCTTATGGTAAGCAATAAACGTGGAGCAAGTTATAAAACTTACCTTTAATGAGAAGATGAAACCCCACACAGAAGAAATATTGAGCAGGTAGGGTAGAAAATCCAATAATAAGCTATGAATTCGTCCATCTAGCACCTTTATTCATCAAATGACCAAACCCTAAGCATAAGGAGTAAGAAAGGTATGGTTTTAGAGCTTTAGAGAAATTTACACCATGGAACAGAAAGGTT
The DNA here is from genome assembly GCA_963693085.1 of Alisma plantago-aquatica. Classification (NCBI taxonomy): domain Eukaryota; kingdom Viridiplantae; phylum Streptophyta; class Magnoliopsida; order Alismatales; family Alismataceae; genus Alisma; species Alisma plantago-aquatica. The sequence goes on from OY856412.1 coordinate 996,363,602, forward strand.
CCGACCTGGAGAAAGCTAGAAGGAAGGATATAAAAGGAATAAATGGAGGAAAGAAGGGAATTCTTACACTTTTAGGTCAAGATCACTAGAAGGAAGCTTTTTCAACCCTAAAATGAAGTCAATTTCAACCTTAATTAGAGTCTTTCTCCAAGAAGATCCCCACTTTCTTATTCCTTGGATAGATAAATTCGTAGATGAACAGAGGGAAACGAGGTTGGAAGAAGGAGGGAGGTGGTGGATAGAAAATGGCTCGTTTTGGTTCTTGGGGATCAGTATATGACACTTTAAGATAAAGAAAAAGAAAAAGTTGAAATCCTAGTATCTATCCAAGTGTCCATGGCCTTAATTTATTAAGAATATACAAGCACACTCACAAGAAGCTCCCCCATCATATGTATATACCTGCTTAGATTTCCTTTGTCGAATTTCCCAGCCAATCAAACAATTCATTAGTTGATAGCTACTAAAGGTAGCTCATCCGTGAAGGGGAAAATCCTAAAATACCCATGGAGAAAACACCTTCAAACCAAGATTTAATAGGTTCCCCATGGTTCAAAAATCTGAAGAATGATTAGGGAATATCCAAGGAACATAATTAAAGTGATAAATTGAAAAGAAAACCTCTCAATTGGGTAAATTTCATAAAAGTCCAAAATGTGCATAAAATTGCATAACTTGCTCAAACAGTGTCCAAATTGGACCAAATTTGAAACTTAAGCTTGTAGTATGATTTAAAAGCATATCACAAGGTTATATTAGGGTTATAATAATTTAATTATGATAATTAAGCTTGTTCAACTCACTAAGCAAGTTTAGGGGCCTTACACAAGAGAAGGGGAAAAAGAAATATATAAAATGGTTCATATAAGAGAAAGGAAAGGAAGATATTTGAGTCAAGTAAAATGCATAAAGAATTAAGATGGTAGGGTGTTGGTGAAGTAAAATGATATCAAGAACCAATGGATAAATTACTTCCATAAGATTTTCAACGGAGATACTGCAAATAATGTAAGAGACTCATGTGACATGAATATAAGAGATATTATTTACACACAACGAGTTTCACCTTTTGAGGCCATGAATTCTTTAAAGAAGATGAAAATGAGTAAGGCATGCGGACCATATGGTATTACTATTGATGTATGGAAGCGTATGGGGGATGAAGGTGTTATTTGGTTAACAATACTCTTTGACAAGAACATAAAGACCTAGAAGATGTCATATGAATGGAAAAATAGTATTATAGTCCCCATTTAGAAGAACAAAGGTGATGTTCAGAGTTGCAAAAACTACAGAGGTATCAAGTTTATGATTCACATAGAGGATTATTGAGCAGAGGTTAAGATTTATAATGCAGATATCGAAAAACCAATTTGGATTCATGCATGGAAGATCAACAACAAATACTATTTTTCTGATAAGAAGGCTTATGGAGAAGTATAGAGAAAGCAAAATAGATCTTCATATGGTGTTTATTGATTTCGAAAATGCTTATGATTGAGTACCTAGAGAAGTGTTGTGGATGTTTTTAAAGAAAAATGGTGTGCCAATCCAATACATTGACTTGATCAAATACATGTTTGATAGCTCTACTGCAAGTATGAAGACTCCTGGAGGAGAGACACCAACCTTTCCTATCACAGTTGGGGTACACCAAGGATCCATACTCATCCCATATTTATTTTTCCTTGTTATGGATGTACTAACAAAGAATGTTCAAGATGATATTCCTTGTGTATGTTATTTGCTGATGATATTGTTTTGATTGAAGAAACTAAAGATGGATTCAATGATAAAGTTGAATGGTGGAGAGAGGCATTGGAATAAAATGGATTGATGATTAGCAAGAGGAAAACAAAGTATAAGCATTGTAATTTCATCCAATCTCTTAGTGTGAATGATGGTGGCTAGTTGGACGAAGTAGATATACCAAAATGTGATAAATTTCATTACTTGGGTTCTATTATTCAAATTGATGGGGATGTCCAAAATGACGTTTGTCATAGGATCACTACATGATGGTTGAATTGGAGGGGTGCAACTGGAGTATTATGTGATCGGAAGATCCCTCTTAGGTTAAAAAGTAGGTTTTATAGAACATCTATACATCCAACTGTGCTCTTTGGGTGTGAATGTTAGGTGGTGAAGAAACAAGGTCTCAACAAGTTGAACATCACTGAAATGCATATGATGAGATGGATGTGTGGGACATCAAGAAAAGATCTCCTGAGAAATGATTATATTAGGAATAAAGTGGTGGTGGCAATCATTGAGGACAAGTTGTGCGAGGGCTAACACAGATGGTATGGATATGTGCAACACATACTAACTAATTCACTTATACAAAGCAATGCTATTGAGTCAAGAACAATAAATAGAAGAAGAGGAAGACCTAAATTAACATGGGATGAGCTTATAAAGAGACATTTTGAATCTCTACATCTCAACAAGAATATGGCCCATCATTGAGTTGAATCAAAATGAAGGATCCATGTAGCCGATCCCATCATAGTTGGGACTAAGGCTTAGATGATTATGATGATGATGACGATTACTAATCTTATCCCAATCCAACAAAAAAGTTTTTTGTTGATCTGGATGGTTGTATTCCTGAAGAGGAACTTAGTTCCAAAGGAATCTGTGGGAGTAAAAGTAGAACTCGAAATGTTGGAGACAAATAAGAAAAAATTGAACCTAAAGAGGCACAATAGGAACAAGGAGAACCACAAGTTGTTGTAGAATCTCAAGTTCTTAATGTAACACAAGAGACTCATAGTTCTAGTCGAACACACCTTGAGTTTGAAAGATTATGACATCTTATAACTTGGAAAGGCAGTGAGTTGGTCATATATGATGAGTAAACTATATACCTAGAAGCTATTGTGGAACTAGAGTATGAGAAATGGCTTAAAGCCATCAAATCAAAGATGGAGTCTATGTACACTTACAAGGTATGACCTTGATGGATCCACCTGAATGGGTAAAAGCCATAAGGTGCATTTGGGTCTTTGAGAGAAGACCAACATGGATGGAAATATTGGTTGCAAAGAGTTTCAATCAAGCTTAAGGTGTTGAACATGTTGAAATATTTTACCAATTACCATGGTTGAATCCATCAGGATCATGCTTGCTTTTGCAACTTAGTATGGTTGAGATTTTTCATATGGATGTTAAAACCACATTCATGAACTAGAATAATTATAAGGGTGTATGTGACACAACCTAAAGGTTTTACAAATCCAAAAAATGCAAATAAAGTCTATAAGTTATAAAGGTAAATATGTGGATTGAGTCAAGCATATCAAAGCTGGAATCCTCTATTTGGCAGCACAGTCAAAGGTTTGACTTTAGTCAAAATGAAGATGAAATCTATGATTACAAAAGATTTAGTGGGAGTATATTAATATTCCACATAATTATCATGTAAATGTTAAAAGCCTGACGAGGAAAGTACCTTCTTTGTGAAGGGTTTAGGTGAAGCATCCTATGTGATAGGAATTGATATCCATAAAGATAGATAGATATTGAAAATTTCTTTACCAAATAAAGAGAACATACATTGGCAAGATGCTGAAAGGGTTCAACATGCAAGACTTAATAAGAGAAAAATTTTCCATCTTCCATGGAGTTAGTCTCTTAGGAGCCTAGTGTCCCACTTCTTGTGAAGAACATGAACACATGGATAGATGCCATATGCATTCACAATTGGATCTATCTTTAATGCAATTTTGTGAACTTATCCCACTATCTTGTATGTATTGGACATGATGAGAGAATTGTCACATATGTATTGACATTATGAGAGGATATCGAATTATCTCATATGTATTGGACATGATGAGAGGATATATACACCTATCTAGCAATTACATATGAATTGGACATGGTGAGAGAGTATATGTAAGATACCAGTGAAAGTTACTGGACTACCATAAAGAACATCCTTAGGTGCTTGTGATGCACTAAAAGGATCAGTTCCTTGGTTATGGTAATGAGAGAGAATTAGGTGTGAATGGTTTCACCAATGCAAGATTCTAAAATGACAAGTAAAATTAGTGATCACAATATATATTTGTGTTTGGCCTTAAACTAAAACTATAAGCTATAAAGGGTTCCAAGCTAATGATAGTTGTTTATATCTACAAAAGAAGCTGAGTATCTCTGTGTTGTGAGAAGAATAGAGGATATTGTATGGATGAAGAAGTTCATATGGGTGAATGTGTGTGAGGTTACAACCATTGATGACATAGTAGAAATATTGTTGACAACAATGGAGCTACTAGTTAAGAAAGGAATCTTAGATAGCATACTATGACACTTCCATCTCATGAGAAAGGTCGCACAATAAAGCGATGTGAAACTTGCAAAATAATGACTTGAAGAAAATGTTGCTAACCTCGTATAAAAGCACTTACGTAGCAGAAACATAATAGACATGTTAAGATCACTTGGAATAAGATTCTTAGTGATTGGCTCTAATTGCATGTGGGAGTCTAGTGATATGTATGCCTAGAGTGCCAATCATATGATGATTGGAATGAAGCATTAAATACCTCATTTGATAATAATAAAGGTAATTTTGTCTAATATATTTCTCTCAATCATGAGATGATGACACATACATACTATATGTGTAAAGAATGATGTTAATCAATGATGTATGTCGTAAAGTACATGACTTAAACAATGAGATCATACAGATGTTAAGAGTATACATTCTTATTATATCTCTAGTCAAATATTACTATGGAAGCAAAATAGATGATAGTAATACATCAGACTAGAGTGTGTGTTGATTGGTGATTGAGTCTCATTAGTCATGATATGTGATATCAAGTCAAGAACACATGTACATGTTATAAAATAGTGTATCAGACAAACCACCTTGAGAATGACGCATGGAGACCATGGAATGGTAGTCAAAATCATCTCTCATAGTGATAGTGGTTATTGTGGTTCTTAGACCTGAAGTCACCATATTCATTACATGTCGGTCACGTACTTTGGCATCATCCACCATGATCTTGAATAAGGATTGCCATAAAGGTGGTGCTCAGATGCACTGTGACACATGGGGATTGAGTGTGAGTGATGTAGATGGGATTTGTTCTTCCTACATGCGATTAATATCCAGGGCCTCTTGCAAAGTGAGAATGAGAAATGTAAGGTCATACTCATGTGACACAATATATGATATATGAAGTCACATGCATGTCAGACAATGTGCTTTAGTTCAAGGAACATGGATTGAATGTTGAGAGGATGGCAATTCCATGCCTCGAGTTCAATCTGTATATCAGAGATAAAGGAACTATACAATCATGGTAACACTGATCACACATTGTAGGTTGTAGTTGTTCTCCACTTTCCAAATTACTTGGGTATTAATGATGTGTGACTAGGCACCGCTCTTTGCTTGTGATGTCTTAATCGGTTATGGACATTCACTGCCAACTTAATTCTGGACCTATAGGGTCACACACGTAGGATGCACTTGGATTAAAGGTGTTTATTCGTGAATGATGGTTAGATTTATTACTAAAGGTGTTTAGGTATTCAATTAAACAATTGAGTTTCAAAATTGAGTGACTGGACTTTGAATTGACAGATTCAAGTGTTGAACCGATTAGTTGGAGTGTCCGGTTAATTGGAATGAATGTTGGTTGAACATTTCCTAAACTGGACAAGTGAAAGGACCATTTCACAGGTGAAATGACTGTGTCACAATGTGAAATGATTGTTTCACTATGTGTGATGACATGTTGACCCTCTGGGTCACCCAATTCAACTACCAATTTGATTGGAACAAGAATTGATCTTGATGTCATGTTTAGCATTAATCGGGCATTGAATACCAATTTTATTTAGAATAGAAAACTATGTGAAATGACTAGTTCACTTAGAAAATCGACTAATTCATGTACCAAGAGATTGGTTGGGTGTGTGAACTAACTGGTTCATCATTTGTAGGTTCAAGAAAAATCATGATTTTGGACCTTTCTACTGCCACATAGACTAGGAACCATTACCCTGGCCTCTAATATAAATAGAGTATGAGAACCCATTACACTAAATGAGATTACTCAAAACATAAAACAGAATCAATCATTAATTAATCACATACCCAAAAATATGGGTAAATTAAAATTGATTTCAATGTCAGCACCCGCTTAGAAACATTTGCATAAGAGCCCAAAATCTTTCTTATATCCATACTATGCCAAGAATTTGATACAAATTGTTCTATTGACTTAGCCACCACATATATACACAGGAGAACAATATTTGTATATGCCACACAAACAAGCATTCATATGCTAACAAAAGTATGATTCGTTTGAAACACCATATACAAACTTTTTCTTGCCTGGACCTGAGAGTACAGGGACGACTCTAGGACACACTAGACATCTAATCAAATTTTGCAAAGATTCATTACTATAGCTCCTCTTTGTTGCCACATGTTTTTTTTTTGTCACTTCAGATTACCTAAAAAGATGTGGCAAACCACAAGGGTGAGACCCATGTCCTAGCGAGAGATATAACCTCCAACAACGTTTCTTGATTACAACATTTTTAAGTAATTAAATAGTTAAGTAGTTTAATTAGATATAACCAATAAGCTCAGCAGCACTGATGATTGACAAAATACATAAAGGAGTAGATAATAACTATCAACATTAGCCAGACTATCATCCTTTATTTTATTGACAATATAAGCAATTCAGTAGCATATGCATATCTAGCATCATGAACATGTCTAGTTACATAGAATCACTGTAATTATGAATAAGAATAGCCACATAAGCATAGCTAACAACATTAGCATGTCTAATAGGTTGAACATATCATCATCATTAAAAGAGCTAACAACATAAGCACAACTATCTGGATAAGAATGATTAGCAATATATACATCTCTAGTTGAAAAGGCATGGCTAGCATGCTAAACATAACTAACAACATGAGATAGCTAGTATCATGATTATAATCAGAAGTAGTAGTATAGTTATCAACATAATCATGGCTATTGTATGTATGCATCTACAATCTTAATCATATCCCAACTTAAGTATATCTCCTATCTCTTAATTGCACTAAGCACCATCTTTATGTAAAGATAACAAACAAGGGTTATCATCCAATGTGAATCATCATATATAACCCTAAACAAATATTCTACACAATTGTATTACATCTTTTATTATGCCCTGAGGAATTTGAGGATACCATTCAAAATCCAACAGACCACTGCTAAGTCAAACTCAGTCTCATAAAAGATCTAGGAAGAGTCAGACTCCTAACATCTTCTCCTTAGAGAACTTGGTTCTGTAGAAAAATAGAGTGGAGTCATTGCTCCAGGTTAGAGGAAAGAGAAAGAAAGAAAAGTTTCGTACTTGGTTAAGGAAGACGTAAATATAGCCCATGGATAAGGATGGTAGCAAGCATGAGGTGTAAAAGTAGATTCCCCATGTGTCTATGGCCTTAAATATTAAGAATATACAAGCACACACACAAGAAGCTCCCCCACCATCCATAGAAACATGATTATCCCTCGTTTCTTGAATTTCCAAGCAAAACAAATAATTCATTAGTTGATAGCTACTAAAGGTAGCTCATCCGTGAAGGGGTAAACCCTAAAATACCCTTGAGGAAAACACCTTCAAACCAAGGTTTACATAGGCGCCCCATGGCTCAACAAGCTCAATAATGATGAGAGAATATCCAAGGAACATAATTCAAGTGATAAATTGCAAAGAAAACCTCTCAATTGGGTAAATTGTAGATAAGTCTAAAATGTGCATAAAATTGCATAACTTGTACAAATAGTGTCCAAATTGGACCAAATTTGAAATTTAAGCTTGTCTTATGATTTCAAAGCATATAAAAAGTTTATATTTAGGGTTATAAGAATTCAATTATGATAATTAAGCATATTCAACTCATTAAGCATGTTTAGGGGCCTTACATCTATAAACCCCTAACAGGGATTTTGCCCCCGAAATCCTAGGTAAACAAAGATGGGTACTTACTTTGCACCTCATCCTATTACCTTCACATGGCTACTTTCATATCATTGTGATGTCACATCATTCATACATATCTCATCTTGGGTCAACACAAAAAACCCCACTTAAGAAGACATTCTCAATATGGAATGTAGAAACTTGTTGTGTCATCTGTACAACTCTAGTACTAATGTTCAACTTTAAATTCTAGCTATAATCCTAAAATTATATCTATTGTATCAACACAATACTTAAAAGTCATGCTTGTTATATTTTTACCAATCAAGCCATGTGTCCCATACCATTCCTTGAAGCATAAAAAAAGGTGATGTATCCATACGTTTTTTTCAAGATACACTGACACTGGAACACTTGCCAGTTAGTTTTCAGCATCAAAAGAAATGATGACACTAGCACTTGTCATTCCATACCAGGAAACACCATTCCTAGTCAACCTTGTTATGGGTGAAACAACAACAATATCTTCACCTTACTAGGATTTACACAACCTACTTAGAAGACATATCATGATCCCATAAAGACATTTAATCAACCCCATCTCTTGTTCAACTTGTCTCATAGCTTTTTTTTTGGAGTAAGGTAAATATATTCCAAAGGATGTTGTATATTACAAAGGGGTTATCTACAAAATCCCCAGTATGCTTTGGTGTTGTTGCTAATGCTACCCATTAGCTCTTTTCTATGCATTACATGCCATTTAAAAATAACAACAAAAAAATCCATAAGAGCAAGAGGTTCCCTAGCACCTAGACCATGAACCCGCCCATTCTGCTCTTTCCAAACAAAAACGAAAAGACCCGATATGCACAGGTTAGCATAGCTTGTATTGGCTTTACTGCTTTTAAAGCTAGTGTCCACCCAAGCATATATGTCATGCAGCTCTGTTGGTAGGTTGGCACCCCAGCCATTCCTCAAACACATAATTCTCCAAACCTTCTTAGAGTACCCACACTCAAAAAATAGGTTCCGCAAAGACTCATCATCCCTATTGTATAGCCTGCAATGTGTATTCACCTGCAGCCCCCATCCAGCCAAGCAATCAAAGGAGGGAAGGCGGGTAAGAATCATCCTATAGACCATTTGTGCTCCACTTGGGGCAGTAGTGCCTCCCCCAAACGATGTCCACTACCTTAGCTGCTCCATTGTACCCTGTTTGGGTGATGATTAGTGGTGAAGGAATAGCAGTAGTCCACATACCAAATGAATCAACACTATATAGGTTAGACCCAAGCTCGAAGAAGGTAACCATGCCACGCCAAACACTGGAAGAAGCAGCTCTATTAAGACATATTAAATCCCCTCCATATGTCATCTTCACCCATTTCGTCCATATATTTCCAGCTTCTAACAGAAAACTATCCACCCTTTTCTTTGTTTCATTCAACACAATCTTCATAGGGTCATCCACATTTAACCCCCCCCCCCTTGAAAGGACGAGCAATGGTTTCGTAAGCAATCCTATGACCTTTCCCTCCCCATAAGAAGTTCACGATCATGGATCTGATGGTATCAAGCACATGGTTAGGAATGACCCCCATAGCAGCCCAGAACCTTACCTTTGGTTGGATAACCGTTCGGATTAGAACAAGTCTGCCTGCAAGAGACATACTGATCCCACTCCATCCTTCGATCTTTTCTCTGAGCTTATCCAGCACCAAACTGAAATCCTTTGTTGAATCTCTTCCCGCCACAAGTGGAACCCCTAAGTACCAAGTAGGAAGAGTACCTCTTATCATGTTAGATGCAGTTCTCAGTCTTCCTCTTCTATCATCACAAGACTTTCACAAATACACTTGGGACTTAATCGTGCTAATATACAACGTCGATAGTTTCCCAAAATGAACAAGCACTTTGTACATCTCCCTTAGCCTTTTCATGTTCCCAACCGAGAAAATCAAGACATCATTGACAAACACCAAGTGTGAGTGGACTTTAACACCCTTCACCTTGTATTGCTTTATCGAACCTCTACCTTCCGCCTTCCTCATCAGGCAGGTGAGGACCTCCATAATCATAGTAAAAAGGAGGGGTGAGAGCATATCACCTTGCTTCAACCCATTGGTCGACCTGAACAAACCCTCCGGGCTGATGTTGATCAAGACAGAATAAGAGCAAGTGTTGTAGCATTGCTTCATGAGAGCCACCCATCTTTGATCATAGTTCAAACTCCTCATACAACTTTCCAGCATATCCCAATTTGCGTGATCATATGCCTTGCTAATATCAACCTTCATAACCACCTTCACATTCGAATTCCCCTTGTTAAAATCAATCAAGTACTCACTCGCCAGAAGAGTGCAATGCTCCATCCTTCTTCTACTTATGAAAGCATTTTGTTCTTCCGAAATGATGTGATCCAACACCTTTTTCAGCCTAATGGCCAACAATTTCACAATGACTTTATACAACACATTACAACAGGCAATGGGTCTATAATCATCCATCCATTTTTCTTCCTTCGTCTTCGGAATAAGATTTATGAAGGTGTGGTTAACCACACGAACCATCGCTCCCCCATTTAAGAACCATCTCACGGCCTGCAGGAGATCACCCTTTATCAACTCCCAATTAGATTTGTAGAAGTGGCTGTTGAAACCGTCAGGACCCAGAGCCCGAGCGTGGTTTATGGAGAACATCGCTTGTTTCACCTCTTCCATATTCGTCTCTTTATAGAGGCCTTCATTCATCTCATCATTTAATCTATTCATTGGCTGCATACTACCCCCTTCTTCATAAAAATGGTTGTTGTTGTACAAACCAGAAAAAAAGTTAATGGCCTACTGCGCCAAGTCCTTCTTACTCATAGAAATGTTTCCCTCCTCATCAATGAGCACATAAATGGTGTCTCTCATCTCCCTCTTCTTGATGGTGGAGTGGTAGAGGCATGTGTTCTTGTCCCCATCTTCGATCCAACGTATCCTACTTCTTTGCCATAAATACTTCTCCTCAGCTTTACCCAGTTGTTTCAGTCTTTCTTCTAGCCTCCTTTCCTCCTTTATGAGCTCGACATTCAGCGGGTCACCCCTTAAATTAGCCTCCACATTCTCATAATCAGCCGTAGCTTCACGAATGAGATTAGGTAAGTTGACTTTTTCTTTGCTCCATTTCTTAAGAGTAGCTTTCGTGATTTGGAGCTTCTTCAAAAACCTAAAAAGTGGGTTTCCTTCCACCTGTGTTTTCCAACTTCCTTCCACAAGATTCTTGTACCCCTCCCACTCGCTCTAGATATTAAGCAATCTGAAGGGTCTCATCAATTATTTGTTGTGGTTAAGTGTCACTAACATCCAAGCTTGATCACTGAAGATGTTAAACCCTAACTTCACCGCAACACATGGCATGGCACCCAACCACGCATTGTTAACCATCCCCCTATCCAACATGCTGGCTATCCTTTTATTTTTCTTGTTTGACCACGTGGTTCCATCTCCAATGGTGTTCAGTTCATGGAGTTGCTGCTTCGGCAACCCTAAGGTTTTTGAAGAATTATTGATCATATTTTTGACCATATTTGAAATACTTTGACATGCCATCATTCAAAGCTCGATATAACTTGTATGACATGACTGGAACACTTTTCTCCTCCGATTCAAAAAATCTATTAGTACATTGGTTAGTATAAAGGACATAACTCTAAACTCATCATTTTCATGTGAATTATTTCATCCAATTTAACTCTTATGCATTGATATTTGATCATAGGTTTATCTTAAAGGAAAACAGTATCACATATCTATTGACCAACAAACCATCTAACCTTGGTAGTGGTCTTGCCCAGCTATCACTGAACTGTACACTACATTATAGAATATCGTTTTTCTTTTCTTTTTCCAAACAACATTTAGAGGGTCATCATCAACTCTATCTCTCTCTCTAAGGGAGAGGAACACTTAGAATAGTCATTTAATAAAAATCTCCAACCTTCACATACTTCCCATACTGTTGATACATCTTAGATACTAGGATTCATTACCTTGGTATCCACCTCATGTGCTATAAGGAACTCACGTCCTTATGTCATCTACTTTTACCAACATAATAAATTTCAAAACATATTAGAGAAATCTCCCAAATTATTGTAAGGCTCAAAAGAAAACTCATCAAAAACTTTATGATCTTGGAACCATAATCCAAGCAACCTTATGCTATAATAAGCTATCCACCCTCATGTTTGCAGTGAATCCACATGTACCAAGTGGCAATGATCGACTTGAAATGTGTGCCCTAGAAAGGAAATACACAAAGGGAAACACACTTCCCATACCATAGTAACATTGTTCAAGGGTCACAAGCAAAAAGGTAACCAATTCTATTTTCATTATGTGAGTTACAACTTCTTATGTATCATTTTACCCTTTTCATTTTGGGTTCCTTGCCATTAGCATAGGAATCATCATGATTAACATATCTCATTACTCCTTCCTTGATGACTATTTATCACACTTGGGTATGTTCTCATATTTTATTTTGTTTTTCAACCACTTATCAACATGTAAATCATCATATTCCACATTTTCTTCGTTAGACATGGATCATATGCCTTAATTTCTTTCACATGCTATGCTGATTTTACATTAACACTTTCTTACACCCTTATGTTGGTTTGATATTAACTCAAGTTCCACCTTATTCCTTTGTCATTGTTCCCATTTATCTTCTCATTTTGTACTTGTTATAGGAGTTCTTTCCAACTTATGTGGATTTCATACCTTGATTCACTTTATAAGCATAGACTTATCTATCTTTTACTTTATTATCTTCTTTAATCACATCTTTAAGAACTTCTCTTTTTCTTATTTGTATTCGGATTTAGATTTCATGATGTTATATCTTTCTCTTATAGTTACCAAACATTTCAAGTTTTGATAGATTATGATGCAATTCTCATCTTCTTTAAGGTAGGATTGAGATATTCATACCATAATTTCTTACTCATTATACTCTTTAGATTGTCTCAACATGACTACTTGATCAGAATAATGAGAAAGATAACAATCTAAGAGTTCCATACTTACCTTTCTTCAATAATTGAATACCTGGCCAGGGCACCCAACTACTGATATTAGGCAGTATGCACCATATTTTTATGTCATATTCCTAATTTAAACATCATCCTAGTACTAAGACCTAGTATCCCTATAGACTTAGTGAACCTAAAGCTCTAATACCAACTTGTGAGAACCCGTTACACTAAACGATATTACTCAAAACATAAAACACAATCAATCACTAATTAATCACATACCCAAAACTATGGGTAAATTAAAATCGATTTCAACGTCAGCACCCGCTCAGAAACATTTTCATAAGAGCCCAACATCTTTATTATATCCATACTATGCCATGAATTTGATACAAATTATTCTATCATCTTAACCACCACATATATACACAGGAGAACAATATTCGTATATTCCACATAAACAAGAATTAATATGCTAACAAAGGTGTGATTCGTTTGAAACACCATATATAAACTTTTTCTCACCCAGACCTGAGAGTACAGGGATGAGTCTACGACACACTAGACATCTAATCAACTTTCTCAAAGATTCATTACTATATCTCCTCTTTGCTTCCACATTTTTATTTTCATCACTTTAGATTACCTAAAAAGATGTGGTGAACCACAAGGGTGAGGCCCATGTCCCAACAAGAGATATAACCTCCAACAATGTTTATTGATTACAACATTTTTAAGTGATTAAATAGTTAATCAATTTAATTAGATATAACAAATAAGCTCAGCAGAAATGATGATTAACAAAATACATAAAGGAGAAGATAATAACTATCATCATTAGCCAGACTATCATCCTTTATCTTATTGGCAATATAAGGAATTCAGTAGCATATGCATATCTAGCATCATGAACAAGTCTAGTAACATAGAATCTCTATCATTATGAATAAGTCTAGGCACATAAGCATAGCTAACAACATTAGCATGTTTAATAGGTTGAACATATCATCATCATAAAAAGAGCTAACAACATAAGCACAACTATCTGGATAAGCATGATTAGCAGTGTATGCATCTCTAGTTACAAAGGCATGGCTAGCATGCTAAACATAACTAACAACATGAGATAGCTAGTATCATTATTATAATCAGTAGTAGCATTATAGTTATCAACATAATCATGGCTATTGTATGTATGCCTTGCGTATACACAACATAAGTATATCTACTATCTCTTAATTTCACTAAGCATCATCTTTATGTAAAGATAACAAACAAGGGTTATCATCCAATGTGAATTGTCATATACAACCCTGAACAAATATACTACATGGTTGTATTACATCTTTTATTATTCCCTATGGAATTTGAGGATACCACTCAAAATCCAATGGACCACTGCTAAGTCAAAATCAGTGCCATACAAGATCTGGGAAGAGTCAAACTCCTAAGATCTTCTCTGCCCCAGACAATACGGGTCCTCCATAGCGACACATAAGGTCAAGCTGCTACACCCTAGTCCATCCTTGGTACAGGTCATGACACTAGTGAAAGGAGATGGGTACGCATACCCTACCATCCGAGGTACATCCACAATTTTCCTCCAATATCATCACATATATAATCATTGAGACACGACCGCAGTTGTTCTCAAACTGAGAACTAGGTTTGACCATAGTCATCCTCCCTAAACACTTGAATTCAAGATGACAAGCACCCCGCATACTCATCTGTGTGCACTCCGAGTTTCCCTTAGGAATACTCATTTCACCATCTGGCAAGTTTTGACACTCAGATAGATCTATGACATAGGGCACTACATGATTAGAGTTCCACTTGATTAGTTATGCCAATTGGGTGAATTAAGGCTGTATCAAACAAATGGACATACAATCCCTAATTCATATCTAGAAAGCATACAAGTATCACAACTTCAAAAGGTATAAAACATGTGAAACATAATTTCTCATCTCATCATCACATGGTACTATTAACATGCCATTCATGAGGCTACACTAGTTACCATACTATCACGAGATATAAATCCTTTTCACAATATCACAAGGTATCAACCCTTATCAATAGAAGAGGATTACACCTCATTCAGGCCTCAACCATGCCCAAAGGTCATTAAGACCATCATACTATTCCCTACAAGATCATCATTATCTTTTCATGCCTTATAACAAGGTTCAACAACATCACTTACATATAATACACCAGATCAACACAATATTTCATTAATGAGCAAGGAGATATTCATAAACAATCATAGTAGTGTTATATTAACATTAAGAACATTTCTTTATTACATTAACATACAAGGAATCTAGATATGATTAAAACACATCATATTCATAATGCACATGTTTAGCATAAGAAAGTATCGACCGTGTGGCTATGATAACCACCAATTAACACATTAAGGTTATGATCATGTTAAGGAGGTTATTACACCATTATTCAATCATATAAGAATTTTAAAAATGAATAATCATCTTTATCTATTTGCATTAGAGTTAGGTTTAACATGATAAATTATATCAATGTTACTAATCAACACTTATACCCAAACCCTAACTCATGGCTTCCCCATTAGATCATGGATGCATAAGGTGAAGCATCACCATCACATTCCATACTATTCTCAAGTATGAACCCACACATAAATCAAGGTGTAAACATCGGGTTATAGCATACTAGGATTTCAACAATAGTAACAGAGTATTCCATGATTGTATTAGTCATTCAAGGACTATTCATACCCAATTATCATCATTTAGTTATATTAAAGCTAGGTATAACAAGATATACCTCATTAGGGTTACATATCCACACAATATGGTTATCATCTCTTCTATTCATATGAGTGAATAGGTAAGACTACCTTGTTAAGGGTAACCCTCCATTTGTTCCATCATCATTCAACCAATATCACCATACCACAATGTCACCCAGAACCATTGGATGTTTAAAAGGTAATACCATTGGTTGTTTACATAAGTAAACACCTTGGATAAACCACCTATGAATCTCTTTATTTGTGCTCTAGAAACAGTCACCATATAACCCTAAACATCCCTAGATTAACAACACAAAAAGTTCCCTTGAGAGTAGGGTAAAACCCACAATCGACTATTTAGTTAAAACAAGCCATCCATTGTCAACAAGTAAGCTCCTTAAGTTGATCATATAAAGGAAACCATATAAATCAAATTATTAGGACCAACATATTACATTATCCATCATTGCACTTTATTGGAGGAATAAACATTAGATCTTGACCATTGGGTGAAGTTCATATGTTAAAACCATCAATTACAGTATGGGTTCGACCATTGCATCAAGTGACCCAAGAAACCATTGGTCTAAGGCTTAATTGATGCAACAAAAATATGATTAAATCACCATAGATTTTGTAGATCTAATCCACCATCATTAGTGACCATTATGTCACCATAGGTTGTTAGATCAACACTATATTTATTAATCAACATCAAATATTTAGCTAATGTCATCATTGATTGATAACATTATTAGGGTACTTAATGGTTGATCATTAAACTTATAATTGATTAAAAACTTGAACTAAGGGGGTGACCATAGGTTGTCACCATCATATGACACCTTTGATACCGAACATCAATTGTCATGAAGACAACACCATAGGGTTGTTGTAATGGTACCATCATCGGGTCATGAGTTTATAGAAGAAATCAACTTAAAACCCTAAAATTGACCATTGGTTGATAGGTACATAGCACCATAGGTGGTCAACCAACCTAATACAAGTCATATTATACCTTAGGAATAATGTACACATGATCACAGGTTCATCTAGAACTGAAATCAGAATAGGGAACATTATAGAAATCAAAATCCAAGTCAAGCATAGCTTTTTAGTGCATGGATCAACATTTTCAAGCAAGAACATGAGCTAGAAAGTTTATGGTAATCAATAAACATGGAGAAAGTTATAAAACTTGCCTATAATGAGAATATGAAATCCCAAACAGAAGAAAACTTGAGCCGCTAGGGTAGGAAATCAAATCATAAGCTGTGAACTCGTCCATCTAGCACCTTTCTTCATCAAATGAGCAAACCCTAAGCATAAGGAGCAAGAAAGGTAGGGTTTTAGAGCTTTAGAGAAATTTGTACCATGGAACAGAATGGTTCCAACCTGGAGGAAGGTCTAAGGAAGGTGAAGAGCAAGATAAATGGAGAAGGAAGTAAGAAAACAACTTGCCTTGGTCAAAATCCCTAGAATATGACCTTGGAAACCCTAGGTAGGGCTAGATGGAGCTCTAGGAGAGGTTCTTCTCCAAAAAGAGGTTGTATTCTACCTTAGAGAAATTGGTTCCACAGAAAAACAGAGTGGAGTCGTTACTTCAGGTTATAGGAAAGAGAAAGAAAGCAATGTCTCATACTTGGGCAAGGAAGAGGTAAATATAGCCCATTGATAAGGATGGAAGCAAGCATGAGGTGTAAAAGTAGATTCCCCATGTGTCTTTGGCCTTAAACTATTAAGAATATACAAGAACACACAATAAGATCCCCCACCATCCATGGAGACATGCTTATCCCTAGTTTCTTAAATTTCCAAGCAAAATAAACAATTCATTAGTTGATAGCTACTAAAGGTAGCTCATCCGTGAAGGAGTAAACCCTAAAATACCCTTGAGGAAAACACCTTCAAACCAAGGTTCAAATAGGCGCCCCATGGATCAAAAATCTCAATAATGATGAGATAATATCAAAGGAACATAATTAAAGTGATAAATTACAAAGGAAACCTCTCAATTGGGTAAATTGTAGAAAAGTCCAAAATGTGCATAAATTGCATAACTTGCTCAAACAGTGTCCAAATTGGACCAAATTTGAAACTTAAGCTTGTATTATGATTTCAAGGTATATCAAAATTTTATATTAGAGTTATAATAATTCAATTATGATAATTAAGTTTATTCGACTCATTAAGCAAGTTTAGGGGCCTTACATAGAGGGGTATTGGGGACTTCCTAGCACACACAATTGAAAATTAGTTTCTCTAACAATTGTTGTCCTCTCTAATTTTGGTAAAAAATAGAGAGCCCGAGAAAGTACTACCCTATAAAGGGAAGGATAGTGAGGGAGAGAATAATTAAATGAAATTGTGGGAGAGCATGTCGGTGACTATTACACCGACATAACGGGACAACTCCTTCCTATTGGCTCTGATAGCGCAATGTAGAGTTCCCAGTGGGCCACATAGATTTATCTAGAGGTGGGAGGCTTTTTACTCTAGGATAACTCCATCAACCGCCATCTGTGGTGGCTAGACCAGGATGCTGGTGGAGATGAACGTTTGAGTGTTGTTGTTGAAGGAGCATGTTACTGCCTAAAGAAGAAGCATGATGCTACTGAAAGGGTAATGTCTCTAGAATTGCTTCAATAGTAGGTATAACCTTGCAAATTTTCCTTCTTAGATACATTGTTGTTGAAGTAATCTTGTTGTCCAACATAATCGGGCTTTAATTGTTGTTTCTGTTGCCTTATATATCGCCCCAATTTCCCTACAAGAATGTCATAGAACAATTATAGATATGACCTTGACCATACCCACATATGACGAGAGACTTAAATGCACTGACGGGAACAAAATCTCTATTGGATTCTCAAGAAAAATTCAATAGCATACAAATTTAGTGCCTTCTGCTAACTCTTGGGTCACTACAAGGATTATTTTTTCCCTTCCCTAACTATGATCAAGGAAGCTCTATGGTACACAAGGAAAAATAAATATCTTGGGTTTCACATATAAATTAGTTAAATTACATGTCTTTCAGGACATTTTTGAAAAGGAACATTACCCAATTGATATGTCACATTTTGAGAATTCAATTACTATGAAAATGTGATCATAATGATTCAATAAGTTATTTATGAGGTACGAGCTAAAAATTGGAATGTCAAACCTTTTTGTATGGAAAAGCCCAATGATCTGATGACAAAATTTGGAGAAATATATCATTACATAGTTTGAACATACAATATATTTGTCCACAAACTAAAAACTTACAATATCATGTATTTCTCAATCGAACTCATTTCATTGTAAAGAAAGACATGCATTTAACAATCACTAATTTCAATTGAATTTTTCTAACTAAGGCTTATCACCTGAGCCTATGCCCCTTCGACATGTGGACACTCAAACGTAAACCATAAATAGATTACCAACATTTTTTGCCTAAGTCATCTTACAAATGTATAACTTATGTAAAAATCACCATTATTAGTACCAATGTCTAATATTTAGATCTGCTTTGCGTACAAAAAGGCAACACACATTAATAGGATCATGAATAGTTTACCCAAATGATGAGGATACTAGAAAGAATGAGTACACTTTATATCACTCAAGCATCATTAATCTTGAATGCAAGTAGCATGATTATATACAATCTCAAGGCCTTTATGATATACATAAAATTATAATCATTTTGATTCTAATCAACATTTAATGATATTTTATTGTTAATTTCCAATAATATCCTAAAGAATAATTTTTCTTCATAACTTTAACATATGGCAAGGACTCAACTAAACCCCCAATAGAGACCCATTCCATCAATCCATTCTGACAGTCTTTGCTAGTGACATATTCCGGTGAAGTACCCTAGTGACCTATTCTAATGTCCTACCTGTGCCCTAGGGACTATGTTCAACCCTTAGAAGATCTAATTTCAACCATCAACACATAAAACCACATTAGTGACTAAGGTTTGTTCTCTAATTACCCACCTTAATCTCATAGCAACCACGTGATCATCTCATTATAGGTAACCTTTAACCAATATTGATCTTATGATACTAGATTGAGTCAGTACACCTAATTTGTGTCACGTAAGATTATTTTAGTTAGGATGACAAGTAGAAACACATACTATGTTTATGGAAAGGGAGGTTCCTAATTAAATTCCAACTAAAAAAACCAAACCATTGCTCATACAAGTTCCACCACATGTTAACTATAAAATTATGGTTCACCTATGAAATATGAGTATTTCGTGAGATATAAAAAACTAAATTTACCATCTTTAAAAAATTAATGTAATTAGTCAATCCCAATCTATTTTATCTTAAACAAGGCTATTTCTAGATTATTAATTATTATGTAATCCACATACATTAGTGTTACATGTAAATTTAGTAAACATAGAGGATAATCACTCATTCATTCCTTAGATGATTAATTTATCTAGAAAACTCGATTAGGGTAACTTTTACAAAGAAAGGCTAAGCATCAGTAAAGTTCATCAAATTTTGATTTAGGGAGGAGAGAAAAAAATTAATATATGCTTAAGAAGATCTATATACATACGTATAAGATTATGACTTTAAATTTCTAGTGATTTTATGGATACAAAAAATCTCTTGGCTAGAAATAGGATATCATGCTTAGCTACAATTGGTTAAGCTCCATGTATAAATAATTTAAAATCCATCTCTTTTGTATGAAGAATATTGCTTCTTCAACTCATGGATAAACCAGAAAGGATACCTGCCTTAAAAGCTCCACCAAATGAAGGTTTCTATCCTCAAACATTAATCCAATGCCTCCATATAGGTCAAAGAAGGATAAATAGAAAGATTTACAAGAGGTGTATGGTTTTCCATCATAGGTTCCATTTAACTCAGGCTATAAGTCTTGAGAGAGGATAAGTAAGGAAATAGATGAAAAAGGAGAGAAAACCTACCAATATTCCAATCCTAGGTGGTCAGCTAACATGAACTAGGAGCTTGAATCTTCAAATTGTTTTACAAAATCATAGATATGCAATATATCTCCTCCAACAACACTTTTTTCAACTAAATCAAAAACCAAAATAAATATGTACTAAGTGAGCCTAAATATATTGGTTTGGTTTAGTGACAATTTCAAAAAGACATGTATTACAAATTTTAGTTGAACAATCAGATTGTCAATCAAAGACTTGCTAATAACACCACAATATCCTGACCAAGGCTGGTTGTGGGTCAACAAAAGACCTGACCTTGTTCTTTTTGAACCTACTAGTTGGTCTAAGGATTCTAATAGTCAGACGGTTACCATTTGACTAGTGACTAGTCATGAGAGTGGTCAATGACAGTGACATTTCCCTCACTACTATTAGTCACCTGATGTAACATACTAGATCTTGGACCCTACCTTAAAAGTTGATATTTTGGACTTATCTAAACAAGGTTGAAGGTTAGACCTAAATAGATGTTTATTATAACCTCAATGAGCTAATGCATGTATAGATCACCTTAATGTAACCTAATGTTCTAACATTAATCTTAGGTTTATAATGGATACATAAAATATGCCACATAACTCATTTTGGTGGTAATATGAAGATAAAAAACTTAATTGGATGAATAATTTAGATAATGGGACATTAACGGTCCATATGAAATATCTCATAAAAATAAGTCTCAAAATTGTAAACAAAATTCAAATTAGAAATCTACATATCAAAATTGGCCTGCATGTCAAATTTCATCTAATTTTGGACAACCTTGAAATATTAGGATAAGTTTAGGAGAGAAAATGTGTAAAAGGAATAAGTAATGAAAAATGTGATTATATAACTTAAAATTATGAAAATAATGGAAAATTCATATTCAACACATCAAATATAACTTTTGGATGAAGTTTGGTCTAATTTGGATGTTGTTTGTGCAAGTTATGCAATTTTAGGTACATTCTGGACTTTTCTGCAATTTACCCAATTGGTAGGTTTTCTTTGCAAATTGTCACATGAATTATAATCTTTAGATATTTCCTTACTTCCTTACCATTCTCAAGTTTTTTAACCATAGGTCACCTAGATGCACCTTGGTTTGAAGGTGTTACTTTCCAAGTGCATTATAGGGATTACCCTCTTTATAAATGAGCTTATCTTTAAAAGCTATCCACCAATAGGGTTATTTCATTGATTGGATGCCGGTTGGAATGGAATATAGTGTCCATAAACTGACATTTGATATTCAAGAAGCCTCTATGAGTTGTCCTTTTGCATGACCATGAAATCCTTAGGCTAAGGACACATGGAAAGCTCCGTGGATACCTCATGCTTTACTTCTTCCTTATCCATAAAGGTTTGCATGTCCATAGGCACCCTTAGCATTGGACACATGTAAAGTAACTTGACACCTCATTCTTGACTTATTACTTAACCATAAAGGTTTGCATGTCAATGGACATCCTTATACATGACATATGGAAAGTCTCATAGACACCCTGTACTTGGCCTCTTTCTTTATATAGCCATAACTACCCCTTCCCAACTCCCAATTCGAAAAGTCCTGATCTCCTCAATTTCCTTTATCTTAGAGAATCATTACTACTCTATTTTTCCATGAAGGTTCTGTCCCAAGGTAAAAGGAGGTTCCAACCTTGGTGAAGAAGGCTTCTAGGGTTCCAAATTTTCTCTATTTAGGGTTTCTAAAGATCCTCCTTGGTTATTTTGACCAAAACTAGTAAGTTTTCTACCCCCCTTCCCTATTTTCATTATGTTAGTATTCCTTCCACCTTCCTCTAGGTCGGAACCCTGGTCTTCCATTGTGAAACCCCACCTAGAGCCCTTAAACTCCCCATCTCCATGTTCTTTTGTTAGGGTTTTTCACCTCTAAAATGGAGACAGTGCTTCTTGCTTGAGATAGGAGCTTTGTTGGAGAAACTAGCCTCTCTAAGCTTGGGAACCTTACTTATTGGACTTGTCCACCTTCCCTAGAGGTTCTTTGGATGCCTAGGCTTGACTTGGACTATTTAGACTCTAAAGTTGAGGTATGATGTATCCCCTATTCTTCTATGTTGTGAAATTCACCTATGCTTATTCATTCTCTTTGTCCTATGGACATTAGTCTATACACAATGTATTTTCTTTTGAAAATCATAGTTCATGTGAACTACCTTATTTGATATTGATGATGTGATCATTGATATTCTTTTGAACTCTTATCTTATGCTTTGTTCATGATGGAACTCTAAAAGATGACATGTGATGTCTTTTGCCCACTTATGAGGTGGATGTATATGTTGGTCACTTATGTGATGAATAGTTTATATATTCTGACTATACTATCTACTTGCCTCTACATTTAACATGGTATGTGATTTAGTAACACTAGAGTAGTGTAATTGCATTGGTTTTTATGGCAAATATGTTATTTCCTGCCAAACAGATGTGATATTTCCTGCTCTTTTGGGATGGAAAGAAACCTCATACCCAGGGCAAGATGTGTGATTCTTGGCCCATGTTTTATATGTTTGGGAGATTGGTAGTATTCCTTTCTCTATCAGGTTTCAAGTTTATGAGACTTGTCCCCCTTTGTGTTTATATTGTTCTAGGGCTATGTTTATCTCACATGTATGCAGGTTGATGATATGGGATGTGTGCCCTAATTCTTTACATGTGCTTATGTGGCACAATCTTTATGTTTTATTAATGGAAAGTATACGTTGGTTATCATATGATTTTAATTCCTTTTCTCTTGATACCCATTTGAGTGGTCCTTATCCTTTCTATGGGGAGACTTTTATATTTGATGTCCTTTATTCCATATATTGTTCAATTTCTTATTTAGTATGCACATACCAGCCTTTGTTGATGTCATCTATTTTCTCTTCTTGCTAGGGTATGCTTCCAACCCTAGGTGAAGGACGTATATGATAAGGCATGAAGTTTTTGACTAGCTTAAGGAGCTAAAGCTTGGAGACAAAGTTGTTATGGTTTAGATTTCCCTCTACTTAGATCCTTATGTTGTATCATACATGTAAACACTTACAGAATATTATGATGTACTTTTGTAATAATCTTGTGAGAAATTGAATATAGTCAACATTTTTATTCAGCTGTTATACTTTGGTTGTTTTGAATACCGTTTATTGAAATTTGAAAATGTTACACCTATTCCAGCATACCTTTGAGTGTTTTTGGAATGAATGTTTTATTCTTCAAATCTTTAGTAAGGGGGTGATCTCGCCTCCTTACAACATGGTATCAGAGCCCATGGTAGTCGAAATATGACTTTTTCAATTTGTATCTCCCTAGTTAGAATACTTTCCTTACCTTTAAATGACATGTTTGACCTAGAGTTGATCAATATACGATGAAGGGTTGATTTAGGATCCTATAGTTTCACATTAAAATAATGCTAAATAGATCCCTAAAATACTTACCACTAAAAGATGCAAAAGTAACCATAGTAAGTTGAGGTTGTTTAGCTTGGTCTTTAGACAGCTACTAGGACATGAAGTTGAAAGCAAAGGTGTCTACAAAGGATCAGAGTTCAGGGGATGGCAAGATTTTCCTCTGTACCACTAGCTTGGTTTATGAGGACTCCCGAATCTATATGATACCAGCCTGGACTGAGCTGATATGAATTGTTCAAAATAGCATACTTTTAGGCAATAATAGCCGTAGACATCTATATTATTTATCATTAGGGACCCTAATATTTTGAACTAGCCTCCCAGGTTTAAAGACTTGTTTGAGGATGGATAAGAGAAAGTTAACCCATAGTTCATAGTTATTCTTTACAAGTTATGTTGCTTTTTTCTGTAAGATGCTTATGTAGTTGGATGTAAGGAAGTGTAGTTGAACTTTTTGTACCTAAAGAATAGATTTGACTTAATAATATGGATCCTTTAAGGGGTGGTGAATAAGTTGTTTTCATATATGTGGATGTTTTGATTTTGAGGACGAAATCCCTTTAAGGGGTGGTGTGTTGTAACATACTAGATCTCGGACCCTACCCTAGAAGTTGGCATTTTAGACTTAGGTAAACAAGGTTGAAGGTTAGACCTAAATAGATGTTTAGTATAACCTCAATGAGCTAATGCATGTATAGATCACCTTTATGTAACCTAATGTTCTAACATTAATCTTAGGTTTACAATGGATACATAAAATATGCCACATAACTCATTTTGGTGGTAATATGAAGATAAGAAACTTAATTGGATGAATAATTTAGATAATGGGACATATGAAATATCTCATAAAAATAAGTCTCAAAAGTGAAAACAAAGTTCAAATTCAAAATCTACATATCAAAATTAGCCTACATGTCAAATTTCATCTAATTTGGACAACCTTGAAATATTAGGATAAGTTTAGGAGAGAAAAAATGAGTAAAAGACATAAGTAATGAATAATGTAATTATATAACTTCAAAATATTTAAATAATGACAACACATCAAATATAACTTGTGGACGAAGTTTGGTCCATTTTGGATGTTGTTTGTTCAAGTTATGCAATTTTAGGTACATTCTGGACTTTTCTACAATTTACCCAATTAGGAGGTTTTCTTTGAAAATTGGTACAAGAATTATAATATTTATATATTTCCTTACCATTCTCGAGTTTTTGAACCATAGGGCACCTAGTTGCACCTTAGTTTGAAGGTGTTACTTTCCAAGGGCATTATAGGGATTACACTCTTTATAAATGAGCTATCTTTAGAAGCTATCAACCAATGGGGTTATTTCTTTGATTGGAGGTCAGTTGTGATGGCCTATAAGTAGTGTCCATAAATCGACATTTGATATTCAAGAAGCCTCTATGATCTGTCCTTTTGCATGGCCATGAAATCCCTAGGCTAAGGACACATGGAAAGCTCCATGGACATCTCATGCTTGACTTCTTCCTTATCCATAAAGGTTTGCATGTCCATAGGCATCCTTAGAATTGTACACATGGAAGGTAACTTGACACCTCGTGCTTGACTTAATCCTTATCCATAAAGGCTTTGATGTCCATGGACACCCTTATACATGACACATGGAAAGTCTCATAGACACCTCATACTTGACCCTCTTTCTTTATATAGCCATATCTACCCCTTCTCAACTCCCAATTCAAAAAATCTTTCTCTACTTTATTTTCTCAATCTTAGAGCATCATTCCTACTCTATTTTTCCATGAAGGTTCTGTCCCAAGGAAAAAGAAGGTCCCTACCTTAGTGAAGAAGGCTCCTAGGGTTCCAAATTTTCTATATTTAGGGTTTCGAAAGATCCTCCTTGGTTATTTTGACCAAAACTAGTAAGTTTTCTCCTCTCCTTCCCTATTTTCATGTTGTTAGTCTTCCTTCCACCTTCCTCCAGGTCATAACCCTGGTCTTCCATGGTTAAACCCCACCTAGAGCCCTTAAACACCCCATCTCCATGTTCTTTTGTTAGGGTTTTTCACCTCTAAAGTGGAGACTGTGCTTCTTGCTCGAGATAGGAGCTTTGTTGGAGAAACCAACCTCTCTAAGCTTGGGAACCTTACTTTTTGGACCTGTCCACCTTCCCTAGAGGTTTGTTGGAGGCCTAGGCTTGACTTAAACTATTTAGACTCTGAAGTTGAGGTATGATGTATCCCCTATTCTTGTATGTTGAGCAATTCACCTATGCTTATTCATTCTCTTTGACCTATGGACATTAGCCTATACACAATGTCTTTTATTTTGAAAAACATGGTTCATGTGAATTACCTTATTTGATATTGATTATGTGATCATGGATATTCTTTTGAACTCTTATCTTATGCTTTGTTCATGATGGAACTCTAAAAGATGACATGTGATGTCTTTTACCCACTTATGAGGTGGATGTATATGTTGGTAACTTATGTGGTGACTAGTTTATATATTCTGACTATACTTTCTACTTGCCTCTACATTTAACATGTTATGTGATTCAGTAGCACTAGAGTAGTGTAATTTCATTGGTTTTTATGGCAGATGTGTTATTTTCTGCTGAGCAGATGTGATATTTTCTGCTCTTTTGGGATGGAAAGGAACCTCATACCCAGGGCAAGATGTGTGATTCTTGGCTCATGTTTTATATATTTGGGAGATTGGCAATATTACTTTCTCCATTAGGTTTTAAGTTTATGAGACTTGGCTGCCTTTGTGTTTATATTGTTCTAGGGATATGTTTATCTCACATGCATGTAGGTTGATGGTATGTGACGTGTGCCCTAATTCTTTACATGTACTTGTGTGGCACAATATTTATGTTTTATTAATGGCAAGTGTACTTTTGTTATCATATGATTTCAATTCCTTTTCTCTTGATACCCATTTGGGTGGTCCTTATCCTTTCTATGAGAAGCCTTTTATATTTGATGTCCTTTATTCCATATATTGTTCAATTTCCTATTTAGTATGCACATACCAACCTTTGCTAATTTCATCTATTTTCTCTTCTTGCTGGGGTATGCTTCCAACTCTAGGTGAAGGACTGGGATGATAAGGCATGAGGTTTTGGACTAGCTTAAGGAGTTAAATCTTGGAAACAAAGTTGTTATGGTTTAGATTTCCCTCTACTTAGATCCTTATGTTGTATCATACATGTATACCCTTACGGGATATTATGATGTACTTTTGTAATAACCTTGTGATAAATTGAATATAGTCAACATTTTTATTCCATTGCTATACTTTGGTTGTTTTGAATACCATTTATTGAAATTTGAAAATGTTACACCTATTCTGGCATACCTTTGAGTGTGTTTGGAATGGATGTTTTATTCTTCAAATCTTTAGTAAGGGGGTGATCCCACCTCCTTACACCTGATTAGTTAGTCATACTAGTCCAAAAGTTAGTAGATTTAGGTCCACACCTTGCACCAACATCTTAAGGTGATTTTTTCACTTTCAACACGGTGAAAAGAACAGAATACCCTTAGAAAGTAAGTTTTTCATTATTAGGGGTCCAATCATACTAAACCCACTCTAAGCTCTTGCAAAAGTGTATAAAATTATCCCTAAAAATTCTATTACCATAATATAATACTAAAGAATAAAACACCATGTACTTTGAGTGATAAATCAAAATTAGAGATAAAACAAGGAATATGGTGTGTCACCTTACCCCTTCTTTAAATTTTGCACCAAAAATCCCACAGTGTAGAGGAGCACAAAAAATTGGTTTAATAACTCTCTCAAAAAATTTAAGTATATATGTGAGATTTGTAATACATATGTTTTTATTCAAATCAATTACTATTAACATTCAATTTCTCACTTTTTCATAAGATCTAATTGTATATCTTTAGTAGTTGTTCTCAGGCTCTAGAGTCTGGTTTATTTCTTATCTAGTCTTTATTCTTATTGTCAAATAGTATGAAAAGGTTCCCTTTTATTTTTGAGGTAAAATTTTAAGTTCTTAAAACTCATTTCATTAATCTTTTCTTCAAGTTACATCTCTTTTCTCCTTATTACTGCTACCAACCCTTGACATACTATTGGTCCATTGCTAGCTCACCATTACATATGTAAATTCTTCATTCATCAAGCTCTCTCTTATTGACGACCATATTAACACTAACATTGGATTAACATTTCATTACCACACAATCCTTCCAACAAAAACAATATCATATTTACATAAGGTGCTTTTTTGATAGTCATGACTAAACAAGTAGTAGTCTTTTTCATCATATCACAAAAAAATCCATATTATAGATTGTGTATCTCTCATATGAGTGCCTTATATTTGAACACATCAAAATAAGAGGATATTCATGTAATGAGTGGGACTATATAGGAGATCCACTTACTTACTCAAATGAATAATATCATGAATCCTTTGCTAAGAACCATGATGCCTTTCCATAATCGAAGAAATCACCACTATCCAATATATCAAGCATGTTCTTAATAACCAAAGCATGTCATTGGAAAATTAAATAATCTAACTACTACAATTGTCATGGCTAATATAGTTTTTAACCAAAAATGTGGAACACACATGTAAACTAAGAGAAACTAAACTAATTGAGAACGAGTAGCATGGGACAACTTGTCTACTTCAATCTATTTCCAAGATATACTCCTCTTAGGCAACCTATGGGTCACAATTAGTTGTAGAAATGAACTCTTCACCTAAGGGGTTGAGAATGCCCCCACAAATAATAACACATGGTTGTTTGTCACAAGAACCCCAATATGTGCATTTAAATAGGGATTTGACTATATATGAACAAAGGTCATCAATTTTAAGTATACAAGATTCCCAGTGAAGAGGGAGGTTGATATATCTAAATGAATGTACAAAGGAATTATTAGAGAAGGTATCACAAATATAGGAAGAGATAATAAAGTTACAATGACCAACTCTTTCATTTAAATATGAATGTAGAAAGCAACAATAAGTAACAAAAGTTACAAGTAAATTATTATGACAAAAAAAGTATAATAAAACACAATGTATATGACATCACTATCACATCAACAAAGTTTGGCATTACCGCCATTATATTTTAGAGAGTAATGTAGTCATTACACAATTACTTGGAAAAGAAAAATCATATAATTTCCTCGTATATAATATACACACAATAAAGAAACCATAAGGTATAGTTCATTCAAAGATAAATACAATTATTATGTGTATAATTTGAATGATATATAAGTACCTCTTATTTACACTAGTTTTAGGTTAAGAATTATATCTTATTATATGGAGAATATTTTTGTGATTCCAATGAATATTTATTTGTAACTATTTGTTGAACTTAGAACATTTTTATTCTAAATTATGTGCGTTCTAAAATTTCATTTCTTGTTATTTATTAAAGTATTACATCAAAATGGAAGGTAGATAGGTAACAAGTTGTGTCTCAAGTCCTTTTTGAATATTAAAACCAATCCTCTAATTGACTATATCCATAGTCTTGGGGGTCATAATGTTACAATGCATGAAATTTTGATCCTGATTCAGAAGTTCCATAGCCTAGTGCCAAGAAACCAAAACTATCAAACATGAAAGATATAAGAACATTTTAATTTTTGAATCACTCTTTACCATGCTTTCTCACATGGATGAGGAATATTTGGGAGCATCTTATCCTTCAGTAAATGGACCACCCCTCAGGCCCAAAAGTGTGGAAACCCTTGTGAAATATACACACACATTATTCTTTCCAACCCATCAAAAAATAAGGACATCATTTAGTTTAAGTGTGGATCTTCTGTCCTATGGATCAGTCAAGAAGGTAAAATGTGCCTCTTTCTTAGCAGAAAATATGGCATGTTTGAGTATCTTATAGAGAACATATCAAACAAGATCATGTATATACTTGAAGCCCTGCAACTCTCTACAATGAATGGCATGTTCCTCAATAGTGTCCAAACATGCCTTATGAGAAATTGAACACATCTCAACAATAGGAAACAAACAAATCATAAGACGATGCTTGAAAATAGTATGATACTCCGATTCTGACATATGAAAGCCTAATACATCTATGAGAATATCAAGGGAAAAATATTGAGCATGATCAGCTTGTAGACACCCAAAAAATTGGGTTTTATCTAACAATCATGTCAAACATAACATCCATGTCCTCAATAACTTTGCTAAGAAGGGCATTTACCAAAGCATGTTGGGCTCTAGTGCGGGCATTGTCCTTATTAAAAAACTACTAAGGGAAAAGGTGTGAATCGTGATAGGAATACATAAAATATATTATGAGTTGGCAAGTTAAGTCTATTTACTAAAATACTTAATAAAACATTAGTATAATTTCCAATATAACTGACATGAAATTAGCATCCTACCCGTGACGTGGCATCTTGATAAATTATCTTTTGATCAGTATGTCAAGAAATTTGATTTTAACCATAACACCTAAAAAACATATATATATATAACAAATTAAATTAAAACAAAGGGTATACAATGAAAATTGTTGGAGAAAACCTTCTCATTGACCATTTGCATGATGAAAACTCAACACATTAAATCTCAATTGTAAAGGAGCGATACGACGAATTACTAAAAACTATAGTGGATGAAGGCCCTGATCAGGTTCCTTATTCCCCACCAACTTTAGCGAGCCATGCTAGAGGTGGCTAGAAAAGTATAAACCAAAGAATTGGTTCCTCCATGAATAGTAATAGAAAGTAGCTCAAAAACCTAGTGGAAGTAAAACATGGGCATCATAGAAGCTTAGAAAAGCTCATTGACAATAAAAAACATTAAAGGAAAACCTAAAAAAAAAGATGCAAAGTGATGTATATTTTGGTGTATGGTGGAATATGAAGGAATTTAATGGACAGTGTTTAATGAATAATTGAAATAGAAGAAGGATTATGGAGATCACCAACAAATTATATAAATACCATGTGACCAAGAATGGTATAAAGATCCTTTGATATTCAACTCCCTATACTCTAGGATTAAAGACAAGCCACAATAAAGAGAATGCCTTAGTGTTTCTTTTATTTAGTATATGGCTTCAAATTAGAATGCTTAAATGATTATATGTTAAACCCTTCAATAGATGCATTTATACACTATGAAGCCAACACCAGAGTTCCTTTAATTTTGAAATTTAAAACAAATGTTAAATAACTTGAAAACTCATTCAAAATAAGCCCCCTTATTCTAATAACTTTAGATATAAGTAAAAGTGTGACAATTAAAGTCAATAAGTAGCCATATATATATACATATATATATACATATATATATATATATATATGTTTGTGTGTGTATGTGTGTGTGTGTTCAGAAAACAATATCATCAGCAAAAATATATGAGAAAGGAGGGTTGTGAGATATACCTTGTTACAGAGCAGATATGATGATGTTTCTCTAAAAGAATAGAATAGATAAGAATAGGTCAATGAGGTTATCTTGAGTTAATCACAAAGGTATATATATCTCTATGCCATCCACACAAATATGAGGGGACTCCAACTTGTGCTCCTAGATTGAAAGCAAAGGAGAAGCCTTTCATCAGTGATGTGCTACCATTGTAAAATCTCTCCTTCTCTCTCTCTCTCTATCTCTCTCTTTGTGGATAATGATGTTTCACATTTCCAAACGTGTAACCAAAAACAAAGCCATCATACCCCTTTATATAAGAGAGGAATGGAAGCACGGTTTCTAATAAATCTTAGGTAGAATCCACTTTTCACTAGATTGTCATGGATAGCTAGTCGAGCAAATTGTTCAGTCCAATCGAGAGATTGTGTTGGGGTAGACTACTTTTCAACATCATGCCTGATAAAACTAGGAAAATGAATGGGCTAGGTCAACACATTCTAGAACTAATGAATTCATCTACTGATCTAGTCTAGTTGGGTGCATGGACAAACCGGTTTACCAATCGGATGATCTTCCCTAGTCAGGTGATTGGACTATCAATTCAACTAATTCACCATATCTCGGCCTGGTCAATCAACTACACTGACTAGTTTCTCCCGTCAGACAGATGGACTTTCCAATAGACTGACTAGGCTTGTAGTCAATCCATAAATGATATAATTAATTACATACATCTTTTAGTAACCACTTAGTTTTTTTGTCAACGATCATACTCATCTTCCTGGTGCATACTATGTTGTAACCTTATAGGCTTCAAATTATGTTGGTAGTGATACCAGTAATCATAACATGATTTTATATACAATTATTGGCATCTAACAAGACTTCATTGTAACCCAAGCTATTAATGAATTAATTGACAACTTCAACTGAATATTGTGACCAGTGTTACAATGATTGTATGATCACTCTGTTGTCAAAATATATATTGAATTTTAGGCATGAAATGTTAATTCTCTTAATGTTCAACCTTCGATGTTCAATGTAGAGTAGAATATTTGAGATGCATATGAGCTTAATATCATATAATAACTCTTGTGAGAAAGGTAATGCATTTCATAGTCTCACTCATCAAGTACTCATGTTTCACTCCAAGTTGAGGGACAAATTCTATTTACACCACTCACAACAATTCACATTAGTCACAACGCACCCAAAAACTACAAGTATTACAACCCTGATTCTAGGTCACGTTTAGCAAGATTAAAATAGACAAAAAAGCATGTGATCATTATAGTGACTTTAGGTCTAAGGACTAAAATCACCATCATCACATGATATGTGATTCTGATTGCCATCTATGGCTTCTGTTTATTATCTCAAGTTGGGTATGTCTAGTACACTTGTTCATAACAAGTACCTATGTGTTCAAATTGATATCTAATGTCACGACTAATGAAATGTAGACATGAATCAAAACGCATACTAGTATTACTAAATTATCACTACAACATTTTTCCCCTATAATGTCACTATGGATAGCTTCAATTTTATATAAAAAGCTGACTCAATATACTACTACTTCAGTTTCTATAAAAATGACACTATTGATGGTCAGGAAAAAACGTGAGCACCAGTTGAACAAATTTCATCACTTATTAAAAAATGATGCTATAAAATCATGCAAAAATGAAAATTTAAACTAAATGTTTTATCGTAAACTAGAATGGCAGTTTTTAGTTGTTTCTTGTGAAGGAAATGGTATAAAATTATGTTCCCTCCATACTATATATAGCATGGGCTTTGTATAAAAAATACTCCATAAGTTTGGTAATCTTCACATACATATGGCACCATTTTTGTAAAATAAATGATGTTGTAGCTCTCATTTTTAGTGTCACTTTAAAAAAAGGTGGTATTGAAACTCAAGCACCACCTAGCTCACATCATAATAGCATCACTTTTGTAAGAAAAGTGACAATGTAGATCTCACTTGCAAAATTATTTCTTTTAAATGAAAGTGTATTACTAATATGGGACCTCTTATTTACTGCATCATTTATAAAAAAAAACACAATAGGTATCAGATAACTCTGATCGTGAAATAGAGCATACACTCTGCATTAGCGCAAAACCCTATTGTCTTCTTCCTTATTAGAAACGTTTGGGGTTTTTGGATGTCTCTATCACCATCGTTCTATAGATTGAATGCCACCAACATTTTGTGATGCTTTAGCTTCACCACCACCACTCGTGCTACTTGAACTTCACTACCGCCTCTTATTTCATCATCTTCTTTGGGCAACCAGTCGATTATCCTTGGGGTGCTGCTAAAACTTTATGACACCACCAGTGTTACAATGCCTCTCTTTATGTCAATTCTATCAA
This sequence comes from Alisma plantago-aquatica, assembly GCA_963693085.1. NCBI lineage: Eukaryota > Viridiplantae > Streptophyta > Magnoliopsida > Alismatales > Alismataceae > Alisma > Alisma plantago-aquatica. Next base: position 996,397,556 of record OY856412.1, read on the forward strand.
TACATTACCATTTCCGTCCTTCCTATATCATCATTGTGTGTGCCTCTTTCCTTCCTAAACCTTGGTGAGTGCACTTTTCTCTGTTCAAACAAAATTCCTCTAACCTATGGAGTTTTTTTAACACTATACATTCAAATATTTTTTTCTAATTCTCAGTTTTGATTGTGTATGCATCCAGTGATGTTAATTAGTACCAAAATGCATATATTAAATGAATATGTCTTGATCATCTTTTTATAAATTAATTTTGTTGGTAAATTTTGTATGATAAATTTCATTTACAAATGGAAAACTTTCTGCAAACTATTATTTTGATGAAATTTGTGTCATAAACTTTCTTTATTATAGATAATCATATACTAATATAATGTGTTGAATAGATACTATAAAAAGAGTAGTTCATATGATATATTTTGTGGTTAATGATTAATGAATTAAGGATTTAGGGTTTATGTTTTATTTAATTAGCCAAAATTGTTTTAGGATTTTTGGGATAATAATTTAACTTGTCTTATTCTCATGTAGAGATACTTAAATAATTTATGAAAATTATATCATCTATTTATTTACTGGCTTGGAAACCCATATGAAATGTACTCATTAGGAGTAGATTTTGGATAGTCCTCGGTTTGGGACTATTTTGAATACTTAGTCTCACTTAAGATGTAGATGCATAATGTCTGTTAAATTTTCAAAAATAGTTCAGTAGTATTTCTGAGTTTGTTCACTATGTACATATGTGGATGGCTATATATTACCAATCTACATCATGGTACTTGAAGAACCTAGGGGAAATGTTACTGAAATTGTCATAAAAATTAGATGAATATTATATACTTACTAGTCAGATTATGAGTTCAAAATGGGATCTGTGGTAAACATTGATAAAAAATATTTTTTTTGCTCTCATTTGAAAAATAGTTGAACTTATAATACATATATTAAATTCTTAGTTGTCTAATTAGTTTTCATGTGATTTAGAAAATGGATCAAACTTGGGTGTCCATTCAAAATCATTGCTAGTCAGAGTTTGGAAAAGGTTTTGATGAATTTATCAAATTTGTTGAGAAACACAGGAAAAGAATTGAAGATATGTTATATTATCCATGTAGGAATTGTGAAACAATTAAAATATGACATTGTTGAGGAAACTAAAAATCACATCTTATGCAATGGGTTATATGAGTCTGTGTTGGATGGCATTAGCATAAAGAGAATCCTAATTGTAGATCAAGAATTATTGATATGAATAGTTGTGTTGAAGAAGAAGAGATATGGATAAATTTGATGATGTCATTGATGACTTGATTAAGAAGGATATGGTTGATGAGATACCACGTATTTGTGGAGACAATGTTATTGATTCAACCTCCTAAATTATGAACATTGTCCATGATATCGTAAACTGTTATATCTAGGTTGTACCAGGTTTATGAGATTGAGTGTTGTGATGATATTATACACTCTAAAAGCTAATAATAAGTGTAAGATAAACGTTTCATGTCTTTATTGTCTTTTCTAAAACAAATTCTTCTCAAAAGGTATGAGCTTCAATTTTAACATATGAAGCAAAAAAAATGCCCCCAATGAAAATGGAGCTAACGAAGATACATTCATGCAAAAATTATTGTGTGTTATTTGAAAAAGACAACATTGGTTTATAAAATTGTCCAAAATGTGGTGTGTAAATGTAAAAGATGACAACCTCAGCTGAAGGCAAGAATTAATCTTCTATGAAGGTAATGTGGTATCTACCTAAAATACCATGATTTTAATGCTAATTTGATAATTTTGAATATTTCTAGGATATATTGGCATGAGAAGTCAAAGGCAATGATGATGGGGTCCTACAACATACCTTTGATATACCACAATGGAAAATGTTGATTTATTGTACTCTCAATTAGGTGAGGAAGTGAAGAACTTAACACTTGGACTTTGTATTTATGGGATGAATCATTATGGTACATTAATTAGCCAACATAGCACTCGACCTATTATGATCATTATAAACAATCTTCATCCTTAGTTGTGTATGAAAAATAAGCATTTCATGCCATCAATGTTAAGATTAGGGCCCAAAAAACTTGGAAATAATATTGATGTTTACCTTCAACCTCTAATTTATTGTGTAATAAAATTTTGGTATGACGCTTCACATGAAGACATCTTTAATTTTCATGCTATGTTGTCTTGCTGTTGAATTTTCAACTTATGGGAACTTTTCTAGATACAACATAATATAAAAGGATACAAAGCATGTCTGGTATGTGAGAAAAACACTACTCAATCCAATTAAAATAGGTAGAAATGTTGTATATCTTGACCGTCAAAGATTTCTCCTTAGAGTACATCCTTATCAAAGGCAACACAAAGCCTTGAATGGATCAATTGAGGAATAAAGTGCATGTAAACCTATATTTAGGAATGTTGCATATGAAAGGGTGAATGTCATTATCAACGCATTTGGTAAGAGACGATGTAGTGGCAATCTAGTGTGTGATAAGTCTTTATACAATAAGAGGTCAATATTTTAAGATCTTACTTACTGGAGATCTTTGTCAACTAGACATTGCATCGATGTCATGCAAGTTGATAAAAATGTTTTTGATAGTGTCATTGGTATGTTATTGAAGATATCAGGAAAGACTAAAGATGGCATCAAATATAGAATGTATAGAGTAATGGATATACAAGAATAATTATCACTACAGATGAGTGGTTTCCATACGTACATATCTGCATCTTTTCAAACATTGTAAAATAGGAAACTTTTGCAAGTGCTTGCATAATAAGTATGTTTAACAGTCCAATTTTCTTACACCGGATGTATACATTTGAATGGTCTGGTAGTATTTTATGAAATTATTTCCTTCCTTTAGGTAGTATTTTTTAGGGTTATGTGTCTATGGGGGTAATGGAATTTTGCAATGATATTTTGAACAACAATGGAACTCATCGTGAACTAAACTTCCATCACCCTAAATTTTATTTTGGTAAGAAAACTCTTGGGACACGAGTGAAAGGAAGTACCCGTGAGTTGTAGAAATAAGAACACTTGTACATTTTCCACAAAATCTATGAAATGGGTGTCTATATCACCAAATACACCGATCTTGTCAAAAGTTACTATCCTCGAACCACCTTTTTTTCAATGCGGCTTGAGAGAGAGCATAATCAAACTTCTACTAAGTTTATTGAAGATAAAGTCTTTATTTAATTATCTCAAGAACCAAATAATGTTGTTGAGAACACCAAATGGTTCATTTTTAAATAAAAATGTATGTCATATCGTATGAAGGTTATGACTTAAATTAATTTGGTATTAAACTAAATATCAAGATGAAAGTAGTGTAGTCCAAAATAGTTGGGTTGATGTTCATGGTTCTTTATTATTTTTGTGATAATGTTAAATATAAAAGACCATGAGAAGGTAAGATGGTATATTATAGTGTCATTGAAGACATATGGTAATTTAACTTCACAAATTTTAGATTTCTTGTTTTTAGGTAAAATTGGGTTGATAACAATAAATGAGATTTAGTTTATGAGTTGGGTTTTACTTTGGTGAAATTTAAAAGGATTGGTGAGAAAGATGATCCATTCATCATGACATCACAAGAAAACTATCCATTTATAGTTGGTTTTCCAAGTGTAGGCGTGGAAATTAATACAAGTGAATATTATAACATCAAGTTCATGTTGAAGGAATTTTACTTGACTTGCAACCCAGTCAATACTAGAGGCGTGTGTTTTTAAATCTAAATCTTAGTACAAGTCATGTTATTATTTTAAAATTAACATGAATTTTCATAAGTTTACATTTTATTATCATTCATGTTTATATATATCACTTTGCTAGTAAAGTGTTCTAGAATGGCAGCTCAAGGCAAGCACACTAAGCATGAGAACCATGAGGAAGTTGATATTGTTGTTGATGCTTATGGTAGTGCTAAGAATACTTGAGGCCCCACATAGATTCATTGGTTACAAGTCCTTAGGGCCAATAAGAATAAGTTGGCCATATAGTTTGATGGCACTGGAGCTCCAATTGGTAAAAATACTAGTTCCTTACACATAATGTAGGGGCCATTGTACGCAGTAGGTTGGCAATAAATATAGTTACTTGGCATAAATTTGATGTTTCCCTAAAATACCTCCTATGGAAGGACATATCTATGAGTTTTACTAACTTTATTTTCTGAGTTTTAACTCAGTTTATTTCTTTGTCATTTTGATTTCATTTGGCAATTCTTATTAAAATATTACCATAGTTTAGGGAATATTTCATCTAAATGAAAAATATAATAGTAAAATGGTGCTACAACAATTTAACATACATTGGAATGATTATAAGAACAATCTCACCAAAGATTATATAAATAATCCAAAGAAATAGAAGGCCTCCATGAACAATATAGTTTTGTTGATAATGTGGTGTGTGACTATTTTTTTGGATGTAAGCCATTTAAGGAGTTCAAGGTACTTAGGATTTTGATATATTGTATGATTTTTTCTTATTACAATTAATGTGATCTATATAAATTAGTAATGTCAATTTCTAATTGATCAGACTATCCATGAGGCCCAGAATGAAATAAGGGCAAAGAATTTGCATGACCATCATTTGGGGTCCTATAGTTATGTCTATCGAAGGAAAATACATGAAAAACAACTATTCTCTAGGGAACAGCCTAGCACAACTCCAAATTAGTGTCCACCCGAACACGAGGTTTGGATTGATGCTAGAACAAATAAAGTATGAGAAATTTCTAGCCTTGTAACTAAGGAGTTGGTTCAAAAAGTAGTAAGATCGACTCTCTCAACCATCTATTTATGTTCTTTTTAATTAATTTGTTTCCTGAATTCTTTCAACTTATTTTGTTTTAGTTATATTGTGGGAACTCTGTGAGCAAAGGTAGGACAAAAAGTTCATCCTGACTGGATGCATGGATGAACTAATAGTTTCTCTTGGTATGGAGGAGAGTCCTAGCTATGTTAGGGCATTATGAGGTAGCGATAGGACTGAAGTCATATATTGACTCAACCTAAAAGAAATATAGACCTTGTTGTAAAGGAGGTATGATATAGGAGGATGTAGAAAAAATTGTAGCCTTAAATTAAAAGAAGTATTATATTCATTTCGACCTACTCATTCTGCTCAACCTTTTAAAACTATATGCCACTCAAGTGATGAGGTACATGCTACTACATTCATAGAAGGCCATGAGAGTACTCCCATTCTCTCTAGAGCCACCCAATGTAAGTTTGCTATATATGTTGTGTTAGTGAGTGATATAGATACATTGTTATTGCTCCAAGGTTTATACTTTGTGAATTGCAGTTGAGTACAATATGTAAAATTATACTCATTGAGCCCGAATACAAGGTAGTGGCATTGGGAAAGATTTACCATCTTAGTTATACATTGCATTACAAACCAATGCCCACAAACATTTCTTGTTTCTCCATCAATATTGTGTATGAAGGAATGGTGGATGCACCACTATCCACATATCATGGGTAATTTCATACAGTTGAAGAAGGAAATGGATTTATGGTGGAATGACCTAGCAACTATATTCTCTATGACAAGGTATATTAAATTTTATTATAATTTATTTCTATTTGTATGTATATACAAATTATTTTCATACAAATGTGCAACTTTATAGATCGATAAACCTAAATCCATGAAGCCTCTTAGACTTCCTCCTATGCCTAAGAAATGATTGATTCTTGAATCCATGTTTAACTAATTGGGGACTAGATGTACGTGTTTGTTTTAATTTTTATCGAGTCAAAAAATCGGGAGAGAATATGTTGATTAGTTAGATTAAGGATGTTTAGGGAAATAATTTTAGAAAATTAGGTCTCTCTTGATGATGTTCTGGAGTTGTTCTCCTATGAGTGGCTAAATACTTCTATATTAGAAGTATGGATATGGTAAGAATTTTTAAAATTGCAAAGTCCAATAAATGTTTTTAATTTATGTCTATATATTCAATGATTATAATTTTTTATAGCTACTTATATATAGACCATCAATTTTGAAGTAAAAAATGTTTAATTCTTAGTTCCTTTGGTCATTAGCATGGTGGAAAAATAGACTGTTCTTGTATCTAAATATTTTGAAAGTTCACATAATTATTTTTCTTGAGCAGGAAATGAAATGATTCTATATCCTTTTAGTGCTAACTTTATGTTATTAAATTTCATTTATGAACATATGTTTTTAATCTTAAGTAAGTTTGTATTATTCCATTTTGTTTTAAATGTTTGCTTTTTTCATATTTAGATTCAAACATTAGGTATTGTTGGTGGTCTTTCATATTAATGACTATTTATTTTCTTGATCCAATCGATAATATATTAAGAGAAACAATTAATATTTCCAATCATGGAGTAATCATACATATCTATTCATCAAGAATTTGATTAATATGTCTTCATCATGATATGTCTTTTTAATCAACTATCTTAATCATTTGATTTATGGTGGTATAAGATCATTCAAAGAAAGCAGAGAAAAGTTGGTTTCAAAATCTAAGACAATGATTTTGAGGAATGTCAAGGTAGTTCAATAATGTAAATTGGTAATATCATATTTTCATATTGTAATTTATTAGAATTTAATATAATTTGAATTCTTAGCTTCATGTACAATATAATGATTGGTCATATATATTTTGTAATGAAATATAGGGAAGCCATTGTTAATAATGCATCACAAGACATTTCAAACATAGATAAAGTTAAAATAATAGGATGATTGATTGGCCTAAATCATGCATATAAAATGGAGGAAAACTTAGATGAATCAGACTTTAAATTTATAACTCGATACCTTTAGGTTGCCAGCAACTCAAAACATGGTCAATGTAGATATACAGGGTCGAAGAAAAGGACATGGGTACATTTAGATGCCTAAGATCTAGTTCTTAGCCTGTTGAGAAAAAGTGGGAGTCGATCTATGCAAAGAACTATAATGAGTCTACAAAAATACAACAAAATGAAACAATGTAAAATAAAGAAAACAATTTTTTCCAAATCCTACTAATCAGGAGAAGGTGTCCCTGGCTATGTAACCACAAGTTGGGCAATCTATGCACCTATTTTTAGGTGTAGACAACTCTCAAACACCCTAGAAAGAAACTAACATCCAAACATATTATGAATTGTGGTAGTTTCTCCTATGAGGGTCATCCTACTTGCTCTCTTGTAGTGTGACTAAAATCCCAACAATAATCTAAAACATCTCTTGAGGATAATGGACCAACACCCCTAAATATTCTGAATGCCCTCTCGGGTCCAAAATATCCCAAGACGTTAGAAGCAATAGAGGATCTACATATAAGATAGGATGTGGATGTGATCACATTTAGATGAATTTGGCTGAATTAAGGTGAATGTGGTTGAATGCACACGAATGTGGTCAAATTTGTAGTACAAAGTTGGATCTCTATGATTGTGTTCTGCACATGTCCTCCATTGGGCTTCCTCCTCTCAGATTTTGATCCAAACTACCTCCTCTACCTATTTCTATAAAAAATCTCTCAATATTTCTAGAAATAGAAGTTCAATCAAGAAAAGATCAACCAAAACTGCAATCACAACCAAATATATAAGATAAGATAGAAAACATACTAGATATGGAATAAAACTATTGGGTTAGAGTAAAAGTATATAAATATGCCCATAATAGGCTATATAGATGAAAGGAGTGGGATCCTAGAGGGTATCCACTCCCTACTAAAATAAAAAGGAATCATCCCATATAACTAAACACCAACATAATACAAAAGGGATGATAACCAATTCCATCAACATGTATGTATCATAGCACCAAAAGTAGTCACAAAATTAACATAGTATCTGATCATTACAAGCTTGTTATCATCACTAGTCTTTCACCATGGAGGGGGAGATAAAAGAAAAACTAACTAATCATAGGACTAGCTGAGGATCACCAAACCACTTAAAGAAAGTCTCCCAAAAGGTTTCTATTAAACTTTTTGAGGTCCTGGTCTGACTTAGTTGTATCCTCCTTGACCGATTCATGGGGATGGAAGCATACCCCACAAAGAGGAAAAGAGAAGATGACCTCAACAGAAAGGTTGGTATATGCATACTAAATTGGAATTGAGCAATATAATGAAATAAAGGACATCAAAATGAACATGGCTTTCAATAGAAATGATAAGGACTGCTCAACTGGAATAAAGAAATATGAATTCAATAAAATAAGAGAGAGGAATCCATGTGTTTCACATGTGATCACACTAGAACAATATTAAAATGTTGTTTGGAAATAACACATATACCATATATGTTACAACCTCGATTTTACATGTATTTTCATAATTGAAATGTAATGATTTTATGAATTTGGACATAATTGAAAAGGGTTTATGATTTGCTTCAAAGAAGGGACTTCTTTGCAAATCTCCCTTTTAATAGGAATTTCGTGGTTCCTATTATTATATTAATCCAATAATGGATATTAAGCAATATATTTATGAGAAATACATACAAATCTCTAGAAAGTGGCATTTATGGCCACAATTGAATGAATTTCGTTTGCAATAGACATGTTGGTTGTTTAGTGGGTTTTATTGGCTATTGAGTCCCATTACAAGAAAAAGGAAGATAAAAGAAAAAGGAATCTATTTAACAAAAGGAATAAGTAAGGAAGAGAGAAAAGAATAAGAGGAAAAGGCAAAGGAATATTTCCTAAGGTGGGATTTCATGCCTTTAGGGTTTCTTGAGGTCCAAGGAATCCAATATGATAATGTCATGGCAAAAGAAAGAGAAAATTTGCGAGAAATATATATATTTAAGTGATAACTTGCAACTAGAGAAAGGGGCCTGATTTCTTTAGATATTAAGCTCAAATTTTGCATGATGAAAAATTAAGTCATTAATAAGATTCCCCCAAATTTTGGGATAAAACGGAGCTATGTATTAGGAGTTGTGATTTTTTGAAGTTATCCAAAATAATAAGGAATTATCTTAAAAATAGGAAATTCATTTTCCTTTGTGGTTGAATGTGAGGGATGAGGGTCGTTGGATCTTAATCCAACAAGTGTCGCTCATCATCTAGTTCCAAAGGACCTGGGATACATGCCGCAAACTAAGGGATTTTTCCCTTCATATTTATTATAATCCAACGCATGTGCAAGCTTGGAAATGGTTTAGGTTAGTCTGGGAGGGAACCCCAAACCTTCTCGACCCTAATTTGTTGAGCCCTGAAGTGTCTAGGAGAAACGCCCAAATCACCCAAAGGTGAGGGCGGCGGTCGGTTAAGAAACCCTAAGAGGACCCCTCCTAGCCCTATAAAGGGACCACCTCTCGACTCTACACCTCACACTGATCTCGAATGACTGCCTCACGAGCCCTGATCTCTTCTCTACCCTTGGATTGCCCTCACTCCAACAAGAGCTCTGCCATGGTGCTGCCGCAGGCTCACACGAAGAAGAGAAGGAGGAAGAGGAGCAGCAGTCATTGGATAGCGATCCACCTTGATCCTGTGAAGAGATCCAACGATTCGAGGAACAACTGACTAAGTTAGATCGCTCTCGATGTGGAGCATTAGATCCAAAGGGAGGACCAGCGGACTACTGATCGAACGGCTGTGAATTGTTGGTAAATCCTCCTCTCTGCTTGAATATTCTAGAAAAATATGTTTCCTTGTAAAAATCATAGAAATTCATCGAAAACTCTGATGATAAAAAGTTATATATGAAAGTTGATCAGAAAAATGCGAGGAATAAGCTAAAATAGTAAAAAGGCCTGAATCTATATCTTTTTGCAAAGGTGTATTATTTTTATGAAAAAGGTAATAAAATTCAGTTAGAAATCGTAATTGATGATAGTAGATGATCTAAGAAGTAGTAATAGGTTAATTAGAGTATTATTAACCTGTTATATGATAATGTTGCACCTTAACCTATTTGGAAGATGAAATTGCAAGATTTAGGGTTTTAAACCTAATATGATGGGTAATGCACTTAGAAACCCTCAATAGGGGAAAAGGAAATAAAATAGTATTTAATCCGAAATTAGGGTTATATGTTGTCAAAAGGTAACCTTAATATCTTTCATGAGCAGTAGATGAGATAATTAGGGTTGTGAGTAATTTTATAAAATTAGGGTTTAAAATAGTAAAAGTGAAGTGAAACCCAAATTGTAATCGAAACCCTAAAAAGGTCTAGTAACCCTAGGAAGCAACTAGGTTTAATAGACCTTGATGGTATGATCAATGATAGGAAAATTGGATGTATATTTCAGGATCATCTTGTGTGCTTGCTTGTTTACTGGATTTCTTGCTTAGTTGGATTATATCTACACTCAAGTTAGCGTGACATGTATGTGGTTAATTATGGTTAATCACATTAGTTTTCCAAAGGTTTTTCAGATGATTAATTACATTGGATGCAACCTATCAGTTTGGATGTTCATACTTGAAAATCATAATGTCACTATGAATATCACAATTATGATGTAAGTGTGTATTCTTTCACCTACATGCCATCCTAATAGATGATGTCAAAAGGTCAAGCCCAAGAGGGAAGGCCCATGGGCACCATGAGTGGTGATCCCAGACACCAAGCTCAGGATAGAGAAGATGGTCTTTATTGCATGACTAATGGGCACCATGAGAGGTGACCCGAGGCACCAAGCTCAGGATGGAGAAGGTGGCCTTAAGTCAATGGCAAAAGAGAAACCCTAAGGAGGGTATTCCAGGGTTAGGGGAAAAGTGGTGGAGAATGTCACATTGAAAGTGTAAATTGGCTTGTTAATTAAATTGATTGTGATATTTAGATTGTTAGCCATATATATGAAATTTTGGTTGTCCCCACATACCAGCATATTCATTTATGTTGACTGATGTTTTGTTTGTCGGTGTTTTAGGTACAAGTTTGAAAAGGACAAACAGTAAAGTGGCATATTATGAAAATAAGAATTAAAGTGCAAGGAGGATTAATTAGAATAGATTGAAGTTGTGGATAGAAGTTAGATATCCAAAGTTTTTAAAAAGGTATGCAAGGTTTTATTTTATTATAGCTTTCAGTATAGTTTGGTAGAATTTTATAATTATTATTGATTATTTGTCAAACCTTTGATCTGAGAAATAGGGATAATGACTTTGACCTCTTGGTCTCCCTTAATTTGGGGTTACCGGGAGGCGGGGTCGGTACATTTCATATCAAAGCCTAACCCTCTAGTAGGTGTGGCCCACATGGGCATGTGGCATGCCAGTCTTGAGCCGTGTGGTCCAGGCATGTAGGAAAGGGTTGTCCATGGTGACGTAGCCACCCCCGTGCTGGTATTCTGTGATCGAGAGCTGGGTGTCCATGGGTCATTCTGGGTGTGCACTGAAATGGGGAAATATTATGAGGCCATATAGTTGAGCCTTGGCGAAGATGTCAAGAGTCTAAGTGGGGGAGATTGTAACATCCGAGGATTTGAGGTCTCGAATATAATGATCTTAAAAGGAATGATTGGACTACCCATATCACCAAGGTGTACCTCCTTTTCAGGGTGCCCATTACTAAAGAACTCCATAGTTAAGCGTGCTCGACTTGGAGTAGTACTAGGATGGGTGACCAGTCGGGAAGTTGATCCTGGCTTGTGCGTTAGTGAGGACAAAGCGCACAGTTAAGGCTAGTGGTGGTCTGTGGGGTCATTCATCATTCCTAAAACTCTACTAGAGCCTTGGGTAGTAGGCCTTGGTGTTACAAATGGTATCAGAGCATTGGTTCCTCATTTAATCTCTAATAATTATTAAATTTAACAAACTATTTAGAACCCAAGGGAGTTATTAGAGGATTTTCCAAAAGACAAAGGTGTCCAGAAAAGGATCACGTCCGAGGGCTGGCAATATTTTCCTCCACACTGCTAGTCGGAATACGAGGACTCTAGGATCTATTTGATTGCCTAGCCAATGTCTTAGGATTTGACTTGAAATAATATACCTTTAGGACTCTCTCATCTCTTTTCATCCCTTCTCAACCCTAATTCTATTATGATTATGAGGTTTAGGGTTTTCTCTCTCTTCCTCACCCTCTTGAGGATAGGGTATGTATGATAAGGTTAAGGAATCCTCCACCAAATTAATGAAAATCATGTAACCAAGGTGTCATGGACATAAGCTTAATAGTTTAAGCTTAAACTAAAGAATAGTTGCATGCATAGGTCGTATGACATGGGTTGTCATGCCCTTAGGAGAGAACTGAGGTTAGACCTTCTTGTCAGGAGGATGAAGTAGAGTTGGTCTTGGAGGAAGAGATCTCCATTAAAGGTAGATACCTGGCACATCCTCTGAGGATGATGCTAACCCTAACCCTAAGTGGTGGTTTGAAAGAGAGATGGCATGATGAGATGGAAGTCATGGTCAACCATGTGTGTGGGTTGACATGTTTTTGGTTTTGGATACCTATAATAGTATGAGCCATGTGAGGTTGGCTGACCTAGTAACTTTGGGGACTCAACCCTGGGAAGGGTCATGTATGTTAGGGTGAAGGATAACTTCTTCATTGGTGAGGTTAGTGAAGAACCTATAGAAACCCTATGGGCTTATATGAGCATGGCATAGTCTGCACCCAGAGTATGTTAGTAGTGTTGGCAGTAGGTTAAAACCTAGGCCTGAAGGACATGTTGGATAGCTTATGAGATAAGCATGAAGAGATCTAGATAATCTTAAGCAAACATAGGTTTCACCCATGTAGTTGTACGCTTGTGAGTTTGATCCACCTTAGACAAGAGAGGCCCTCTAGTAGTAAGGTAAGCTCTAGAGAGAGAGAGAGCAGGGCCCGAGCTAGAAGGTTGGAAGTTTAGACTTCGGGTTAGGAGGAACCCTAAGAAGTTGAGGATGATGTGACCTAAGTGAATGGTTGTGGTTGCCTTGTGCATGATCCCTGGAGGCTTATGGTATCTTGGTTGCCTTTAAAGGAACCAAACCCTAGAGAAAGGATGAGGCTGCTAGTACCTATGTGCAGATGATATAGGTTCTTACCTTCTAGGGATAGGAAGAAGAGTTCCTTAGACACAAAGGAGGTTTAATAACAAGTTCTGAGGTCTTATACCTAGTTGGTTGTCCTTGAGGAAGGCTCAACTCTGAAGTGTTGCTTGAGTAGAAGGATAATAGGAAGTGCATGCCATACCTTGTACATGCTTGGTTCTTTGTTAGAATTTTGAGCATGCAGTTGGATAGTTGTTGCATAAGAGGTGAACCTAGAGTTCCTTGACCTATGAGAGGGGAAGTAGTAGTACCTGGTGCACCTGATGCTTATGACGAGATTTTAGTTGCCATAGATATGAGAATGGCACTCCTCATGTTTAGAGGAATGGGAAACCCCTTGGATTAAGGTGTATGTTGGATGAACCTCCTACTTATAGGTTGGTGACATATGTATGTATGATGATGGTCCAGTATGAAGGAATAGAAACAAGTAGAACCTATCACGGAGACCTAGCATGGTTTAGTAAGTGGTCTTCTTGTTATATACATGCCTTAGTAGCTTACTAGGGTTAAACATGCTCATGGTGATGTAAACCCTGGACATATGGACGTTTGTGACCCTTGCTGCTATCAGGATATAGTTTCCTCCCATCTTGGGTGAGTGACCCTTCTGTAGGGTATGGATCAGATTTTGCTAGGTTTGAGGTAACCTAAAGAGGTCTCATAGGATCTTGAGAAGCTAAGTGGAGGGTACATAGTATGAAAATTAACCTACAGATCCATATATAACCATATCTAAGGGCATGTGGATGTGTTACCATGGGGGTAACTAGTTTGGGGCCTGATTGGGGTAGGAAGGTCACCATGATCCCTATGAAAGGATGTAAGTCAAACTACGTATGCCAAGAGAGATGATGGAAACTTGGGGGTAAGGATTCAAATTGGATATGTTCTATGTAAGAATCCTAAGTCTATCCTAGGGTCGAGTAGGGATAAGACCGATGGGAGTAGGAGTCGCCTAATTCCCTAGTTGCACAAGACCATGGGGTCAGGAGGTAATAGCTATCATTGTCTGAGGACCATGGGTTAGGAGATTGATCACCTTCATGAGCTAATGGGACCCAAAGGGAAGATGACTAGAGCACTCTCTAGTTGCATAAGGGAAGAGGGATGACCCCAAAAGTGCTGACACCCTGCAGACCTAGGGGAGATGACTAAGGATTGTGTGACAACCCAAGTGTGTTGCATACCAGTTTTCCACGGAAGTAACCCTAATGTCGAGATGATCATAATGTGGAGACATGTGCTGCACATTTCAACTTAGATTGGAAGGTGTATCGGCCATGTGGGATGCACCATCTCTACTCTTAGAATGGGAAGAACTTTGTGTTTGGATGGCCGCCAAATTCTTATTTCCTCTCGTTATGGGGGTGAGAGATAGGGCAATATGCATTCCATACACCAAGGATAAAGATGATGTGAGTGGAAACGTTGCTATGATGTATGAGGATAGAGATAATAGCTTACTCTTGTGGAGTGTACTGTGCGTGGATGGTTTACAAACACCAAGAGAACTAAGGTAGTCCTCTTATGAGGATGTGTTTATCATGAGCTATGTGGAATATATGAGTTATTCAAGGTTGAGTTCGATAACCAAGAGGATGATCTCAGAGTTTCTTGATGAAGATAGACCTAAAGTCTGAGATGAGATGATAAGTGGTATACATGGAGGTGTATGTCTTAAACATTACCTACCACATAAGGATGTGAGGTGATAATGGATGCTCTTGATGAGATACAGCTGCCTAGTATAGCTAGTGGAAAGGCTAGAAGAGGTGGTTAGGTGAACCCTAAGTTCGTGAGATATGTTTGGTTAACACTCAGATGTAACAAGATCTGTTGATTGAGTTAGTGGTTTCTTGGTTAGCCTTCCTAGGGCTTGTTGTGATAAAAGGATGGTTGTAGAACCTCAGATGCACTTCTCTGGAAAAGAAGGTGATGAAACCCACGACTAGAGTGTTTTAGTGTTTCAGACGAACCAACCTTGAGGAATCATGAAATACAAGAGATCATGATTGTAAGTTCACCCTACACTGTGGTACTACAAAGATAGTAAGTTGCAGTAGTACTTTGGATGCCTAAGATGAAGTTGCATGTGGCTTGCCGCCATGCATGCCAGGAGGTGAAAGACGAACACCAGTAACCCAATGAGTTGATATAGAGGCTAACGAGTCCTTGAGAGGGAATGGGAGTTCATCACTATAGATGTGGTGGTAAGTCTCCCCTGGACCGAGGAAGGTCAGGATGCATTATGGGTTATGGTAGATCGCCTTACCTAGATGACATATTCTAAGAGAAAGGAAGAGTGTTTTCAAGGGATAGATTATGTTGAACTACATGTAAGAGAGAGAGATGGTTCAACTACACCATGATACGAGTTCAAAGGTTCTTGAGTATGAGCTAAAGATTCACTTCCACGAGGTGGAAGTAGATACATGAAGAACTTGATATTAGTATAGATTATCACCCTTAACTGATGGTTAGCATGATCCAGACTAGAGGTATGATTAGAGTGTGTGCTCTTTCAGGGTGATATATGGGAACAGTTCTCATCCTATGAAAGTTGTGATGATAGCCTCCATAGCCAGTATCGGGATGTAAGAATCTTTGTAAGGGAGGTTGTTTCAGTCACCACTTCATGAATATGATGTCGGTGGAAAGACCTTGTACAGGTCAGAGAGACCATAGTGAGTGCAGAAGATGTCGCTTTGATCATGCGATGGCTGAGGAAGCCCAGGGGCGACATGAGTCATGAGCTAATGTGAAGCAGACTGACATGCAATTCATTGTGGGAGAATATGGTATATGATAATCTGACCCCTCTGAGCTATAATTGAGAAAGCTAAGTCCCCGATACATGGGTCCATTTGAGATGGATTGGTGGAGATGCCTGTGTGTAGCCTTACCCCTCAGGATAACATGATGTATGACGTGTTCCAAGAGTCTGATCTAGAGCACTATGTGAGGTACCCAAGCCTTGTACTGAGTCATGAACCTCTATTTAGCTTTGAGAGAAGCTAAAATGTCCTGAGTCACCTATGAGGGTATGAGATACCAAGGTGAGAGAGAGCTCAGATGTAAGAGTATGAGATGATGAAGGTTCTTGGAAAGCACCATGGAGAGGGTAAAGCCACATGGGAGCCATGATGGACATGAGGAAGTCTTATCCTTCTTGGTTGTATGTTTGATGGAATTTTGAGGGAAAAATTCCTATAAGAGGGGAAGGATGTTACAACCTCAATTTTACATGTATTTTCATAATTTAAATGTAAAGATTTTATGAATTTGGACTTAATTGAAAAGGTTGTATGCTTTGCTTCAAAGAAGGGACTTCTGTGCAAATCTCCCTTTTGATAGGAATTTTGTGGTTCCTATTATAATAATAATCCAATAATGGATATTAAGCAATATATTTATGAGAAATACATAGAAATCTCTAGCAAGTGGCATTTATGGCCATAATTGAATGAATTTCGTTTGAAATAGCCTTGTTGGTTGTTTAGTGGGCTTTATTGGCTATTGATCCCCACTACAAGAAAAAGAAAGATAAAAGAAAAAAGAATCTATTTAATAAAAGGAATAAGTAAGGAAGAGAGAAAAGAATAAGAGGAAAAGGCAAAGGAATATTTCCCAAGGTGGGATTTTATGCCTTTAGGGTTTCTTGAGGTACAAGGAATCCAATATGATAATTTAATGGCAAAGGAAAGAGAAAATATGTGAGAAATATATATATTTAAGTGATAACTTTCAACTAGAGAAAGGGGCCCAATTTCTTTAGATATTAAGCCCAAATTTGGCATGACGAAAGATTAAGTCATTAAAAAGATTCGCTCAAAATTTGGGATAAAACGAAGCTATGGATTAGGAGTTGTGATTTTTCCAAGTTATCCAAAATAATAAGGAATTATCTTAAAAATAGGAAATTCATTTTTCTTTGTGGTTGAACGCGAGGGAGGAGGGCCGTTGGATCTTAATCCAACAAGCGCCGCTCATAGTCTAGTTCCAAAGGAACTGGGATACAGTCTGCGAACTGAGGGATTTTTCCCTTCGGATTTCTCATAATCCAACGCATGTGCAAGCTTGGAAATTGTTTAGTTGAGTCTAGGAGGGAACCCCGAACCTTCTCAACCCTAATTTGTTGATCCCTCAAAGCGTCTAGGAGAAATTCCCAAATCACCTGAAGGTGAGGGCGACAATCGGTCAAGAAACCCTAAGAGGACCCCTCCTAGCCCTATAAAAGGACCCCCTCTCGACTCTACACCTCACACTAATCTTGAATGGCTGCCTCACGAGCCCCGATCTCCTCCCTATCCTTGGATTGCTCTTGCTCTGATGAGAGCTCCGCCACGGTGACGCCGCAGGCTCGCACAAAGAAGAGAAGGATGAAGAGGAGCAGCAACCGTTGGATAGCGATCCACCTTGATCATGCGAAGAGATCCAACAATTTGAGGAGCAACTGGCTAAGTTAGACCTCTTGCGATGCGGAGCGTTAGATACAAAGGGCAAACCAGCGGACTGCTGATCGAACGGCCGGGAATTTTTGGTATATCCTCCTCTCTGCTTGAATATTCTAGAAAAATACTTTTCCTTGAAAAAATCATATAAATTCGTAGAAAACTCTGATGAGAAAAAGTAAAATATGAAAGTTCATCATAAAAATGCGAGGCGTAAGCTAAAAATAGTTAGAAGGCCTGATTCTGTATCTTTTTGCAAAGGTGTATTATTTTGATGAAAAAGGTAATAAAATTCTGTTAGAAACCCTAATTAATGATAGTAGATGATTTAAGAAGTAGTAATAGGTTAATTCGAGTATTATTAACCGGTTATATGATAATGTTTCACCTGAACCTATTTGGAAGATGAAATTGCAAGATTTAGGGTTTTAAACCTAATATGATGGGTAATGCACTTAGAAACCCTCAATAGGCGAAAAAGGAAAGAAAAGAGTATTTAATCCGAAATTAGGGTTATAAGTTGTCAAAAGGTAACCTTAATATCTTTCATGAGGAGTAGATGAGATAATTAGGGTTGTGAGTAATTTTATAAAATTAGGGTTTAAAATTGTCAAAGTGAAGTGAAACCCTAATTGTAATCAAAACCCTAAAAAGGTCTAGTAACCCTAGGAAGAAACTAGGTTTAATAAACCTTGATGGTATGATCAATGATAAGAAAATTTGATGTATATTTCAGGATCATCTTATGTACTTTCTTGTTTACTGGATTCTTGCTTTGTTGGATTATTTCTACACTCAAGTCAGTCTGACAGGTATGTGGTTAATTATAGTTAATCGCATTAGTTTTCTAAAGA
This sequence comes from Alisma plantago-aquatica, assembly GCA_963693085.1. NCBI lineage: Eukaryota > Viridiplantae > Streptophyta > Magnoliopsida > Alismatales > Alismataceae > Alisma > Alisma plantago-aquatica. The sequence continues at coordinate 996,415,888 of OY856412.1, forward strand.
TTTTTCAGATGAGTAATCGCATTGGATGCAACCTATCAGTTTGATGTTCATGCTTGCAAATCATAAAGTCACCATGATTATCACAATTATGATATAAGTGTGTATTCTTGCACCTACATGCCACTCTGATGGATGATACAAAATGGTCAAGCCCAAGAGAGAAGACCCATGGGCACAATGAGTGGTGACCCTAGACACCAAGCTCAGGATAGAGAAGGTGGTCTTTATTGCATGACTAATGGGCACCATGAGAGGTGATCCCAGGCACCAAGCTCAGGATGGAGAAGGTGGCCTTAAGTCAATGGCGAAAGAGAAACCCTAAGGAGGGTATTCCTAGGTTAGGGAAAAAGTGGTGGAGAATGTCACATTGAAAGCGTAAATTGGCTTGTTAATTAACTTGATTGTCATATTTAGATTGTTAGCCATATATATGAAATTTTAGTTGTCCCCACATACCGGCATATTCATTTATGCTGACTGACGTTTTGTTTGTTGGCATTTTAGGTACAAGTTTGAAAAGGACAAACAGTAAAATGGCATATTATGAAAATAAGAATTAAAGTGCAAGGAGGTTTAGTTAGAATAGATTGAAGCTGTGGATAGAAGTTAGATATCCAAAGTTTTTCAAAAGGTATGCAAAGTTTTATTTTATTCTAGCTTTCAGTATAGTGTTGTAGAGTTTTATAATTATTATTGATTATTTGTCGAACCTTTGATCCGGGAAATTGGGATAACGACTCTGACCTCTTGGTCTCCCTTAATTGGGGGTTACTGGGAGACGGGGTCGTTACAATATATATGTGGTGAGTAGGAACATATATACATCTACTCTAAATATGGGGTGAGTAGGAACATATACACATCTTCTCTAAGCAGGACATGATACACATCTACTCCAATAATATTTACTGAAGGAATTATCACCTCTGCATTTTCAAATAAATGCAAATTTACACATCCACATAAAATACCACATGTAACATTATACTAGCAATCACCACACGATGCAAAACAAAAGAGTAAGAAAGAATAAATCAAAGTATGACAGATTATAACATACAATCAATATAAGTGGAATCAGAGGATCCATATAAAATTCCCATCACATAAATGTCCAATATAAACATCTACCACAAAATTGGAAAAATTTAGGGATTCGTCAAGAATAAAAGCATAAGATGGAGTCCAGAGAAAGTCCAAAAAAATAGGATTATTGACCAGCTTAAATCGCACGTCCAAAAGGAGTGGATTAAAGTAGTCATACTTTTAAAGAGATAACCTGAATCTCAGGCCCCCGCAATGATAAATGGGGCCCGATGTAGCGATCGAGATCAATCACAGGGACAAGGTTGGTCGTGTTAAGAACACTGAATCAAACACTCTTATACTCCAGTCGAGAAAGGGGATAAAGAGATGTTTCCTAAGGAATGGTAGCACAAAAACAAGAACAGTAAAACAAAAAGAAGCAAAAGAAACAAACTATAAACAAGAATATGGGGAAAACTCTAGTTGGGGTTCACCAACTAAAGCACCTCACCAACATGTAATACTATCTCTCTCTTGCATACTTATATCAAGATTACAAGCAACCATTCAAACATCTATTCCACTCTCTCTTGAGATGAGGATAGATCTAAGTCTAAAAGAAGCCTCTCTCTCGAGATGACAACTCAAAAACCTCACAGCAAAACAAATGGTTAAAGCTTGAGCATTCCAACACTCTCGTGCATTCATACCACTTCATGAAACAGGATAAAAGTGATATTACTCTCTTGAGATATAAACAATCAAATATCACAAGATGGTAGCTAAGCATACAAGTGAAGCATTAAAACAAGTGCATGTCGATAATCTTGATAAGAATATGTATATTCAAAAGAAAGAGACAATATACATGTTGGGAGAGTCGTAGTGCCTACTCCCAACCCAAGTTAAGGTGTTTAGATGCTCATGTTTGCAGATAACATGACAATGTTACAAAAAGACAGATCCATAAGATACCACAAAGGGGGAAAAGGGGTGCAACATGATGAAACGATAGATTTGGAAGAGAAGAAATGTGATACTAAAATTTACTTCTTTAGATCTGGATCTACCACATGGATGGCCTTCTCCTCTCGAAGAAGGGATGGGCATCCATCATCTCTCTCCTCGTCTTCCACCCCTGGAGATCCAAGACTGATGTATGGATGGTCAGAGATGAGTCTGGAACACAGTAGAACTTTGTAGCCTTTTGGAACTAATCTCTCCCCCCTGACAAGACATGTGGGTGCGCTATTTATATGCGCATTCCACTGACTTAGAATCGCGATCGTGGTTTTTCTGTTAAGTGAGGGCAAGACCACGATCGTGCTCTCTTCCTTATTCCTCTTTGGTCATGGTCCAGCTTGGTCATGGTCCACCTATAACTGTGGTTGTGATTCTTATCATAGATGTGGTCACGGTCTTTGAATAACCACAGTCATGGTCTTTGAATAACTGTGGTCGCGGTCTCTGGATAACTACGATCACAGTCTCTGGATAAATGCGGTCGTGGTCTCTGCTTATTGTCTGAGGCTTTGAGATGTTTGGTGCTTTGGAATTGTGATTGTGGTTCCCAAAAATCATGACTTAAGTTGTGTTGATTCCTAAAATCATTTAAACAAGGCTTTATTAAAAACGATAGAGAAATTATGTGAAAAGTTAACAAAAGTTTTACTAAAAGTGGTCTAAAATATATATAGAAATTATGTAAAGTATAGTTTTATCAACTCCCTCAAACTTAGAATCAAGCCTATCCCCAGGCTAAGTGCAGGTTCAAGAACTTAGAGAGAGAAAGAATGAACCAGCTTAAAAGAAAACATAATAGCAAGACTGACATATCTCATCCCTGCATCAAGACTGCTGTTGTATGTATTCAATCCCTTAGGTCTCAATCTTCCCCCTTTAACCGGAGTTGCATAACCTCATTTTATTTGTCGTAACCTTCTATTGTAAAAGGTTTCTCCTTCTCAACTCATCACCCTCCCCTTATCTAATGCCCGTACTAATGCCAAATCTTTTTCGAAGGGTAGCTTTCACACCTATTCTTTATTTTCAGCGGGCCCTATGCTAATGTGTATAGGTAGGCTTAAGGCTTTTAGGTGTTTTCCTCTACCCCCTGAACTTCTCACCCACAACTATTGTAAGAACAGTGTTGCCCTTTTTTTTGGGCTTCTGACTTTAAGTTAGGTGGTTTTGTGAGATTCCATTAAGGATTGGAGATGTGTGAGCTTGGCTTCAAGTTTCTACTTATGGGCATGACATATCTGCATTCATGAGTGTATCAATATATCGGCCGGGCAGAAACTTTTGGCATCTTTTGAGGCACATCTGTCATATATATTTTTTTTTCTTTTATTTATTTTTGGCTTTTTATTTCTCCTTTTAGGTTTGGGGTTGAGGAGTTTGATTGGTTTTCTGGGTGGACAAGCCTCTTTTGGATATTCTTTTTGAATAGGGAAGCATTTTCCTTTTTATAGAGACAAGGATTTTTTTTTATAAAACCGTCTGGTGGGGGTGGTTGTTTAGGAGTATGACTAAAGTTCTCTAGTCTGCATGGGTTTCATGAGTTAAGGTTGTTACATTTACAATGTCTTATTGCAATAATGAGATATAGTAGTATTGCTATGACTGTTGTACTCATGCATTCTTGTGTATGTTGCTCATATTCTTCTCTCTCTGAGGGCTGGAACACTACATTTAGAAAATTTAGTGAGAGAAAGAGAGCTTCTAAAAGGTTAGTTGTAACAAAATTTCAAAATTTCAACATTTTTGACGGTGTAAAAGGAGTAAAAGGGAAAGTGAATGAAAAAGGAAGGACCTCTGTGGCCCATTTATGACTCCTATCTCAAACTTATCCTGCACCCTGTCCCGGGGTGTCAAAATTTGAGTAAGATGTATAAACAGGCCTTCTTTATTTGCTTATTTGTTGGGGGATGCCCACTTGGACTCGAGGAGCATGCTTGCGTAGATACCCCTTAGTGCATGATATTGCTCATACTGCATGTTCTCCACCTTGAAGTTGATAGTGGCAATGACTACCATCTACGACAGACAAAAGAACCCACAGTCATTGGATAGGGGTACCTGCTAAGGGCTTATGTCGCAGTATTGAGTTTTCTTGAAGTCCTTGCCTTTTGTCATAACATACCCTTTGCAGTGCTGCCTTATCATCTCGACGATTGCTTCGACGTAGGTATTTGCCTTTTCTTCTGTAGGAGACTTTGTTGTTGTGATGTTGGTCTTTTTGTTGAGTACAAAGGCTACGTCAGAGCTGTTATACAGAACTGTAGTCCTTTTCAGAAGGTTGACATGTAGCAAAGTCCAGTGGTTGTTGTGATGAATTGGAAAGAAGATGTGCTCTGGCGTGGCTACTTCAAGTCGTCGTTGCAGCCATTCCATTTCTCCTATCTTCTTATCTTTTAGGATGTCATCTACCAGTAGGAAATATGCCATGTGTGAGTTTGGCATTGAGTCCCCCTCTAATGCATGGTAGGCCGACATCATGTTCAAAGAAAGATACCCCCAATTTTCAATGTTTCGAGGAGGTCGTCTTTTAATACGTAGATGTAATTTCATTGAAATATGACATCTCTTGGTGAGTCGTCTTCTTTTAGAGAACTCATAATTATCGTCAGTTCTTCCATTGACAGGATGAAGTGGCTCCATCTGTCAAAGTTCTCAAAAGGTGTGATTTCTCCTACCGGCCCATGTGGTCCATCGTTCCCCAACTCTTCTGCTTCAGCTTCTGCTTCTGTGGGTTGTTCTTTTACATGTTGAACTTTAGGAGTTGCTACCAATGAAGACTGCTTTTGTTCTTCGACGGTTTGCTTCACAGCATCTTCACCCTATACACTCCAGCCCACCTTCCAAGCTATAGCTCTGGCTGGTTCAAACGGATCGACCCACATGGTTTTGAGTTGTTTCCTCCAAGCTACCTTTTTAGGAAAAGGAATGTCCATGTGAATCCTGTGGGGTATGGCATCTGCGGGCATCACCAGATCATTAAATAATCGACAATCGTAGATTACTTCCATGACATACACACCCCGCAGTCCACACAGGTCTTCTGCATTCAGATCTTCCAGGGGGATGCCCTTGTTGATGTCTTCCATCATGCACAGAACAATGAAGGTGCAATCCCCCAAACTAGTTTCTTCCTGAGGAACCCTTTTGTTGATGGAGAATAACTTCTAGGACCCTTGAAATTTTGTGGCCGCCTCTTTGATAGCTCGTTGTAGGTGTATCATAATCTTCAAGGCATCCCTAGCGTGCTTCCTTTTATATACAAGAAAAGTGCTATCCATCTCATCTGCGCAGCAGTTGAGCACCGTTGTCTTACGTTCATGTAAATCGACAACAATTAGTGCCCAATGCTTTGCATTCCTTATGGGTAGCACAACAATTCTGGTCTCTTTCCTTTGGACCGCCGCTTTTAGCTCTGACACTTCTGCCGCCATGTATTCTTCTTTGTATAGCAAGATGTCCTGACGCGTGGTCCCATTGAAGACCAACTGCAGCTTGTCTGGGTGCAAGAACTCTTCCAAGAGGGTGGCACAAAGTACCTTGAACATTCGTTTGTGTACTTGTGCCTTCTTCAGGAAAACCCTCTGGAAGTCGTCCCTAGATAGACGTCTACCCTTGTTGCTGTATAGAATGTCCGACCAGAGTATATCATCATTGAGGACATCTTTGTAGGAGATGCGCGACACAGTCGCCATGTCCATATCCGTCATCTTGCAGGGAAGAGGGGGAGCTGCTACAAGTAACTCTATCCTAGATTTAGATTGTCTCTCCCTGGAGAGCTCATCTGTGAAGAAGGCTACTAGCCCGCCATCCTCATCCTCGGACATTGCCTCCTGTGCCATAGGTGTCGAGGCTTCTTGTATCGTTGGTATAGCCCTTGCCACTTGTTCAACAACTTTTTAAACTGCTTTTCTCCAAAGTGGGATCATCCATCACTAATAATAGTTCGTGGTACACCAAATCTTGGGAAAATTGTTTTCTCAAACAGCCTTATAATATCCTTGGAGTCACATGTTTGGGTGACAACCATTTCCACCCATTTTGAAACATATTCAACATCAAAGAGGATGTATTTATACCCTTGGAATGGTGGGAATGGGCCCATGTAGTCGACTCCCCATACCTCAAAAAATTCTACTTCAACCCATTCCTCCATAAGCATTTCATTTCTCTTCCCAATACTCCCTATCAGTAGACATTCCTTGCAAGATTTGACATAAGAAACAACATCTTTGAACAGTGAAGGCCAGTAGAAGCCTGATTGTAGGACTTTAGCGGTGGACTTTTCACTTCCCAGATGTCCTCCATAGGGTGAGGAATGGCATTCCCTTAGAATGTCAGACACCTCTTCCTCAGGAATACATCTTCTGTACAAATTATTTGAGCATCTCTTAAAGAGCATAGGATAATCCCAATAGTAATTCTTTATATCTGAAAAGAGTTGCTTTTTTTATGGTAAGTTATCTCTGGGGGTAACTCCCCACAAGCAAGATAATTGCAAATATCTGTGAACCACGAAAATTTTTATTCTTTGACTTCTATCATGAGAAAAGCCTCATCTGCATAGTTATCATTGACAGGTGGCTTATTCTTGTCTTCGACGACAATCCTTGATAAGTGGTCGGCAACTATGTTTTCCTCCCCTTTCTTATCAATGATCTCGTGATCAAACTCTTGGAGTAATAAAGCCCACCTTAGCAACCTAGGCTTAGTGTCCTTTATCTACATTAGGTATCTTATTGCTCTGTGGTTAGTGTAGACCTTTACTTTTGCCTCAATCAGATAAGACATGAACTTATCGAAGGTAAAAATGATAGCGAGCATTTCTTTCTCAAAGGTTGTGTAATTTACATGTGCTTCCTCAAGAGTGTGGTTGGCATAGCAGATGACATGGTGTTTCTTGTCCTTTTTCTACCCCAGGACTGCCTCTACGACATAGTCACTAGCATCACACATCAGCTCAAAAGGTAGCTCCCAATCTAGAGCTTGAAGAATAGGTGGGGTTACGAGTGCTTCCTTCAAAGTCTAAAAAGCCTTCAAACAATCCTTTGTAAAATCACATTCTGCATCTTTGATCAGTAGATTTGAAAAGGGTTTTGAAATCTTCGAAAAGTCCTTTATGAATCTTTGATAATAACCAGCATGACCAAGAAAACTTCACACTCCAGTCACAGACTTAGGTGGAGGTATTCTACAGATAGCTTCGACCTTGTTGACATCTACTTCAATTCCTCTTTTTGAGACCTTGTGGCCCAGGACTATGCCCTCTTGCACCATGAAATGGCATTTCTCCCAGTTGAGGACCAAGTTCTTCTCTTCACAACATTGCAGGATCAACAATAGGTTTTTTAAAAAACCATCAAAATCTCTTCCATAGATAGAAAAATCATCCATAAAGACCTCCACAATGTCCTCCAGAAAATCTGAGAACATCGAGATCATGCAATGTTGGAATGTTGCAGGAGCATTGCACAATCCAAACAACATTCTTCAAAAAGCATAGGTACCATATAGACAAGTGAAGGTAGTCTTTTCCTGGTCGTCAGGTAGGATAGGTATTTGGTGAAACCTAGAATAACCATCTAAAAATCAAAACTATTTGTGATGCGCTAGTCTTTCTAGAACATAGTCGATAAAGGGAAGATGGTAGTGATCTTTCTTCATCGCCTGATTTAGCTTTCGATAATCTATACACATTCTCCACCCGGTGATAGTCCGGACGGCTACTTCATCTCCTTTATAACCCTTCACAACTATCATCCCCCCTTTCTTTGGTACAACATGAATAGGGCTCACCCAATTGCTATCTCTAATTGGGTAAATAATTCTTGCGTCTCTTTACATGATGACTTCCTTCTTTACAACCTATTTTAACATTTGATTCAGCTTCCTCTGAGGTTGAACTAGGGGTTTTGTTGACTCTTCCAGATTTATACCGTGCATACATAGAGTAGGGTTAAGTCCCTTGATATCATCCACTGAATATCCTATAGCTTGCCTATGGAGCTATAGCTCCTGAAGAAGTGTTTCCAATTGCTCTTCAGTCAGACTAGCATTAACTATAACAAGATTTCTCTCCTCGTGATCAAGAAATTCATACTTCAACCCTTCTGGCAACTATTTCAGTTCTAGTTTGGGTTTAGGTGCCTTCTCTTCCTCCGGTGTCAGTTCTAGAGAAGCATACTTGACTACCTCGATAACTTCCTCTTCCTCGCTCAGATCTTATTCATCTTGATTTAGGTAGTCAAGGATCTCAACAACCTCGGGGTCTTCGATTTCCCAATCATGATTGTTTAATGCCCTCATAAGAGGGTCTACTATTGTTGTATCTTCTTCTACTTCTTCACAATAGTGGTTGTAGCTATCCATGAAGTAAGCAGATTCGAGCAGGGATGGTCCCTTCATGGCACCTTTTACCTTGAAATCAATGTGATCATTTCCAACCCTCAGAGTTATGATGCCTTCAACAACATCAATCAGTGCCCTCTCTGCTTCCAAGAAAGGACGTCCGAAGATGATAGGGCATTTAGGGTCTTTAATAGTGTCAATGACAACAATATCACACGGGATGAAGAATCTTCCCACGTGAATAGAAACATCTTCAACTACTCACATAGGCCTTTTGAAGGTATGGTCCGCCAACTCAATTCTCATATTGGTGTTGGTATGTATGCCCTGAGAGCCAATCATGGGATGATTGGTGGGATACATTAAGATTGATTTGATAAAGATCAAAGGAAAGCTTCCAATTCTTTCTGGTTCAGTCATATGAGATAATGATAGAACAAATAGAATGTGTAGAGAATGACAATATTCAATGACATACGCTTTCAGGTTGAGGACATGACTGATGAGATCGTACAAATGTTAAGAGTTTGTACATTCTTGTTATGTCCCTAGTCGGACGTCATTGTGGAAGGTAGATAGATAGCAATGACAAACAAGACTAGATTGTGGTGTTGGTTGATGACAGAATCTCATTAGTCATTCTATGGAGATATCAAACCAAACACATAGGTACTTGTTAGAGAACAAGTTTACCGGACAGACCCACTGTGAGTTTGACACATGGAATCATGACATGGTAGTCACAATCAGTTCTCACGGTGATGGTGGTGAGTGTGATTCTTTGACCTGAAATCACTACACTCAACACATGTCATTGGGTACACTTTGACATCATCAAACGTAGTCATGAAACATGGGTTGTTATAAAGGTGATGATTGGGTGACTTTGACACATGGGGCTTTTGAGGGGTGAGTGATAGATATGGGATTTGTCCCACCTGAGGGAGTTTGATATCCATGGCCACTTGATGAGTAGGATTGAGATAGGTGTGTGCACGCATGTGTGAATCAGTATGTGATATTGATGTCATACATATCTCCTCCAATCTACTCTGAGATCAAGAAAGTGAATGAAAGTTGAAAGGATGATTTTTGCATGCTTTGAGTTCATTCGGGATATCAGTGACGAAGGAATTAGACATTCACTGTAACACCATTCACGGATTGTAGGATTGAAATTTGTTCTCCAACTTTCTATTTCACTTGGGTAGCACTGATGTGAGACTAGGCACCGCTCTTTGCTTGTGAAGTCATAAGTGTTATGGACTTTCACTACCAACGTGAAATGGACCTGTAGGGTCACACACATAGGATTTAACCTGGAAGAGGAGTTTATCAACAAACAATGTTTAGATTGATTACTAAAGGAGTTTAGTAGTTCAATTAAACACTCAATTAATTGATAGCTCAAAATGATAGTATTCAAGGTGTTGGATCAATTGATTAGAGTATCAGATTGATTGAAACTGCAATTGACTGATTTGCACAGTCTGCTGCTCCAACCGATCGGCTCATGAGATGAACCGATCGGCTCAGGTTAGTGAACCGATCGGCTCAACAAGTGATACGATCAACTCATGTGCAATGAATCGATCGGCTCAATTGTTGAACCGGTCAGCTCATGTGACCAACAGAGATCGTTTGGAAAGTCAATTTTGCAAATACAATTTGTTTCACTTATACAAATTCAATTTGGACAAGGATTAATATTTGATTAATCAGACACAAATTTGAAAGTCAATTTGAGTTGGACTAAGACCACAAACCGATCGGCTCATGTGATGAACTGATCGACTCAGGTGTCCCAAATGATCGGTTTAGGTGTGAACCGATCGGTTGAGGTCACCAAACGACCGTTTCAGGTGGCGCAGTTGGTTGTTTTGTGGAAAATCTCGAACCCTTCTATTCCTGCATTAATCCTGCATTACCCGGGATAGAGAACCCTGTCCCATGACCCTCCTATATATATACAGGTAGTGGAGGCTTCTCAGAAGAACAACTCAGTGCACCAGTTGCTCTACAAAGTTGTCATTCTCTCGGGTTTTGGTAACCGAGAGAGAGCCTGAGCAAGTGCTACTCGATAAGGGAGGCACAACAAGGGAAAGACAACTACAAAAAATTACTGGTGGCAGGAGAGTGTGTCGGTGACTAGTACGATGATAGGAGGTAGCGACTCCTTCTGATTCCTTGTGGGACAAGGAGATCGGAGTTCCAGGTGGTCTGTGTGGACTACATCAAAGGCGGGAGACTTCTGCCGCTTGGAGGACAGCTAGAAATCCTGAGAGTCCTGGTGCGACCAGGAGATGCACAAACACCATCCAAGACCATAGGTGAAGATCACGCAAGCCACAAAGTAACGTCGCCAAGCAAGCCTCGGGACAAGGTACGCCTCTACAAACCATCCTTCCTACTGTATAGACATTGACGCGTTTCCTTTGTTTTGGGTTTGGGGAGAAGAAAATTTTTGTTTCCGCTGCCTTCTCTGTCTCCCCTAAAACCCAACAGTGGTATCAGAGCCACGTCAACTACTCTATACTTTAGCATTATCGATGCGATTGATTTTGGTTTGTCGCCTTTATTTATTGCATACGATGCGAATAAAATTGGCTTTATGCATGTCCAATCCTAAATCCACAAATCTCAATATACATATATGATATGTAATATGAATGCACTCGATACACGTCACCCTTAAATGAGTTTTGTGGTGGATGTATAGCATGGTTATGGCCAATAAACCCTATGTATGTGTGCTTGGTTGTATGTGGTTGCTTGCATCTCAGTTTGTGCACTGATTCCCTACCTCCTTATTCCTGATGTAACTTGAGATAACTCGAGATTTCTTTCCTACCTTTGCTCCCCCTGAATGTAACTCGGGGTTTCCCTTTTTTTAATGTAAAATAGGATAGATGTTTTATTTCCTATTATGTCAAAGAACAGAGGACAATCTGACGATGACTAAAATGATCAGTTCAAGGAGTGAACCGATCGGTTGGTGATCCAGACAACTGGTTCGAGGAGCGAGACGATCGAGTGGCGGCCATAAGGAGATGCACGATGACCAAACGAACCAATCAGTTGGAGAATCCAACCGATCGGCTGGTGGCACCCAGACGACCGGCCAGGACAAGCAAGTCATTCATGTGATGAGTTGATCAACTCGGACGGTTATAACACTTCATCATGGACAGGTTGCATGTGATGTAGACCTAGATGACCGTGATTCCTCTTAGCTCGAGGAATCACAATAGGATGGCCATAATCATCGCTTTTATCATTTCACATGTTTTCTGTGGGATATATCATGTATATGATACATATTATATATTTTGGTGATTGGATATGTATATGTACCTATAAAACCAAATCCCTCATCTAAATATTAAGTCTTTTACGCCTTCCATTTTCGGCACACATGAAAAACTTGATCGACCAATCATAGGATATGCCAAAGCATGGTGTGCCATCTATCTCATAGAAGTGTGAAGGGTAAACATGTAGGTTCTGCCAAAGCAAGGTGCATGTTTACCATGTCAGCTTTTGGGTTGGACTTAACTGGTGATTCTTAGAGTGTCTAAGCCCAGAGGCACGGAATGTTCATGGCAAGGTGTTGTGCATGCTCATTCATCAAGAGTTGCATATGATGCAATTGGCATGATGGCCTACCTAAATAGTCAAGATTGTGGGCGATCAGCCAAAGCTGACTCATGACTTGATGAAATATGGATCTTTACCCACTAGAAGATTATACGCTGCAATCTTCTGAATTGATGGTGAGGGCTATCAATTTGAACAAAAATAGTGGGAGCGATAATTAATTAAAGTCCTAATTATATCGTCAACTTTTCAAATCAATCAAATAAGTCAAAATTGAGTTTTGGACTAAATTGCATATATTTCCTTTTGTAGAATAAATGAAAAACAAACAACAATCACTTTTCGTTGCGATAAGTCCTTGAGAAGGACAAGATGAATGGGACTAACTTCCACGACTGGTTTAGGACATTGAGAATTGTTCTCACTCAAGAGCGAAAGCTCTATGTCCTGAATACTCTAGTTCCAGAGGAACCTGCTCCTACCACACCAAAGGCAGAAAGGGATGCTTATAAGAAGCATTCTGATGATGCTATTGATGCAAAGTGCTTGATGTTGTGCTCCATGAACCACGAGTTGCAGAGACAACATGAGAATATGGGTGTCATTGAGATGATTCAGCATCTCAAGAACATGTATGAAGATCAAGAACGATAAGAGAGATATGATGTCTCCAGGGCATTGTTCAAGTGTGTCATGACAAAAGGAGATCCAGTTGGTCCTCACACGCTCAATATGATTGGGTATGTGGAGAACCTGACGAGACTGGGATTTCCACTGAGCCAAGAGTTGGCTACTGAAGTGATACTGCAATTGTTGCCAGAATTCTACAGTCAGTTTGTGATGAACTACAACATGAACAACTTTGACAAGCCATTGACAGAGTTGTTGGGCATGTTGAGGATAGCAGAGACACAGATGAAGAAGGACAAGCCTAAGTTTGAGATGATGATCAGTAGCAAGAAAGGCAAGTCCAAGCGCAAGGGCAAGGGCAAAGCTAAGAAGGGTTCTGATGCTAGCCAGCAGCCCAAGGCGTCTTCAGATCTCAAGACCAAAGGAGGCATGACCAAGAGAGGCAATTGCCACCATTGTCAAAATCCAGGACATTGAGAAATGAATTGTCAACTCTATTTGGAAGAACGAAAGAAGAAGGAGGCGACAAACGTCTCCACCTGAAGGTGTCATGAAATAAACTTGTAACATTTCCAGGTATATGATACCAAGATATAAAATGTAAAACACTCAATAAATGGGACAAGTGTTGCCGCCATAGATGGGAGTACTTTAGTTTATTTTCAGCCTTGAAGGCATGTAATAGAATTATGAACTGCTATTTCATATTTGCCAATGGATAGAAACAATTTATTTTTGCAATTTATATGACAATGATAGCAATTAATAAAGTTGATGTTTCAATTTTTGTGGCAATGTCTTGTTTATCTTGTGGTACTTAGTATGCATAAGATAAAATGATACCTAAAAGTTATTGATAACTCAAACAATCAAATTAGCATAAATAATGAGAAATTCATTTCTAGTTTCCATATGATGGATAAATCTAGACTCTTTTGGATAGAGAACCAGTAAGTGACATGAATTTCTTAGACATGATTAATCAATCTTCACTAGTAGTAGTGGGAGAATGATCATCCTATTAGGTATGATACATGTGATGTATTTACACACCTATTGGAGAAAATGATAATACTTCAAATGGTGTTTAGAGAAATACCAATATGAATATCATGAAGTGTTCAAGAATATCATAGATGAAGTACGAATTTGGTAAAATGTTAATTCTTGATGAGATCAAGGAATGAAATACTTGAACCAAATGTTTGAGAACCTTATGAGTGATTATGATAGTGTATCATAATAAACTCATGATTAAGGCATGGTGATGTCTAAATCAAAAGGACTCATACTCTAAGGAGTTAGAGGATGATTATCAAATAACTAATTTCTTCTTAAATAAAGAATACCCCAAACTAATAAAGGACATTAAGAATCACAAGGAGTTGTGAGTTCTTATATCCTTGATAGATACACCTCGATTATCTATGTGATGAGTTGGTCATGTGATGAATCAACTATCTAGATAAATATGAGGAACCAGATTTTGAGTTATGGTTCATGAGCATTACATCCTAAATGACTTCCATTTAAACCATAAGGTATGACCTTGATGGTAGCACCCATTGGGATGAAATCCCTAAGTGCGAATGAGTCTTAAGCATTAAGACACATGGATAACATTTTGAGAAGGATGATGCTTGTTGATTGCAACTTAATGACTAAGACATTTGGTATACGGATACTAAAATTGCATTCCTATGAGGAATAAAACAAGGATGTGTATGTGACACAACCTATAAGGTTTATGAATCTGTTAATGCAAATGAAGTCTATAAGCTACAATGGACTAATCAATGTGATTGATTGAGTACAAGCAACTCAGAACTGGATTTTTACTTTGATAATATAGTCAAAGGGTTTGACTAATATGTCAAAGACAAAGAAGGGATATGTAATTTAGTGGGAGTGTATTTGCATTCCACATGTTGATGTGAAATGGAAATGTTCTAGAATGGAAATCCAAAGTGGAAATTATCTTTAAAGAAGATAGAGACATTTCATATGTGATAGGAATAGAGATCTATAGAGATAGTTCTCAAAAATCTCTTGACCTGAAAAGATATAGCATACATTGGCAATCTACACTGAAGGGTTCAGTGTGCATAGATTCAGTGGGAGAAAACCTATCCATGTTACATGGAGTTAGTATCCCAAGGCCAAGTGTCCAATTCTTATGAAGAATGGAAACACTAAGAATAGATATGGATCTATCATGTATGTAATCATCCCATCATCTTGCATTTATGGACATGACAAAATAATATGCATTCATCATATTGTATGTAGGACATCACAATATGATGTGCTCATCCTGATAACTCATATGTGGGACATGATAAGTGGATGATTGTCTCGTTCCAGTAAGGGTTACTGGAATACCATAACAATTTGATAAGTACTTGATAAGTACTACTTTTATGGAAATAAGGAAGGGATCAATGTAAAGAGTTACATTTATGTGAACTTCCTAAAAGGACAAAAAATTAATCAAAATATATATGGGATATATAAAAGTGAATGTTTATTAATTGGAAATGTTCCAAGAAAGTCATTTAAAAGGAAATGTTGAGTATCCGTGTGTTAGAGAATAACAGTGGATACTATATGGATCTAGGAGTTCATAGAGATGAACTTATAGTTATTCTAGTCATTGATGACAAGTAAGGAGTGATTGGTCATGCAATGTGGCCAAAGGTTAGCAAAGGAATACTAGATCACATATTATGGAAACTCCATCTCATACATATGACGTACAACGAAGAGATGAGAGACATGCAGTTAATACTGACTTTGGCAAGTTGTTGCCATAACTCACTATGTTAGCACTAAAGTACAATAACATGTGGGACATGTTTGAAGATCACTATGAATATGATTCAATGGTGATTGGCTCACAGTGCAAGTGGGAGTCTGTTGGTATGTATGCCCTGAAATCCAATCATGGGTTGATTGGTGGGATACATTAAAATTGATTTGATAAAGATCAAAGGCAAGTTTCCAATTCTTTGTAGTTTATTCATATGAGATAATGGTATAACAAATAGAATGTCTAGAGAATAACAATACACAATGACATATGCTTTCAGGTTGAGGACCTAAACGATGAGATCATACGAATGCTAAGAGTTTGTACATTCTTATTATGTCCCTAGTCGGATGTCATTGTGGAAGGTAGATAGACAGCAATGACACACAAGACTAGATTATGGTGTTGGTTGATGACAGAATCTCATTAGTCATGATATGGAGATATCAAACCAAACACATAGGTACTTGTTAGAGAACAAGTTTACCGGCCAGACCCACTGTGAGTTTGACACATGGAACCATGGCATGGTAGTCATAGTCAGTTCTCACAGTGATGATGGTGAGTGTAGTTTCCAAAAAGTGAGGTGACCAGCCTGTGGTCACTGCCATCTTTCCATTTATCCTTTGCATCCATGGTTTCTTTGTTGAGGTATGTGAAGAACTCTATCGTGGGCTCAACATAAGAGGTTTCCCCGACAAAATAGATTTTTGAGAGATTCGCGTTGTCGATCAAGGCGAGGACTCTGTCGTAAATCCCCATTCTCTTCAGTATGTTCGAGCAGACATACTTTGTTGGGCGCAATGCTTTGTCACCAGTCAGGATGTTTTTTGGATGTATTGGTTAATAGGTGCTGGTTCTGTGGTGGTAATAGCAGTGAAAGCAATAGTAGGGGTGGTAGGTTCTTCCATGATTTGTTCCCTTGCAGTGGAGGGCCAGACTTTCTTCTGTGCGTGTTTTTTTGTTTGTTGCTCTGCGGTAACCTCTTGGGCTTTCCATTTCCCCTTAGACGTAGTGGCTGGGGATTCCTCCTCGGAATATGGGGTGTATTCTAAATCTTCATCTGTCGAGGATATTTCTTCAACTTCTTCACTGGGATCTTTTGCTAAACATTTATTGACTCGCTCAAGGTCGTGGATAATCTTGGGCAAGTCAACTTTTGATGGAACCCTTCTAGTCTTTTTACATATATCGATAATGCATTGAAGCTTCGAGCAGCGTGCTAGGAGCTCTTCTCTGGACCATTGGGTATCAACAAGCTCCTTTGCAGGTGGTGGCATTCTGAAGAATTGACAAGAAATGTTGTATTAGAAAAGATTGAAGTTTTAGTAAAAATGTAATAATGAAATAACATAATGTAATATTGTATAAAAGTGGAATTGTTGTTTTTGGATTTTTGAAGGAATCAATCGGTTTGCAAGATCGTTTGGGTCCAAATGGTTTTGTATATTGTTTGGCTTCAAACAGTCTCAGGACCATTTGGGTCCAAACGGTTTTATAGACCGTTTGGGTCCAAACGGTCTGGGTCTAAACGGTTTCACTCTAGATGGTTTCACAACCATTTGAGTCCAAGCGATTTCAAGACCATTTGGTCTTATGACCGTTTGGGTTGAAACCATCAGGAAGATGAAGCGGCAGGGGCGAAGATCAGTGGTAAGCGGAAATGGCGACAATGGCGTAAAATAGTGAAAATGGCATCGACGACGGATGCGATGGTGGTTGCGATAGCGGCGGGAAAGGCGAAGGCCGCATTTTTGGTTGGAAGGCAGCAACATCGATGGTGATGGAGATGGTCACGACGGTCTACCTCGCTGTCTGGGCGACAGTGATGGTGATGGAGATGAGAGTAGTGGTGGGAACATCAGAGAAATGTGTGTGTCGGCGGTGGAGCAACTTCCTTGGATGCACACAGAGACGACGGAGGGGATTTTGGAATGAAAATAGTGAGGGAGGGGGTGTGGGCGGGTCGCGCAGGAGTAGAGAACTGAGGGAATGGAATAGGGCTTTCGTGCGAGAGAGAAAATTAGAGAAACCAAAGGAAAGAAAAGGGGAGGGGATGAAGCGATATTTATAGTAAAAGGAGGAGCGACGTTACAAATTCTCAGGGGTGAACGAATTCGAGACCGTTTGGATTCAAACGATTTCAAGACTATGTGGAGCCAAACAGTTTCGAGATCGTGTGGGTCCAAACAGTTTCGAGATCGTATGGATCCAAATAGTTTTGAGATCATGTGGATCCAAACGGTTTTGAGACCGTGTGGATCCAAACGGTTTTGAGACCGTGTGGATCCAAATGGTTTCAAAACCATTAGGATAGGATTAAAAAGGTTTTTGGGTTTTATATTTTTATGTTTGTTTTGGATGCTATGATAGGTTGATAAGAAATTAGAAAATTATCAAAACTAAGTAAAATAAAATAAAAGGTGGTACTTAGTTCTTGGGTTGCCTCCCAAGTAGCGCCTTGGTTTTACATCGCTGGCTCGACGAAGTTCTAACTTGGTTAGATTGATGTATTAGGATCATGAATTTGTCTTGGAATTTTGTGAGTTAGGGTATAGTATTTCTTTAATATATGTCCATTAACAGTTCTCTCCCCTCCATTGTCATCAATAATGATGATGGCTCTAGTTAGGTAGGTGTGCTTGATGGTAAATGGCCCAGACCACTTTGTGCGAAGTTTTCCGGGGAACATCTTGAGTCTGGAGTTGAAGAGAAGGACTTTATCTCTGACAACGACATATTTCCTTTTAAGATGTCCATCATGCAACATATTAGTTTGTTCCTTATAGATCCTGGTGCTTTGGTAGGCAGTCATTTGTAGTTCCTCAAGTTCTTGTAATTGCAGTTGTCTATACTCACCAACACTTTTGAAATCGAAATTCAATTGTTTTGAGGCCCACCAAGCTTTATGTTCCAGTTCAGCTGGAAGATGACATGACTTCCCATATACCAAATGAAACAGAGTTGTTCCTATTGGTGTTTTATAAGCAGTGTGGTATGCCCAAAGAGCATCAAGGAGCTTGGTAGACCAATCTGTGTGATGTATGTTGACCGTCTTTTCTAAAATGGCTTTTAGCTGTCTATTTGAAACTTCCCGTTGGCCACTTGTCTGTGGATGGTAAGGTGTGGCGACCTTATGTTTAACTCCATATTTTCTTAGGAGAGCTTCAAAACTTCGTTCTAAGAAATGAGATCCTCCATCTGATATGATTGTTCGAGGGACTCTGAATCTAGGGAAGATAATATCCTTAAACATCTTGATAACTGGTTTGGAGTCACAAGAAATAGTGGGTATAGCCTTTACCCATTTTGAAACGTAATCCACAGCGACCAGTATATATGAAAATCCATAAGATGGGGGAAATGGGCCCATGTAATATACTCCCAATACATCAAAGATTTCAATCTATTGCCACAAAGTAAGAGGCATTTCATTTCGTTTAGATATACCACCGGAAAGTTGACATTTATTACAAGATCGTACAAAATCATAGGCGTCCCTTGCTGTCATTGGCCAAAAGAAACATGATTGTAGAACTTTGAGGGTGGTCTTCTTTGAACTCATATGCCCCCCAGTAGGGCCAGAATGACAATGTTCGAGAACTGGGATAATTTCTTCTTCTGGTAGGCAACGACGAAATAGTCCATCTGTGCACAAGCAAAAAAGGTATGGTTCATCCCAAAAATAGTACTTGGCATCATGAAGAAATGTCTTTCTGTCATGGTATGAAGCAAAAGGGTGGATAATTCTTGTAGCCAGGTAGTTTAATATATCGGCATACCAAGTAAATCTGGTAGTGACTTTCATAAGTTGGTCATTGGGTAAAGAGTCTCGAATAGGTATATTGTCATCATCCTGAGGCTCAATGTGACTTAAGTGATCTGCAACAACATTTTCTACCCTACTTTTATCTTTTATTTCAATGTCACATTCTTGTAGCATCAACACCCACGGGATGAGTCTGGGTTTTGCATCTTGTTTTTGAATTAGGTATTTAACTGCAGAATGCTCGGTGTATACTATGACTTTTGATCTGATTAGATAAGAGTGAAATTTCTCAAAGGCGTAAAATATAGCTAAGAATTCTTTTTTAGTAGTTGTATAATTCTTTTGGGCTTCATCTAGCTTCTTTGATGCATAGTATATGACATAGGGCTTTTTGTCTATTCTTTGCCCTAGCACTGCTCCTATAGCATAGTCACTTAGATCACACATTATCTCGAATGGTTGTGACCAATCAGGTGCTCTCAGAATGGGTGCACAAATTTGAGCATTTTTTTAGGGTCATGAAGCTGGTTAAGCATTCTTGATCAAAATTGAAATCTACATCTTTTGTCAACAAATAGGTCATGGGTTTTTCTATTTTGGAGAAATCTTTAATAAATCTTCGATAAAATCTAGTGTGGCCCAGAAATGCCCGCACTCCTCTAATGTCTTTAGGTGGTGACAATTTTGAAATGACATCAATCTTTGCCTTATCTACTTCAATTCCTCTTTCACTCACTTGGTGCCCGAGGACAACACCTTATGTCACCATAACGTGACATTTCTCCCAATTTAGGATCATGTTTGTTTCCTCGCATCTTTGTAAAACTTTCCCAAGGTTAAGTAGATAGTTATCAAAAGAATTTCTATAGCTTGAAAAATCATCCATAAATATTTCCATGATTGACTCAGTTAATCCTGCGAATATTGCAGACATGCACCTTTGGAAGGTTGTGGGTGCATTACATAGCCCGAAAGGCATCCTCCTAAAGGCGTAAGTTCCAAAGGGGCAAGTGAAGGTTGTCTTTTCTTGGTCTTCTGGGTGTATCAGGATTTGATAGAACCCAAAATGACTATCAAGGTAGCAAAGAATTTTTGGTGGGCCAAACGTTCAAGGACTTCATCAAGGAAAGGTAGAGGGAAGTGATCTTTTCTTATTGATTTGTTCAACTTCCTGTAATCGATGCACATCCTCCATCCAGTGACAGTCCTTGTGGGTACTAGCTCATTTTTATCATTTAGAACGACAATAGTCCCTCCTTTTTTAGGGATGACTTCGACCGGTCTAACCCATTGAGAATCAGAAATGGGATATATGATACCAGCTTTTAGGAGTTTAAGGACCTGAGGCAAACCACTTCTTTGAGGTTCGGGTTTAGTTTCCTCTAATTTTCCCTCGATGGTTTGAATTCTTCTACCATAGGTAGTTTGTGCATGCACAGATCTGGATTTATTCCTGTTAGGTCATTCATTTTATACCTGATAGCTTTCTTGTGTTTCCTTAGCTCAGCAAGCAGTCTTTCTTCTTGATCATCTATTAAGGTAGAGTTGATTATGACTAGACACAGTTTTTCTTCATCTAGGAAGACATGTTTGAGTCCTATTGGTAAGGCTTTCATTTCGAGGGCCTTGGGTACTTCTGTAGTTTCCAAAATGGTGATAGATTTCAATTCCTCAAAGGTGGCTGCTGGAGCTTCTTCAGCTTGGTCAAAATATTGCAAACATTGTTATACTAATTCACTGGATGAAAATTCAACTTCTAGATTTGTCAAGACGTTCTCCAGATCATCAGATGGTTCAACTGTTTCCTGTTGTAATTGAGACATTTTGTCTATTGCCTCGAAAAAAAAACTTTTTCCTGGATGCTGGGACCTTTTAGGCTGTTAAGGATTCTGAATTGAATGGCTTCCTTTACTAGTCTTAAGATAATTTTACCAGCTGCAACATTGATAAGTGCTCTGGCCATGGCAAGGAAAGGTATGCCAAATATTATTAGATATCTTAGATCTTCCTTTATTACCATAATAACAAAGTCACAAGGGACATAAGAGTCTTTTCCTATCCTTACTGGGATATCTTCAATGATTCCCAATGGTGTAGTGATGGTCGAATCATCCAGTTGTATTATCATTGTAGTGGGTAACAATTCGGTAAAACCCAACCTTTTACAAATTGATAAGGGCATAATAGGTATGCTAGCTCCCAGATCGGCTAATCCTTTTTTGCTAGAGGCGTTTCCGATAGAGCATTGGATACCAAAGGAACCTGGATCCTTCTATTTTTTCAACATTTTGTTGAGAATAATATCAGAAGTTGTCTGAGCTAGTTTAACAGTCTCTTTTTCTTCGGTCATACACTTCCTTGATAGCAAGGTCTTCAGGTATTTGGCCCAAGCTGGTATTTCGGATAGGGCAGCAAGGAACAAGATATCAATATATAGTTTCTTCATTGCTTCCTTAAATTTTTGGAATCTAGTATCCAGTTTGGTCCCTCTCAGCCTGCTTGGATATGGTAACTTCAGGTTCTTTGAATTCAAGTTCCTTTTCCTTCCCCTTCTCGATTTCTACAGCCTTTTTAATTTCTGGATTTGTGCTTGCAATTGGGGTGATTACAACTATATCTTCATCTTCCTGAATGATTTTTGTGGCTTCAGGGAGGACACGACCAGACCTTATGGTAATGGATTTCAATTGTTCTTGTCTGGGTTGACAGTGTCTTGGGTTTATCTTTGGCTGACCAACAAAGGTTCTTGCTGGAGGTTTTAATTGGGCTGTAATATGTGTTAACTGTGCTTCGATGGCTTTTTGTTGGGCTTGTTGGTTGGCTAGCATGGTTTGTTGTGATTGCAACATTTGTCTTATCAATGACAGTTCATGTGTTAGCGGAGGTGGATTATTCTTTTGTGGATTTTGTTAGTTGTGGTTGTTGCTACTGAGGTGCGAGTAATTGGGGTTGTTGAATTTGTGGTTGTTACAGCTGAGGTTGCTGCAATTGCAGGTGCAATGGCAGATTAGTGTATTGGTAATATGCAGTTTCCTTGGTTGTGCAAATCCTTTCAATCCTCCTCTGAAGTTTCCCTGGTTTTGATTATAGTTGTTTTGGAAACCTAGTGGTGATCTATTAAAAACTCCTCCTTGGGTCTGGTGCTGCGGGTTGGCAGTCCCCACAAGATTCCCATATTGAAACTTGGGATGGTTTCTTGGTTGATTCGGGTTATAATAAGCTTCTCCTTGTATGGTGTGAATGGAATTGACTTGCTCCGGTGATAGATCCTCAGGATGTTTGATGATCGGTTCATACTACAGCTGTGGTGTGTGCATGTCCATCATCACATTTTATAGGAGACCACATGATAATGTGGGATGATCGGATGCATGACATGCCTCACAAGTCCCGGTAGCTGCCTTGACCTATTCGTGGCTCTTCCTTTCTTCGAGTGTCGTTTCAAGTATTTGTTTCTTGTGAGCTATAGTTTTTAGGGCTTCAATGATGGCTTTCATTTCCATTGATTCTTCAGCTTTACAAACTTCTAGAATTCCCCCGATGGATGACCTTCCCCAATTGGATTGGTTCTCGGCTCCAAGTGTAACAATCCTCCAGGCATCTTCATAGTTCTTTGGCATGAAATTCCCCCCAGATGAGGAATCCAAAAATTTCTTAATGTCATCACTTACTCCTTTATAGATTATTTCTATCAGCTAATTTTGGGAGATTCCATGATGCGGGCATTTACTTGAATCTTTCCCACGATTCTGCCAGTGATTCCCCTGGGAGTTGAGAAAATTGATTAATTTGTCCCCTAATCTCATAAGTTAATGAAGGTGGAATGAACTTAGATAGAAACGTTTCTTCCAAAGGAGCCTAGGTGGTGATTGGCTCCCCATCTAGTGCGTTATACCAGCTCAATGCCCTTCTGGACAAGGTGAAGTGAAAAAGGTGTAGCATGATTGCATCGAAAGGAACTCTGGCATGTGGTACTGGATGACAAAGAGGCTTGAATCGCTTTAGGTTAGCCATACAGTCATCCCCAACACTTCCAGAGAACGAAATGCCTTGCATAATCTGGATCCATTGTGTGTGGATCTTAAAGTTAGGAACATTGATGAGCAGGGGCCTAACTAGGTGATTATCTTCAAAGTTTTTAGGAACGACATAATCCCAAAGTTGCTTATTTCACAACACTATCTGAGCAGCAACTGTGGCTGCTTCATTCTCAGCTTGAATGCGGGCCTGTTCTTCAGCTCAGACCTCAGCTTGAATCTGAGCACGTATGTCACCAATAAGTTGTTCTCTTTGAGCTGCTATGGCCACATTGACTCTTTCCATAACCAAAGCAGCTTGGCGCTATTTGTCATCCATTTGTCTAGATCGTTGGCGGTTGAGTCGGATGCGTCAGTGGAAGCTTCATTCTACCTCAGAGTCATACTCTGGTTTAGAGGAGAATCTGATGTTATGCAAAGGTTGCATACACATTTTCTACTTGAGTAGAAGAAGAAATATGCTTTAGATAATGCGGAGAAATGATGAAATCAATATGATATGAATTATGGTTAAAGAAAAATGGAAAATCCTAATCAACTAGAAAGTTAACAAGTAAAATTAAAACGTTCTGTTATCCCCCACAACGATGCTAATTTTTTATGGAGCCTCCACTCGTGTGGAGTTGCGTTCACCACTAAAAATCCTAGAGATAGTAAGTCTCTAAGTTTAGCCTTGCGTATGCTATAATAAGATCTCCCCCCACGTATGCTAAGATATGTGGAAGTCTTATCATAGTATAGTTAAGGGTTGAATCCACGGGACAACAGTCTTGTTAAGAGTTTAACAAGATGGAAAACGTAATAGTCCTACTTATCCACTTAAAATTTTATATTTATACCAAAGAATGATTAAACTAGAGTGCAAAGTAAAGTAAATAGCAAGAAAGTAAACTTATGGTTGTAATCGATAATTGGAAACCACTAGGATGTGATCAAGTTTCACCACCACTACACATGGATCAAAACATTCATCATAATAACATGGCTTGCAAAGAAAAGGGTCTAAATAGTTAGTATCTTTCTAGACTTAGCTTCCTTTCGGATAGATAACTATGAGAAATGTGGGAGTGTTGCAATTCCATCCATCCCCAAATGAATGGTCACTTACTTTGCATCGCTCCCCTCGCTAAGTGTGTTCCTTGACCTGTCAAGGTTGTACTTTCATACTTCAAATGGTTCCATTTCATAGTATGAAAGTACAACATTAGAGGTGAGTTTACTCCACTCCTTGAGAAACATTCCTAGATACCGAACATATGTATGGTGATTACATACATCAAGAACCAACATGCAGTCGATATTCAAATCTAAAAGCACAAACGTAGACAATTCACACTAGTAGATAATAGATAACACAAGTTGGTGATCAAGCAATTGGCATTCATTAAACGATTGATGTTGAACTGAAAAGATAGTATTTTTCTATTGTCAACTCATGAATTACAATGCATGAAATGAAAACATGGGTAGCGGGGCTACTCCCCACACCCTAGTGTATGGGACTACTCGCTCATGGAAAGAACAAATAAGGAGGGAAGAGAGAGAGAAAGCATCATCTCCATGTAGGAGGGAGGAAGGATGACCCCTTGGAGTAGAGAGAAACTATCTTCACACCACTTGGTTGACTTGATGAAGACTTCTTCACTTCCCACCTTCTATGTCGATGAGAGAGAAAGCAGCTTGAGGATGAAGTGTGGATTTTGGACCGACAACGTTGGGGGGGAGGATGGGAGATGAAACAACTTTGGAACGGTTGAGGAAGCCTTTGGGAGACCAAGAATTTGATCCCCTTGTGAAGACCCCTTAGGTCCTATTTATAGGCTTTGAGTGAATCTCAAACGGTCTTGAGTTGTGGGTCCAAATGGTCGTGGAGACTGTTTGGGCTCTTTCGGTTTGAAGACCGTTTGGACTCTCTCGGTTAGGAGACTGTTTGAGTCCTCATGGTTTGGATATCGTTTGCATTCATACGGTCTTGGGACCGTATGGCTTCACACGGTCTTAGGATCGTTTGGCTTCTGTTTAGTCTTTGGACTGTTTGGCTTCCATTCGGTCTTGGGACCGATTTGCTTTCATTCGGTCTTGGGACCGTTTGGCTTCCTTTCGGTCTTGGGACCATTTGGTTTCCATTCGGTCTTGGGACCGTTTGGCTTCCATTCAGTCTTGGGACCGTTTGGCTTCCATTCGGTCTTGGGACCGTTTGTCTTTCATTCGGTCTTGGGACCGTTTGTCTTTCATTAAGTTTTGGGACCATTTGGCTTCCATTCAGTCTTGGGACCATTTGGAGTTGTTGTAAATTTTTTGTGTTTTTCTGTAAGAAGAAAATGAGAAAAGTTAGTCTATTGGTATATTCACAATAGAGTGGAAAGTTAAAGATTCTATCTAATTTATCTATGAAAGAGTATGGAAAATTGAGAAAAACTAGTAAGATAACATCACAAAATGGGAGGTTATCACCAAGGCTCTAGTAGAGTTTCAGGAATGATGACTGGCCCCACAGACCACCACAAACATTAACTGCACACTTTTTCCACACTCATGTGCAAGTCGGGGTCAAGTTCCTGACTGGTCACCCATTCTAGTACAACTCCAAGTTGAGCACACTTAACTATGGAGTTCTTTAGTGATGGGCTCCTAGAAAAGGAGGTTCACCTTGGTGATATGGGTAGTTCAATCATTCCTTATAAGATCATTTTATCTGAGGCCTCAAATCCTGGAATGTTACAGTCTCCCCCACTTAGACCTTTGACGTCCTCATCAAGACTCAACTATATGGCCTCATAATATCACCACATTTCAGTGCAGACTCAGAATGGCCCATGGATACCTAGCTCCCGATCACAGAATACCAGCACAAGGGTGGCTACGTCAACCATGGACCGCCCTTTCCAACATGCCTGGACCGCACGACTCAAGACTGGCATGTCACATGCCCATGTGGGCCCCACCTACTAGAGGGGTTATGGCTCTGATACCATTTGTAATGCCTGGGCCCACTGCTCAAGGCTCTAGTAGAGTTTCAAGAATGACGACTGGCCCCATAGACCACCACAAGCCTTAACTGCATGATTTTTCCACACTCATGTGCAAGCTGGGGTCAACTTCCCGACTGGTCACCCATCCTAGCACTACTTCATGCTGAGCATACTTAACCATGGAGTTCTTTAGTGATGGGCTCCCAGAAAAGGAGGTGCACCTTAGTGATATGGGTAGTTTAATCATTCCTTATAAGATCATTTTATCCGAGGCCTCAAACCTTGGGACGTTACAAGTAGTATTTTAACAAAATAACATTTATGTGATTTGTGGAAAAATCTTTTAACAAACTATTTTCTTATATAAGATTTCAATCCTAATCAATATAAAAGACATATCGGGACACTTCACATGCTATATCTTATATGGTTCCTTTTGAATCATTTTAGACGGTACATTGTTTAGTGTTAAGCATGTACCCAAAAGGAAATTGAAAGATTAGTTAGATTTTTATTGATAATCACACCATGAATAACAAGGTGTGATTCCTTCTTTTTGATACACTATCATTGTCTTTCAGGTGAAGTTCATCATGATACATTATCATGATCTCCCAAAAAGTCCTCAAACTCTTGGTTCAAAAATATTTCAACATCGATCACATGAAAGTGTCTTAATACTTTTTCCAAATTAATTACGTACTTCATTCATGATCTCCTTGAACACTTCAAGAGATCTACATTTGTATTTCATCAAATTCAAACTTTCGAATCTACTGATAACATCAGTAAATATAATGAGGTACTTGTAACTATCTTTATCATTTATTCTAAAAAGGTATGTGCACACAACATGTATAAGACCTAATAGAATAGTCACTCTCCCACTACATCTAGTGAAGATGCTTTTGTCATATTACACAATAAATAAGACTTACGTTTCTCTATTGGTTAAATAATCAAAAGAGATTAGCTAACTGTCATATGGATTCTAGAGATGCTTTTCTTATTTATGTGCTCTAGATGACAATGCTCTAGGCATTCACTGGTTGCTTCATCAAGTCATTCAGTATATGTGTCATACTCATTTGAACAACTATCTTCTATAGCATACAAGACATAGGCCATTTCCATACAAGATCTTGTCTTTTAAAATGAAACATCAATACAATATTCTTGTCCATAAAAAATACATGATGTTTTCATTAATGCTAGGTACACAATATCAATTCAATAATTCTATTGTATGCCCATGAATGACAACTTCCAACTGCAGTGGCAACAACTCTTGCTCCTTACAGTTCTATATTACATCTTATTGAATCCTTAAGTAGAGAACTCTATCTCTTCCTTCTTCCTTTGTTCCTTTAAGTGAAAAAGACAAATTCCTTTACACTTACCCTTCTCCATAACTTGAGTGTTGAAGACTTGGACTTTAGCTCAACTTTAGAACATTTACTGGCATGGCCTTTGGCCTTAGACCTACTTCTACTGATCAGCATCACAGATTTGTCCTTCTTCATTTTTCTTTAGAATCAACATGTGATGCAACTTAGACTGAGGTTTAGCCAAGTTAATCAAGTAGTAACACTTGATAAACAAGTTGTATGATTTAAGCAATGCTTGTAGAATTATATCTTGGTCAAATCTTGACCTAATAGACATTTTAGTGCTTCTGTATGCCCAATCATATAGAGCACATGGGGCTTTACTGGATCTCCCTCTGTCAATTTTCACTCAAACAATGTTATGAAGACATTATACCGTTCTTGCTTTACATGCTTCTCAAGATTTGTTACCATCTTCAAAATTTCCATGTTTTTCATGTTGTTCATGCAACTCATAGTTCATGTATCATAGCATAAAGTACTCAATGTCTATGGAAACATTGGAATGATTTGAATAAGTATCCATTTCAGTGTTAGGCGCATTTGGAGCGGGTTCCTCTAGCTTTGGTCTTTTTAGGAGATAGAACTTCCGCTCATTGATGAGAACATTTCTCAAAGTCCTTAACCAATTGTATAATTTTATCTCATTTTTTCCTTTCTCAAGGATTGATCACAATGTGAAGTGTTTTGTGTTTGACATTATATTCTACAAAGAAATATTGAAACTTTTCATAATATTTTTGATTTGTTTGATTTGATAAGTTAACGATATTAATTAGGTCTTTAATCAATTATCGCTCCCACTATTTTGTTTAAATTTCAAACCCTCATGTATAAAATCAGAATATTACAACATACAACCTTCTAGTGAGCCAAGATCCAAAACAATTCCACTATTACCCAGCCAACACCAACGTCCATAGTCAATTATCAAGGTAGGCAACATTTTCCAAATGCATCATACACAATTCATGGATAGATGATATATGCAACTGCTTGCCATGATCATCTGCATGCCTCTGGTGCTTAATCTCATTATGGTCACAAAGTTAATCCTAAATAAAAAACCAACATGATAATAATGCACCCCGCTTTGTGGGCCAACATTATCACCATCATACTTCCATGAGATAGATAGTGCACCACCCTTGGGGTCCTATAATTAGTCGATCAGTCTTTTCACATGTGTTTCTTATGGAAAGATTCTTAGACTTAATATTGTATCTGAGGGATTTAATATATAAATACATATACATATCCAATCACCACATAACTATAGTACATATCATACATATGCTATAACCACAAAATAGAACATCCAATAATTAAAACACATAAGCGATGGTTATAGCCATGCTATTTTCATTCCTTGGAGCCACAAGAAATTACTACCACCTAGGGTCCACATCATATACAACATATTGTTTATGAATATCTATGCTCGAACCAATCCAGGTTGATTGGTTCAACACTTGAATTGGTTGGGTCACCTTCGGGTCACTCAGTTGGGCTCTTAAAATAGTCATTTGGTTCTCAGGTTCAACTAATATCTGGACTCCTCCAGCTGATCAGGTGGGCGACTAGTTCATTTGTTTGTCCTCATGTTGTCTGGCCTCCTCAGTCCTCTAGACAATCAGTTCGTCTCGTGAGCTGATTGATTCACATTTATGTAGAATTCTTCTCACAACAATATATAAATTAAACTATCATATTTCTTATTACATTTTATAAGGAAAAACCTCAAGACACATTCGAGGGAAAATATGAAGAAGAGCATTAATATACATCTGGAATGGAGAGAGAGGCTCAATATGCAGACTAGTCAATATCAGGAAGAAATAATTACAACCATGTACACATAGATCTATGGGTATTGACCATAATCATACTTCACATTCACCATCCAAACCAATTTTAGGGTGACACATGCAAATAGAAATATATCGTATTATATATATTAGTTTGCGAAGTCGTATGTGGAATATTAATCGAATATGCACATTACCCATTTTAATTTTCACATCGTATGCACTAAAATAAATGTGATAATATTGATTCAAATCGAAATACACTGTAAAATGGATGAGGCTCTAACACCACTATAGGGAAATTGGGGTGACAAATAAGGTAGCGGAAATAAAAATTAAAGCATGATTCACTTGTACAACAAGATAACATCAACAATAATGTGTCTAGGAAGGAAAGGATGTAAGGTTATACCTAGTCCTGGAGCAAGTCCAATGACATTACCTTTGTAGTAGCATTGTGCTTCTTCTTTAGGCAGTAGCACGCTCCTTCAGTAGTAGCACTTGAACATTCATTTCCACCGACCTCTTAGTCTGGCCACCATAGACAGAGGTTGACGGAGTTTTCCTAGAGGAAGAAGCCTCCATCCTCTAGATAAATCCACCAGTACCATCGATAATTACACGATGCACTACTATATCCAATAGTATGAAGTTGTCCCCTTATGTCGGCGTACTAGTCATTGACATGCTCTCCCATAGTTGTTCTTGGTTGTTCTCTCCCTCTCTATCCCTCCCCTTAATGGGTAGGACTTTCTCAGGATCTCTATTGGTTATCACAACTAGACATGAAAACAATTGTCAGAGCAACTGATTCTAGATTGTGTGTGTTTCGAATCCTCCAGTACCCCTCTATTTATAGTAGAGGCCAGTGTCAGGGTTCCTAGTCAGTGTGGGAGTACAACAACCTGGAATTATGAATATTCTAGAACCTGTGAACGATGAACTAGTCAGTTCACACACCCAACTGGTCGATTGGTGCATGATTCGGTCAAAACGGTCGATTTGAGCAGTTTCCTATTCTAAATTACATTGGTATTCATTTCTAATTAATGTTAAACATGACATCAACATCAATGATTGTTCCAATCAAATTGGCAGTTGAACCAAGTGACCTAGAGGGTGAACTGGTCATCTCACATAGTGAAATGACTATTTCACATTTTGTCACATTCATTTCACAAGTGAAATGGTCATTTCACTTGTCTAGTTTAGGAAAAGTTCAACCAATATTAATTCCAATTGACCTCACACTCCAACTGATTGGTTCAAGTGTTAAACCAGTCAGTTCAGAGTCCAGTCAGTCAATTTCGAGCATCAATTGTTTAATTTAATACCTAAACACCTTTAGTAATAAATCTAAACATTATTCATGAATAAACTCCTTCAATCCAAGTGTATACTATGTGTGACCCTATAGGTCCAGACTTATGTTGGCAGTGGATGTCCATAACTAATTATGACATCACAAGCAAAGAGTAGTGCATAGTCACACATCATTTCCAACCAACTCAGAAAGTTGGAGAACAACTTTAACCTACAGTTTGTGATTAGTGTTACCGTGATCATGTAGTTCCTTTATCTCTGATATCCGGATTGAAGTCAAGGCATGGAATCATCATCCTTTCAACACTCATTCCATGTTCCTTAAATAAGAGTAGACTTTCTAAGATGCACGTGAGGTCACATATCATATATTGAGTCACATGAGTATGTCTATAAATTTCTCAGTCTCGATTATCAAGAGGCCCTGGATATCAATCTCCTGTACGAGGGACGAATCTCATCTACATCACTCACACTCAATCCCCATGTGTCACAATTCATCTTAGCACCACCTTTATGGAAACCCTTGTTCAGGATCAAGATGGATGATGTCAAAGTACATGAACAACATATCATGAATTTGGTGAATTCAGGTCTAAGAACCATAATAACCACTATCACTATGAGAGATTATTATAAATACTATTCCATGGTATCCATGCATCATTCTCATGGTGGGTCTATCCAATACATTGTTCTCTAACATGTACCTATGTGCTTGACTTGATATCACATATCATGATTAATGAGACTGTGTTATCAGTCAACACACACTCTAATCTTATGTGTTATTGTCATCTATTTTGCTTCCAAAGTAATATCTGACTGGGTACATAACAAGAATGTATGTACTCTTAACATCTATATGATCTCATTGTTCAAGTCACATACTTTAAGACATACCTCATTGAGTAACATTATTCTTTATACATATAGTATGTATTTGTCATCATCTCATGACTGAGACAAACATAATAGATAGAATTACTTTTATTATTATGAAATCAGTTATTTAATGCCTCCTTACAATCATCATATGATTGGCTCTCTGGGAATATGTTGGTATATGGTTGACCTAATAATGTGATATGTTGAGGTTTTGTGGCCTATGTTTATAGGACACACTTGATGTTTACATAGATAACAAATGTTGATCCCCTACATCTATAAATTACAATAAGTAAGGAATAACGAGATCTTAGAAATATTGGGTACTCCTATGATCCTTTAATGTAGAATAGAGGACTTTGTAGTCATTATGAAACAATTTGGATAGTACCTTATAAACTACCAGGAAAAATTTAAAATATAATGTAGTTGGTGGATATAAAGGTGACTAGTAGTCATGCTTTCTTATTAGATGTCTATCAGAAGGATTTTATGCATTCTATGTGATTGTATATTGATCAACTTAAGATGGTGAACATGGTGATTTAAGTGCTATAATGGAATAATATATGAGTATATCATCATAAGGATGTATTGTGTACTATGTTGGAATAATATATCATTATATCACATGATATAATAACATTTTTTATTCTGTTTGGAGATTTATATATTGTTCATGCTCCTTATTATTGAAAAAAATATTTCTAATAGATGTTTGTATTGTGATAGAGTCACAATGGATTACGTTAAGAGAAATAAATATCCAGCCCTTCCACCATGCCTTGTTTTCAATCGTATTGACAATCCTAATATCTTAGGATATAATTGTTTGTAGTGTTGTCTAGTATAAATATTACCATCATGTGGATTTTGAAATTTCTCGGGTAGTATCAATCCTTTTGCAATGCATGTTTTTAATTTGTCAAAATCATGTATAGTTGCCCACCCTTTAGAGCTAGCCATTTGGGAAGCTATGTGTATGACTAGTACTACAACTTCCAAGTCCAACTTGTATGACAGTGGTGTATCCCATCCTAGGATACGTTTACCGTTAGCATGGATTGCATGATGCATGCATCAAATTTATAACTCTATTTGTTGATTCGTGTCAGCACTGATAACCCAATGTAGGTCTAATTTAGCATTGGGGCAATCACAACTCATATGGACGATTGCATGGTGTCGCCATTAGAAATGCCAACAATAGTTATTGTGTATTAGTTGATTGAATTTCTTAATTAAATGTGGTATGGATCTTTGTCTAACAAGGGCCATGTTATTACTTCCAGTAGGTCACAATGTGTCTGACCACATGTTCCCTCATTGAGATTTTTTTGGAGGTAATGGTGGAAATTCATGTGTCAATGTCCAATGACAGGAAATCTTCACGGTCACCTAGCAATTTCCAGACTTTCTAGCTTTGACTACAAACCCTATGTTGGTCTTGGAGAGATTCCTATTTGTTTTTGTAAACAAGGCATACAATACAAATGTCGATGTTCCTTCACTTCTTTTCTTGGTTTCCAGTATAGATTTATGTTGCATTAGCCATTAAACAACAATGAGTCTTTTAGTAATACTATGAGACCATATTGGATCCCGATCACTATTTTTATGTTATATGTTCCCTACCTTGATTGATTTGTAAATGGAGTGAGTAATAAATTCTCTACTATCTTCATCATTCTCCAACCAAGTGGATGGTACCATTGTAGTTGTTAGAGGAGGTTGTCCTCCACATGACTCCACAATCCACTAGGAAAGTATGCTTCTATGAAGTCTTTTTCCTAGGTTCCAAACTCATTTACCAAAGAATTGATAATTGATATCTTCTAGCACTACTAGGATTTAGACATTTTGTTGAAGGTCATAGATCAATTTCCCTCCAATTCATCAATCACCCATGCATTGATATATAGGCCATCATTGAACTCTATGGTACTTTTGTTCTGAATATATGTGATATTCTTCTTGATGAAGGCCCAAGAAGAAAAACATGGACTTTGTTTTGTTTTTTCCTCGTGTATTACATGTTCATTTCACAAATATAGAGTTTCTTATCCTATATCCTGAAAATCCAGGCATGACAATACAATTGGTTTTTGTCTCACACGTATCTCATGTCAAGATTTCCAACATCTTTTTTTGTAGATACTTTATTCTATGAAACAAGCAATTTCTTCTTTTCTTCTTGGCATCCTCATCATATAAATTCCATCATGTATGGTCGACATAATCATAGAAGGTTGTGGAAAGATTTATTTTCTACATCTATTACATAGGTATGTCTTGTAGTGTGTATTTCATATAAGTGATTCTTTTGGCTAATAAAAGTTGTGTACCATCCCAATTGTTCACCTCCACCTTTAGATACTTGAGGATTTCGGCATTCATCACCTTTTTTCCCTAGTGGTGTATCACATAGACTCCAATATATTGACCCAGATCATCCATATGGGGTATTCCAAGATTCTTGGTAAATCTTCTCTTTTCTTCTCATGAGGTGTTTGCAGAAAAGTATCACCATATTTTATAGTGGGAGTTACTGGCTTGATACATCGGTGAAGGTAGTGTTCCCCTTTGAAAATGATTATCACGAGGTAAGTGCCTCTTCTATGAGTAAGGATTTCATTGATGAAACATACATGGGTCAAGCATTTTTCTCTTCTAGTTAGACATATAGAATTCCACCTTCATTATATTTCTTGTGAAATTGTATAAGTCTTTCCATATATATAAATAATATGCATGTGCAGATCATATCTCCTAGACAGACTCCTAGACTAGATTTGAGGGACTAGAGTGGCACCCTTAGAGATTGAGGTGTCACCTTTGGATACAATATCCATGACCAAGCTCATGTTTTTATGGGGTAGTTTGACCTTCCTTAGAGTGTGTTTGATGAATTTATAGTTCATCTTGTCAAACACTTGTTAAAGATCTATAGATCTACTACCATCCTTTTATTTTTCCCTTCTATTTTTCATGGAATGAACCAATTCTTGGATGATAAGTGTGTTGTTATTGATTTTGGCTGAGATCAAAGTTCAATTGGGTCACCCAGACCCATTGCTTAAGGAATAGTTTATTTCTCTCAACCAATATCTGGAATATAATCTTGAAGAGGTTACTATTTAAATAAATAAATTGGAGATCTCCACATGTACATCATATCATGCTCCTAGGAATCAGGACCATATGAGCATTTTCTAACATTTTACCCTATATTGAAGGTGTTCATGATGGTCTTGGGTACTAGTGAACCAACATGATCCAAATTTCTTTATATGCATTCATTATATGCTTCATCAAGCCCATGTGACCTGGACGGAGCAAGGACAAAGGTTGTTTTTTGTATGACCTCATCTCCCAATTTTGGGACTATGGTAAGAATTTGTTCATCACTCATCCCAGGAAAGCAATTGATATAGCTCTCGATAAGTTCCACTACCATTGTTGTTTGATTTGTCATGAGAGACATGAAATGGTTGAGGATGTGGGCCTTTAGATCATTATCATTGGTATTCCATTCCCATCTTCAATCTTTGATTTGATAAATGTGATTGAAGTCGTGTATGTCCTTAATGTAAATTTGACATAATTTTGTATTGGTTGTCCCATTCTTGAGAGGATCAATTATGTCTTGTTGTTTCAAATTCACTTCTTTTTGAACAATGATCTCATGGTAACACTCATGTATTTCAAAGCTATGGAAGTCAAATAAAGGCAATGAGATATGTTCAAGGATAATTGGCATTTTTTTAGATTCTTGAGAATATTACACTTTTCTCTATGGAGATGACATGTGCACTTATCATTCCATTTTAGAATAATTTATAAGATTTGGAAAAAACCTTAAAGAAGGGTACCATTTTGTCCCATGATTCCTACTATTTTCCTCGGAACACATGGGTTTGTTCCAACTGGATTTGTGTTTGAATATCTTGTATATTGGTAGATTAGTCTTTGGAAAATATACAAAGGAGATATTGTGGCCTAATCCAACATGTGGTAGGACAACCATTCTGCTAGTGTTACTACTCAACCAAGAGTTGTTGACTAGTAGCCTATCTAGTCTCTCCAAGATCCCTATGTGCACAAATTGAAGGTGTGGCCTTTAATGCCCAAGTCTATGAGTTCCATCTCCAAAAGTAGGTGATTGAGTTCTACAATGGATTTTTTTTGTCAAATTAAGTTCTACCACACTTTTCCATGGTGTACAATAGCATATTGAAGTCTCCAATTACTTCCCAAGCTTCATGAACATTCATGAAGATCTCGATTAAACTTTGCCAAACTTGGTTACATATATATGAATTTGGGCTTCCTTAAACCATTGTGTGCAAGCAATCTGCATCTATCAGGTAATGTAAAGATTGATGATGATTATAAGTGGTGTCCATTGTGCATTTTGTATTGTTCCAAACTATCCATATTCCACCAAAAAATATGTTTAATGTAACCCTATATAAGGTGCTAAAGCTGATGTTCACTGACATTATATGTAGTTGGGCCACTAAATCATTGTTCTAGTATAACCAAGATTTTTAGTTCATTCCTTCACTAGAACCCTTTATTATTCTAATTTTATTAGGAGAACACTCCCCTTGGACTTTCAAAAAGATATAATAAAATATTAAAGTGTTAGGGATTGGGTTGTGAATTAATTTATTCCAAATCTACTTCAAGAGCTTGAGACTCACCAACAAGATCTTGAACTTCACGATTATTAGCATCAGCCTATGCATAAAACTCATGATTTGTAGTCATTTTTGTGTCTTTTTATCTTTTCCTATTCTCTTTAACTCTTTCTAGGTTGGCAGGGAAAGTCTACAAGACTATCTTTTTGTTCCTTAGGATACCATATTTTTTGTGACACTTCCACACCTCTTGTATCATCATGTAGGATTTTTGTCTTGTGATGTGTTTTCTAGGAATAAAAAAGGATTTAAATCCTCCTAGGACTATTCCCTACCTTCAACCATGTCATCCATAATAAGGATTATGAGTGGATTATCATTCTGACCATTTTGTGTTCCTTCATTTATCTAAGGGGTGGTGTTTGTCTTAGGATCATCAATCGACAAAGTATCTGTGGTTGTGCCCTTGACACCACCATTGTTATACCTTGAATTTTTATGATGTTGTTTGCAGTTCTAAGAGATATGTCATACCCCATCATTATCCATTTCTCCTAGATCGTCCAAGTTTGATTTCATGGATCTCCACAATTGTTGGCCAACTTGCTCTTGGTATCATTTCCCTTCATAGTTTCCTTGGTACACAATCCATTTTTATTTGTGTAATGTTGGAGTCTACATTAGCCATGTGTCACTTCTAGGGAATCATGTTGCTACTATCTGGTTGATTTCACTGACTTGTGCAAGCTTTGTTCATCTTTATGACCTACATGGTTACAAGAAATGTACACTATAGGAAAATTTATACTTGAGCCTTTATCTTTCTCCTATAAGAAACCTAGTCTGGCTTAACCCTAATGTTGACCTTACATTTCCTATTAACAATAGGTTAATTCTTGATTTAGTTTTAAATCAATTGATTAAGTGAAACCCAAATTATTCAATTGCACGTTTGTGCCTTTCTTGTCTTTGGACTTTGTTGAAAATTCACCATATATGAGGACCTAATTGATAATTAGAAGTAAAATATATAAGATCATGTTTCTCTACATATTCTTTCTTAGTATATTGTGTTTTGGTTTCTTTTGAACTATGGCTGAATCCTATTTTGCTCTTGGGTTCAATCCCTAACATTAATATGGAGTTTATTGTTCGAGTAGAGGAGTCTCAATAGATTAGACCTTGATAGGTCAAATGATGGAATACTCTATAGTCTTCCGTAGATCACACATAGTAGAAGTAACCTTGAAGGGTCATTTCCTCAATAAGAGAAATGGTAGGGAACCTCAGTACATTGGGGTATTGAACCTCAATGGCTAGAGTCAAAGCATCTTGATAGGTTGTTGTATGAGGCTCGATAGATGAGGTTAGTTTGGAGCTCAATAGACCTCATATAGGAGCCTATTTTGGGTTCGTAGAAGTGAACCTAGATAGGGATGATCCTTTATGGGGTTTCCATCAATGGGTGGGATGCCATGCGCCTCAACATATCTTCCTTCTTTTACATTTGATAGCCTTACTTAAGCAAAATTGTTTTAGTCTTTTCTCCCCATGCCTATTTATGTGCCACTTACCCATCAACTCCTCTCTCAGGTAGCAAACTTGAGATATGCTAGATTGAGCAATAGATAAGAGCTTCAATATATTTTCAAGGAGGGTTGATAGCTAGCAAGAAAGGTGATTTGATGCTTGCATGTGCATGCATGTTGATGATCTAGCTTCTTTTCATAGATCTAAGGCTAAATATCCTTATTCCTGGTATAAATCATGTATGTCCCTTCCTCTCTCTCTTTCCTTGATGTTCTCCACTCTTCTTCTTCCTTGACCAACTCCATTAAATCCATAGTGGTTTAACTTCCTAGAGATCCTTTTCTCTCTCTCTCTTTTCCCTAGTTGAGTTTGGATCTAGCAAGAGGGAAATTTTTAGCAAATTGGTTGCCTAATGATGGAGTTTTGAGTATGATTTATATGTGATATTCAAGGGTGGTATCTGTTTAAACACTTTCTAGGTGGGTTGGTTACTCCTTCCTTGAGTAAATACACATTCATGGCTTAAATAAAAGGAATTTCATTTTTTAGCATGTTTGTTGCTATATATGTGTATAGATTCGACTTTTGCGTACTTTTTGGTGATATAATCAACTTATCATGGTTTTTCTTACCTTGTCCTGTCTTCTATTTTGATCCATGGTGGTAACTTTATGCCCTGTTGACGATATATTGGTATTTCCTTATGTTTATAAGTTGTAATATGGATTAGAAAAGGTGTTTTGTTCATTATCTCTATCCAATCTTCTTTATAAATGATGTTGATAATCAATGCTTTTGTAGGATGTTAGCTAAGGTTTTATGACGATTGTTCTTAGTTAGATCTTTAGAATGCTTTCTTTATTTATATTTTTTGACTCAGTTATTTATGGTTTATGTTCTATATTGGACTTTATTTAAGGATTTGTCCTGATGATCAATTGTGGTTTGATTAGTGGGATGGGTCCTTACAAGTGTGGTATCAAAGTATATGTTATTTGAGTCCACATAGGTAATAAGAACTAGGATTTATTGATAACTATGCGATGAAACATAACATGAATACGGTTCACGCTACTTGATAATAGTGTCTGAATGTCCTAGTTAGGTATCTGAGTGTTGAGGGAGATTTCATGCGTTATTATGTAGTTGTTCTCCTACAGATATCCTAAGCTAAGTCTGAGGAGTTTACTTGAGAGATTTCCATACCCTATAATGAATGTGAGTTGTTTGAATATTTCTAAGTGTTATTATAATCCTCAAGGTCATCTCCTATGTTTCTCTAGTTTTATATAAATCCATGTCTTGTACTAATGATGAAAAAGGTGAAAGTTAAGGAGATTGTTGAAAAGGTTTAGGGTAAAAAGAATAAGTGGTTTCCTTTACTTATTAGGATGTATGGATGGAGCAACCATTCATAAAAGGAACAAGATTGGGC
The DNA here is from genome assembly GCA_963693085.1 of Alisma plantago-aquatica. NCBI lineage: Eukaryota > Viridiplantae > Streptophyta > Magnoliopsida > Alismatales > Alismataceae > Alisma > Alisma plantago-aquatica. Next base: position 996,455,111 of record OY856412.1, read on the forward strand.
CTAAATGATCACTCAAGAATGAGGCTATCCTTTACCCAAGGAATGCACCTTCTTGTAATTAATCACTTGACCCCAAGAGTGTTTATGAGACATTCTAAGAGTTTGGCACTACTAAAGTGTCTACCACCATCACATCAGTGTTTAACCAATCCATGTATGATTTATCACTAATTCATATCTTACTAATAAAAAGAGGTGCATATGAAAGTTGGTCAAGTATTATTTTAGGCTCATTAGAAAGTGTTTAGATCAAGAGTTTGCAATCATGGAAGGTACCAAGATATTAAATTATAAAATCTATCTATGTGTGATTAGAAATAGAGTGGGTTAGATCATACACAAGAACTAGAGGATTCACCAAATTTAGGGTTGAGATCAGATACCTACAAATTGTAGAAATTTGAAAAGTTTCCTAGGCAAGCTAGGGCTTTCCAAAATATAATTCTTGTTAAAGATAGGACTTGGAATTTAAGAATAGGGTGCCTATTTCAAGTAGGACTTGTATGAAGATAGGATTCCTACAAAAGATAGGCCTTAAGAGGAAGAAACGTTGGTGAAGTCATATAATTTAAGGCTATGATTCATGACCCAAATGAGATACGTACCAGATGGAGGTTTTTGGAAATGTGACTTTCCTACACGGGATATGTTTTTGAGCATAGGGTATGTGGTCAAATATAAGTTCATGATTTAAGACCCTTCACTATAGTTTAAAGTCATCATCTAGGACCCTTTTTGAAGGAGAAGATACATCTAATGAGGCTTTGTGTGTTAGATGAAATGGAGTCTAATCTAAAAAAATGTTAAAATTGGGAGAATATAGATCTTAGTTGAGGATTCAAGATCTAAGGAGATGCTCAAGTACTAATGATAATAAAAAAACCTATTTCCCTTGAAAATACCGAATTTGTTAGCTTTTAAAGGAAATATTTGAGATCTTCAATTTTATGAAACTTTTAGTTTTCTTTTCTTCTTCTATATATAATGTTTCATGATTTGAAAAGATTTTTGGTAATTCACCTAAAAATCAGGTACTTTTCAAAAATTAGTTTTAAAGGGGGAAATGAGGGGGGTAGAGCATCATCCTCATTTTCTCAATCTTGAGTAGTAGCAGAGACCAAGAGCTTGTGTCATATGCTAGAAGTAGTTGTAGTGGCAAAGGCGGGAGAAAATATGATTACAAAATTATTTGTTCTACGAGTTATTGGGGATTGGGAATTTTTATTTCCTAAGAAAGTTGGTTAGTCTTGATAGATGGGATAGAGATGTAAAAATATATCCTAGTTGCTATGTTTATTTGTCAACTCTTGATTGTTAAGATTTAGAGACATTGAGAAACTCATAATTAATGAAGTTATTCACTAGAGACTTCCTCCAATTCTTATGTCCTTGTTGTGGTATTGGACTAAAGATATCACCAAGATGGAGGAGATTGATCAACAAAACTTGATTTTGACTTTTCACATGCATCATCTAGCTTTTATTTGTGTCATGATGGAATTGGTGTTGATCAGTGATCCCCATACGAGATCCTCTTAGTCTTACTTTCTATTTTTGGGATGTCATATTGACTCCCACTCTATAGGACATGGCTAAGATGACTCATCTTCCTTTGCATTATCACTACCCATTATGCTAGATTGAAGAGCTGGTTGATCTGCTCAGAATGAAGAAACCTAGAGTTTATCAATGGCTAATTGAATATAGTCGTTCATCAAATTAGATTTTGTATGGGAGTTGTTCAAAAGAAAAGTGCACTATAATGTTTGGTCTCCATAAATGTCACATCTGTGAGCATATAATTTGACTATTTGTGATTAATTGTTCATCAAATAAATTGTGGGTTAGGTGAAGATAATAGTTTTTTTTATTTTGTAGTGGAAATCTTATATTAGGAGACCATTTTACCTTTTAAATTGGGCGAGTTGTATCATTGTCAGGATAAAGTCTAGTTGACTAGAAGGATGCTGGGACATTTTAAGGTTTTTCATATCTATCTAGGGATTCACATTGGCCCTCATGGATTCAGATTTCATCTAATATGCATTATGTCCTTGCATAAGAATGATTGATGAATTATAACCACATTGGTTAACCTTTTCATCATACAGGATAATTGGCTCAGGGACTTTCATATTTGACACATGCATACATGCTTTGGAAATGGATGAAGTTCCACCTTGACAATACAGATTATGTGATAGTGATGCCTAGGTTTTAGTGGTTAATTATTCTTCTAGGGTTGGATCTATTCATTGTGGATCATCTAGTGTCGGTGTTGATGTGGTTATAGCATTTATATTGTCCATTCATTTTCAAAGAGATTCCACCCTTGTTCTAGAAATTTTAAATTGATTCCAACAAGGTTCATGAAACAATCTCAAAGATGTGGTTGGTGAAAAATACATGACTTGTTACATGCTTCCCTTTGGTAGAGATTGTTCCCAAGAATAATTGAAGTGACTAGTGTTTCCTTACTTGATGGTAGTGACTTATGACCCCTGGAGAGAACTCATATGATTATGTTATCCTCCTGTCTTTTAAAGTTTTATCTTTTTTGGATTTTTTTTGAAGAAGATGACATCTTTTTTTACTTCATCAAATTTTTGTAAGAAATTCATTTCAAAGTAATATTTTTCTTTAAATGATTCTTTTTTGCATGATGTGTGACACCATCTTTGAGTACTTCCTTCCACATGTTCATCATGTGTTTGGCTTGGGTCACATCAATTTTGATGTCGTTGTTGCTATAAGCGTCCTTTTCTACTATAAGCTTCCTTTATTAAATCAAGGATAGCTATTTGAGTTCATGTAATTTGATTAGTTACATAAGTACCATCCACCTCCTCCTATTTTGGTTCTATTGTTGGATTTAAATGGTAAGAACTATAAGAATTTTTAATCTTTTCTAGTGCTTCACCCTTCTACTTGCAAGTAGTTCCTCCATTTAGAAGTTAGTGACATGTTCTTCCACAAGAGGATCCTTCATTCTATGGGAGAAGAAGGACTGGGGATCTATCAGCCCCGTATGTCATGCTTTTGGATAAAATCATGCCATGTAGTGGGTGATAAAAGTGACAACTCCCTACCTAGTTGAGTTAAGGTGCCACACACATCGCGGTGGGCATTTCTCCCAACATTCTTTAGTGTAGAAATCAATCACAAGAATATTTCTTATGGACTTTAGTAAAATATTCGTGGTTTTGATATCACACTTTGAGATTTTCTCACATCTAGTGGGCCTTTAATTTAAATTTATGTTGGAAATTGATGTTCAAAGCCTAGTATGGGAGCTTAGGTTTATAAGTGATTAATGAGGATTTCCTATTGAAGGGTATCCCAATTTTTTGATCCTTGATTGGTCCATATAAATCTTGGTTCCAATTCCTTTCAAGAGAGAAGGCATTAATAGTTGATGGAGTTTTGACCCCCAGTCTGGCCCACCTATCCTTCCCATGTTAGGTTGACCCGAGAAGATGCAAATCTTAACGTCAAGGTTATGTGAGTTCACATGTGTATACATATCATGGTTGCTTGATGTTATACATCATGTGCACCTTGCTGCTAGGAATTTATCATCATAATTGACCTCCTAAAATCATCGTTCTTGTAACTATGGAATTTTACCCTTGCCCATCTACTAAAATGAAAAAAACCCTTTATTCTAGTTTAGATTGATTGATTTTAAAGAGTTAAATTAGGTTATTTAACCATAGGGTCCTCACGCTAATTTTCATTCTCTTTCCTTTATCAATCATGTGGTTCTAGTTTGATCTCCTTACTTTAGGGACATAAGTGACACATTGAGGTACATTATAAAAGGTAGGAGTTTTACTCCCATACATGACTCCTTACTGGAATCTTGGTGTTAATGGAGATTTCTTGTTAGTGGTAGTAATGATTGGTGGGGCTGGAAAGTGTGTGTTGAATATGGACTTCCCCATTCATGTCTAGATGCAGGTCATCCTAATCTTAGATGTCATCAATCATGTGAAAGTTGCCCCTAGTAACTGCATCCTAGTTGAAATGATGAACTGGATTGCCCTTTTGGAAACTATTGCAACCTCTCTTTTAATCTACATAAATACTAACCATTAGAGAGAAACCCTAAACTTAACCCAAATTAAGAAACAAAACACCAAATTCTTGACAAACACATTTAACAAAGTATATAAGAAACACACATAAATGATTCATTTCCTTTTTCATATATCTCATAAACCAATGTATCATCAAAGGACAACATATTCAGTTATCACCAATATTATTCAACTCCATTGAAACCATAATCAAAACTTATTAATCATTATAGTTTAGTTTATGTTAGTTGCATATTGATCAAAGAACAAACTCGATATATTACCTATCCCAATAAAGAGAGAGCACATGGACATTCTAATGTAGATTATTCTATTTACATCTTTGTCACGGGCTCTTCATTGGACAAATGCTACCTAAAATCATTTGAAACAACCTCATGATATTTGTATAGAGCCCCAAATAGTGGATACCTCCCACTCAAGATAAGCACATGCATCAGCATTAGTATTTGAAATTAGAAAGAACTTGCAAAAAATTGTAAGTCCAATAGATAGTTTTAGTATTTAGTAAAATCTAGTTTATGAAAATAATCTAATTATTTATATGGTCATTGGATTATTTAAATTCAGACCCTTTTAACCATTATTGATAGAATATATTTGAACAAATTTTCAAAAACTAGTCATAAAAGTTACAATTCTAGTGTAGAAGTACCAAGTCAAGATCTAAACATTTAGAATCAAAACATTACTATACCATAATTTTTGTGATGCCCAATCATCTGAAATAGGAATATATGCTACAACCCTAAAGATGAAGTCCACATATGACATGTCTATTAGATAAGATTGGTCAAATGACAAGTAAATCCAACTCAAGAATCCTAGAAAAGGAGAATAGGAGAGAAAGAAAGGGAAAAGAGGTTATTTGATATTCTTTTTATTCAAATCAAAGGCGGGATGAATTTTATACATACAAAGTAAGATTCACCATAAATTTTTATCGAAATAAGATAGGGATGAATTGTATACATATAAAGTAAGATTCACCATGAATTTTTATCTAAATAAGATAAACTTACTTGATTTCACCAATCTTGGAAGATAAAACCCTAGATTATCATATCCACCTCTTTCTCCTTCCAAACTATAACTCTCTTCTCTCTCAATAGTTTTATATCTCTAATTGAAATGATGACTTTGGTGGCTACTAGGGAATTAGGTTAGAAAATATAAATCAATTGAGGTGGTTGTAACAATTACAAAGAAATTCTTTATTGATTTTTTTAGTTCAAGTTTTCCACAGGTCGAGTTGTTCCTAGTAAGGAGTCTTAGACAATGAAAGGTTTTGAGGTGATACAAATTCTCTTGAAATTTATAAATTTTAATATACTATTTGAAATCAAATATAAAGGATACAAGTAAAATTTATGCTCAATTGAATGAGTAAGTAAATGTATAAAATAAAATGCCATATTGTTATATTTCAACTCAATGTGTGGTCGACTAAGTTAGTCCTGGGTAAATCTCAATCACACGACTAACCCAAAACACGTTCGCATATTTTGAAACTTTTCAATGACACTTATATTTTGAGTTACTCAAACTATCTACAAATTTCTTTTAGAAATCATAATTATAGATTAAATAGTTATAATCACTTACTACACAACCATATTAATCACATATTTTATTCATATACTATCAAAGTTCAAAATTATGGCTGAGTAGGGTTTTCAATTCATGAATCATCATTATTCAAAATCAATGCATTCTTGAAGTTTCTTATGAGGTTTAAAACATCATAATTAGACTATAATCACTAATCAAGCTTAAATAGTGAGAACTTTGTCTAAGCATGTAATCATCCAAGAAAACCCTAATTAGATACCTTCTTTCTAAATTCTTGATATGCTCTAGCTTTTTAGCATAAAGTGTGGTGAGAACTTTGTCTAAGCATGTAATCATCCAAGAAAACCCTAATTAGATACCTTCTTTCTAAATTCTTGATATGCTCTAGCTTTTTAGCATAAAGTGTGGTGTAGAGCTCTCATTCTTCATTCTTATAGTGTGTTGAAGTGATAGATCCAATCTTGAACCCATTACACCTCAATAATCTCTACATTTTGTACTATGTGGAGGGATGGGATTTCAACTTCCATTGACAAGATTGGTTCAATTATATACATTGCCATGTACGGTGTGGCTCTAGTAGAAGTTCTCATATATGTTCGATACACCCAAATAGCCATCGGTAGATGTCCATGTCAATTGGTATGGGAGATGGTTATCTTCTTGAGGATCTTTATCACATTTTTTTGGTAGCACCCACATATCCACCCATCTAGGGTCGGTATGGTGACCGTTACTGATGCTTGATCTGCAAAGAGCCTAGACACTCATTGATAGTCTTGGTAATGAAGTTTGTACCATTTTCAGAGACGGTCTCATGTGGTATTACATACCATCATATGATGTTATTCTTGAGGAATGTGATAACTTTTTGGGTGGAAGTGTTGTTCATACAGACCACTTATTCCCACTTGGTGAAGTAGTTGAAGGAAATCAAAATAAAGCAATTCCCATTTGAAGTATTTGTAGTATTTATCTTTCTGATTATATTAATTCCCCAAGTAGACAGGCCAAGGCATGGTGATATTGTATAGCTGGTTGATAGGTGCATGAATGTATTTATCATGGATTTGGTAGATTTGATACTTACAAACATATTGGAAGCAGATTTTCTCCATGGTATTCCAATAGTATCCCAACAATTGTATCTTCTTTGCAAGAATGACCTACTAATATGTGTACAACACGATCCCTGTAGACCTCCTTCAAGATGACTTTATATTCCATCTTCTCAAAACCTATGAGAAGAGATTTATTGTAAGATCTACAGTGTATACCTCCTTAGGATATATTTCACATCCTATCATTTGAGTTCCTCTTGTTCTCTTCAAGAGAGGCATTCATGGATGACTCAGTTCTTCAGATATGCTCTAATTTCATGGGTCAAGGCATTATCTTCACTATTTACTACATTAACCATGACCTTGCAGTATGCAAGCTAAGAGACCATCTACAATCTAAAGGAGAAGCTTTGATCTACTTGGATGCCAATCCATGAAATGAGGGTATCCAAAGCATCGACGAAGGCATTGTGCACTCTTTTTATGAAATTGAATGGGATTTTCTTAAAATTCAGGTGAAGGGATACAAATATTCCTGGTAGGGGATCATATTTTGATGGAGAATCCTCTAATTATTATAGAGTTGGGATATTATGAAAAAGGAATCCACATATACTTGAAGATGGTGTGCCCCTTTCTACTTGATGATGTGGAGTCCAAGAAAGCATGATTCATACTCAACCACATAGTTGGTGGATCTAAACTCGAGTCAAATTTCTATGGACAATTGTTCATTTTGAGTGTCTTGGAGGACTACTCATATCCGTACTCCTTTACAAATGATGCCTCCATGAAAGAATATTGTCCACCAATTAGGATTTAGAGGGAAAATGACATCAGCTGACCTGATCATTCCATTTTCTTAATCTGGGAACTCCTACTTATGTGTTGTCTCTATAAGAAATGGAAAATCTATTAGTTAATTGTGTATATCTTGTGCTTTGACTAACTTCATTTATAGGTAGGTGATGTCAAATCTTGGTAGCATCACTAATCACTTTCTACATCGTATTGTAAGGGTAGGGTGTTCACACAAGTTGTTGAAAGGGTCATGCATTGTATTTAGCTGAATAGAAATGACATTTGGTAGTGACAAAACTTCCTTGAACCATGTATAAGGGCCAAGCAATACTTCTTTATTGTAGCATTTGGGCCTCAATGTCATATAACTTCTTGGATAGATAATAGTTGGCATGATCTCTATTATCTATTGACTGACCCAAGACCCCTCCATTGATGTCTCACATATTGACAATTAGAGGGTGAGAGGGTAGGATGATATAACTAGTTTTAGGAATAGCAACCTTATGAGGTACTCTCCAATCTTCTATTTTGCTTCCTCACATTATTCATTCAAACTTGACTTAGAGTTCTTCTTAGAAACTTGGTGATGTGCTGACATACAGGTGTGGGTTGGGTGATGAAGCAACCGATACATACATTGCATACGGAAAATTAAGCCTCGTATATCCTTTTATATTTTGGAGAAAGAATTTCTTGGATGTCTTGAACTTTTTTAGGGTTGACTCTAATTACCCTTTAGATGACAATGTACTAGAGTACATTACCAGACATATGCCTAAATTTTAAATTGTTGAAAGGGTCATGTATCGTATTTAGCTAAATAGAAATGTCATTTGGTAGTGACAAAACTTCCTTAAACCATGTATAAGGGCCAAGAAATACTTTTTTATTGTAGTATTTGGGCCTAAATATCATTTAACTTCTTGGATAGATAATAGCTAGAATTTTCACCATTATCCGTTGACTGGATCAAGACCTTTCTTATTGATGTTTCACATATTGACAACTAGAGGGTGAGATGGTAGGATGATACTACTAGTTTTAGGATCAATAGCCTGATGAGGTACACTTCAAGCTTCCATTTCACTTCCCATTATTTGTTTCAACTTGACTTAGAGTTCTTCTTAGCAACTTGAAAATGGGATCACGTATAGGTGTGAACTTGGTGATGAAGCAATTGATATGTACATTGCATATGCCAAGAAGGCCTTGTATATCCTTTTATGTTTTGGAGAAAGCATTTCTTGGATGGCTTGAACTTTTTCAGGGTTGAATCGATTACCCTTTGTGTGACTATGTATTGGAGCACATTACTAGACGTAACCCTAAAGGTGGAATTGTTGGGACCATACAAATAAGAATCAACATAGGCATTGAAATATCTTCTAGAGATTGATGATGTTATCTTCTATACTCTCAGATTTACCTATCATTTCGTCCATGTAGACCTCCACCTCTTTACGCAATTGTCATGAAACATAGCAACCATTACTCTGTGATAAGTAGCTCTAACATTATTGAGGCAAAAAGGAATTACCTGTTAACATAAGACTCCCCATTATGTGAGGAATATCATCTTCCTAGTCTTCATTAGACATTATTTTTTTGTTGTATCTACTGAAACTATCTATAATGTTAATGAGCACATGACTAAAAGTGTTGTCATTGATTACATCAATGTTTGATACTAGAAATTTATCTTTAGGAGATGTCTTATTGATATCATGATAGTCTAGGCACATCCATACTTTACCATCATTCATTGGCACTAGTGTTAGAGAGTCACATGGGATAGTTGATCCTCTCATAGAAGTCAACATTTTATTGCTTTTAAACTTCCTATATGATCATGAGGCTCCATTATGGCCATATTCATCCATCTTTCAACATGACAGGATAGACAACAATGATGATGGGGAGTAAATGAATTGTTATTTTCTCATCCAACCTCTAAATATCTGAGATTCTCAATGGAAACACAGTAATATAGTTGCAGATGATCTCTATCAGTTGGTCTTTCACAATCTGAGGTAGACACACTTGAATTTTGACTTTGTGTGGATCAAAGCTTAAACTGAGTTTGAGCTTCTATATCAGGTCACCAATTTGAAAAGGTTGGTTCTTCTTCATGATGTAGTCTCGTATAGAGTGTCTTTAAATTCACTGCCTTCACCATTTTAGATATTAATTAATTTCTTGAAGTAATCACAAAGCACTTACAGAGCCACAATATATTATACTCTTTCTGTGAAAACTCATCATGCTAAATGAGATTGCTCAAAATGCAAAACATGATCTATCACTAATTAACCACATAGAAGAAAAAGGGAATAATTAAAATTGATTAAACATTACAAACTTAACCAGAAACATTTACATAAGAGCCCAACATTTTTCTTGTATTCATATATCATGCCAAGTATCATTTAAAACTGCTCTGCGACCTTAGACACAATGTATGCATACAGAAGAACATTATTCTCATATACCACGCAGACAAGCATCAGAATACTAGAGAAATCTCGAGTCGATTGAAATATCCTATACAAACTTTGCAGCCCAGACCTGAGAGTACAGGGATGACTCTTGGACACACTAGACATCTAAAAAACCTTCTCTAAGGTCCATCACCACAACTCCTTATTGTCACGGGTCTACTTCCACTACTACCGATCACCTAAAAAGATGTGGTGACCCATGAGGTGAGACACATGTCCCAACAAGAGATATAAATCTCAAAAATGTCTATTGATTACAACAAGTTAGATTATTAAATAGGTTAAGCATGTAATTTAACATAATAGAAATAACAAATAGAAAACTTCTTAATAATAGTTTTATTCAGATTCTTAATTGTAGCATCAAAAAAAATTAACATTAGTCTCAGAGAATAGGTGTAATTTTTGGGTTTTGAGGGAGGCAGAGAAGTAGCGGAAACAAAAAAAAATTTCTCTTCAAACCCGAAACAAAAGGAATCGCATCGACATCTATATGATAGGAAATAAGGTTTGTGAATCATACCTTGTCCCGAGGCTTGCTCGGCGACAATACCACGCACCTTGCACGGTCTTCACCTCCAGTCTTGGACGGTGTCTGTGCAGCTCCTGGTCGCACCGGGACTGAAGACTCCTCCTCCTACCGGACTGTCGGATGACAGTTGTCCTCCTAAGAGGCAGTGTCCTCCCGCCTCTGAAGTAGTCCACACGGACCACCCGGAACTCCACTCTCCTTGTCCCATAAGGAAGTGGAAGGAGTCGCACCCTCCTGTTGACGTACTAGTCTCCAACACACTCTCCTGCTGTCGACTGCAACTGCAGTTGTGCTTCCCTTGCTGCACCTCCCTTTGCGGGAAGCACTTGCTCGGGCTCTCTCTCGGTTACCAAAACCAGAGAGAATGACAACTTTGCAGAGCAATCAACATGCACTGAGTTGTGTCTTGAGAAGCCCCCAATACCCCTATATATATAGGCGGGTCATGGGACAGGGTTCTCTGTGCCCGGCAATACGGGACTAAAGCAGGAGTAGAAGGGTTCAGGATTTTCCACAAAAAGAAACCATCTCGCAACCTGAACCGATCGGTTCACAAGTGAACCGGTCGGTTGGGGACCTGAACTGATCGTTTCACCACTGAACCGATCGTTTGGGACCCTTGAACCGATCGGTTCACTCATGAACCAGTCGGTTGGGGTTCCAGGTTGGTTCCCGATTGACTTTCCTTGTTTCTTTCCTAATTGGTATCGAATACCAATATTATTCCCAATCGAATTGGGCAATTGAAACGAAAGGAAAATTCTCACCAATCCTACTTTCCCAAGTTGCTCGATTGCACCAGCTGAACCGATCAGTTCAACACTTGAACCGGTCGTTTCACTTTGTGCATGAGCCGATCAATTCAACAATTGAGCCGACTGGTTCAGCAACCTCAGCCGACCGGTTCATCACATGAACCGATCGGTTGGGAATGCAGATTGTGCAGAATCAGTCAAATGCGATTTCAATCAATCCGATACTCCAATCAATGCGTCCAACACCTTGAACATTATGATATTGAGCTATCGATTAATTGAGTGTCTAATTGAACTACTAAACTCCTTTAGTAATCAATCTAAACATTGCTTGTGGACAAAACTCCTCTTCCAGGTTAAATCCAATGTGTATGACCCTGCATGTCCATTTCACGTTGGCAGTGAAAGTCCATAACACTTATGACTTCACAAGCAAAGAGCGGTGCCTAGTCACACATCATTGCTACCCAAGTGAAAGTAGAAAGTTGGAGAACAACTTTCATCCTACAATCCGTGAATGGTGTTACAGTGAATGTATAATTCCTTTGTCACTGATATCCAGAATGAACTCGAGGCATGGAACAGTCATCCTGTCAATGTTCATTCATTTCCTTGATCTCAGAGTAGATCGAGTGAGATGTGTATGACATCAATATCACATATTGATTCACACGTGCATGTGCATGCCTTTCTCAATCCTACTCATCAAGTGGCCAAGGATATCAAACTCCCTCAGGAGGGACAAATCCCATATCTATCACTCACCCCTCAAAAGCCCCATGTGTCAAAGCCACCCAATCATCACCTTTATAACAACCCATGTTTCAGGATTGCGTTTGATGATGTCAAAGTGTACCCAATGACATGTGTTGAGTGTAGTGATTTCAGGTCTAAGAATCACACTCACCACCATCACTGTGAGAGCTGATTGTGACTACCAAGTCATGGTTCCATGTGTCACTCTCACGGTGGGTCTGTCCGGTACCTTGTTCTCTAACAAGTACCTATGTGCTTGGCTTGATATCACCATATCATGACTAATGAGATTCTGTCATCAACCAACACACAATCTAGTCTTCAGTGTTATTGATGTCTATGGTTATTTCCACAATAACAACCGACTAGGGACTAAACAAGAAAGAATACTCTTAGCATCCGTATGATCTCATCGTTTAGGTCCTCAACCCAAAAGCATACGTCATTGAGTAAAACAATCTTTAGGCATCTATCATGTTACACCATCATCTCAGAAACAGTTTAAACATATAGATTGGAAATTGCCTTTATTATTATTCAAATCAATTACAAAGTATCCCATTACAATCATCATATGACTTGCTCTATGGGCATACATACCAACAGACTCCCACTTGCACTTAGAGCCAGTCACCAAGGAAACGCAGTCCTTATGACCTAGCATGACCATCATGCTTCTGTTGAGAAAGGGCCTTAGTCAGTGGATCAGCTATGTTGTCTTCAGTTGGTACTTTGCAAATCTTCACATCTCCTCGCTGTACGATCTCTCGTATGAGATGGAAGCGCCGCAGTATGTGCTTGGACCGCTGATGTGATTTGGGCTCCTTAGCTTGTGCAATAGCTCCATTATTGTCACAATAAAGCTCAATTGCATCATAGCTACTGGGAACTACACCAAGTTCAGAGACGAACTTCCTGATCCACACAGCCTCCTTTGCTACATGCGAAGCAGCAATATACTCGGCCTCTGTAGTAGAATCGGCAACTGTTTCTTGCTTGGAACTCTTCCAGCTCACAGCTCCGTTATTAAGGCAAAACACAAATCCTGACTGCGATCTGTAATCATCTTTATCGGTTTGGAAGCTTGCATCGGTGTAACCCTTTACAACCAGCTCTTCCTCGCCGCCGTACACAAGAAACTGATCCTTAGTCCTTCACAAGTACTTGAGGATGTTCTTCACGGCTGTCCAGTGAGCATCCCCGGGATCTGACTGGTACCTACTCGTCATGCTGAGAGCATATGAGACATCTGGGCATGTGCACAACATAGCGTACATGATGGATCCGATGGCTGATGCATATGGGATCCCATTCATACGCTCCCTCTCTTCACAAGATTGGGGACATTGAGCTCTAGAGACGGTAACTCCATGTAACATAGGGACGTTGCCTCTCTTTGAGTTCTCCATGCTGAACCATTTCAGCACCTTGTCAATGTACGTGCTCTGACTTAGTCCGAGAAGCCTTCTAGATCTATCTCTATAGATCTTAATTCCTAGAATGTAGGATGCTTCTCCTAAGTCCTTCATTGAGAAAGTTTTCCCAAGCCAAGTCTTTACCTTCTCTAAGGATAAGACATCATTCCCCATCAAAAGTATGTCATCCACATACAATATGAGGAATGTGGTCGAGCTCCCACTAACCTTCTTGTACACACAAGGTTCATCTTCATTTTGAATAAAGCCAAACACTTTGACTTCCTCATCAAATCGAAGATTCCAACTCCAAGATGCTTGCTTCAATCCATAGATTGACCTTTGCAGTTTACAGACTTTATTAGCATTCTTTGGATCTACAAAACCTTCAGGCTGTGTCATATACACATCTTCATGAATATTCCCGTTAAGGAATGCGGTTTTAACATCCATCTGCCAAATCTCATAGTCATAGTAAGCTGCAATAGCAAGCATGATCCTGATGGACTTAATCATGGCAACTGGAGAAAAGGTTTCGTCATAGTCAACACCTTGAATTTGTCGAAAACCCTTTGCAACCAATCTGCCTTTATAAGTTTGCACATTGCCATCCATGTCGGTCTTTTTCTTGAAGACCCACTTGCACCCTATGGGTTTTACCCCTTCGGGTGGTTCCACCAAAGTCCATACTTTGTTGGAGTACATGGATTCCATCTCAGATCTCATGGCTTCAAGCCATTTCTCAGAATCTGGTCCCTCCATAGCCTCTACGTAGGTAGTTGGATCATCATCTATGATCAACTCCCCACCTTCCTGAGTCACAAGGTATCCAAACCTCTCAGGCTCAAGGCGGGTCCTACTAGATCTACGAGGTCCTTGTGTTACCTGAGGAGATTGAGATTCCACAACACCTTGTGAATCTCTATTTTCCTCTGGTACATCTACCGGTTCATTGTTTTCTTGTTGGGCTTGAACCTCTTCAAGCTCTATTTTCCTCCCACTGCTTCCTTTGGAAATAAATTCCTTCTCTAGGAACACAGCTGTCCTGGCAACAAACACTTTGTTGTCAGTAGGGTGGTATAAATAGTATCCCCTCGTTTCCTTGGGGTATCCAACAAAATAACATTTATCGGATTTGGGTCCAAGCTTATCAGGAAACATTTTCCTAACGAAAGCCTCACAACCCCAAATCTTCAGAAAAGACAAATCGGGATGCTTCCCAGTCCATATCTCATATGGTGTCTTTTGAACCGATTTAGATGGCACACGGTTAAGTGTAAACGCGGCGGTTTCAAGAGCATAACCCCAGAAAGAAATTGGAAGATCAGCAAAACTCATCATTGATCGCACCATATCTAACAATGTGTGATTCCTTCTTTCAGACACACCATTATGTTGTGGTGTTCCAGGCGGAGTCCATTGTGATACAATACCACAGGCTCACAGAAGGTCCTCAAACTCCTGGCTCAAGTATTCTCCACCTCGATCGGAACGAAGTGCCTTAATACTTTTACCAAGCTGGTTCTGTACTTCATTCATGAAATCCTTGAACCTTTCAAGGGTTTCTGACTTATGTTTCATCAGGTACACATAGCCATACCTACTGAAGTCATCAGTAAAGGTAATGAAGTACTGATACCCACCTCTGGCATTAGTTCTAAAAGGCCCACATACATTAGTATGTATGAGTCCTAATAGATCACTAGCTCTCTCACCTTTACCTGAAAAGGGAGTCTTGGTCATCTTGCCCAACAAACAAGATTCACATGTCTCTATTAATTCATAATCAAAAGAGTCTAGATAACCATCTTTATGGAGTCTAGAAATGCGCTTCTCATTTATGTGCCCTAGACGACAATGCCAGAGATATGTTTCGTTTGAGTCGTTGGGTTTTTGCTTTTTGGTGTTTACGTTGTATACACTTGTCTCCAAGTCCATCAAGTATAGACCATAAGACATAGGGGCACTTCCATAAAAGATCCAATCTTTAGAAATGGAACACTTTCCATTCTTAATAAGAAATTCAAATCCATCTTTGTCCAAACAAGAGACGGAAATGATATTCCTATTTATGGCAGGTACGTAATAGCAGTTCTTCAACTCTATTATTAGCCCACTTGGTAGAGTTAACTCATAGGTTCCTACGGCACTGGCGGAAACTATTGCCCCATTAGCAACACGTAGTTCAACCTCACCTTTCCCCAAAGGCCTACTTCTCTTAAGATCCTTCACATTTGAACAAATGTGAGATCCGCATCCGGTATCAAGTACCCATGACGAAGAAGTAGTAAAGTTAATCTCTATCACGTATACACCAGAAGTAGAGATCTCTATCTCTGACTTCTTCTTCCATTGTTCCTTCCATCCTCTCCATGTAGAAGAAATCGGTTTGGTGAGAGAACACTTCTCTCCCTTACCTACCCTCTTCTTCACCAACGCATTAAGCGTACATAGAGTGGATTCTAAGGCTCCTGGTATATCTGGATTGTGCAGAACACTTCTCACAATCCTCAACCAGTTATGGAATTTATTCTCAATTAATTTGCCCATTTTAAAAGATGATTCTTTTGCCATTCTACAAGAGATAATTTGCATTTGTCAAAACCTTTTTTATTTGATTTGAATAAAATTTGACGATAGTTAATTAGGCCTTTAATTAATTACCGCTCCCACTATTTTGACTCAAATTGATAGCCCTCACCATCAATTCGGAAGATTGCAGCGTACAATCTTCTAGTGGGTCAAGATCCTGAAATCCTCTTAGCCATGGACCAGCTTGGGCTGTCACCCACAACTCAGATCTTCCAGGTAGGCAACTCTTGCCAATTGCATCATATGCAACTCTTGAAAGATGTCATCTGCAACTCCTTGCAATGAACATCCCCATGCCTCAAGGCGCTAGATCCTATCTAGGTCACCTTGTTAAGTCTGACCCAAAGCCAACACGATGAACATGCACCCTGCTTGGGCAGACCCACACATTCATCCTTCACGCTTCCACGAGATAGACGGTGCACCACGCTTGGGCGTGCCCACACTTGGTCGATCAAGCTTTTCACGTGTGTCGCATTTGGAAGGCATCTAAAACTTAATATTTAATGAGGGATTTGGTTTTTATATACATATACATATCCAATCACCACAATATATAGTACGTATCATATACATGCTATATCCCACAGAAAACATGCATAAACGATAAAAAGCAATGATTATGGCCATCCTATTTGTGATTCCTCGGTCCAAGAGGAATCACGGTCATCTAGGTCTACATCACATGCAACCTATACAAGATGAAATCTGTGCCTGCCTTTCTGGGTTTGATCAGCTCATCTCCATGACTGATCGACTCACCATCAGGTTGGTTGCTCGGGTGCCACCAGCCGATCGACTGGCGCCTCCAGCCGATCGGTCCACTGGTCATCGTGCATCTCCTCAGGTCTCCACCCGCTCATCTCGTTCCTTGAGCCGGCCGTCTGGATCACCAACCGATCGGTTCACTCCTTGAACCGATTATCTTCAGGTTGTCCGCCGTTCTTTGACATAACATGAAATAAAATCTATCCTATTTACAATTGAATTGTGAAACCCCGAGTTACATTCGGGGGGAGCAAAGGTAGGAAAGAATTCTCGAATTATTTCAAGTTACATCAGGAATATGAGAAAGGGAATCGGTGCGCAGACCGAGATGCAAGCAACCACACAAACAACCACACACAGATATAGGGGTTTATAGGCCATAATCATGCTACACATCCACCACAAAACTCGTTTAAGGGCGACGCGTATCGAGTGCATTAATATTACATATCATATATGTATATTGGGGATTTGTGGATTGGACATGTATAAAGCCGATATTATTCGCATCTCATGCAATAAATAAAGGTGACAAACCAAAATCGCTCACATCGATAATCCTAAAATATAGAGAGGTCGACGTGGCTCTGATACCACTGTTGGGTTTTGAGGGAGGCAGAGAAGCAGCGGAAACAAAAAAAATTTTCTCCCCAAACCCGGAACAAAAGGAATCGCGTCGACATCTATATGATAGGAAATAAGGTTTGTGAATCATACCTTGTCCCGAGGCTTGCTCGGCGACAATACCACGCGCCTTGCGCGGTCTTCACCTCCGGTCTTAGACGGTGTCTGTGCAGCTCCTGGTCGCACCGGGACTGATGACTCCTCCTCCTACCGGACTGTCAGATGACAGTTGTCCTCCTAAGCGGAAGTGTCCTCCCGCCTCTGAAGTAGTCCACACGGACCACCCGGAACTCCACTCTCCTTGTCCCACAAGGAAGTGGAAGGAGTCGCACCCTCCTGTTGACGTACTAGTCGCCAACACACTCTCCTGCTATCGACTGCAACTGCAGTTGTCCTTCCCTTGCTGCACCTCCCTTTGCGGGAAGCACTTGCTCGGGCTCTCTCTCGGTTACCAAAACTAAAGAGAACGACAACTTTGCAGAGCAATCAACATGCACTGAGTTGTGTCTTGAGAAGCCCCCAATACCCCTATATATATAGGCGGGTCATGGGACAGGGTTCTCTGTGCCCGGAAATATGGGACTAAAGCAGGAGTAGAAGGGTTCGGGATTTTCCACAAAAAACAACCATCTCGCAACCTGAACCGATCGGTTCACAAGTGAAACGGTCGGTTGGGGACCTGAACCGATCGGTTCACCACTGAACCGATCGTTTGGGACCCTTGAACCGATCGGTTCACTCATGAACCGGTCGGTTGGGGTTCCAGGTTGGTTCCCGATTGACTTTCCTTGTTTCTTTCCTAATTGGTATCGAATACCAATATTATTCCCAATCAAATTGGGCAATTGAAACGAAAGGAAAATTCTCACCAATCCTACTTTCCCAAGTTGCTCGATTGCACCAGCTGAACCGATCAGTTCAACACTTGAACCGGTCGTTTCACTCTGTGCATGAGTCGATCGGTTCAACAATTGAGCCGACCGGTTCAGCAACCTCAGCCGACCGGTTCATCACATGAACCGATCGGTTAGGAATGGAGATTGTGAAGAATCAGTCAAATGCGATTTCAATCAATCTGATACTCCAATCAATGCGTCCAACACCTTGAACATTATGATATTGAGCTATCGATTAATTGAGTGTTTAATTGAACTACTAAACTCCTTTAGTAATCAATCTAAACATTGCTTGTGGACAAAACTCCTCTTCCAGGTTAAATCCTATGTGTGTGACCCTACAGGTCCATTTCACGTTGGCAGTGAAAGTCCATAACACTTATGACTTCACAAGCAAAGAGCGGTGCCTAGTCACACATCATTGCTACCCAAGTGAAAGTAGAAAGTTGGAGAACAACTTTCATCCTACAATCCGTGAATGGTGTTATAGTGAATGTATAATTCCTTTGTCACTGATATCCAGAATGAACTCGAGGCATGGAACAGTCATCCTGTCAATGTTCATTCATTTCCTTGATCTCGGAGTAGACCGAGTGAGATGTGTATGACATCAATATCACATATTGATTCACACGTGCATGCGCATGACTTTCTCAATCCTACTCATCAAGTGGCCAAGGATATCAAACTCCCTCAGGAGGGACAAATCCCATATCTATCACTCACCCCTTAAAAGCCCCATGTGTCAAAGCCACCCAATCATCACCTTTATAACAACCCATGTTTCAGGATTGCGTTTGATGATGTCAAAGTATACCCAACGACATGTGTTGAGTGTAGTGATTTCAGGTCTAAGAATCACACTCACCACCATCACTGTGAGAGCTGACTGTGACTACCAAGTCATGGTTCCATGTGTCACTCTCACGGTGGGTCTGTCCGGTACCTTGTTCTCTAACAAGTACCTATGTGCTTGGCTTGATATCACCATATCATGACTAATGAGATTTTGTCATCAACCAACACACAATCTAGTCTTCAGTGTTATTGATGTCTATGGTTATTTCCACAATAACAACCGACTAGGGACTAAACAAGAAAGAATACTCTTAGCATCCATATGATCTCATCGTTTAGGTCCTCAACCCAAAAGCATACGTCATTGAGTAAAACAATCTTTAGACATCTATCATGTTACACCATCATCTCAGAAACAGTTTAAACATATAGATTGGAAATTG
Source organism: Alisma plantago-aquatica (assembly GCA_963693085.1). Taxonomy (NCBI): domain Eukaryota; kingdom Viridiplantae; phylum Streptophyta; class Magnoliopsida; order Alismatales; family Alismataceae; genus Alisma; species Alisma plantago-aquatica. Next base: position 996,474,725 of record OY856412.1, read on the forward strand.
CCTTTATTATTATTCAAATCAATTTCAAAGTATCCCATTACAATCATCATATGACTTGCTCTATGGGCATACATACCAACAGTAATTAATATTATGGGCATAACTATCATCATGAGTCTAACTTGAATCATGAGTATAGCTAATAGTTGTTAGCATGTCTAATAGGATCATCATATCTAACATTATACATAAGTCTAGCAACATAAGATAGCTAACATCATAAGTGAGTCTAGAAACATAAGCATATCTATCAACATGAGTATATCTATTAGCACGAGTATCTAACATCATAAGAATGGCTATCTTCTATATTACATTATATAATGTCTATATATAAAAGGAGCAAACCAGGGTTATCATCCAATGTGAAGTATTGTGTATAACACTAATAGATATACTACACGACTGAATTATGTCTTCTATTAATCCCTGAGGAGTTTGTGGTATACCACTCAAACTCCAACTGACCACTACAAAGCGCTATTCAGTTTGGTATAAGATCTAGGAGAGTCAATGTTCTAAGATCAACCACCCTCATTCAGTACAACTAACATGTAATGACATAATAGTTAAGCTGCCTATAGTGACATATAGTCAAGCGTCTAACACCAGCCCATCCTTGGTATAAAGGCCACGACACTTGAAACCATGGTATACAAGCCTTATCATCTGAGGTACAATTGCAGTTGTCCTCAATCACATCACATATAAAACATTTCAAACCAAGGCATGACTACATCCATTCTCCATAACCTTGGGATATGGATGTCAAGGAGGTACACTCCCTACACCCCACATACTTAATAGTATGCACTCTGAGTTTCCCTTAGGGATACTTGTTTTCCCATCTAGGAAGTTCTGACATTGAATTATTCTATGGTTCACGGCACTACATGATTAGGGCTTCACTTGATTAGATAATGTCAATAGGGGTGAATTAAGGTTGTAGCAAAAAGTGGACATACAAATGCTAATTCATTTATAAAAAGCATTCATATATAACAACTTCATAAGATATAAAACATATGAGGTATAATGTTTAATCACAACACCACATGGTACTATTTCAAATCCATTCATGAGACTATACTTATCATCAGACTATCACAAGATATAAATATTTATCACATTATCCCAGGGTACCAACCCTTGTCTACATAAAGAGGATTACACCTCCATTAGGGCCTAAGACATGCCAAAAGGTCATTAGGACCCTCACATCATTTCCTACATGATCATCATTATCTTTCAACACCTTGAAGAAATTTTAACATACTATCACCATACTTGTGATACATAAGTTTAACATGATATTTCATTATAGAGCTATGATGTTCACATGGAACCATAAAGGAAGGCATCAATCATAAGGCTAAGATCAGAACTAGTTAACATTTTAGGGTTACAACAATCATTAGAGAGAATACTCCTTCATCATATTATACAAGGAATCCATGTATGGTTAACCATCTTTCCTTAATTGTATTAGGCTAAGTTCAACAAGCTAGGTGTAAGTGATGTTACAAATCAACTCCTCAAATAAATCCGAAGGTACATACACTTACTTAGTTCAAAGCACATCCTTCGCACATAGCATCCCTATCCAAACATGGATACACAAGGAAATGCATTACCAACTAATGCCATATCACCCACAAGTATGGATTCATACGTAACACAAGATTTAACCATTGGATTGTGGAATTAAACCAAAACCTTAAACAAAATAGAGCCCATCAACCCATAATTCATATAGATTAAAAATCATTGGATCATGTGCCTTTATCACCACCATTAGATCATGAGAAGCCATAGAGGTATACAAATAGAAGGACCATCCTTTACTGACTTCAAAAGCACCATTGGTTGAGGACATTATCAAAGCCATCATATGAAATACAAGCCAATATTTGAACTACATGCCTAAGAAACCATCAATTTATGACTTAGAAGAATCACCACACATGATCTAGTCAAGCCAATGGCTACGATCATGGGATCCACCATCAGTTGTGGTACAAAGAAAATCATCGACTTTGAAAGAAGGGAATCCATTGGTTGATGAACCATCGATCTAGTCAAGCCATTGGTTGATGAACCTTTGACCCAGTCTAATCACTGGTTGATGAACCATCGAGTCAAGGAAACCATTGCTCGATGAACCATCGAGTCAGGGAAACTACTAGTTGATCAATCATCGAGTCAAGGAAACCATTTGTTGATGAGCCATCAATTCAGGGAAACCATTGGCTGATGAACCATCGACCCAGTGAGGAAATTAATTGATGAACCATCAAACCAGTGAGGACATTGGTTAATGAACCATCCACCCAGTGAGGTCATTTGTTGACACCATTGAGTGTTTAACCTAGTGGATCCATTAGATGTTGTCAATAGGTGGTGAACAAGCTTCAAACTCCAAGTCAAACCATTGGATTTGAGGGCGAAGAAAATCATCAAGTTCACCACTCAAAAGGGCACCAAAATCATAATTATTGAGCATAAGAGGGTACAAAACAAAATATAAGTAAAATCCATTGGTTTTCACAAGAAGGTCAAGAAAAATAGCACCATGAACAAAACCATCAGTTTGCATCGCCAGGAATGATAGCTCAAAAGCCCTAAGTCATTTCCATCGTTTGGTGAACAAAACCATAGTTTAACACATGGACACAAGGTATATAAATTCCTCTACAAAGGAAGGTTTGTGTACAAGGTTTTAGGGTTCATTCAAGAAGGTAATTACTCAAGAACTAGCACCTAAGCTCAAACCCTAGGTAATGATAGGATCTTTCAACTTAGAACCTTGTTTTAGATCAAGATCTAGCACATGCAAGAAAGCAGTGAGAAATGAACGTGGATAAAGTTATACAAAATGCCTCTAGGATGAAGATTAAGCTCTAAATATCAATTTAGCTTGAGAAAAAGAGGAAGAAAACCTATCTTGAGGACTCCACAACCAAGCTAGCTCCTTCTCCAAGCAAGGAAGCAAAGCCCTACGTCAAGGAAGCAAGAAAGAGATGTTCTTCAAGCTCTAGAAAAATTTCCACCATGGAACACCATGGGCATGCCCAAGAAGAAGAAAGAATAAGGTAGGACAGAAAAGATAACGAAGGAAAAGAGGGAGATATCACTTACCTAGGCCAAGAAACCCAGCAAGGAAGCACCAAACGACCTCTACTAGGGTAGATCTGAACACAAGGTGAACATGCAAGGAGATCAGCCACCTTCTTCTACCTTGGGCTCCTTATTCTTCACCAAGTCAAGGGGGAAGAGCATAAAGAAGAAAGGAAGAAGGAAGAACTATCTAGGTGTGTAAAGACCTCATTTGAAAGAAAGGAGGGAGGTATATAAAGCTATGGGTGAGAGAGAAGAGAAGGTTAAGGTGTCCTACTAGGTTTTCCATGTGTCCAAGGCCTAAAGGGTCACGTCCATGCAAAGAAGAAGCTTCATAGGTTTTGGGAGTCTATAGGGTCATTGAATCATGACTTCTGAGGGTCTCCATTAAGTTTCAAGGTATAGTGACCATCGATTTTGGAACCCTATGTCACAAGGGTGAAAACCATCATTTGTGCACCTCTCTAGGTGAACGACCAAACCAAGGAGCCTCAAGAGGGGAAACCATAAACCTTAACACCTATATGGACTACCAAGGACCCACCATCTAATCCCAACACCATGTGATCCCATCAACCAAGGGATACCATCAAGTTATGTCCTCCTAGGTAGCTCATCCATGAGGGAAAAACCCTAACTCAACCCTAGATATATGTCACCATCAAACCAAGGTGCATCTAGGCATCCCATGGTACAACTAAATCCGAAAAATATATGAAATATGTGACGAACAAAAATCATGAGACAAATTAAAAGAAAAATTATAGATATGGGTAAATTGTAGAAAAGTCCCAAACAAGCATAAAATTGAATAACTTGCTCAAACATTGTCCAACTGGATCAAACTTGACACTTAAGCTTATCACATGATAACAAAGCACATCTTAAGGTTATATTAATGTTTGAAGAATCCAATTAATGTCAGAAAGAATGTTAAACTAAAAAGCAAGTTCATGGGTCTGACAACCATAAACCCCTAACATGGATTTCTCCCCCGTAATCCAAGGCAACAAATATGAGTACCTCCTATGTGCCACATCCACTAACCTCCACATGGTCACTTCCATTACATGGTGATGTCCGAACACTTACATAGAAATTATGTTATTCTCCCTCAACTCTTATAGGAGTAGTATTGAGTCAACACGGAGACCTCTACATAAGAAAACATCACCATCCACCTCAATCTCCATTGTTTGTGTCTCTTGTCATGTACTAGGGGGACACTCCCTCATGGAACGTTGAAACTATTGTGCAACCTATAAAACTCTTCTAGTAACATCCAACTTATAACTCTAGGTACATGTCTTGAACTATTCCCATCTGTTGCGGAATCACTATATCCTTTAATGTAGTATGTTGTATCAACACATCACTCAGAAGTTGTACTTACTTGTTTTTACCAATCATGGAATTTCATGTATCTCTTAGAATACGTAACTTCACAAGGTGTCATGTTTATTAACCTCCAGTGGTTGTTGTAGTAAGGAACTCAATCAATCAGGTGGATATCCCCTAAATGTCAAGAATTGTAGGGCATATGTCATTGGAAGATTCTCCAATTGTCTAAATGGTTGATTGACCATCTGTCTACCATGTAAGGTTGTGTTGAACTTCCACTGTATCCCTATCTCCACAGGATTCTCATATTTCTTATTGATTGGCTGAAAACTATGCACTTGACCATACTTGTGCCATACCTTAGTTCATGCTTGGCTTCCATTGCACATTCTTCACCATGTGATACATCAATGTATTTACTAGATAAATTGTATGTGTCACATATGTGTCTCCTCACGTACTATATCACTACAACTATCATGATCTGGATACATTATTTGGTCGTAGAATCACGCATTGTCTTGTTGCCTGCACCACGGAAGCTATCATGCTCCTCACTGTGCTACTCTGATCTGATGATTTGTATCATGGTATCATCCACATGTACTTATATGTCCTACTATAGCAATGTTGAGTTGACTTGTAGTTGTATCCACAATCATTTCCACTGAGATACTTCTAGCATGTACATCCTCCTACAGAAGAGATGCTTGTATGTCTTGTGTCATGATACGTAGAAGAGCATAACTATGTCCTATCTGCACACATTGACAAAGATGACTTCCTGGTTGACCATATATCTTATCGTCATGTATACCAAAATATTCCTTGAAGCATTACAAAATATGATGTATCCTTCCTTTTATTCCAGAAACACTAACATTGGGACACTTGCCAATTTCTCCTTTAGCATCGAAAAAAATGTTGACACCAAGATTGACACTTGTCATTCCATACTATAAGGAACACCTTCCTAGTTAACCTTGTTAGGGGTAAATCAACAACATTGAAGTTTTGAATGGACTTTCCAGGGATGTCCCAATAGGCTTAAGAAACTTTAGATCTCAGTCAGTGTCTGGGGCTTCTCCCACTCTAGTGTTGTCTTCACCTTCCTTGGATTCACACAACATACTTAGTATATATATATCATAACTCCGAGAGGACACTTTTGTCACCCCGAACTCACTCTTGTTAATTTCGACACATATGTATTGTTTCATCAACAATCCTAAGTCTTAGTGAAGATGTTTTCCATGATAATAACCCTCTCAGAAGTACATTGATATGTTATTGACAAAACTAGCCACATTTTATAAGGACACGCCCTGAGCACTTTGTTCATCAGTCCATAAATAATGTTGATGCATTGGTTAATCTAAACACCACAACCATAAACTCATAGTAACCCTATAAATGATGTCACCCACTTTGACTCTCATCTGATGATTTCTTGACCTTAGGTCTATCAGAAGGAACACTATAGTACATGCTGACTGATCAACAAACCATCTATCCTCGACGATGGTCTTATCCAACCATGAGTATTTCATACACAACATCACATGATCACTCTTCTTCTATACAAACAACACTTGGAGGATCTCAACATTCAAGTCTCTCTTTTGAAAGGGAAAAGAAACACCAGTAAGGTCATTTGATAACATTTTTAACTCCATACTATTGGACCCCCTAGATACTAGGACTTGTCACCTTAGTATCCACTTCATGTGCTATAAGGAACTCACATTCATGTCTCATCAACTTCCCTATAGTCATAATTGATCCCAGAGAGTATAGAAGGAGTCTTCCTAACTCATGTAAGGCTCAAAAAACATGCTTATCACTAAACATCATGATCTTGGAATCATTGTCCAAAACAACCACACGTCACATCAAGCTATACATCCCTAGGATTACATCAAAACCATGCACTCCATGTGGCATAAGATCCATTTGAAAGTTTCACCCAAGAAAGAAAGCGAACAATGGAATTCAAACTTCTCACAACACAACAACACTATTCCGAGGCTACCAGTAAGGGGTTACCGACTCTATCTTCATCATGCATGTTACAACTTTTATGTATCATTTTACCTTTTTAATTTGGGTTCCTTGCCATAAGCATAGGAATTACCATGATAATTGTGCTTCATTGCTCTTTCATTTTGATGATTTATTATTATTATGTGTGTGTATTATCATGTTATCTTGTTTTTCAATCTCTTATTAAGGGTAATATCATTATTTTCACATTTCCTCACTAATTGTTTTACATGTCAGAATACATTCACTTTAACACTTTCTTAAACACATTAGTTGGTCTGAGTTTTACTCAATTTACACTATATTCATCTTCTCACATCGCACTTATCTCAGGAGTTGTCTTCTTATTTCATGAATTTTATGCCTTAAATCATTCCATTAGCACCGATTTATCTCTCTTTCACTTCATTAATGTGATAAAGTGAGTTTCTCTAATCTTGTTCAATTCATATGTTGCACTCATTTATGTTCACTCCTGAAACCAATTTATTATTTCTTAACTACTTGATTAATATTGGCACTCAATTCAAAATATAATGATTCATATGAATTTTATGCACATAGTGACTCTACAACCTAGGTTGATTGATCACTTTTTCCAAAGTAGTACATTATGTTGCCAAACTTCATCTTCAAGTCCTCGAACTTTTTCTATGTATTCTATACATTATTTTTAACATGTGTTCCAAATTTAATCTCAATTGGACACTCCTATAATTTTCTATGATTTCTTGAAGTTAATGTGCTAAAAACCTCTTTAATTTCCCTTTTATTTGTTATTTTCCAAGTCAACTATCGGAGGCTAGCTATAGGGGTGAACCCTGACCCTTAGATCAGGATCCCATGGATTAGGGACCTGATCGAGTTGTTAGGACATTATCTTCTACCTCCCACTCATTCAGGGAGGAGAAAGGAAACTGATTATGATCAATCAATCAACTATGACCGTATTATGAAATTCTAATCACATAGAAACTTTCGTCCCATAATTCCGCACCTGACTAACCCTACTTTGACTAGTTTTAATGCATTTTTACTCCATCACAATGAGATGATCACTCATCTCCCTCACTCCAACGGCTATACATAAACCCCAGATCCAATTAGACCTAAACCTAACCTCGACCCTATATAACACCCCCCAAAGGACTCTCGCAGTCTTCCTTTACAATATCTCATGTGATAGTGCTCTCCCTCAACCCTAATCACCCCCTCATGATTTACTCATCCATGAAGTGTCACCGCACTACCCAATTTGGGGGTTCCTCCTCTCGTCAACTTTCCACCTGCTACCACACTAAGCAGGTGAGGTGAGCATGAACAGCGATTTTACTTCTTACCCTAGTGCCTTCCACTCCCAACTCCCCTAGCACCAGAAAAAACCTTCACCCCATGTTCTTGATCTCATATTAAGGCTTGAGTGGGAGGAAAGAACCTCGTATTGTCGGTCCAAGAGGAACGAACCAGGTTCAAAGATTGTCACAGGTTAACAATCTAACCCCACTCTACACCTTAGGTGCCAAAATAAGGTGTACAAAAGGGTTAAAGTTGCCCGTCCTTGAGTGGATCAAACACATAAGTATATACATGCACCAAATAACAAGTTTCCTTAAACAAATCAAAAGTTAATTGCATAGGGGCCCGAAGGCATAGGATTTATATAGAAGAAAACTTAATACATGAGAGGACTACTTGCAAAAGAACTAGAACTTAAACTAAGAGTCTATTTTATCTTTAGCATCCCAATGAAAGATCTGATTTTGTTGAGCCAGCATATTGAGTTGAAACATCATCATCATTAGAAAAAGGTACTTATAAAACATTTAAAATTGGTACACATCAACACAATATATAAATATATTGTACTGAGTACGCCTACGTGTCTTTTATATATACCTCTCATCATAACTTGGCAAAAGAAAACATAAGAGACTTGGCAGGAGCATTAAACTAGAACTTTAGAAAAAGTATAATATAACAGAAGTCATATATTTGAGAAAAGATGTTTGAAAAGAAACAAAAGACATGTTTTAAGTTTATTTTTCCATTATATACTCTTACATTTTCCTACCAATGGGATAGATGCTTTAAGGCCTCATGATCTGCTTACCAAAGAGACAGATCATTACATATGGTGATCTACTTACCAAAGAGATAGATCACCCTCAAGCACTATGCTTACCAAAGAGATATAGTGCTATAATATAATGGAACAAGCATTTTATGTTCAGGTGTGATAACATACTTATACAAAACATCATTCAAAATTGATAATACATTGATATCTATTTCAAACAATATCATATGCCAAGTCTTTTACAAGTATAATACAACCATTCACTAATATGAGCCGAATGAGGGTAATTGTGTACCTTCTACTCAGAAGTGGGGAGTCCAGTGATATTCCTCACTAGTATCTTTGTCTTCCTGAAATTATAAAAGATTTGGTACTAATAAGATATATTGGAAAATTCATCATTTAGTTCTAAAGAATATAAAAGGCCCTTTATCTTGGTTAAGGTCATGAGAGTAGAGTATGAGTCATTGAGTATGGATTTGAGTCCACATTTGATAGTATTATATCAGAGTAAGATTTCTAAATCAATTTGGTGGTCTTAGATCATGATGGATAATTATAATAATTTGGTAAGTCAAAATAGGGGAAAAAGAGTGATAATTTGACTTTACTGATATTTGAGGCATATAAATTGGAATTGAAAGTCCCATAATTATCTAGGCACAAAAATAGTATAATGACATGATTTTGATGATATAATAAGGCTAGAGTATTTTCTAAATAATTAAACAAGAGAAAGACATATTTGAGCATGAGTACTTATACGAGTCATATTCAGGATTAACATATATCATAATCATGATCCTCATATTTTTCTAATCAAAATAGAGTACTTGTTTATATTTTTATGACACTCCTATGATTTATTATGATTTTCCTAAGATCAAGGTACTTATTGACAAATATTGAAAATCGAAGATTAATAAATGAGAAGGGAATAAAGGTTGGCCGTTGGATGCTTAGATCCAACAGTCAGGCTTTAATCATGTCACGGAAGAGGGAAGAAACGGTGGTTGAGGTGGATTTACCTCACTGGTCCAAGTGGACTCGGTGGGTCTCTCTCCCTTGGTCGTTTGCAAAGCAGGTTGCCCAGTTCCAACTCTGACGAGCTCGATCAACTATTGGGCTACTTCTTACATGAAGATGAGGTCGGGTTCACCTTCAAGGACCTCTCCCGAATCAGGGCAGCCAAGTCTCAGATCTTGGCTCCCCTTGCAGTGGTGCGCCGCCGAGGACAGTCGGGAGTTTACCGATAGTGAAAAAGAAGAAGGTGAAGGGAGTTTACAGATGGTGGTAGGACCTCGCGGAGGGGGCGGTGGAAGTCTGTGTAGTGTGGTAGAGTTGTAGGGTGATTCAATTAGAATTAGAGAGGGAGAGAGCTCCCTGGTCAGTAGCTAGGTGGTGACAGAATGAAGTGAAGGAGGTGAGCTTGAGGGCGGAGCTATCTGAGCTTGCTTCAGGCGAATTGAAGGCTAAGGAGAACTAAAGGGGCCTAGGAGAAGCTCAAGGGTGAGTTATATAGGCAGGAGGGGTGGTAGTTTGTAGATGCCCAATCTGAGTCAATTCAATTTCGAGTGGGTGCTTTCCAGTGATGATCGTGGAGACTGATCTGGTTGTCTTCACATGTTGTGTGAGTGCTTGTCGCATTTGTGGAGATAAGGTGGAGGCATTGCCTCAGTTGGTTTCTCACAAAGTGGGTCAAAGTAGGGAGTAGTGGCTGGGGTTGAGGACTCGTGGTTGTAATCACATTCGGGCGGGTTGCACAGAGGTTTGGGATGACCCTGTGACCGTCCGATCTGCCTTGGATCTGTGGGCGCGCCATCGGAAGGTCAGGGTGGATCCATTGGTCAGGTTCTAGTTTGGCTGGCCGCATGACATTTAAATGTCACAGCCTTAAGATAATCCCAAAGTTCATATGCAAATGAAGTTGATTCGATTAAAAACTTAGGTGAAACTTTGTAATTTAATAGATGGAGCTAGGAGTATCATATTGGCATGAAATTTGAACCATAGGTTCACAATAGTACTCCCTACATGTTGGAAATGTTTGAGCTCTAAATTCCAATATTTGATTGATCAATTAATATTTATTTAAACGAGGGTTTAGAGCTAAGGTAATACAAAGGAATAAGTATAAAAAGAGTATATAAAAACCACTTTATCACATCCTACTCACCTTAAAAGAAATTTTGTCCTCAAAATTAAACTTGCTGGAAAATGTGAGGAAAACATTGCTCCATATCCGTTCATAGTTCCCAGGTTACATCTTCTACACCATGATGGTTCCAGTGCACCTTCACCATCTAGATCTGCTTGTTCCTGAGCTCTTTGACTTTGTAATCGAGAATCTTTGTAGGTTGTTTTGGATAAGAGAGATTCTCCCACAACTCAAGAGTCTTGTGATTCAGCACATGAATATCATCCTTCACATAATGCTTCAAATTGGATACATTAAAAACATTGTGCATCATACTGTACTGTGGAGGTAGAGCAAGCTGATAAGCACATTCACCAATGCACTCCAGAACCTCAAAAGGACCCACATATCTCATACTAAGCTTCCCTTTATTCTTGGCTATGGAACAGATAGGTCTGATCTTTAAGAAAGCATAGTCACTAGCCTTGAACTATTTGTCTGACCTGTGTGCATCTGCATATGACTTCTGACGATCCTGGGCCCTTTTCAACCTCTGGTTGATCAAAGACACCTTATCAGCATAAAGTTGTAACTGCTCAGACTTTAGAATTCTCCTTTCTCCAACATCATCCCAACAGAGAGGGGATCTACATGGCCTACCATAGAGAGCTTCATAGGGTGGCATATCAATACTTGATTGGTAATTGTTAATGTAGGCGAACTCTGCCAATGGAAGTTAGTAACCACAAGATCCTCCCCAATCTAAAACACATGCTCTAAGAAGATCCTCCAAGATGTGGATAGTGCGTTTTGACTGACCAACAGTTTGGGGATGATACACTGTGTTGAAATTCAAATGTGTTCCCAGCTCATTCTGTACTTGTTTCCATAGATGTGATGTGAACTTTGGATCACGATCTGAAACAATAGATATTGGCACTCCATGCAGTCATACAATCTCCCTTATATACAACTCAGCAAGCTTAGGAACCTTGGTCGTAGTCCGCATAGGTAGGAAATGTGCTGACTTGGTCAACCGATCCACTATGAGCCATACTGCATCATATCCCTTCCTGGTCCTGGGTAATTCCACCACAAAATACATGGTGATATTTTCCCATTTCCATTCATGGATTGGTAAATGTTGCAATAGACCACCTGGTTGTTGATGTTCGGCCTTAATCTGCTAACAAGTGAGACACTTAGAGACCGATTCTGCAATATCATTCTTCATACCTCTCCACCAAATGTGTCCCTGCAGATCCTTGTACATCTTAGTAGATCTAGGATGTATGGAATACTTAGACCCATGTGCCTCTTGTAGAATACACTTCTTATTCTTAGACTCCTCAGGTACCCAAATTTGGTGCTTGTACCTTAGTCCACCATCCATACCAACAGATAGATGTGTCTGGGGTTTAGCCAAAAGAGTTGTCATCTCCTCCAATCTAGGGATGATCTTTTTCGATGTCAGGAGATCAGAAAGAAGACCAGGAATGATGTTGATATTTTCCAAAATAATAGTGTCATCTTCTTCTTGAAGTGTCCTAGAAGTTGAAGGCTCTAGACTCATTGGTTCAAGAGTGAGGATAGATGTACAAATTGACCTCTTATGACTAAGAGAATCAACTACAACATTGGCCTTACCTGGATTATAAACAATAGTGAAATCATAGTCTTTAAGATATTCCAACCATCTTTTTGTCTAAGGTTGAGGTCCTTCTGAGTCAAGAGATATTTGAGACTTTTGTGATCAGTGAATATATCAAAAGTAGCACCATATAGATAATGTCTCTAGATTTTGAGTGCATAGACAATGGCATCTAATTCCAAATCGTGAGTTGGGTAATTGACCTCATTAGGTTTTAATTGTCTAGAGGCATAGGAAACAACTTTACTGTCATGCATTAGGATACAACCCAAACCCATTTTAGAAGCATCAGAATATATTACCAAGCCATCATTACCAGAAGGTAGGGTCAAGATAGGATCAAAAGTCAAACAAGATTTCAATTTTTGGAAGCTAGACTCACATTCATAAGTCCAAATGAATTTGGCATCTTTTCTGGTAAGCTTAGTCATGGCTAGGGCTATTTTGCTGAAATTAAGGATGAAACAATGGTAATATCCTGCTAGACCAAGAAAGCTATGAATTTCAGAGGCATTGATAGGGGATTTCCAATCAAGGACGACTAAGACTTTGGCAGGGTCAACAGAAATTTTCCCACCCAAAATGACATGGCCAAGAAACATGACTTGGTCAATCCAAAACTCACATTTTGATAATTTAGCATACAATTTCTGGGCTCTCAACACATCAAGTACTTTTTGGAGATGTTCACGATGTTGATCAATAGAGTTTGAATATATAAGAATGTCATCAATGAAGACCACAACAAAGCTATCAAGAAAAGGCTGGAATACAATATTCATCATATTCATAAATACTCCACGAGCATTGGTCAACCCAACGGGCATCACCATGAATTCATAATGTCCATATCTAGTTCTAAAAGTTGTCTTTGGAATGTCACAATCCTTTACTCGTAATTGATGATATCCAGATCTAAGGTCAATTTTGGAGAACACAGTGGTAGTACGAAGTTGGTCAAATAGGTCATCAATTCTTAGGAGAGGATATTTATTTTTGATGGTGGCTTGGTTGATCATGCGATAATCAATACACATTCACATTGACGCATCTTTCTTTTTAACAAAAAGGATAGGAGAACCCCAGGGAGACGTGCTAGGATGGATGAAGCCTCTATCAAGAAGTTCTTCTAATTGTTTCTTGAGCTATGCAAGCTCGACAGGTGCCATTCTATAAGGTGCCTTTGAGACTGGTGCGGTGCCCGGTGCAAACTCAATTGAGAACTCAATCTCACATACTGGAGGCATCCCTGGAAGCTCCTTAGGAAATACATCTGGGTAATCCCTCACCACATCCAAGCTCTCTAAAGGTCTCACCTTGAATCAGACACAAACACAACTACAAGATAGGCTCTACATCCTTTGTCTATCAAGATTTTAGATTTAATAGAAGAAATAATCATATTTTAGTTTCTTTCCTTTCTCCCTGGTATTATCAAAGGTTCAGAATTAGGTATTTCTTGGCTCGAAGATCAAGAATGGCATAGTTGGCAAAAATCCAACCCATCCCCAAAATTAGGTCAAAATCCTCCATATCAAGAAGAATGAAATTAGAATAAAATTAATGACCACCATAAGAAAAAGGTAAGATTTTAGTTTTCTAAAGAGAGGTATAGATTTTGCCACTGGGAGTTGTTACATCCAAGATATAGCCTAGATCTTTTATCTCTAACTTGATCATGGAAGTAAGATTTCTAGAAATGAAGGTATGTTTTGATCCTAAATCGAATAGTGCCACAACATAATGATCTTGGAGGCATTTCATACCTACATGATGATTTTTATATGAGATCATGGTTTAGAGGGGTTTTTCATATACATATAAAGAAATTTTTATCATTATTACCTTCGATTAGATGGTTGTCATTATCCTTATCTTCCTCTACATCAATTGTGAAAACTCAACCCTGATGGTGTTCTGGTTGAGTCTAAGCTATAGGAGCAGCTGGTTGGATAGGTGGAGCTCTAGGCTCAGGTAATGGGGCAGGACAGTGTTGAGGTGCCCCTTCAACTAGACTTAGACATTTGAATCACATACGTCCTTCAGTCTTGCAGTAGTAACACACTGATTTCTCAAACTTACATTTCCCAACATGTACTCCTCCAGAGTTTCTGCAACGATTGGGGTCCGAAGATGGATCCCCGATATGATCCACCTTGACCCCTACCTCCTCAGTTAGGACCTCCTCGAAAAGATCGACCTCTATGGTGATTTCCTCCTCCTCTTCCCATGCCATGGCTATTAGGCTTCTTCCTATCCTTCTCCTTCTCCTTCACCTTGCCCTTGGTGATTGATGCATTAGTCAAACCTAAGTATCCCAAACTTGGCACCTTATTCTTTCTGAATGTTCTTTCTTGGGTAAGGGCATTATTGATGGCAGCTTCAAAGGTAGTATGGGTGTAGGTGCAAAGGTAGACTTTTATTTATTGGTTAAGGCCATCAATAAAGTGTTCGATCTTTTCATCTTCATAAAGGTGATGAGCATGATGCTCTAGGAGTCTAAAGGCCCTAACATAGTCAACAATAGATAAATCTCCTTGGGTGAGGTTATTGAACTATTTCTTCTTCTCCTTCCTAGCAGATATGGGCATGAAATGGTTGGTAAAAATCACCTCAAACTCCTCCCAACTCATAGGGGCATCTGGAAGTTCTCATGTATGGTAATGATTTTCCCACCACAACTTCATGGACCCCCTAAGTTGGTAGGTTGCAAAAGTGACCTTATCTTCCTCATCACAATTAAGGGCTCTAAAGGCATTTTCAACAGATAGGATCCATGCATCAGCTTTATCTAGGACTTAACCTAAGTCTTCTCCATGAAAGGCTTCAGGTTTGAGTTTGAGGAAATCATTAATGGTGGTTTCAGGGTTGGTCCTAGATGAAGAGGTAGTATTGTTGATTTCTTTTAGGGCTAAGGCATGCATGCATTCCAACATCACCTTCTTTTGTTCCTCCCATTCACTAGTAGCCATGGACTTAATAGGGTTTGAGTTAGATTCATCACTAGAGTCATCATTAGTTCTCTTTCTCTTGGATCTAGTTTTATGAGGCATTTTCACGTTTGTATAAAAGATAGTTTAGAGATTTATTTGAGTCAGATGATGGTGCAAACAACAAAGATTTATGAATCATAAATATATGTTTTCCAATTTTTCATGACTTTTAGTTGTTCTCATTTCTCCTAATCTACCCACATAAAAGAGAGAGTATTTATTGATCATGTTCATGAGAGAGAAAGTATATGAGAAGCCTATTGTGTATCAATCACTAAATGGGTGGCTGGGGTAGTCCTTAATTGAGAAAAGATGAGAAGATAGATTTCTCTAAGGTAAGGGTGCCCACTTTAACAATAATTTCATTATCCAGGTAGCTAACTTGTGGTGGGAACCCTACCACCGTGAAAAGGGATCGAGAGTGATTATGCCAGAACCGTCCACAAGTACCCTTCTAGATACCTCGGCAATATAATGTTAAATATGGGTTACCTCAGGTCTAAATAAGGTTACTAGGTATTTAATACACATATATTGACCTATGTTCCTTCTTTGATACCATCCATCACGGGATAACAACCTAGCCCAACTCGACACCTTAGGCACCAAAATAAGGTTTACAAAAGGGTTAAAGTTTCCCATCCCTGAGTGGATCAAACACACAAGTATATACATGCACCAAATAACAAGCTTCCTTAAACAAACCAAAAGTTAATTACAAAGGGGCCTGAAGGCATAGGAGTTCTACAGAAGAAAACTTAATACATGAGAGGACTACTTGTAGCAGAAAAAGAACTTAAACTATGAGTCCCTTTTAGCTTTAGCATCCCCATGAATGATCTAATTTTTTTGAGTCAGCATATTAAGTTGCAACATCATCATCATTAGCAAAAGGTACCTATAAAACATTTAAAATTGGTACACGTCAACACAATATATAAATATATTGTACTGAGTATGCCTACGTGTCTTTTATATATACCTCTCATCATAAATTGGAAAAAGAAAACACAGGAGACTTGATAGGAGTATTAAACTAGAACTGTAGCAAAATTATAATATAACGACAAACATATATTTGAACAAAGATGTTTGAAAAGAAACAGAAGCCATGTTTTATGTTTATTTTTCCATTATATACTCATGCATCTGCCTACCAATGGGATAGATGCTTTAAGCCCTCATGATCTTCTTATCAAAGAGATGGATTATTACATATGGTGATCTACTTACTAAAGAGATAGATCACCCTCAAGCACTATGCTTACCAAAGAGATATAGTGCTATAATATAATGGAACAAGCATTTTATGTTTAGGTGTGATAACATACTTATACAAAACATCATTCAAAATTCAAAATTGATCATACATTGATTTCTATTTCAAACAATATAATATGCCAAGTCTTTTACAAGTATATAATACAACAATTCACAGATATGAGCCAAATGAGGGTAATGGTGTACCTTCTACACAGAAGTGGGGAGTCTAGAGATGCTCCTCACTAGTACCTTTGTCGACCTGAAAGTATAAGAGATTTGGTACTAATTAGATATATTAGCAAATTCATCATTTAGTTCTAAAGAATATAAAAGGCCTTTTTTCTTGGTTAAGGTCATGAGAGCAGAGTATGTGTCATTGAGTATGGATTTGAGTCCACATTTGATATTATTATGTCAGAGTAGGATTTCTAAATTGATTTGGTGGTCTTTAGATCATGATGGATAATTATAATAATTTGGTAATTCAAAATAGGGGGAAAAGAGTGATAATTCAACTTTACTGATATTTGAGTCATATAAATTGGAATTGAAAGTCCCATAATTATCTAGGCACAAAAATAGGATAATGACATGATTTTGGTGATTTAATTAGGCTCGAGTATTTTCCAAATAATTAAACAAGATAAAGACATATTTGAGCATGAGTACTTATACGAGTCAAATTCACAGTTAATAGATATCATAATCATGATCCTCATATTTTTATAATCAAAATAGAATACGTGGTCATATTTTTCCAACACTCGTACGATTTATTATGATTTTCCTAAGAACAAGGTACTTTTTGACAAATATTGAAAATCAAAGATTAATAAACAAGGAAGACATGCTAGGGTTTGGCGGCCTTGGAGGCCACATAGGCAATTCATGGAGTGGAGGCTGAGGAGGCCACAACGACCAGGGAGGATGGGGTCTAGGCCAGTTTGACCATCCACTAGAATCATAACAAGTAGATACCCCTCTTCAGGATGAGATCTCAGTAACAGAAACTATGATGGAGCACACAGAAGAATAATCACAAGGCAATGTTGATATGGACGACAACACCAACGGCACTGCAGAACCTAAAAAATCTTACAAGCAAGCCTCTGTAGGGAATGGCCCAGGGCTATTATCTTACATTAACCCAATTTTGCCATACATCCTTGTAGAGACAGACGTGTAGGTAGATCTAAGTGGAGTCCTACCCTACTTCTCGGTCAATGATGAAAGTATCAAACCCCTGTTGGAACCATGGCAACATGCTATTATCGTGAAGGCTCTAGGAATCCACATCAGATTCTAGACTTTAGTCAATAAGATCAGTATACTCTGGCAGCTGACAACGCAGTTCAGGGTAATCGATTTGGATAATATATACTACATTATCCAACTGGGTAATAGAGTTGATTATGAGAAAGCTATGACCGGCGGCCCATGGACAGTGTTTGGCAACTACCTATCCATTTAATCATGGACCCCAAACTTCTAACCATCAAAGGCATTTCCAAGGAAACTGGTGGTGTGGAGCCGCATCGTCGACATGCCCGTGTTTCTCTACCAAAACCAACTACCGAATCACATTTGGAATTTAATTGGTAAAACTATTAAGAGTGATGCAAATACCCTTCCAAGTAATAGAGGGAAATTCTCATGTATTGTTGTTGAGGTCAATACGGGGAAGCCATTGTTGCCGGTGATTTTCATTAATGGACAACACTTTTTCCTAGAGTATGAGAACTTGTCACGGATCTACCTATGGTGTGGACATTTGGGCTACACTGACACCGAGTGCAAGCATACCACTTCACCAGACAAGGAATTGACATCTACTTCTATTCAGATTCCAATGTCGGGTGTCACATACACAGAAGCTATCCACGCAAAGAAACTAGAGAGGTGTCGCCCCCAAACAAAAGTGTCTGACTCTGGGAAACCTATATGCAAGGGTGAAACATCAAAGGCCTCATCAACTAGTAAGGAAGGACCAGTGGTTGAGATCTTAGAGGATGAGAACCCAACAACCAAAGAGGATGACTGGGAGACAGTTGTAAGCAAAAAAACCAAGAAAAAGAAGAGGAAGAAGAAGGCTAGTGATGAAATAGTGAAATCTAATAGCAGCAAGCCATCGTAAGGTGGAAAGGCCACTACTAATGCACATGCATCCAACACTGATGTTACTCTTACAGAGAACAATGTTGTTGTTTCCGTTAGTAAGAACACTATCGGTAGTGATAACAACTACCAGTTCCAGGCTAGTAAGGATATGATCCTTCCTTTCCAAGGCAGACATATTGCATCACGCCTGGGGAAGGGTGACAATAGCTATGTCATGCTACACAATCACTAGATAGTCCTTCAAACCGTTCAGAGTCCAGATAGGATTCGAAAGAAGGGTAGGAAGGAGGGTTACGAAGAAGACCATGATGGAAAAGATGAACTCAATGCAACTACAAAGAAGGCACTCAATTTCTCTACCCCCCCCCCCTGAGGCACTGAGCAGATGGAGAGAAAGCATGAACACAAACTCTGAAGACCAGTCCTTAGGGCTATGTGCGGCACTACAATAAGTGCCAACCCCTCTTTATTTTATCCAATGAACATTAGTTGTTGGAATGTCTAGGGGGCGTGTCCTGGGAAGAAACATAGATTCATTGAGGATCTTAAGGCTTCCTATAAACTGAATATCATGGTCATTGTGGAACCTCTCTACCGTGGGGATATTGTGTCTGGTATTATTAACAAGTTGGGTTTTACCTCATCTCACCGTGTTGAAGCTATCAGGTTCTTAGGTGGCATTTGGGTCATCTGGGATAATCGTTATTACAATGTAGAGATTTTCCTCAGTCATCGACAGTTCATTAATTGCATAATTAACAACACATGGTATATCACTTTTGTCTATGCCAGCCCAAACCCTACGAAATGTAGATTCCTTTGGGAATGGATTGAGAGAATCTCACTTGACATCAAGGAGTCTTGGGTGGTCATGGGGGACTTCAACACAAGGTTGAATGTTAACGAGAAGAAAGGGAGCAAGCACTTTGATAATCAAGCATGCAACAGATTCAGTGAAACACTTTAAAACACTAGTCTGGCAGATATGAAGATGAACGGACCACCTTTTAGCTTCAAATGGCTGAACACATTAGAAAAGCTTGATCGAGCCATTGCCAATACCAAATGGGTAAATAAATTTGACACTATCTCTCTAACAACCCTTCCAAGAATTTATTCTGATCATAGCTCGCTTCTTCTATCTTGCGGTAAGCATGTCATGCGCAAGACCCGGTTCAGAACTAAGGTGAGTTGGCACATCACGCCTGAGTTCCACAGGGAGCTCCTACCCCAGTGGCCTGAGAATATGAGCTTCCAAGATGCCTCTGCATCCTTTTTGCAAACCGTGGTGAAGTGGGAGGCAAAACGACTAGCTAAGCTATACAAGGAGAAAAATAAACTACTAGAACGCATTGTCATATACCAGGTAACTTGCCAACTTCAAAACTCAACCATTTCTACTGACCCTTATATCCCTCTCTAGGAAAAATACAACCAAATACTTTTGAAGGAGGAGGCAGACTGGAAGCAGCGATGCCACATCAATTGGCTAAGACTTGGTGATGCTAACATCAAGTTTTATGAATCTTATGTGAAAGAAAGACATCATTTGAACAAAATCACCACTTTGAAGAACAATGCGGGAGTATGGATCACAAGGACAGAGGATATACAATATCTTCTTCGTGAATTTTTTCATAAACTCAAGACACAAAATGAAGCAACTAACCATGCCAACATTCATGGTTACATTGGCTCCTTCCCAAGAATCAACATCGCCAATAGGATATTTCAACCATTCCCACTGCAGATGAGATATGTAGCATTTCTTTTAAGATGGCACCTTTGAAGGCATCGGGGCCAGATGGTATTTACATAGATTTCATTTAGAAGAACTGGAGCAAAGTGGGACCTTCTCTAACACGCATGATCCAAGAGGTTTTAAAATCAGGGATGATCCCAACTTCTATTGTTGATTCTAACATGGTTCTTATACCCAAGGTGGACACTCCTCAAACCTGTGGAGATTTCCGACCCATCTCACTTAATAACGGCTGCTTCAAATTGATTTCGAAGGTCATTGTTGAATGAATCAAGCCTTATCTTGATAACTAATTTCTCCTACCCAATCGAGTTTTATTCCAGGCCACCACATCAGTGACAACATCTTACTTGTCCAAGAAGTCATCCACTCCATGAAATGCAAAGCATCGAGACAGAAAAATATGTGTATTAAGTTGGATCTTGTAAAAGCATTTGATAGGATGAATTGGGATTTCATCCATGACACCATCAAATGGACGGGCATTCCTAAAAGACTCTATATTATTATTATGTAAATCATCAGCCATGGTTCTACGACCATCCTCAGGGAGGGCAGCCCGCACTACTACAGAAACATCATTCAGTGTCGCTTTTCTGGGCGTCAGTTCTTTAGGAAAACCGACGCCTATAATATTAGACGTCGGTTATTTAGGCAAACCGACGTCTATATTCGAAGACCAGCCAGACATGGGTACCGCTTTGAATACAGCGTCAGTTGTTTATAAAAAACCGACGCTTAAAGTCACCCGCAAAATCCAATTTTCGAGCAAAAACATTAGTGTCACTTTCAGCGTCGGTTATGTAGATAAAAAACCGACGCGTGTGTGCGATGGAAATTTGCACGAAAAGTGTCACTTTCAGCGTCGGTTATCCTTGTATAACCGACGCTGAAAGTGGTTCCCACCAATTAATTTCGTGAAAATATTGTCCAATTGGACGTCGGTTGTTTGAAACAATCGACGCTAAAGATGTTTAGGCGTCGGTTGTGTTAAACAACCGACGCTATTTGGGAACTTAATATCCCGCAATGCCCGACTCTTCCCCTTTCTTCTGTTTCATTGCGAGCCGATTGCCCTTTTTCTCTGCTGTCGCCGCCGATTTCCCTTTTTCTCTGCTCCTTCTTCTCCATGACAGCGCCGTCGCGCCACCACTGCTGCTGCCTTCTTCTTCTTCTCCGCGCCCCCTTCTCCTGTGCTGCTGCTCACCGACGTGTCGCCGCTCCTTCTCCTCCGCCTGCCTGCCAGCCGCCGCCTGCCTGCAGCTCTTTCTCCGCTGCCTGCCTGCCCGCCGCCGCCTGCCGCTCCCTGCTCGTCGGAGTCACTGCCGCTACCTGCCTGACTTGTGCCGGTGGTTCTGGAGCTCGCCGGTGTCGTCGCCGCCCACGTACTCGACCAGCTCGACCTCGCCCTACTCGCTTGCTTAGGTACCTGCCGACCTACCCAGGCACGAAATTGGTTCTTTATAGGGTTCCTTTGTTCCATTTAACTCTGTTCCATTTAATTCACTCTATTCCATTTAATTGAACTCAATTAACTTTGTTAGTTTCATTTAATTGACTCTATTCCATTTAATTGACTCTATTTTCATCTTCTAATCAAATTAATTAGTTTAGATTCATTCAAACATCTTTATAGGGTTCCTGTGTTCCATTTAACTCTGTTCCATTTAATTGACTCTATTCCATTTAATGGCCAGATAAATTAACTCGACGAAAATCATTTTACAATTGTTCTTAATTAGATGTCTAGTCTATTTTAACACTATGAGACATTTTTTGCTCATTAATTCTAGTGGATTATTATGAACTATGATGACCTAACAAGAAATCATGCTCTTAATGATATGATTCACATATCTATTATTGTGTTTTTTGGCCTACAAACCCGTCCAAGATTGACTCATTAGGAGTAAATCTTGGATAGTCCCCAGTTTGGGACTGTTCTTTAACACCTAATCTCACTTAGGATGTAAGTGTATAATGTGTATTGGGTTTTTGAGAAAATTTCGGTAGCATTTTCCCGTTTGTTCTCTAAGTACATATATACTTAGAGAACAGCAGGGAAATGCTGCCGAAATTTTCTTGAAAACCCAATACACATTATACACTTACTAGTGAGATTAGGTGTTCAAGGATGGGATAGGTGGTACACATTTATTATATATAAGAATGACATCAAATGTGTTTGTTGGCCTAGAAACCCGTCCAAGATTGACTCATTAGGAGTAAATCTTGGATAGTCCCCGGTTTGGGACTGTTCTTGAACACCTAATCTCACTTAGGATGTAAGTGTATAATGTGTATTGGGTTTTCGAGAAAATTTCGGTAGAATTTCCCCGTTTGTTCTCTAAGTACATATGTACTTAGAGAACAGCGGGGAAATGCTGCCGAAATTTTCTTGAAAACCCAATACACATTATACACTTACTAGTGAGATTAGGTGTTCAAGGATGGGATAGGTGGTACACATTTATTATATATAAGAATGACATCAAATGTGTTTGTTGGCCTAGAAAACTCGTCCAAGATTGACTCATTAGGAGTAAATCTTGGA